>CAWUHX010000072.1:0-629811 GCA_963922205.1 Romanomermis culicivorax | reverse complement strand
GAAAGAGTTTTGCACCCATATGTAATGGAAGATCTGTCTAGTTCATAATAGATGTGATATCAAATTGTATTCTCAAACAGATTATTGAGGAACATTTGGTAATTTTAGAGCTAGTCCTGCAAGCTCTAAGAAAGGGCTCTGTTGACCTTGAAGCTCGAGGAAGTGTGATCTTCTCCCAGAGAGAGTTCATAATTTATAGGACATATCTTAAATTCGGATGGAGTTTCCCCGAGATCCAAAAAAGATTAAAGCCATTAAGAGAGTTCTCATTCCTAGAGTCAAAGAGAAAAACTTAAAGGTTTCTAGGAATGCTACAGTGGTGTAAGGAATTCATACCAGGTCTGGCTAAATTTGCAGAACCTTTGTATAAACTAACTAGAAAAAATAGTGTTTGGGAAGTCTCGGAGGTTCATCATCAGGCTTTTCAAAGCCTAGAGGACACATTGTTGTCAGTTGCCTTTTCTGAGGTACCCCTCCTTTTGGGATGGGTCTGCAGACTTTGTCCTTCAGACAGATGCCAGCGGAACAGCACTGGGAGCAGTTCTCTACCAGGAGACAAGTCTGACCACTGGGTTATAGCTTATAACAGCAGGATTTTTAAAAGTGGACTAGAAAAAATGGTCAGCCATGGAGAGAGAATGCCTGACATAGTATATTGGCGTTGAAGTTATACAAGCACATATCTAAATAGGTCATAGAGTGATATTAGAACAGATCACAAACCCTTACTCTCGATGAAGGTGAATGCAATAGACCAATGGTAAGATGAAGAGATGGTACTCATTCAACTCTCAGTTTCCAACCATAAACTAGAGTATGTGCCTGGAAATCAAAATGCCATGGCAGATTTCCTTTCTAGAATGGATGAACCGGATGATCAGATGGAAAAAAAAACTACCAAAATGGGAACACATGTTTTCAGAAGATAGAGGAGAGTCAAATCTGAAAGATCTGGAAGCACAAAAAAATGAAGAAATGCATCTCAATTTAGTGAAGAGATTCAGAATTTTGACAGATCAGAATCCTGAAGATGGTACTCCATTATATCCAGAGCTGAAAAGTGAGGATAAAATCTAGGAAAGTCAAAGAATTGATGCAATTCCAAGATTCACCCAAATATATCCTGAAGATTCTGAGGTGTGATCCAGAATCTATTTCGCCTGCAAACTTGGTAAATGCCATCACTACAAAGAGCATGGCAAAAGAAGCAGGATTAGTAATCAGGCTCAAGTTCAGCCTGATGGCAATCAGGGGCAAGTGAAAGGAAAAGAAGGTAACCAGCAAAAAAGTAAGGAAAAAGAGTAACCTGGTTATATCTGGAAAAAGAACTGGAATTCAGTAAGGCAGACCCCAAAAAAAATGAGTTGCCAAAAGGGCTAATTAGAGATGATCTCATGGCCCTCTTACAGAGAAAAGATGAGGTGTTAAAACCATATTTTGATAGATTGGATCAAAATGGGACAACCAAGTATCACGGTGGATTTTATATCCAGAACAAAGTGTTATACCGGGAAGCTGGACAGGGAGCTGATGATGAAGTAGTCATTCCATCCTGTCTGAGAGACAATACTTTGTACCAATACCACAGTGCCGTCATGATGACTCATCAAGGGTTCAAAAGAACTCTTGTTATGATTAAAAATGGTTCTAGTGGCCTGGAATAGAAAAGGATGTCAGGCACTAGATCAAGTTTTGTCCAGTTGGTCAGATGGCTAACCTGGTAAATGCTGAAGTTCCACCACTGATACCGACAATTCCAGAAGGTCCATTTGACATAGCATCAGTGGATATTGTGGGTATTTCTCCACTAAGTGAGAAGAGACCGTATGTCATAGTCTTTCAGGACTCTTTTACAAAGTTGGTTGAAGCTGAACTGATCCCAGATCAGTAAGGTAGCATCATTGTAGATACCTTTCTACAGGCTATTGTATTTAGACATGGGACTCCACAGAGATTACTCAGTGATTGTGGAGGTTGTTTTACCTCAGATCTAATGAAAGAAATCTGCAAGTTGTTAGAGTGCCAGAAAGTTATACAACAGCTTACCATCCTCAAGGAAATGGTATGGTTGAAAGGTTCAATCACACAGTTATTAAGCAGCTCAGAAAAGTGGCAATTGAAGAGAAGGACAACTGGCCACGATATTTGAGAGTTGTGGTCTTTGCCTATAATGCTACGCCACATGCAACAACAGGGCAATGCCCATTTTTGTTGCTTAGAGGTCTCGAGGCAACCTCTAGGTTAAACTTGTCAAAAGCTTATGATATTGTAATGCGAGATTCCAATGCAGAGCATACAAATTTGTGTTGATAAAGGATTTAGAAAACCTTTACGAGGATATTGCAAAAAATATCAAGAGCGCTGCAGATAAATCGAAGAAATACTTCGATAAAATGTCCAAAGAACACAAGTTCAAAGAAAAGGACTAAGTTCTGCTAAAAGTAGATAAGCAGAAGAAATTAGGACTACCTTGGTCCATAATTTTCATAATTTCAGACATTTCCCGAGCAGCAGAGAATGTTGTCGCCATTGTTCATTGGAACAACCCGCTAATTCACCAAGGCTCATACAGTTTCAACTGGAGCACCAAATCAATCACATTCATTGTGAAATTTCACTCAAGGCGAATAACTCAGTTTTAAATGTATTTTGTAAAATCTCGTAATATTTATCACGTTTATGCAGTGACACGTAAATGGGGTAAACGCGTTGTCATCATAACCATCGCCAAACACCGTTTTGAAAAATAATGCTCGACCGGGATTCGAACCCGGATCTCATTGACTATAGTGCAGCGTTCTACCGATTGAACTACCGAGCCGGTGTCGCGACTGGTACAAAGGGGTTATGTACAGTTGTGCGACACGTGACTTTCCCCCCCCCCCCCTTGAAAGAAGGACGACCTCGTCCGTTGAAGATGCAGGTTCTGCGGCCCACCATTGTGGGACATATCCAAGCCTCGCCATGACATGTAAATGGGTAAACGCGTTGTCATCATAACCATCGCCAAACACCGTTTTGAAAAATAATGCTCGACCGGGATTTGAACCCGGATCTCCTTGACTATAGTGCAGCGTTCTACTGATTGAACTACCGAGCCGGTGTTGCGATAGTCATGAAGGGGTGATGTACGGCCGTGCGACACGTGGCACTAGTAAGTTTATCAGTGCCCGGCGAACAGAGCAGCTGATAATTTCTTTCATTAACCTGGTTACGTAGTGTAACATGTGTCGCACCAGGTGGTAGCTCCCTCTACCACAAACTGCACAGCCCTGCATCGCCTGAGTGGGTGCAGCAGTGCCAGTCACAAATATCCAGGTGTGCAGCCGTGACTTGGGAGTGAAATGTCAAGTCCACCGGGTTCAGAGGAAAACGCACAATGGCAGCATGTGGGCATCATGACATGTAACATTAGGGGAGGTGGTATGAGGGATGAAGTAGGGAAGTAGCGATGCCTCAAGAGTGAGGGTGAAAGGGTGCTATGGGAGTCACAGTCTCTGGGGTACTGTAGGTAGGAAACCCTACTTATTACCTCCATCTTGTGTGTCACACATCACATAGAGTGACTGCCCATGGATGAAGAGAGAGACGTCAGTAATCCTAGTCCTGGAAATGGCAGAGCTGGAACCATTGTCCTAATGGGAAGTCACTGGAGGAGAAACCCGATTGAAGACTGAAGGGGTAAATCGAACAAAGGAGTAGGAGAGAGAGAGTTGGAGCCCATTCCCACTGATGTAGCTTATGGAGAAGATTTTCCAAAATATTTAAATTAAGTCTTTATTGATATAAAAAAGGGCGACGTTGACCTAAAGGGCACTTCAAGTCGATCCTATCCCAGAGTATCGGGATACTGGTTTGGTGGAACAAACTTGGTATTTATGCCAGTGGGAGTAGGAGTCAGTCACTCCTGAGTATGGTAGGAGGCTGTGACTGTGGTAATTGTTGACACTTCTTGCAGGAGAAAAAGGTTGAGATGAAGGTCAAACATAGTTTCGCTGGTTTTTCTTAGGCAAGAAGAGATGCATTTCTGTAGAGACGCAGGAAAGGATCCCTGGAGGGAAGCTGACTCTGTTTGCTAGAATCATTTGTCAAGTACATAACTAAACACAAAAAGATGAGAACATGAAAGCATGCAGCATGCAAATACAATAACAAATGAGCATACTGTATGCAATTAACATGTATACTGTAGTATCACTTGGGCGGCTGTCCATGACAGTAGTCAAAATTTATCATGTAGTATTTTAGTGTCAACCATACATGCACATAGGGAACTTTGGGGGGTCTGGACCCTCCAGCAGGTTTTGGTTGACCTCCAGCAGATTCTTGATGACACCCAGCCCAAGCATGGATCAAGAAGATGATAAAGGAAAATGAAAAAGAAAAGTCGAGAAAGACGTCATGAAAATTTAAATGACGCTGTTGTTTAACAGTTTTCTTAACAAGGCATACATAATTCCAATGGAGTAACGTTAAATAAAATCTTTAAAAAGACTGGTCAAGCAAATATTCCAACATGATTGACTAATTTAGATGCAAGAATTTGTTGGTTGGTTGGATGTTAGAAAACATTTCCTTTGGTAATCAAGAAAGAAAAAAACTTCTGTTTCACCTGTTAACCTGGCTGACCTCGGGCAGGATTTCTATGCTGCGCATGTATGATGTTTCTTTCCAATCCCATTGTGATATACGAATTCAGCATTTTCTACAGTAAAAAGCCTCCACCAGGTGAAAATTGTATATCACATCGAACCATTTTTTTTAGTTCCCTGCATCTATCATTTTATCAAACAGGTTATAGTCAAAAATGAGCTTCAATCTGCTGGAGATTTAACCTGAATTTGGAAATGAATCAATGATGGGCAGCCAGCTAAATCTGAAAGGTGTCACGTCCACCCAGGTCTGAATTTGGGCCTCTGAACCTCCTGTATCTAGGCCTAGGCTAAAGCCTAAACCAAGCTTAAGGCTGAACCGAAGCAATAAAACAGTCTTAAGCTGCATTTATACTTCATGGCACGGCCATAGGCAACTATGATCAATCGAATTTCAGTACATGCAACGTGAAACCAATAATATTTAACGTCAGTTTTTCATAGCACTGTCTGATTGGTCAAAGCGGCCCTGGCTGTGGCCGTGCCCTGAATTATAAGTGCGGCTTTACCCATAAGCCTGCAGTTTACTCCAGCTGGTTGATCCATTCCTAACATACAGTCAACAATTATATTATCTTGACACTAAATTTTGTATGTGTTACTTATTTTCAGCATTTTTGCGTTTCAAGCATTTAAAAAAACAGACTGTAGTTGTCCGTACCATACAGTTCTGTCCAAATAATCCAGATATTTAATCATTCTACTGTTTCTTTGATTTCGGCTACTATGGTGGACAAAAATGACAAAATGACGAAAAAAAATTTTCGCCAACAAAAAATTTTTTTTCGCTGAGAAAAAAGATTTTATCCAAGAAAATTTTTACTTGGCAGCAGAAAAAAATATTTTTAAATGGAAAAAAATTTGAACAAAAAAATTTTTTTTCTGTGATGAAAAATGGAAATTGGTAGTAAGGCTGGACTGTATGGGGGGGGGGTATGGTTAAGCATATCCCCATCTTTTGTGTACAACCTGTAATTTGTAATTTTTCGTCCATTCACAGGGGGTATGGTTAAGCATACAGGTTCGTAGCTGTTTCGAGTTACGGTATAGTCATGGTGAGGGGTGGGGAAACCAGATGTATATATGGGAAAAAACCAGACAATACAAGTGGAATTATCAGAAATTGAATTTAGAGCATGTTGAGTACTTGCTAAGAACGTCTTATTCTAAGTTTAAAAGAATTAGAAGCATTTGGTAAGTTTCAACAGCACTTTGAAACTTCAGTGAAATTTCGAAAAACCTCAACCATTTTTACACATTTTAAGGCACTTCTGACATCACACAGTTGACGGTGTTGTGAAGTTGTGCATTCTCCAACATGTTCCACATATAGACACCCCTAAGGCCTCTTCACAAAAAAAACTTTTCAGTTGTTGATGGCACTCTGTAGCCTACTGTAGGTTTTCAAATTGGGGGGGGGGGGTAAAAAATCAGTGTGGGGTAATAAAAAACCAATCATTTTTGTTAAATTGAATGTGATATTTTGATTTTTTGGAGCTCTGTCATGTGTATTTTGATGTTTTTTGCCAATATCTTTCGCTGTGTGCTCATTTGGGAAAAGATAAAGCAAAGAAAAAAATTGTGGGGTAAAAAAAGCCAGGTGTGAGGAAAAGCCAACATGAAAAAAACTAATGTGGGGAAAAAACCAACATGATAATTTCATGCTGAATCTAGTTTTTTTAAACAAATGGTTCAAAAGTCATAATGTGACTATATTTCATCGAAACTAATCATAGGGCCGTGCAGCTGGGAATCAAAAAATCTTTGGTTTTTTTCTCAACATGGCTCTTTTTCTCTGGCATTTCTGAAAACCTATTTTTTTAAACTTTCAATTCATCATTCCTGGCTCTGGCAAAGCTTGACCAATAATTTTTTTTATTTCTTTGCTATGTGCCCCTACACAACCCACGAAAAATGTGACACAGTTTCTCCCCACATCTATTATGGTTATGTAGAAATTCGAGAAAAATGTTTTTTTGGTTTTTTCCCCCAGGACTATAATAGTTGAATTATGGTAATACTTGAGTTATGATGATAATTGTGTTACTGTAGGTCGTGAGAGGAAAGCTTTACTGTAGGTTGTATAGAAAAACAAAAATTGATGTGGCACAAAAAATGGATGTTCAAAAAGATAAAACAAAAAGAAAATTGATTTGAAGAAATGGACATGTAGTGTAGTGTATAAATGTGAGAAAAGGTTGCATAACAAAGAATTTCCTCCACTGGTGGGGAAAGTCTCTCAAAGAATGTGCCCCAGACCCAAATGAGGGGGTGCCATCTACATTTGCACAGAAAGCTAATGAAATCCCCATTATCTGAACCAGTAGGGTTATTGTTGGGATCTATGGTTAAAATGCAAGCATTGCTGTTAGCCTTTGTAATCCGAATAGTAAAATATATAAAATTTTTTGATATATTCAGCATGTATATGAATCTGGTGAAACAACAAACTCGTACAGTACCCCATTAGTATAAGGATTCTGGCGTTGAATTTCCTTTCAAAAACTTCTATGTGTAGCTACTTGCCCTTGAGGTATGGTAAATAATCTATAGCCTATTTTTTATAAAATGCTTGCAAATAGAAAAGTGACACAAATCAGTATTGTCATCAAAATCGTTTACATAGAGGTCTTATTGTAAAATTTTTCACTAAAAACATTGTTAAAGGTTAGGCCAGTATGCTCACAAGTTTTCAGACCTACATGGTATATTGTTCAGCAGCAAACCACGAAAATCTGAAATACTACTTGCTTTCCGCTTTCATTATTTAGGAGCATTTCAAGAAAAACAGAATATAATTCTGTTTTACTACTAGGAGATAATGCAGCATCAATAAACTTACTCATTTCAAGTAGATATCCTTGAAACCAACTACTCTATGTGGAGTCTTTTTTAAGAATGAAGAATGTTGCTTTAAGTGTTTATGTTTATGTTGCTTTATGCATCCATTATTCAACTTTTTATTGCTCTTTAAATGTATCATAGAATTTACATGTTTACGTTTTCATTGACCTTTTCCTTTCTGAATATGATCACCCCTCTCATGTAATAAATTGCCTGCTGCATTTTGTGTATGATCCTTAATATTTTCTTTGAAAGAGTGTCCTTCTACCATGTCACCTGCAATTTTAGAACCTGCAGCAAGTGTGTGTTTTTCTGCAGATAAAAAAACTGCATAGCTATGCGCCATAAACTCTTGAAAAAATTAGCCAATCCAGCTCCTCAGTGTCTATAAAAAGGCTGTATGCTGCTTTAAAACCTTCCAACTCACCACCTAGTTAAAATTGATTATTTTGTATATCATGTTGACGAATCTTGATCCAGTAATTAACAGTTTCAGGGGTATATACTGTATGCACATTTTGATTCATAAATAAAAATAAAATAAATAAATTAAGAGCATTTGTGAAAATTCAACCTGATAACAATGTGTCCAAATGCAAATGAATGAATGATTGTGATAAATTCAATAGCATTATAAGAATGAAGGATCTCATTGATGGAAATGTAATTTATCTATAATGTTTCCAAATTGAAATGGTACAAATTCATTCATATTGTTTTTTATATTAATTTCAAGTCTGGTAACTTATTTTAGTTGTATTGGTGTATAATGAGGTGTTTCATATAAGCAGCTTACTATATCTTTGTATTTTACCTGCATATTCACTATAGGTAGAAGAGGTGCCAAAGTATTCCCAACAATTTGATCTTTGATAATATTACAGTAAACATTATAGCTCTGAGAGCCATTTAAATTTGGTGGCTGAACCTCCAACATATACAAGTGCTCATTCCCTGGATCAGTGAGAAAAACAGACTTAGATGGCAGTATATGGGCATTAAAATTTCACAGGTTGTCTCCAATAGTATAGGGGGTAATGTTGACACTTCTATTTAGAAGATCATCATTAGACCCAGCAGTGTTAGTAGCAGAAAAACCAAGAATTTCCATTAAATGGTTGCTTACATCCATTCTACGCAGATGTGTACCACTTTTTATTTTTAAATTAATGAATCCTCGTCCATGTTCATAATGTAAAAATACAATTTGAATATTCATTTCTACAATAGCTGCTCCAATTTTTGCATTCAATTCGTCAATTAAATTGGCTATATTATTCAATTCATCAATTAAATCAAATATAATTATATCATATTTGACCAGTTTTTGTTCAAAAATTCACCATTTTCATCAAGAAATTCACATTTTCCATCAATAAATTGACATTTGACTGTATTTTTCTAACCAAAAGTATGGGGCCCCAATGGCTACCATATGGCTAGCCGTAGGATTGCAAAATCCTAGGGGGGTCCATTGCCCAATGGCTAGCCATATGGTCAATGATTTCTATGTGGGTTCACATAGCACTCCCCCCCCCCAATTACATGTATGCTACTAAGTAGAGTGATATAAAATTGGTCATCAAAGGTTGTCATTATTATTATTATTGAAAGTGTTAATTGTTGCTATTGTCTTCAATGAGCTACCTGAAGGTAACAGTCCTGGTACTGGACTACATAATAAATATCCTATACAAGCACACAATAAGCTAACCCACAATTGTGTATTATTATTGCTGAGAGATAAATTTATTATAGCTGTAATGACTACAATGTATATTTGTATGACTTGACTAGGGAACACTTCGTTTTGAGGTAGAGTTATTCGAAAAAACTCTCGATCACTGACAGGGGATGTTTCCGAATGTATACTATTACTACTATCTATTTCAAAATATAAAAAATTTTATTTAACAATTAACTAGTCAATCAGAAATTTATAAAAAGGGTGGAGCTGGTGAAATAATGAATAAAAATTAATCAAAAATTTATAAAGAAGGTTGAGTTAGTGAAGTAATCAATAAAATTAACTGTTACAAACATGCACATAATATATTTTGCAATCAACCTTTAACAGAAAATTTATGGAACTTGAAAACTAGCTTATAAATAAAATCGGCATTATTAAAATGGGAACTTGATGTGCTTTGTAATACAAAAAATATAAGGTATATATACTACTAACTTTAATATATGAATTTTGTTAGCGTTTCACATTTACATGTTTTACTGAGGCATTTTTGTTAATACAATTTAAAAAGGCAGGAATAAATGGCCATAGACCAAATGAATCAAAATAATATACAGAGTTATCACCATCAAAATACGTTGCGATCCAGTGACTCCTTTTTTCAAAAGATGTATCAGTATTTACAATTATAGCAGCAGGTCTTTTAACTATCTCTGGTAACTTATAGCCAGGGTTTTTTTTGACCTACGAGTCACAAGCCAAGTGGCTTGTTGACCTAAAATTTTACAAGCCATTTCAAATTTTTACAAGCCAATTTTATAATATTATATAATACGTGAATAAATTCCAATGCTAGACTATTTTTTAAAGAAATGTATATATTGAGCATCATGGCAATCGATCAAAAAAGAGATGTCATTCAACATTTATTCAATAACATTTTAGAGCCATTAATTAATTAAAATTCAGGAAACTTTTGAAATTTTTGAGTTTGATCAAAGTCTAATCTACAAGCATTGTGGAAAAAATTTTCCAGCAAACTATCCAAGAACATAAGGACTTTGAATTACATGAGAATCGCTTCAAAAAGTTTACAGACTTGACGTATTGATCTTTCTCAAAAAATGTTTCAAGGGAAAAATGTGAATCTTCATTAAATATCAAGATGAAATATTGAAGATTACTAATTAAAACATGAGATAAGACCTTTAAGATGATTAAAACTATTAAAGATTAAATGATAAGTGAAGGTAGACATGTTAGAAGCAGTGCCTGAGCTAGGAAATGAATGACAATGCATATTTGAGTTATAACCGGCGCGAAGCGCCGGAAAATTTCGAGATTATGACCTTCTAAAATGCACCAAAATGCATCTTTTCTGTATCTGATATGATCAAGCACATAACTCAAGAAATTCTGACAAGCCATTTTGGCTTGTTGGACAAAAATTCTACAAGCCATTTTGTCCATCCAACAAGCCATGGCTTGTAAAATGCTAAAAAAAAACTATGCTTATAGCAAGAAAAAACTGCAAGAAAAATTCTTCATAAAATTACATCTTGTTGAACATAGTATTCCAATTCAGAGTTGTTCATCATAATCATCATTTTGTATGTCCTTTTTTAAAATCCAGCTATTGAATTTTTGAGGATAACCCCACCACTTCACAAGTAGTCTGTTTTGATTATCTGGTAAATGCCTCATTTTTAAAATCTTTTCAAATTTATATTCTTTGAGATAGGGGTTAAAAATTAATTTTCTGTAGTTTTTTTCATAAAAATGTCCTTCTATATCCTCACCTTCCAAATCCTGAATTCTATAAAGTATTTGGTTTCTAGTCTTTACAGTCTGTTCTATCTGAAACACTTGCTCACTCTATTGAGGTAAATAACCTCTGTCGAACACACCTCTATGTTGACTAATTCACAAGTAATCTCCTATATTGATTTGAGGCTTTCTAAAGTGTACTTTCTCAGGATAAGGTCTTTTCCATATCATTTTCTCATTGGAATAATTCACATCAAAGGGGTTTTCTCTAATTAATCTATGAATAGAATGATTATAGTTTGAAACAACTGTAGGTTTTCACCATCAGTATTTTGTTTTATAATTATGATGGTAGGTTGAGTGTTTTCATGTTCAAAAGTTAAATATTGCAAAAACAATTGAGAGTACATTTTATACTGTTCTTCAGGTGTTAATGTATTATCCTTTAAAATGTGCTCCAACTTGTCATTCAACACATGACTCGCAAAAGATCAGATGTGAGCATAATGACCAAGACTGAGCATCAGATGGTACATGGATTATAATGGAAATATACAAAGCGCTGTTGGGCACCCTGTTGCTGGCAAGTTGTGATGGGAAATCGACATGCAAATTGATGAATTGGATGATCAGCGGCGCAAACATTTGCATAGAGATGGAGTGCCACAGAGAGACAAACATGATAGTGATAAATCATTGTCATTATTATTCTATTTTTTGGTAAACCTTGTGCTGGCGTCCAGTAAAACTTTCACCAGCGAAATAGTATTCAATTTGCATAAAATATTAGTGGTGTATCCACCTTCTTTTTAATATTCCTCTTATTTTATTAATACTCTATTTATTTAGATTTTGACTTAAATCTTCGGGAGCAAAGGGCAAAGGCCCAGGCGCTCAGCTTCCTTACACCAAGCCCAGGAAGACCTTAATAAGGATCCTACAGGTAAGTCTATCCTAGAGGGGAAACCTTTCTCTCCTAGGAGACTTTGACGGCTTTGTTGTGAGGCCCCTCATTTAAGGTAAGTTAATAGTGGTTTTTGCCAGGTCTGGGGAACTGGACTGTTGCGCGATCTCTGAGGCATAGCCAAGAAATTAGATCTAAGGGGTCAGTTCAGACCAGAAACAATCTTTTCTTAAACCCTTAACAAAGGAGTTGCACAACAAGTAGTGGCTTTTAACTCCTCATAACAGAACTTCGTAGTCAGACTAGGAGAAAAGAATATCCTCCAGGTTTCTACAGAAAATTAGCAGGATTTAAAATGCCAAATGAAAGGATACTGAGAGGTAATACTTTACATAGATCACCACCTAGACTGGCAAATCCTGGAAATCTACTCAATTTGGGAGACAGAGATCAACAACCTCAGCCTGCTCCAAACCCAGTGATTCCAGATCAGACTCCTGCGAGAGTTCAACCATTGCAACAGCAGGTAATGCACTTTACACCCCAAGATGCAGGCCTGCGGTTAAACCACCCACCAACAATTGCGATGGAACTGCAAGAGGCAGGCCTGGCAAATCCAAATCCAGATGCCGATGGCCGTAGAGACGAAACATCAAAAGATCACCACCGAGGGTTGAATTAGCAGGACCAAAATGGGATATTATTACGCCCAAAATTCGACCAAATTTGAACAAAGTGGACCCTGAAACTGAACGACAACCATTAGAGAAGATCTAACAAGATCAGGAGCGACTCCGGCAGCCGGAAAGAGCTCTCAAGATGTCCAATCAAGAATTGGCAACGCAATTACGCAAATTGAAAGGAACCATTGAAGCCACTTTCAACATCATCGTGAACGCTGCCACAGAGGACAACAAAAGGGAAGCCCAAGGTCACTGACAGGAGGCGGACAGACAGATTAGATCATGTAATAGGGGTGCAGAAAGAGACAACCGTCTCTTAGCTGAAACATATGCAGGTGCAGGGCCTAGTAATAGGCCAGAACTCGATGAAGGGCTAAGACCAAATTTTGAGCCTAAAAGTTGGAGAGGTCCGGCTAGGGATATTCAATTTGAGGGAGCTGAGCAATTAGCAGACCAGATGAATCAAAATCAGCTAGCTCAGCAGGATCCCACTTTGACAAGAGTGGTCTATGATGGTAGAGGAAATATTATTATTCCAAATACTGTTAGACCAGATCAACTGGCATGTTTCCTGTACAAGATCCAAATAGAATTATATTGCAATCTTTAAACTCTGATATGGATCCAGCATATGACCAGAAGGAAATGCCAACAAATAATTTGGCACAAGAGATTGTTATTACGAATATGGTTAAAGGTGTGTTACTCAAACTTTTAGAAGAGGGTATGGTAAATCAGCAAGGGCTTAGCTTTTTAACAGCACTAGAAGGGGAATTTCATAGGGATACACCCCAAACCAGCTGAGTATGGAGCACTGCTGAGGATTTCTAAGGGCAGACTGAAGGCTGTTGCAAGCGACAACATGACCTATAGGGATGCCAGGTGAGCAATAATTAATGTCTTTACAACAGAATTTAATCTGGAAATCTTAACCACCCAATTATTTGAGATCCAACAAAGACCTGATGAACAGGCCATTGACTTTTTAAAAAGAGTCAGCATATTAGTATAACTCATAAAAAGAGATTTGGATTATCAGTCAAAACAGAGACTGATTATTGACACATTTCTATACAAAAGTGATCCAACATTTCAGTCTGAACTGAAAAATTCTAAGCATACCTTTAGAACTTGGTATGACTTAGCTTTCATGATATTGAACCAAGATATAAGAATGCCTTTCAAAGATGTTGGCCTAAAGGTACTCAGCAGGATCCGATTGTTATCAATGAGATAGCCATGCAGAGTGGGCAAGACCCTGAAATAGCTGTAGTGGCAAGAAATCAGTCAGAGAGTTTTCAGCAAAGCCAGAGACAAATGTTTCAGCAGCTATACCAGAATTTAGGTAATCAAGCACTAGCCTAGACACAGAGGTCCAGAAGTGATTCACCTGAAATAAAGGAGATTCCAGTTTGGGAAGCCCGTAGTGCTCAGACCGAAAAAAGTATGAAGGAGTCTCTTCTTTTAAAGATCTCTAAAGAAATGGTACAACTGGTCGAAAAATTTATTTAGCTCCAGCAAAAAGTTGATGGTAAACAAATGGTAAATCGGTCTGATGTGGCCATACCTGGCAGCAGCAGGGAGGTCAAGTCTCCCGAGATCCCACAAAACCATGGTGTAAGTTCCACAAGAACATAATACATAATACTGCAGACTGCAGGACACTGCAAGTTTTGTCCAAATGCAGGGGCAGGCTTCAGCAATTTTGCTAGAGATAACTACAGAAGTAGAGGAGGTTACCCAAATGCTAACTTTAATAGCAGAGGCAGAGGTGCCTATCATTGTGGCTACTCCGGATATCAGGATGGCCATGAAAATTTTGAACAAAATTCAGATTACAATGAATTTCTTGAGTTCAAAAGACAAAAGGAACTGCAAAAGCAGTACCAGCAGATGCAGCAATTCCAGCAGCAAGCTGCATTACAGCTGCCTCAGCTGACTCAGGCTATTACGGGACTGACTCAGACTCTGCACCAGGGTCAATTCACAAATCAGCAGCCCCAGAAGGATTATTCTAGTGTGATGGTTGCCAGGCAATCACAAATGAATTCTGTGGTACAGGTAGACCAGAAAGTGAATTGCCCTAATGTGGTATTTGGCAGCATTGTCTAAATGAATGCTATTGCAGCTTAAAATGTAGTACCAGCAGTACAGGTGATATAGGAGGTCGTAACACATTGGCTCTCATTGACACAGGAGCTTAGTGTACAGTTATGTCAGCTAAGTATCTGAAAGAAACTTTGAGACCAGATTACACTGAATATCCAAGGACATTGAATGTTACTGTAGCCAATTGTAAAACAGTCCAAGCAAATGGGTATATTCAGTTTAGGATGGATACCCTGTGTGGAAAGTTCCCGGTAAAAGCAATTGTTATGCCTGAAGCAGGTGAAAATGTCATTGTGGGAACAGACTTTTTGGCTCATCCTCAGGTAGGGGCCATAATATATTTCAGAAACAAGATGATAATGCTTGACAACAGGCAACAATGGATATATGTGATGCTGGAACAGCCTCGAACGAATTACAGAGAGGTCATGACCAAGAGTGCTGCGGAATCTACGATGAGTGCCGCCAATCATTTTCAGCCAAAGATTCGCCTTCCAAAGGTTTTGGTGCCAGTGATAAGTTTGAATCAAATCTACTTGCCTAGTGGTACTGATATACTTGTGAAAGCAAAATTTTCGGACAAGGTAGGGGAAAACCACCTGAATTGGATCATAGTAGAGTCCAAAGAAAATGAAAATAGGTTCCACATAAATAGTACTACAGTAGATGGTACTAAAAATGATTTTGTAGTTATGGTATCTAATAGTACAAGATCAGGATGCCATTTGAAACAAAATCAAATAATTGGCTATACTAATTCTGTTTTATGTGATTCCTCCAATCAAGATCAACTAAAGGATAGTTGAAGAGGAGGAGAAGCTGCAAACTTGTGCAGTTCAAGCTAAACATGATTCAACTCAAAGCAATAAGAGAGAGTACAGGGAAGCTTTGTATAGTATGCTAGCTAAATCTAACATATCTTCTGATCAATTAGAACAAGCTCTAAGGTGTCTCGACAAATATAGAGACATATTCAGCTTGCCAAATGATCCACCAACTACTACATCCTATTTGACCTGTAAAACTGCACACAGGTGATGCAGCATCTGTGGCTAAATGTTATCACAGGACTGCTATTAATTTGAGGCCACATGTTAGTGAGCATGTCCAAGAGATGCTCAAAAAGGGTGTCATAGAACCATGAAAGTCGCCTTGGGTAGCTCTCTTATTTTTAGTAGGTAGAAAGGATGGTACCAAGCAACCAGTAGTGGACTTTAGGGGTATAAATCAAGTCATAAATAATGATAAGTATCCCATTCCAAGAATGGATGACTATCTAGACTGTTTGGGAAGAGCCAAATTTTATACCACCTTGGATCTTATGTCAGGGTATTGGCAAGTGCCAATGGATGAGAAAAGCAAAGAAAAATCTGCTTTCATATGCCAGTAAGGGCTATATTAGTTCGAAGTTATGCCCCTTGGTTTAAAAAATGCACCAGCAGAGTTTCAACGCATGATGGAAAGAGTTTTGCACCCATATGTATGGAAGATCTGTCTAGTTCATATAGATGATATCATATTGTATTCTCAAACAGATTTGAGGAACATTTGGTAAATTTAGAGCTAGTCCTGCAAGCTCTAAGAAAGGCTCAGTTGACCTTGAAGCTCGAGAAGTGTGATCTTCTCCCAGAGAGAGTTCATATTTTAGGACATATCTTAAATTCGGATGGAGTTTCCCCAGATCCAAAAAAGATTAAAGCCATTAAGGAGTTCTCATTCCTAGAGTCTAAGAGAAAACTTAAAGGTTTCTAGGAATGCTACAGTGGTGTAAGGAATTCATACCAGGTCTGGCTAAATTTGCAGAACCTTTGTATAAACTAACTAGAAAAAATAGTGTTTGGGAAGTATCGGAGGTTCATCATCAGGCTTTTCAAAGCCTAGAGGACACATTGTTGTCAGTGCCTTTTCTGAGGTACCCCCTTTTGGATGGGTCTGCAGACTTTGTCCTTCAGACAGATGCCAGCGGAACAGCACTGGGAGCAGTTCTCTACCAGGAGACCAAGTCTGACCACTGGGTTATAGCTTATAACAGCAGGATTTTAAAAGTGGACGAGAAAAAATGGTCAGCCATGGAGAGAGAATGCCTGACCATAGTATATGGCTTGAAGTTATACAAGCACTATCTAATAGGTCATAGAGTGATATTAGAACAGATCACAAACCCTTACTCTCGATGAAGGTGAATGCAATGACCAATGGTAAGATGAAGAGATGGTACTCATTCATCTCTCAGTTCAACCATAAACTAGAGTATGTGCCTGGAAATCAAAATGCCATGGCAGATTTCCTTTCTAGAATGGATGAACCGGATGATCAGATGGAAAAAAAACTACCAAAATGGGAACACATGTTTTCAGAAGATAGAGGAGAGTCAAATCTGAAAGATCTGGAAGCACAAAAAAATGAAGAAATGCATCTCAATTTAGTGAAGAGATTCAGAATTTTGACAGATCAGAATCCTGAAGATGGTACTCCATTATATCCAGAGCTGAAAAGTGAGGATAAAATCTAGGAAAGTCAAAGAATTGATGCAATTCCAAGATTCACCCAAATATATCCTGAAGATTCTGAGGGTGATCCAGAATCTATTTCGCCTGCAAACTTGGTAAATGCCATCACTACAAAGAGCATGGCAAAAGAAGCAGGATTAGTAATCAGGCTCAAGTTCAGCCTGATGGCAATCAGGGGCAAGTGAAAGGAAAAGAAGGTAACCAGCAAAAAAGTAAGGAAAAAGAGTAACCTGGTTATATCTGGAAAAAGAACTGGAATTCAGTAAGGCAGACCCCAAAAAAAATGAGTTGCCAAAAGGGCTAATTAGAGATGATCTCATGGCCCTCTTACAGAGAAAAGATGAGGTGTTAAAACCATATTTTGATAGATTGGATCAAAATGGGACAACCAAGTATCACGGTGGATTTTATATCCAGAACAAAGTGTTATACCGGGAAGCTGGACAGGGAGCTGATGATGAAGTAGTCATTCCATCCTGTCTGAGAGACAATACTTTGTACCAATACCACAGTGCCGTCATGATGACTCATCAAGGGTTCAAAAGAACTCTTGTTATGATTAAAAATGGTTCTAGTGGCCTGGAATAGAAAAGGATGTCAGGCACTAGATCAAGTTTTGTCCAGTTGGTCAGATGGCTAACCTGGTAAATGCTGAAGTTCCACCACTGATACCGACAATTCCAGAAGGTCCATTTGACATAGCATCAGTGGATATTGTGGGTATTTCTCCACTAAGTGAGAAGAGACCGTATGTCATAGTCTTTCAGGACTCTTTTACAAAGTTGGTTGAAGCTGAACTGATCCCAGATCAGTAAGGTAGCATCATTGTAGATACCTTTCTACAGGCTATTGTATTTAGACATGGGACTCCACAGAGATTACTCAGTGATTGTGGAGGTTGTTTTACCTCAGATCTAATGAAAGAAATCTGCAAGTTGTTAGAGTGCCAGAAAGTTATACAACAGCTTACCATCCTCAAGGAAATGGTATGGTTGAAAGGTTCAATCACACAGTTATTAAGCAGCTCAGAAAAGTGGCAATTGAAGAGAAGGACAACTGGCCACGATATTTGAGAGTTGTGGTCTTTGCCTATAATGCTACGCCACATGCAACAACAGGGCAATGCCCATTTTTGTTGCTTAGAGGTCTCGAGGCAACCTCTAGGTTAAACTTGTCAAAAGCTTATGATATTGTAATGCGAGATTCCAATGCAGAGCATACAAATTTGTGTTGATAAAGGATTTAGAAAACCTTTACGAGGATATTGCAAAAAATATCAAGAGCGCTGCAGATAAATCGAAGAAATACTTCGATAAAATGTCCAAAGAACACAAGTTCAAAGAAAAGGACTAAGTTCTGCTAAAAGTAGATAAGCAGAAGAAATTAGGACTACCTTGGTCCATAATTTTCATAATTTCAGACATTTCCCGAGCAGCAGAGAATGTTGTCGCCATTGTTCATTGGAACAACCCGCTAATTCACCAAGGCTCATACAGTTTCAACTGGAGCACCAAATCAATCACATTCATTGTGAAATTTCACTCAAGGCGAATAACTCAGTTTTAAATGTATTTTGTAAAATCTCGTAATATTTATCACGTTTATGCAGTGACACGTAAATGGGTAAACGCGTTGTCATCATAACCATCGCCAAACACCGTTTTGAAAAATAATGCTCGACCGGGATTTGAACCCGGATCTCCTTGACTATAGTGCAGCGTTCTACTGATTGAACTACCGAGCCGGTGTTGCGATAGTCATGAAGGGGTGATGTACGGCCGTGCGACACGTGGCACTAGTAAGTTTATCAGTGCCCGGCGAACAGAGCAGCTGATAATTTCTTTCATTAACCTGGTTACGTAGTGTAACATGTGTCGCACCAGGTGGTAGCTCCCTCTACCACAAACTGCACAGCCCTGCATCGCCTGAGTGGGTGCAGCAGTGCCAGTCACAAATATCCAGGTGTGCAGCCGTGACTTGGGAGTGAAATGTCAAGTCCACGGGTTCAGAGGAAAACGCACAATGGCAGCATGTGGGCATCATGACATGTAACATTAGGGGAGGTGGTATGAGGGATGAAGTAGGGAAGTAGCGATGCCTCAAGAGTGAGGGTGAAAGGGTGCTATGGGAGTCACAGTCTCTGGGGTACTGTAGGTAGGAAACCCTACTTATTACCTCCATCTTGTGTGTCACACATCACATAGAGTGACTGCCCATGGATGAAGAGAGAGACGTCAGTAATCCTAGTCCTGGAAATGGCAGAGCTGGAACCATTGTCCTAATGGGAAGTCACTGGAGGAGAAACCCGATTGAAGACTGAAGGGGTAAATCGAACAAAGGAGTAGGAGAGAGAGAGTTGGAGCCCATTCCCACTGATGTAGCTTATGGAGAAGATTTTCCAAAATATTTAAATTAAGTCTTTATTGATATAAAAAAGGGCGACGTTGACCTAAAGGGCACTTCAAGTCGATCCTATCCCAGAGTATCGGGATACTGGTTTGGTGGAACAAACTTGGTATTTATGCCAGTGGGAGTAGGAGTCAGTCACTCCTGAGTATGGTAGGAGGCTGTGACTGTGGTAATTGTTGACACTTCTTGCAGGAGAAAAAGGTTGAGATGAAGGTCAAACATAGTTTCGCTGGTTTTTCTTAGGCAAGAAGAGATGCATTTCTGTAGAGACGCAGGAAAGGATCCCTGGAGGGAAGCTGACTCTGTTTGCTAGAATCATTTGTCAAGTACATAACTAAACACAAAAAGATGAGAACATGAAAGCATGCAGCATGCAAATACAATAACAAATGAGCATACTGTATGCAATTAACATGTATACTGTAGTATCACTTGGGCGGCTGTCCATGACAGTAGTCAAAATTTATCATGTAGTATTTTAGTGTCAACCATACATGCACATAGGGAACTTTGGGGGGTCTGGACCCTCCAGCAGGTTTTGGTTGACCTCCAGCAGATTCTTGATGACACCCAGCCCAAGCATGGATCAAGAAGATGATAAAGGAAAATGAAAAAGAAAAGTCGAGAAAGACGTCATGAAAATTTAAATGACGCTGTTGTTTAACAGTTTTCTTAACAAGGCATACATAATTCCAATGGAGTAACGTTAAATAAAATCTTTAAAAAGACTGGTCAAGCAAATATTCCAACATGATTGACTAATTTAGATGCAAGAATTTGTTGGTTGGTTGGATGTTAGAAAACATTTCCTTTGGTAATCAAGAAAGAAAAAAACTTCTGTTTCACCTGTTAACCTGGCTGACCTCGGGCAGGATTTCTATGCTGCGCATGTATGATGTTTCTTTCCAATCCCATTGTGATATACGAATTCAGCATTTTCTACAGTAAAAAGCCTCCACCAGGTGAAAATTGTATATCACATCGAACCATTTTTTTTAGTTCCCTGCATCTATCATTTTATCAAACAGGTTATAGTCAAAAATGAGCTTCAATCTGCTGGAGATTTAACCTGAATTTGGAAATGAATCAATGATGGGCAGCCAGCTAAATCTGAAAGGTGTCACGTCCACCCAGGTCTGAATTTGGGCCTCTGAACCTCCTGTATCTAGGCCTAGGCTAAAGCCTAAACCAAGCTTAAGGCTGAACCGAAGCAATAAAACAGTCTTAAGCTGCATTTATACTTCATGGCACGGCCATAGGCAACTATGATCAATCGAATTTCAGTACATGCAACGTGAAACCAATAATATTTAACGTCAGTTTTTCATAGCACTGTCTGATTGGTCAAAGCGGCCCTGGCTGTGGCCGTGCCCTGAATTATAAGTGCGGCTTTACCCATAAGCCTGCAGTTTACTCCAGCTGGTTGATCCATTCCTAACATACAGTCAACAATTATATTATCTTGACACTAAATTTTGTATGTGTTACTTATTTTCAGCATTTTTGCGTTTCAAGCATTTAAAAAAACAGACTGTAGTTGTCCGTACCATACAGTTCTGTCCAAATAATCCAGATATTTAATCATTCTACTGTTTCTTTGATTTCGGCTACTATGGTGGACAAAAATGACAAAATGACGAAAAAAAATTTTCGCCAACAAAAAATTTTTTTTCGCTGAGAAAAAAGATTTTATCCAAGAAAATTTTTACTTGGCAGCAGAAAAAAATATTTTTAAATGGAAAAAAATTTGAACAAAAAAATTTTTTTTCTGTGATGAAAAATGGAAATTGGTAGTAAGGCTGGACTGTATGGGGGGGGGGTATGGTTAAGCATATCCCCATCTTTTGTGTACAACCTGTAATTTGTAATTTTTCGTCCATTCACAGGGGGTATGGTTAAGCATACAGGTTCGTAGCTGTTTCGAGTTACGGTATAGTCATGGTGAGGGGTGGGGAAACCAGATGTATATATGGGAAAAAACCAGACAATACAAGTGGAATTATCAGAAATTGAATTTAGAGCATGTTGAGTACTTGCTAAGAACGTCTTATTCTAAGTTTAAAAGAATTAGAAGCATTTGGTAAGTTTCAACAGCACTTTGAAACTTCAGTGAAATTTCGAAAAACCTCAACCATTTTTACACATTTTAAGGCACTTCTGACATCACACAGTTGACGGTGTTGTGAAGTTGTGCATTCTCCAACATGTTCCACATATAGACACCCCTAAGGCCTCTTCACAAAAAAAACTTTTCAGTTGTTGATGGCACTCTGTAGCCTACTGTAGGTTTTCAAATTGGGGGGGGGGGGGTAAAAAATCAGTGTGGGGTAATAAAAAACCAATCATTTTTGTTAAATTGAATGTGATATTTTGATTTTTTGGAGCTCTGTCATGTGTATTTTGATGTTTTTTGCCAATATCTTTCGCTGTGTGCTCATTTGGGAAAAGATAAAGCAAAGAAAAAAATTGTGGGGTAAAAAAAGCCAGGTGTGAGGAAAAACCAACATGAAAAAAACTAATGTGGGGAAAAAACCAACATGATAATTTCATGCTGAATCTAGTTTTTTTAAACAAATGGTTCAAAAGTCATAATGTGACTATATTTCATCGAAACTAATCATAGGGCCGTGCAGCTGGGAATCAAAAAATCTTTGGTTTTTTTCTCAACATGGCTCTTTTTCTCTGGCATTTCTGAAAACCTATTTTTTTAAACTTTCAATTCATCATTCCTGGCTCTGGCAAAGCTTGACCAATAATTTTTTTTATTTCTTTGCTATGTGCCCCTACACAACCCACGAAAAATGTGACACAGTTTCTCCCCACATCTATTATGGTTATGTAGAAATTCGAGAAAAATGTTTTTTTGGTTTTTTCCCCCAGGACTATAATAGTTGAATTATGGTAATACTTGAGTTATGATGATAATTGTGTTACTGTAGGTCGTGAGAGGAAAGCTTTACTGTAGGTTGTATAGAAAAACAAAAATTGATGTGGCACAAAAAATGGATGTTCAAAAAGATAAAACAAAAAGAAAATTGATTTGAAGAAATGGACATGTAGTGTAGTGTATAAATGTGAGAAAAGGTTGCATAACAAAGAATTTCCTCCACTGGTGGGGAAAGTCTCTCAAAGAATGTGCCCCAGACCCAAATGAGGGGGTGCCATCTACATTTGCACAGAAAGCTAATGAAATCCCCATTATCTGAACCAGTAGGGTTATTGTTGGGATCTATGGTTAAAATGCAAGCATTGCTGTTAGCCTTTGTAATCCGAATAGTAAAATATATAAAATTTTTTGATATATTCAGCATGTATATGAATCTGGTGAAACAACAAACTCGTACAGTACCCCATTAGTATAAGGATTCTGGCGTTGAATTTCCTTTCAAAAACTTCTATGTGTAGCTACTTGCCCTTGAGGTATGGTAAATAATCTATAGCCTATTTTTTATAAAATGCTTGCAAATAGAAAAGTGACACAAATCAGTATTGTCATCAAAATCGTTTACATAGAGGTCTTATTGTAAAATTTTTCACTAAAAACATTGTTAAAGGTTAGGCCAGTATGCTCACAAGTTTTCAGACCTACATGGTATATTGTTCAGCAGCAAACCACGAAAATCTGAAATACTACTTGCTTTCCGCTTTCATTATTTAGGAGCATTTCAAGAAAAACAGAATATAATTCTGTTTTACTACTAGGAGATAATGCAGCATCAATAAACTTACTCATTTCAAGTAGATATCCTTGAAACCAACTACTCTATGTGGAGTCTTTTTTAAGAATGAAGAATGTTGCTTTAAGTGTTTATGTTTATGTTGCTTTATGCATCCATTATTCAACTTTTTATTGCTCTTTAAATGTATCATAGAATTTACATGTTTACGTTTTCATTGACCTTTTCCTTTCTGAATATGATCACCCCTCTCATGTAATAAATTGCCTGCTGCATTTTGTGTATGATCCTTAATATTTTCTTTGAAAGAGTGTCCTTCTACCATGTCACCTGCAATTTTAGAACCTGCAGCAAGTGTGTGTTTTTCTGCAGATAAAAAAACTGCATAGCTATGCGCCATAAACTCTTGAAAAAATTAGCCAATCCAGCTCCTCAGTGTCTATAAAAAGGGTGTATGCTGCTTTAAAACCTTCCAACTCACCACCTAGTTAAAATTGATTATTTTGTATATCATGTTGACGAATCTTGATCCAGTAATTAACAGTTTCAGGGGTATATACTGTATGCACATTTTGATTCATAAATAAAAATAAAATAAATAAATTAAGAGCATTTGTGAAAATTCAACCTGATAACAATGTGTCCAAATGCAAATGAATGAATGATTGTGATAAATTCAATAGCATTATAAGAATGAAGGATCTCATTGATGGAAATGTAATTTATCTATAATGTTTCCAAATTGAAATGGTACAAATTCATTCATATTGTTTTTTATATTAATTTCAAGTCTGGTAACTTATTTTAGTTGTATTGGTGTATAATGAGGTGTTTCATATAAGCAGCTTACTATATCTTTGTATTTTACCTGCATATTCACTATAGGTAGAAGAGGTGCCAAAGTATTCCCAACAATTTGATCTTTGATAATATTACAGTAAACATTATAGCTCTGAGAGCCATTTAAATTTGGTGGCTGAACCTCCAACATATACAAGTGCTCATTCCCTGGATCAGTGAGAAAAACAGACTTAGATGGCAGTATATGGGCATTAAAATTTCACAGGTTGTCTCCAATAGTATAGGGGGTAATGTTGACACTTCTATTTAGAAGATCATCATTAGACCCAGCAGTGTTAGTAGCAGAAAAACCAAGAATTTCCATTAAATGGTTGCTTACATCCATTCTACGCAGATGTGTACCACTTTTTATTTTTAAATTAATGAATCCTCGTCCATGTTCATAATGTAAAAATACAATTTGAATATTCATTTCTACAATAGCTGCTCCAATTTTTGCATTCAATTCGTCAATTAAATTGGCTATATTATTCAATTCATCAATTAAATCAAATATAATTATATCATATTTGACCAGTTTTTGTTCAAAAATTCACCATTTTCATCAAGAAATTCACATTTTCCATCAATAAATTGACATTTGACTGTATTTTTCTAACCAAAAGTATGGGGCCCCAATGGCTACCATATGGCTAGCCGTAGGATTGCAAAATCCTAGGGGGGTCCATTGCCCAATGGCTAGCCATATGGTCAATGATTTCTATGTGGGTTCACATAGCACTCCCCCCCCCAATTACATGTATGCTACTAAGTAGAGTGATATAAAATTGGTCATCAAAGGTTGTCATTATTATTATTATTGAAAGTGTTAATTGTTGCTATTGTCTTCAATGAGCTACCTGAAGGTAACAGTCCTGGTACTGGACTACATAATAAATATCCTATACAAGCACACAATAAGCTAACCCACAATTGTGTATTATTATTGCTGAGAGATAAATTTATTATAGCTGTAATGACTACAATGTATATTTGTATGACTTGACTAGGGAACACTTCGTTTTGAGGTAGAGTTATTCGAAAAAACTCTCGATCACTGACAGGGGATGTTTCCGAATGTATACTATTACTACTATCTATTTCAAAATATAAAAAATTTTATTTAACAATTAACTAGTCAATCAGAAATTTATAAAAAGGGTGGAGCTGGTGAAATAATGAATAAAAATTAATCAAAAATTTATAAAGAAGGTTGAGTTAGTGAAGTAATCAATAAAATTAACTGTTACAAACATGCACATAATATATTTTGCAATCAACCTTTAACAGAAAATTTATGGAACTTGAAAACTAGCTTATAAATAAAATCGGCATTATTAAAATGGGAACTTGATGTGCTTTGTAATACAAAAAATATAAGGTATATATACTACTAACTTTAATATATGAATTTTGTTAGCGTTTCACATTTACATGTTTTACTGAGGCATTTTTGTTAATACAATTTAAAAAGGCAGGAATAAATGGCCATAGACCAAATGAATCAAAATAATATACAGAGTTATCACCATCAAAATACGTTGCGATCCAGTGACTCCTTTTTTCAAAAGATGTATCAGTATTTACAATTATAGCAGCAGGTCTTTTAACTATCTCTGGTAACTTATAGCCAGGGTTTTTTTTGACCTACGAGTCACAAGCCAAGTGGCTTGTTGACCTAAAATTTTACAAGCCATTTCAAATTTTTACAAGCCAATTTTATAATATTATATAATACGTGAATAAATTCCAATGCTAGACTATTTTTTAAAGAAATGTATATATTGAGCATCATGGCAATCGATCAAAAAAGAGATGTCATTCAACATTTATTCAATAACATTTTAGAGCCATTAATTAATTAAAATTCAGGAAACTTTTGAAATTTTTGAGTTTGATCAAAGTCTAATCTACAAGCATTGTGGAAAAAATTTTCCAGCAAACTATCCAAGAACATAAGGACTTTGAATTACATGAGAATCGCTTCAAAAAGTTTACAGACTTGACGTATTGATCTTTCTCAAAAAATGTTTCAAGGGAAAAATGTGAATCTTCATTAAATATCAAGATGAAATATTGAAGATTACTAATTAAAACATGAGATAAGACCTTTAAGATGATTAAAACTATTAAAGATTAAATGATAAGTGAAGGTAGACATGTTAGAAGCAGTGCCTGAGCTAGGAAATGAATGACAATGCATATTTGAGTTATAACCGGCGCGAAGCGCCGGAAAATTTCGAGATTATGACCTTCTAAAATGCACCAAAATGCATCTTTTCTGTATCTGATATGATCAAGCACATAACTCAAGAAATTCTGACAAGCCATTTTGGCTTGTTGGACAAAAATTCTACAAGCCATTTTGTCCATCCAACAAGCCATGGCTTGTAAAATGCTAAAAAAAAAACTATGCTTATAGCAAGAAAAAACTGCAAGAAAAATTCTTCATAAAATTACATCTTGTTGAACATAGTATTCCAATTCAGAGTTGTTCATCATAATCATCATTTTGTATGTCCTTTTTTAAAATCCAGCTATTGAATTTTTGAGGATAACCCCACCACTTCACAAGTAGTCTGTTTTGATTATCTGGTAAATGCCTCATTTTTAAAATCTTTTCAAATTTATATTCTTTGAGATAGGGGTTAAAAATTAATTTTCTGTAGTTTTTTTCATAAAAATGTCCTTCTATATCCTCACCTTCCAAATCCTGAATTCTATAAAGTATTTGGTTTCTAGTCTTTACAGTCTGTTCTATCTGAAACACTTGCTCACTCTATTGAGGTAAATAACCTCTGTCGAACACACCTCTATGTTGACTAATTCACAAGTAATCTCCTATATTGATTTGAGGCTTTCTAAAGTGTACTTTCTCAGGATAAGGTCTTTTCCATATCATTTTCTCATTGGAATAATTCACATCAAAGGGGTTTTCTCTAATTAATCTATGAATAGAATGATTATAGTTTGAAACAACTGTAGGTTTTCACCATCAGTATTTTGTTTTATAATTATGATGGTAGGTTGAGTGTTTTCATGTTCAAAAGTTAAATATTGCAAAAACAATTGAGAGTACATTTTATACTGTTCTTCAGGTGTTAATGTATTATCCTTTAAAATGTGCTCCAACTTGTCATTCAACACATGACTCGCAAAAGATCAGATGTGAGCATAATGACCAAGACTGAGCATCAGATGGTACATGGATTATAATGGAAATATACAAAGCGCTGTTGGGCACCCTGTTGCTGGCAAGTTGTGATGGGAAATCGACATGCAAATTGATGAATTGGATGATCAGCGGCGCAAACATTTGCATAGAGATGGAGTGCCACAGAGAGACAAACATGATAGTGATAAATCATTGTCATTATTATTCTATTTTTTGGTAAACCTTGTGCTGGCGTCCAGTAAAACTTTCACCAGCGAAATAGTATTCAATTTGCATAAAATATTAGTGGTGTATCCACCTTCTTTTTAATATTCCTCTTATTTTATTAATACTCTATTTATTTAGATTTTGACTTAAATCTTCGGGAGCAAAGGGCAAAGGCCCAGGCGCTCAGCTTCCTTACACCAAGCCCAGGAAGACCTTAATAAGGATCCTACAGGTAAGTCTATCCTAGAGGGGAAACCTTTCTCTCCTAGGAGACTTTGACGGCTTTGTTGTGAGGCCCCTCATTTAAGGTAAGTTAATAGTGGTTTTTGCCAGGTCTGGGGAACTGGACTGTTGCGCGATCTCTGAGGCATAGCCAAGAAATTAGATCTAAGGGGTCAGTTCAGACCAGAAACAATCTTTTCTTAAACCCTTAACAAAGGAGTTGCACAACAAGTAGTGGCTTTTAACTCCTCATAACAGAACTTCGTAGTCAGACTAGGAGAAAAGAATATCCTCCAGGTTTCTACAGAAAATTAGCAGGATTTAAAATGCCAAATGAAAGGATACTGAGAGGTAATACTTTACATAGATCACCACCTAGACTGGCAAATCCTGGAAATCTACTCAATTTGGGAGACAGAGATCAACAACCTCAGCCTGCTCCAAACCCAGTGATTCCAGATCAGACTCCTGCGAGAGTTCAACCATTGCAACAGCAGGTAATGCACTTTACACCCCAAGATGCAGGCCTGCGGTTAAACCACCCACCAACAATTGCGATGGAACTGCAAGAGGCAGGCCTGGCAAATCCAAATCCAGATGCCGATGGCCGTAGAGACGAAACATCAAAAGATCACCACCGAGGGTTGAATTAGCAGGACCAAAATGGGATATTATTACGCCCAAAATTCGACCAAATTTGAACAAAGTGGACCCTGAAACTGAA
The DNA here is from genome assembly GCA_963922205.1 of Romanomermis culicivorax. NCBI lineage: Eukaryota > Metazoa > Nematoda > Enoplea > Mermithida > Mermithidae > Romanomermis > Romanomermis culicivorax. The sequence continues at coordinate 601,398 of CAWUHX010000072.1, read as the reverse complement.
CGACAACCATTAGAGAAGATCTAACAAGATCAGGAGCGACTCCGGCAGCCGGAAAGAGCTCTCAAGATGTCCAATCAAGAATTGGCAACGCAATTACGCAAATTGAAAGGAACCATTGAAGCCACTTTCAACATCATCGTGAACGCTGCCACAGAGGACAACAAAAGGGAAGCCCAAGGTCACTGACAGGAGGCGGACAGACAGATTAGATCATGTAATAGGGGTGCAGAAAGAGACAACCGTCTCTTAGCTGAAACATATGCAGGTGCAGGGCCTAGTAATAGGCCAGAACTCGATGAAGGGCTAAGACCAAATTTTGAGCCTAAAAGTTGGAGAGGTCCGGCTAGGGATATTCAATTTGAGGGAGCTGAGCAATTAGCAGACCAGATGAATCAAAATCAGCTAGCTCAGCAGGATCCCACTTTGACAAGAGTGGTCTATGATGGTAGAGGAAATATTATTATTCCAAATACTGTTAGACCAGATCAACTGGCATGTTTCCTGTACAAGATCCAAATAGAATTATATTGCAATCTTTAAACTCTGATATGGATCCAGCATATGACCAGAAGGAAATGCCAACAAATAATTTGGCACAAGAGATTGTTATTACGAATATGGTTAAAGGTGTGTTACTCAAACTTTTAGAAGAGGGTATGGTAAATCAGCAAGGGCTTAGCTTTTTAACAGCACTAGAAGGGGAATTTCATAGGGATACACCCCAAACCAGCTGAGTATGGAGCACTGCTGAGGATTTCTAAGGGCAGACTGAAGGCTGTTGCAAGCGACAACATGACCTATAGGGATGCCAGGTGAGCAATAATTAATGTCTTTACAACAGAATTTAATCTGGAAATCTTAACCACCCAATTATTTGAGATCCAACAAAGACCTGATGAACAGGCCATTGACTTTTTAAAAAGAGTCAGCATATTAGTATAACTCATAAAAAGAGATTTGGATTATCAGTCAAAACAGAGACTGATTATTGACACATTTCTATACAAAAGTGATCCAACATTTCAGTCTGAACTGAAAAATTCTAAGCATACCTTTAGAACTTGGTATGACTTAGCTTTCATGATATTGAACCAAGATATAAGAATGCCTTTCAAAGATGTTGGCCTAAAGGTACTCAGCAGGATCCGATTGTTATCAATGAGGTAGCCATGCAGAGTGGGCAAGACCCTGAAATAGCTGTAGTGGCAAGAAATCAGTCAGAGAGTTTTCAGCAAAGCCAGAGACAAATGTTTCAGCAGCTATACCAGAATTTAGGTAATCAAGCACTAGCCTAGACACAGAGGTCCAGAAGTGATTCACCTGAAATAAAGGAGATTCCAGTTTGGGAAGCCCGTAGTGCTCAGACCGAAAAAAGTATGAAGGAGTCTCTTCTTTTAAAGATCTCTAAAGAAATGGTACAACTGGTCGAAAAATTTATTTAGCTCCAGCAAAAAGTTGATGGTAAACAAATGGTAAATCGGTCTGATGTGGCCATACCTGGCAGCAGCAGGGAGGTCAAGTCTCCCGAGATCCCACAAAACCATGGTGTAAGTTCCACAAGAACATAATACATAATACTGCAGACTGCAGGACACTGCAAGTTTTGTCCAAATGCAGGGGCAGGCTTCAGCAATTTTGCTAGAGATAACTACAGAAGTAGAGGAGGTTACCCAAATGCTAACTTTAATAGCAGAGGCAGAGGTGCCTATCATTGTGGCTACTCCGGATATCAGGATGGCCATGAAAATTTTGAACAAAATTCAGATTACAATGAATTTCTTGAGTTCAAAAGACAAAAGGAACTGCAAAAGCAGTACCAGCAGATGCAGCAATTCCAGCAGCAAGCTGCATTACAGCTGCCTCAGCTGACTCAGGCTATTACGGGACTGACTCAGACTCTGCACCAGGGTCAATTCACAAATCAGCAGCCCCAGAAGGATTATTCTAGTGTGATGGTTGCCAGGCAATCACAAATGAATTCTGTGGTACAGGTAGACCAGAAAGTGAATTGCCCTAATGTGGTATTTGGCAGCATTGTCTAAATGAATGCTATTGCAGCTTAAAATGTAGTACCAGCAGTACAGGTGATATAGGAGGTCGTAACACATTGGCTCTCATTGACACAGGAGCTTAGTGTACAGTTATGTCAGCTAAGTATCTGAAAGAAACTTTGAGACCAGATTACACTGAATATCCAAGGACATTGAATGTTACTGTAGCCAATTGTAAAACAGTCCAAGCAAATGGGTATATTCAGTTTAGGATGGATACCCTGTGTGGAAAGTTCCCGGTAAAAGCAATTGTTATGCCTGAAGCAGGTGAAAATGTCATTGTGGGAACAGACTTTTTGGCTCATCCTCAGGTAGGGGCCATAATATATTTCAGAAACAAGATGATAATGCTTGACAACAGGCAACAATGGATATATGTGATGCTGGAACAGCCTCGAACGAATTACAGAGAGGTCATGACCAAGAGTGCTGCGGAATCTACGATGAGTGCCGCCAATCATTTTCAGCCAAAGATTCGCCTTCCAAAGGTTTTGGTGCCAGTGATAAGTTTGAATCAAATCTACTTGCCTAGTGGTACTGATATACTTGTGAAAGCAAAATTTTCGGACAAGGTAGGGGAAAACCACCTGAATTGGATCATAGTAGAGTCCAAAGAAAATGAAAATAGGTTCCACATAAATAGTACTACAGTAGATGGTACTAAAAATGATTTTGTAGTTATGGTATCTAATAGTACAAGATCAGGATGCCATTTGAAACAAAATCAAATAATTGGCTATACTAATTCTGTTTTATGTGATTCCTCCAATCAAGATCAACTAAAGGATAGTTGAAGAGGAGGAGAAGCTGCAAACTTGTGCAGTTCAAGCTAAACATGATTCAACTCAAAGCAATAAGAGAGAGTACAGGGAAGCTTTGTATAGTATGCTAGCTAAATCTAACATATCTTCTGATCAATTAGAACAAGCTCTAAGGTGTCTCGACAAATATAGAGACATATTCAGCTTGCCAAATGATCCACCAACTACTACATCCTATTTGACCTGTAAAACTGCACACAGGTGATGCAGCATCTGTGGCTAAATGTTATCACAGGACTGCTATTAATTTGAGGCCACATGTTAGTGAGCATGTCCAAGAGATGCTCAAAAAGGGTGTCATAGAACCATGAAAGTCGCCTTGGGTAGCTCTCTTATTTTTAGTAGGTAGAAAGGATGGTACCAAGCAACCAGTAGTGGACTTTAGGGGTATAAATCAAGTCATAAATAATGATAAGTATCCCATTCCAAGAATGGATGACTATCTAGACTGTTTGGGAAGAGCCAAATTTTATACCACCTTGGATCTTATGTCAGGGTATTGGCAAGTGCCAATGGATGAGAAAAGCAAAGAAAAATCTGCTTTCATATGCCAGTAAGGGCTATATTAGTTCGAAGTTATGCCCCTTGGTTTAAAAAATGCACCAGCAGAGTTTCAACGCATGATGGAAAGAGTTTTGCACCCATATGTATGGAAGATCTGTCTAGTTCATATAGATGATATCATATTGTATTCTCAAACAGATTTGAGGAACATTTGGTAAATTTAGAGCTAGTCCTGCAAGCTCTAAGAAAGGCTCAGTTGACCTTGAAGCTCGAGAAGTGTGATCTTCTCCCAGAGAGAGTTCATATTTTAGGACATATCTTAAATTCGGATGGAGTTTCCCCAGATCCAAAAAAGATTAAAGCCATTAAGGAGTTCTCATTCCTAGAGTCTAAGAGAAAACTTAAAGGTTTCTAGGAATGCTACAGTGGTGTAAGGAATTCATACCAGGTCTGGCTAAATTTGCAGAACCTTTGTATAAACTAACTAGAAAAAATAGTGTTTGGGAAGTATCGGAGGTTCATCATCAGGCTTTTCAAAGCCTAGAGGACACATTGTTGTCAGTGCCTTTTCTGAGGTACCCCCTTTTGGATGGGTCTGCAGACTTTGTCCTTCAGACAGATGCCAGCGGAACAGCACTGGGAGCAGTTCTCTACCAGGAGACCAAGTCTGACCACTGGGTTATAGCTTATAACAGCAGGATTTTAAAAGTGGACGAGAAAAAATGGTCAGCCATGGAGAGAGAATGCCTGACCATAGTATATGGCTTGAAGTTATACAAGCACTATCTAATAGGTCATAGAGTGATATTAGAACAGATCACAAACCCTTACTCTCGATGAAGGTGAATGCAATGACCAATGGTAAGATGAAGAGATGGTACTCATTCATCTCTCAGTTCAACCATAAACTAGAGTATGTGCCTGGAAATCAAAATGCCATGGCAGATTTCCTTTCTAGAATGGATGAACCGGATGATCAGATGGAAAAAAAACTACCAAAATGGGAACACATGTTTTCAGAAGATAGAGGAGAGTCAAATCTGAAAGATCTGGAAGCACAAAAAAATGAAGAAATGCATCTCAATTTAGTGAAGAGATTCAGAATTTTGACAGATCAGAATCCTGAAGATGGTACTCCATTATATCCAGAGCTGAAAAGTGAGGATAAAATCTAGGAAAGTCAAAGAATTGATGCAATTCCAAGATTCACCCAAATATATCCTGAAGATTCTGAGGGTGATCCAGAATCTATTTCGCCTGCAAACTTGGTAAATGCCATCACTACAAAGAGCATGGCAAAAGAAGCAGGATTAGTAATCAGGCTCAAGTTCAGCCTGATGGCAATCAGGGGCAAGTGAAAGGAAAAGAAGGTAACCAGCAAAAAAGTAAGGAAAAAGAGTAACCTGGTTATATCTGGAAAAAGAACTGGAATTCAGTAAGGCAGACCCCAAAAAAAATGAGTTGCCAAAAGGGCTAATTAGAGATGATCTCATGGCCCTCTTACAGAGAAAAGATGAGGTGTTAAAACCATATTTTGATAGATTGGATCAAAATGGGACAACCAAGTATCACGGTGGATTTTATATCCAGAACAAAGTGTTATACCGGGAAGCTGGACAGGGAGCTGATGATGAAGTAGTCATTCCATCCTGTCTGAGAGACAATACTTTGTACCAATACCACAGTGCCGTCATGATGACTCATCAAGGGTTCAAAAGAACTCTTGTTATGATTAAAAATGGTTCTAGTGGCCTGGAATAGAAAAGGATGTCAGGCACTAGATCAAGTTTTGTCCAGTTGGTCAGATGGCTAACCTGGTAAATGCTGAAGTTCCACCACTGATACCGACAATTCCAGAAGGTCCATTTGACATAGCATCAGTGGATATTGTGGGTATTTCTCCACTAAGTGAGAAGAGACCGTATGTCATAGTCTTTCAGGACTCTTTTACAAAGTTGGTTGAAGCTGAACTGATCCCAGATCAGTAAGGTAGCATCATTGTAGATACCTTTCTACAGGCTATTGTATTTAGACATGGGACTCCACAGAGATTACTCAGTGATTGTGGAGGTTGTTTTACCTCAGATCTAATGAAAGAAATCTGCAAGTTGTTAGAGTGCCAGAAAGTTATACAACAGCTTACCATCCTCAAGGAAATGGTATGGTTGAAAGGTTCAATCACACAGTTATTAAGCAGCTCAGAAAAGTGGCAATTGAAGAGAAGGACAACTGGCCACGATATTTGAGAGTTGTGGTCTTTGCCTATAATGCTACGCCACATGCAACAACAGGGCAATGCCCATTTTTGTTGCTTAGAGGTCTCGAGGCAACCTCTAGGTTAAACTTGTCAAAAGCTTATGATATTGTAATGCGAGATTCCAATGCAGAGCATACAAATTTGTGTTGATAAAGGATTTAGAAAACCTTTACGAGGATATTGCAAAAAATATCAAGAGCGCTGCAGATAAATCGAAGAAATACTTCGATAAAATGTCCAAAGAACACAAGTTCAAAGAAAAGGACTAAGTTCTGCTAAAAGTAGATAAGCAGAAGAAATTAGGACTACCTTGGTCCATAATTTTCATAATTTCAGACATTTCCCGAGCAGCAGAGAATGTTGTCGCCATTGTTCATTGGAACAACCCGCTAATTCACCAAGGCTCATACAGTTTCAACTGGAGCACCAAATCAATCACATTCATTGTGAAATTTCACTCAAGGCGAATAACTCAGTTTTAAATGTATTTTGTAAAATCTCGTAATATTTATCACGTTTATGCAGTGACACGTAAATGGGTAAACGCGTTGTCATCATAACCATCGCCAAACACCGTTTTGAAAAATAATGCTCGACCGGGATTCGAACCCGGATCTCATTGACTATAGTGCAGCGTTCTACCGATTGAACTACCGAGCCGGTGTCGCGACTGGTACAAAGGGGTTATGTACAGTTGTGCGACACGTGACTTTCCCCCCCCCCCCCTTGAAAGAAGGACGACCTCGTCCGTTGAAGATGCAGGTTCTGCGGCCCACCATTGTGGGACATATCCAAGCCTCGCCATGACATGTAAATGGGTAAACGCGTTGTCATCATAACCATCGCCAAACACCGTTTTGAAAAATAATGCTCGACCGGGATTTGAACCCGGATCTCCTTGACTATAGTGCAGCGTTCTACTGATTGAACTACCGAGCCGGTGTTGCGATAGTCATGAAGGGGTGATGTACGGCCGTGCGACACGTGGCACTAGTAAGTTTATCAGTGCCCGGCGAACAGAGCAGCTGATAATTTCTTTCATTAACCTGGTTACGTAGTGTAACATGTGTCGCACCAGGTGGTAGCTCCCTCTACCACAAACTGCACAGCCCTGCATCGCCTGAGTGGGTGCAGCAGTGCCAGTCACAAATATCCAGGTGTGCAGCCGTGACTTGGGAGTGAAATGTCAAGTCCACGGGTTCAGAGGAAAACGCACAATGGCAGCATGTGGGCATCATGACATGTAACATTAGGGGAGGTGGTATGAGGGATGAAGTAGGGAAGTAGCGATGCCTCAAGAGTGAGGGTGAAAGGGTGCTATGGGAGTCACAGTCTCTGGGGTACTGTAGGTAGGAAACCCTACTTATTACCTCCATCTTGTGTGTCACACATCACATAGAGTGACTGCCCATGGATGAAGAGAGAGACGTCAGTAATCCTAGTCCTGGAAATGGCAGAGCTGGAACCATTGTCCTAATGGGAAGTCACTGGAGGAGAAACCCGATTGAAGACTGAAGGGGTAAATTGAACAAAGGAGTAGGAGAGAGAGTTGGAGCCCATTCTCACTGATGTAGCTTATGGAGAAGATTTACCAAAATATTTAAATTAAGTCTTTATTGATATAAAAAAGGGCGACGTTGACTGGAAGAGCACTTCAAGTCGATCCTATCCAGGAGTATCGAGATACTGGTTTGTTGGAAGAAACTCGGTAATCCACAAACTGGATGTCCTCTGAAGATTGATACTTCTCGGATATATTCCTGCAATTGGCTGATCCTTCCCATGTCTACCAGGATCGGTTCCTTGGGATTGGCCGGCCAGTATCCAAAGGTTCCTTTGAACCATTGGTCCTACTGGTGAACTCAGATGACCCTTTTGATGTTGTAGTCTAAATAATTGAAAATATTATGAGTTTCAATGTTCTATTCCCCTCTTTTCGGTGTCTATTTGAGGTCTATAATACACCAACACCACTACACCAAGTAAGTTAAGTTTCGCAGAAAGATGAATTAGTGCACGCTTTTTCTATATGTCGGGGAGTGTAGACCTGATCTGATTGTCCACTACTTGATCGGACACCAATCTATGACCAGCTGCTCTAGGGACCAACTACACTCCATTTGGGGCACTCAGTATTTACAATTTTTATAGCGCTTGAGATTGATAATTTTTTATGATTTTGATTTTGAAAAATGATATAATTTGATTTGAAAATAATTAATTTTTATTGATATTTGATAAATCAAAATTTAAATGGGCTGAACTCAAGGTTCTAGGTTTCCCTCAAAAAGTTTAACTCTCCCCATAGGAAATCCCTGATTGGATATGAGTTTCTGATTCTCGGTACTCCCGTTTTTGGTTCCTCTAAGTCCTAACTCATCTGCCCTCATTTGGGGCACCGAGTTGGTCGACTTATGGGCATTTCCTGCAATTTCCAAAAATGTTTATTAAAATAAGTTTGAAGCTTACCGTTGATGAACAAGAACTGGTTATCTTGTGGGTGTTGCGGTCTTCCATATTCTAGGTGGTGCTCGGCGTGCCTTGGAGCTTGTTGGTGGTTCTGCATGCCTTTTCCCATTTTCAATTTTTTCAAAAATTTGCTCTTTGGAATAATAAAATTTCAAAATTTTTAAAAATTTTGTAAGTGCTGAAAAAGTATAATTTAGTCATTTTACTAATTTCCTTTTTATGTATGATATGGGAGAAATTTTACTTCTTCCTTCCTGTGGATGTATAGAATTCAGATGAGCGGGGGGCAGCAGTAATTTACTTTGGAAAAATAAAAAATTTTGAAATTTGTAACTTTTTTGAAAAGATCCAAAAATTTTTGGGTTGTCACCTTGGTCTAAAATTCCAAAGAATTTTTCCCAAAGTCTGAAATGTATGAAAAATTTACAAAAATATTACGAATACTGCTGACACGTAAATGGGTAAACGCGTTGTCATCGTAACCATCGCCAAACACCGTTTTGAAAAATAATGCTCGACCGGGATTCGAACCCGGATCTCGTTGACTATAGTGCAGCGTTCTACCGATTGAACTACCGAGCCGGTGTTGCGATAGTTACGAAGGGGTGATGTACGGCCGTGCGACACTTGACATTCCCCCCCTTGAAAGAAGGACGACCTCGTCCGTTGAAGATGCAGGTTCTGCGGCCCACCAATGTGGGACCAATCCAAGCCTCGCCATGACACGTAAATGGGTAAATGCGTTGTCATCGTAACCATCGCCAAACACCATTTTGAAAAATAATGCTCGACCGGGATTCGAACCCGGATCTCGTTGACTATAGTGCAGCGTTCTACCCATTGAACTACCGAGCCGGTGTTGCGATAGTTACGAAGGGGTGATGTACGGCCGTGCGACACGTGACATTCCCCCCCCCCTTGAAAGAAGGGCGACCTCGTCCGTTGAAGATGCAGGTTCTGCGGCCCACCAATGTGGGACCAATCCAAGCCTCGCCATGACACGTAAATGGGTAAACGCCTTGTCATCGTAACCATCGCCAAACACCGTTTTGAAAAATAATGCTCGACCGTGATTCGAACCCGGATCTCGTTGACTATAGTGCAGCGTTCTACCGATTGAACTACCGAGCCGGTGTTGCGACTGGTACAAAGGGGTTATGTACGGCCGTGTGACACGTGACACTAGGTTTTTTTTGTATTGAACCTACTTTCTTAAAAGTATTGAACCTATTTCATGGGATTGCTGCATCGATCATTTCGAAATGAATGGAAAATAAATCAAACCAAATCAAATCAGGTCATTGCCTCTGTAACATCGAGTCTGTACAACAGGACTGTTCAGTGAAACACATTCAGTAAAGGGATGATAATGTATAATAAGGTTCGTAGGCTTCATACTGTAATTGAGAGAATTGATGAAAAATTATGAATGATAAAAACTACAATACAAAAATTGCAACTGGTAATAAGATTGTAGAAATTTTCAGCTCACATATTATGCGAGCCTTAGACTTTTAGTGGGAGAAATATTGCTACATTTATGATCACGTTGTGTATGTGCTATTCCAACAACAAAAATTACGAATCATTGTCGATAAGTGTAGAATATCAATTCTGTTCCGCCATTGTCCACTGCAATGTTGCCAGATCGGAATTTTTGATGCTCGATCTGGCATTATTTTCAATTATCTGGCATTAATGTGGCATTGTTTGAATCTGGCATGATGTCCTAATTTTGAGAATATTGGCATCTTCTAGGGAACAAGTTTCTACGGGCTCTACATTTTTGTGTTCTGCCTGAATTTACTGTAAAATAGAAGCAAAATCATTTTTCCAATTTCATTCGATTCATTCACTGTTTTTTTCCAATTTGCACCGCCGTTTTTTCTTGTCAGTTTTAGAAAATAAAAACTTATCAGTTTTTATATTCTAAAACTCTAGAAAATAAATCTCTTCAATGTATATTCGTGAATTCGTGAATAGAAGTTCTAAAATCACGCTCTAGAATGATGTCTTCAATTTCCATTTTCAGTAAACCCAAAAGTTCATGTTAAAAATGTTGGAAAAATCCAAGCATCGAGAGAAAAAATTGGGATAATTGATGGAAAATTGTTTTTTTCAGCGAAATAATGACTGTTAACGATTAGAAAATGAGATGAGCTAACTTGATTGATAGTAACTGTTAATAATTAATTAGTAAGTGGAAGTAGATAATGCTAACGGCCGCACCTGATAGAAAATAGTGATTATTATACCCATGACCGGCGTAAAGCGCCGGAAAATTTTGAGATTTTGACATTTTAAAGTCCACCAGAACGCATCTTTTCGGCCTTGCATTACCCAAAATTTTTTCCACAATGAGGACATCATCAAAATTTCTTTCCTCATTTCCAAATTTTTTAATCTCAAAAGACCCCATTCGAGGGAAAAAAGCGTTGATTTTAGGAGGTCCAAGTCTCAAAATTTTCCAGCGCTTCGCGCCGGTATTAACTTTAATAAGGTAAAGTGGGGTAACTTTGGTCAAAATCGAGTCAATTCGACTTCTCCAACATATAACTTTTTATACATGGGGAATTCGTAAAAATGTTTCATGGAACTCATATGTCAAAAATGTCAGACAAATCGATTAAACACATCATTTCATAAGTACCATGCAGATTTAACGTACCATTGACCGTTGAAAAGAACTCACTTTTTGACCAATGTTACCCACCATGGTGGTCAACTTTGGTCGCCATTATAATTTCTGTTCAAGTTACTTTTTCGACAAGTAAAATCGTTATATCTAACCAAAGATAGAACGTAACAAAACAAATTTTGGATATGAAATAACATAGCTATCGACCTTTATTGTCACAAAATTTCAGCTGAAAATGATGAATATCATCAACAGCAAAAAAGTTTTCGTAAATCTTCTCCCAGCTGTCCCTATGGTGGGTAACTTTGGTCAATTGACCTAAAAAAGTACCTGACGTGAAAAATATTGTGTTATTCAGATACAGCAGGTTGAGAGGTACATGAAAATATCAATATGGATGAAAATAAAAATATCAATCGTTCAAAATTTATTAACGAAAAAAAATTAACGTGTCGACCAATGTTACCCACCAATGGGTGGGTAACATTGGTCGGTGAGTAACATTGGTCGACACACAAAAATATGGGGTACACTAAAACAATGATAAATGTGCATTTTCATGATCAAAATACATGATATGAACCAAATTCAAAGGAAGATTAATTGTTATGAGTAACACAAACTTGATAAATAAAATTACTAGTGGGATTAAAATCATCGGCTAAACAGTTACCACATATCTACCCATCACATCCATCACAGTACGCCCAGTCTTTTTTGTACTTTTTCTTGTAAATTGTCCATTGAATACGGCAAATGGGACACACATTAGTGTTTCTAGCTTTTTTCGCTTCTTTCAATTCTTTCAGTTGAGCACTGACCTCTGGTTCCATCAAAGATTGGCTAAGCGCATGACAAAGACGTTTTCTGGACTTTTTCAACTCGTTTTTTTCGCATGTACCGTCTGAAGGTATTTGATGACACTGGCCGTCATACGTCTCGATGGTGTAACCTCATTGATGGCTGATGCCAACGATGTGGGCATTTCTGAAAATTTTAGATATCATTCCTCTGTAAATTTCGTAACAAAAGTACATACTTTCAAATGTTGAAGTCGATGACGGAAAAGACAGCGCAGATAAATTTTGTTGTACTACAATTGTTGTACTATTATCTGCAATAATTTAGTATTTAATCGCATATAAATGTTCAAAAGTGTATATAAGGTACCGTTTGATAGTTGACTGAATAACAAAGAAGCCGATGTATTTTTGGACAAGTTCAGTTTCTCTAAAAACAAATTATCATTGAGTAATTTAGTGTGGTTTTAGAAAATATACTTACTGTCAGATTACTTTGTTTTGTAATGTTCCATGTGGAATATTGTAAACACGAGCTGCTGTTCAAATTTTTGACCCGTTTCGAACGGCCTTGATGGCCTTTTCGAGATCTTCTGTTTAGTAATTAGTCAGGTATTTGCGCGCATCAGACTTTCTTTTGTAATGCCTGACCATATTGTGATGTACGTAATCGATGAAAATTATATAAAGGATAAAAATAATTCGTCTGAAAAAGAAGTAAGATCAAATTATTATAAGTAGAAAAATGTGTGGCACAAAAAATATTAATTTGACCAAAGTTACCCGCCAAAATATAATGTGACCAAAGTTACCCGCCCTGACCAAAGTGTTGAAATGAGACTTGGGGTTAGAATTGAGAAATATAAATAAAGGATTTGATACCAAAAGTAGACCTAATCAGTCACTAGCTAATTCACCTAATCAGGCCGAAACCTTAGGTAGAATCAGATTGCAACAGTTCGGTCAGTCTCCAAATCAACAAAGATCTCCTGCTTTCGTCCCGAAGAACTGCAGAAGAAATGACAACACCCTGAGCTCAAGTAACTTCAAACCAGGGGCAAAATCAGAAGTCAGGCCGAGAACTGAGTTGTAAATGTAGACTTGCACGCTGGGTGGCTCTCCAGAGATCCGGGGTCTAACCTGCGTTCCCTCCGCTGCGAGTAATCCACAGGCGATCGGCCGAGGGTCGTTGTATTTTAGGCGGACGCGCTCCACCACAAATAAAATAACAAATAATATAAATTTATGCCCTACTGGGCCGCCGATATTTTTCTTTCAATAAAAAACAAACAATAATCACTGAATGACCAAAAACATAGACGACCGGCATATTTATGCACGGTGTCTATGCAAATCGGCGTCGACGCAAAACGCGTCGACTTCGGCTATTTCTTCACAACTTTGAGATAGACTATGTCCATCCCTGACATCCCTCGAGCCCCGAAACTGACCAACGGGAGGTTAAAAAGATTCATATTACGCCGCAATGACAATTTTGGAACCTTTTCAGGCCCTAATACAGTCAAGGCAGTTTTCTGAACCTTTTTGGTCATTCATGCCCCCTTGCGGAAAGCTTTCCGAATGACCACCCTCTTACGTCAAGTCTTTTACCAGGCATACCGGAATGTCCACAAGGCCGTCCGGGTGCGCTACCTCTTGGTCTGGACGCCGACGGATCGACGACTCTGCGTCGGCTTGACTTTGTTGGCGTACCGCCGAAATCCAATTTGACCTGCACCAGGGCCGAGGGTCTTCGGTTGCCGTCCATCCCGTGACCTTTCGTTTCGTGCTTTACGCTGGACGCCAGGGACAGAACATTTGTCTGTCTATCTCTTTCCGGTTGTGTGTTTCGCCGTGAAGCCTCCGCCTTCTTTCCAACGTTGCCCTCGCCAAAAAACATTTTCTAAAGTATCTAAATAATTTACAAAATATATACATTAGTACGCATATCACAAAAAAAAATCAAAATCTCCCAGGCGTATCGATTTGAGCAAAAAAAAGAAAAATAAGGCGAGATATAAATGAGATTAAGTGAAAAAATAAATTTTTTGTACATGCCCGTTTGGCGATGCGAGGTACGAAAACGAATAAAAATTTAAAGCACGCAACAAATAAGAAAGATTTTTTTTGTATTTTGTATTTTATATTTTTTTTTTGTATTTTTTGTGGTTTTGTATTTTTTTTGTATTTTGTGTTTTTTGTGAAAAATAAATGCGAAAACAATATTTTTTGGCCAAAAACTATGCGGCTAATTTACTGTTGCGGCCCGCCGCCTCCTTGCGCCCCTCTCTGGGCTCCTCCACGACCTCCGTAAGGTCTCCATACCCACTGGCCCTGCTGGCCTCCTCTTCCTTGCACCTGAGGCGCGGCACCTCTGCCACGCACCGCTCCACGACCACCCCGGTTGGGGTTGTGGAACTGAAACTGGCCTCGGCCTCGGTTACCAGTCTTTTGCACCTTTCCTTGCGTACTTGGAGCTATTTCCTGGCTTCTTTGGCCTTGACCCTGACCTTGAGGTCCAGGAACCTTCAAAGTAGCGCCAGTTTTTCCGTCTTGAGCTTTACTGAACTTAACAGAGCTTTGCAAGTCTGAACTGGCACTTCTTTTGGCTCCCATCACTCCGACCTGGTGATTGCTACTAAGCATCACAGATCGAAAGGCCGTTTTATATTCCAAGGGGGTATCGTGGTTATTATACACCCTCAACAGTCGGTTATTCGCCGCCACCATCGCCCTGGCATAAATGTTTCCAATATGCATCGGGGATAGCGGGGCGCATTCCAACACGAGGAATAGCATCATAACCAAATACCTTACCGAGGAAAAAGCATCAGGTGCTCTCTCCGACTTGAGCCACCTGGGGAGAAAGTCATACATGACCCTCTCCCAGAGTTCTTCAGGTAAATTTGTCCGATCATAGAGAAACGCTCCCTGGACTCTGAACTGTTGTTCGTAGTCCCGGTAGATTTCCCTAACGGCGTCATTTACCATGAAGAAGACTCTTTCTGACTCAAATTGCTCGAAAGCAAAATATTTGGCCACTGCACTCGTAAAAAATGATATTGGGCCAGCTTCTCTGGCTTTTGGCTGATAGACGTCCCAGAAGTCCAAGAGACTGTCCTTGAATTTTTCCGCAGTCACTTCCGGCGTTTCAGTTACCTGAGCAGCCTGTGCCTGCTTAATTTTGCTAGGAGCAGTCCCTTGCACTTGACTAGCTGCGACTCCAGGTTTTTGGTCCTTGCTGGGTTCTGCCTGACCTTTCGGTATCGGTTTCCCCATCGCAAGGCCTATTGCGCCTGAAGCTTGACTAGTTGTGGATGTGCTATCCAGAGTTGCAGTGACCACTGAAGATGTGGCCAATGACGGTGTTCCAGTTGAGGTAGAAGTAATTTGGGAAGTGGGGGTAGTAGTGGAGGTAATCGTAGGAGTTGAGGTCGATATGACGGACGAAGACGCCGTCTTACTTTCTTCCTCTTTCGCTTCTACTTTTGCTCCCTTAATACCCTTCTTCCTCTTTTCCTTCTCCTTAATTCTCATTTTCTTTTTCCTCTCAGCCATAAATAATATTTTCTCGTCGTTCCAACCCTTTTCTCTCATACTTTGAACGACTTTGGCTGAGTATAAACCTGGAACACCCCCATCAGCAGAAAACGCTATTACCTCCCTACTTTCCGTCATCTCCGAATCCGGCGTTTCCGCTTTCGTTTCGTCAATAACCAGCTTATCGGAGGGCATATCGTCGTCTACCTTCATTGGCGATGGTGGCTCTAATACGACTACCTTTGTTTCCAATTCGGGCGCTGCGGTATCGTCTTTTTGGAGTCCGAATTGAATTGACATTTGGCGAAGTTTTTCGTTGTAAATCGCCGCGTTCTTTGCAAATTCTTCCTCCATTTGTTCACGTTGGAGCCGAATTCTTTGCTTCGCCTCCTCTTCCATCTTTAGAATGATTGCTAATCGACGTTGGTTGTCGAGGTCGGACTGCGTCTGAGCAGTTTGAGCTTGCATCAGTTCCGTTGCCGGAACCGATTGCTCTTGCTGCTGCTCATCTTCCGACAGCTCAGTCACGTCCTCGTCCTGAAGTCCTTGGTCTGGCGATTCATCTTCAGCCGGCAGTCCCACTGCATCGCTGAAGATTTCGCTTTCCGACGTTTGGACTTCCTGACCTGAAAGTATCGGAAATTCAACAACACCGACATCAGCCTGCTGTTTGTCCTCATCTTTCAGACTATCAGTCTTGATGGGACTAATCTTGCCAGCTAATTTGGTGACAACACCTTCACCCGTTTTGTAACTAAATGTGTGTAGAATTCCCGGTAAATCCGAGGCCAGAGGTCTAAGGTCAAAGATCTTTGTAGGGAAGGCTATACTATACTCCCTATTTTCCGCTTTCGACCCGTAGACATCTCCAACCTTGTCGATTTTCGTTTGCCAGGTTGCCCCATATCTTAATGATGGCGTTCTTTGTGCTAGCTCGATATGGTAGAACCTAACATAATAGTACGGATTTGAGCTATAGCTCTTACTGTCTGTAGTTATTGTGTCAGGGCTGCCAGGGATCAGCGCGCACACATCAGCATTTTTCCACAATCTTAATCGAATCGGCATAAATCCGAATCGATTCATCCAAACATACATTCCAGCACCTTTGCGGGGTACCTCATACTCTATGTTTGGAAGAGTTTTCGCCAACATAAGATATTGGGACAGCCTTTCGTCTGACCGCCAAGCCATTTCTTTTATTTTGCCCTGCAGCTCTGGGCTGAACGATGTAATGAACCTGTAACTGAACATTTCGGCCATTACAAAGTCCAGTTCCTTTCTGCTGTGGGGCCAGATCACGTGAAAGGCCAGCGGGACTAAGGCACAAGCGGCTTGCAGTTCCGAGAACCGCTTTTCCTCGAATGCCTTAGCATACTCCGCCAACTGAGGCTTCCAGTGATCTTTGTCAAAATAGCCTACCCCAGGATCAATATCAATAGGCACATGAACCAGATGATTTTTTAGGGCATCTAGTAGTGCTTGCTTTTGACAATCTTGGGGTAGTTTGACAACTTTCCTGGCTGTGTCAATGAACCAAACTAAAGACGCTGGTTGAGTGAGTTCCTGATACTGCTTTCCCTGCGCCATCTCCTCCACTAGCTGTAGGCGCAACCTATCTTTGGCCGACAAGCGCTGTTCAGGCCTAATCATTTCGTCGTCGTCGGGATCACTTGCCTCATCATAGGAATTGGGCTTTAATTTTTTACCCTGGCGATAAGCACTTGGATAAATGCCTCGCCACGGCAAATTTTCTTTCCCCTTCCTAGGATTGCATATGTCCCCATGGCAACGAAAATTAGGCCCTATTTCTTGCACTTGTGTGGCCCATCTTGCGTACATTTCTTGGCGCATCATGTGGTAGGTGGCCTCAGGCTGCCTAACCACAATATCAGGTGTACCCACAAAGTTACGTAATTTGTAGTCCGTAACTATATATGAGTAGAACTGATAAAATTTATATGAGAGTATTTCAATCTGGGCCGGATCGACTATATCGTGAGGAAAGTTGGCAACTCCCCCACATAGCTCAATCACGTACCCATAGTGAAATTCTCCCATAAAAATTGCCAACGAAAAGTACGCATCCATACCAGCGTACTGCAGCATCTCTTCAGGAACTCTTTCTTTGGCAACACTTTGTCTATTACGTAAGAGACTGAAATCAGTCTGGTGAGGACCGATGTCAGCCAAATACATTTCGGCAAAGAGGCCTTTCAACTTCAATGTCTCAGGGCAGATACCTGCTTTCCTGGATTTGGTAATCTCGCTTCCCATGATCTGCTTTGCCGTGACGCTTAGGTCGTAGTATCTTCCTAGATTTCCATCTTTGATACTACACCTAATCGCGTCAGACAAATCGCGACCATCGGTGCTTTTTCCGCATCCACGGACATTGATAATTGAAACTATATCTTCTAAAACGGCGTAACCAACTAACAACGTCACTGAGCGTAAAAAGTGTAACAATATGTTCCACTCTTGCTCTTGCAGCAACGTTAAGTCGATTACGAACGTTTTGCCATTTAGATGGGCGAACGAAACTAATCTGGCAAACTGGTTGCCTTTTTCGTTTTCGCACCCCCACCTAAACAGCTTTCCAGCGTCCTCTCGGTTCACCTTCTCTACATCGAAGCCGATAATGCTCATGCCTCGGAAAGTGCTGCTTTCTAGGTGTTTTATCACCCTTTCCACACTTCCCATGGGAACAATTATCGGCTCGATGGGGTTGGTCGGCCAGAACTCAAAAGTGGCAAAAAACCACCTTTCCAACTCCGCTATCCGCATTGCCCGACGAATATTGTGGTCTAAAAAATTCAGGAGAGATTTAAATTTTAGCCAGACATACTCTACTAACTCCTTATGTGCATTTTCGTGACCCTTTTTACACTTTTTGGGTAATTTTACCCACTATTACTCCTTTAACTCTTTGGGGAAACCTCTAGCACCTTTGTGCAGAACACCGTTTTAACTTTTGAACTTTTGAAATTTTGGAGCGGGAACTTGATTTTTAGCCTTTCTGGCCGTTGGGTGTCCCTTTATAGAAACCAAAATTGATAGGCAAAAATATGTGAAATTAGGTGTTTTTCACTCTAACCCAACACACCCTTGCTACTCGATCAGCGCTTAATCGATCACAACCTTGATCTCCGCGAC
Organism: Romanomermis culicivorax; assembly: GCA_963922205.1. Classification (NCBI taxonomy): domain Eukaryota; kingdom Metazoa; phylum Nematoda; class Enoplea; order Mermithida; family Mermithidae; genus Romanomermis; species Romanomermis culicivorax. The sequence goes on along the minus strand of CAWUHX010000072.1, from coordinate 583,162 downwards.
TAACTCCTGCTAATCCCCTTCTTCGCCGCTTTGCGGAAACCAGAGGGAGCGGGAATGACAAAAACCTCCCCTAATCGGATCACCTAATTCGACCGAAGTCTTTTTCGGATCACCTAGGTTCGGCTCTTGCCACCCCCTTCTACCTAATTTTTTGTGTTACATTCTCAACTCCCAGTTGGTAGCTCGTCCGAGAAAGGGCACAGAAACAGTCTTACAAAACACCCCTGACGAGCGTAACCTCCGCTCATTTTCTTACCTAACTATTTACAAATATAAAATGGTTGCTTACCGTCGACCAAAAAATAGCGATTGTTCTGCCGCGGGTGCGGCTCCCCAAATTGGACTTCATCGTCCGTCGCGTTGTACGTCCGAGTACAATCGTTCGGCGTACCCATTCAAAATTTTTTCTGGGCCCGATTCTTTGCACCGAAATAATTTTTAAAATTTTTAAAACCGAATCTGCAGCTGTGAAAAGTAGACAGATGTATAAAACATTTACAGTCTATTCCCTTGCGGCTGCAAATTACCTCACGGGAGGGTTCCTCCGTTCACAATTTTTCGAAAAGATTTGAAAATGAAGAGCAGATGTGGGACACGACTTTTGAAACTTTTGAATGATTTGGAGTTGTTAACCAAGAAAGTGTAAAATGAAAAAAAATGTACGAAAACGGGTCTTTCGCTTTAAAAGCTTTTCCCCCGCTTCGTTAAAACACAATCCTACATTTCAAAAAATATTAAAACGGATTTCAACCGTTACAAAACACAATTAAAATAAATATTTATTAAATATACACAATAAACACACACAAATCGGCAGATTTTGCCGCTACGAAACTACATCAGGCGTCGCACTACTCTCCGCTAATTGCGAAGGTACAGTAAGACGATTCGATCGATTTTTTACGTAGTTCTGCCATCGTGTAGTCTCGTAGCGAAAAATTTTCAGCCTACTTGCTGAAACCTTTTGCCGTAGCAAAAGATTATCATAACGTGCGATTGTTATGACATTATCCTCTAACCTGGAAACATCAGTTATAATGAAGGGTCCTTCCCAAGTTAAGCCTAGTTTCTTTTGCTTATCAACTTTAAGAAGTACCCAATCATTTTCTTTAAAAACCGAGGTTTTAATTTTCTTGTCGAAATATCTTTTGCTAGCTTCCGCTGCTTTCTGGATATTTTCGGCAATAATACTATAAAGCCTGGTTAAGTGGTCTGTTAGGATGAATTTGTATGCCTCATAATTCATGGGCATTACTATTTTAAGGGCTTTTGACAAATTCATCCCGAACTTTGCCTCATGGCCCCGTAACAACGCAAATGGCGAGGCCTTCGTCACTGCGTGTGGGGTAGCATTGTAGGCAAAGACCACTGATTTGAGATATCTTGGCCAGCTATCGGGTTCACCGATAGCTACTTTTCTCAGTTGTTTTATTAGAGTTTGGTTGAACCTCTCTACCATACCATTACCCTGAGGGTGGTAAGCAGTAGTGAAGATCTTCTTACACTCTAATAAATGACAAACTGATTTCATTAAATCCGAAGTAAAACAAGATCCATTGTCACTTAGGAGTTTCGTTGGTGTTCCATGCCTAAATATTATGGCTTCTAAGAACGCATTCACAACTGAATTTGCTGATTGATCTGGGATCATCTCAGCTTCAACCCATTTTGTGAAATAGTCCTGAAAAACTATAACATAAGGCATTCTTTCTCCCAAAGGCGAAATTCCTACTATATCCACAGATACAATGTCGAATGGACCTTGTGGCACAATGGGTATCAACGGAGGAATGGATGGCTTTCCTGCAGTTGCCATTTGACAGACAACGCAGTATTTTATCCATTCCCTGACATCTTTTTCCATGCCAGGCCACCAATAATGCAATTTCATGACACTCAGAGTTCTTTTGAAACCCTGGTGTGTCATTATTACAGCACCATGATGCTGATGCAGTACAGAGTCCCTGAGGTTTGCGGGTACGACCAATTGGTCTTCGCTTTCTGCCTCAGTTTCCCTATACAATACACCATTTTCTTCGTAGAACCCACTGTGATACTTCGTGGTGCTATTTGCACCTAATCTATCCCAGATTGGCTTTAAGCTTTCGTCTGCTTTTTGCAGTTTGCTCATCAAGTCATCTGGGATCAGGCCAATAGATATCTCTTCTCCTCCTGATGTTCCTGGTTTATCAAACTCCTCCTCTTTTCTAGGGTGTAACCACTGCACATTGTCTTGTTCCTTAGGTATCGCAGATCTATCAGTTTCCTGATTTTCTTTCTGCACCTTTTCAGAAACACGAGTTTTGCTTCGGGTTACTACCGCTTCTACTCCTTTAGGATGCTCTCTTTCGTCCTCAGGACTATTTCGAGCACCCTCTTCTTCCTTTTTATCCTTGTGGGATTTATTCTTTTCGGGGATGTTGTTCCTCATGGCCTCCAAGGAAATTTGTTGTTGTTCTTGTTGTTCTTTTATTATTCCTTTGACATCGGAGGAAACAACATCCGACTTGAACATACTTTCCCACTTCGGTGGCGATTTCACCACATCCTCTGGCTCATCCTTTCTAGAGAGAAAGTCAGCCATAGCATTTTGTCTACCGGGCACATATTCTAACTTGTGGTTGTATTGATTTATGATCGCATACCACCGTTTCAATTTGTCATTTGTTGTTGTGTTGACTTTCATTGATAACAGTGGTCTGTGATCTGTCTTAATCAATACTTTCTGCCCCAATAAATAGTGCCGATAGATTTTGAGGCCGTAGATAATCGCGAGGCACTCCCTTTCAGTTGCGCACCACTTTTTCTCGTCCTCTTTTAGCACACGGCTATTGTATGCTATGACCCACTTATCGTCTCCAGACTCTTGATACAGAACAGCCCCTAGTGCTGTTCCACTGGCATCGGTTTGTAGAATAAATTGGGCTGAGCCATCCATTACTGGCTACCTAAGAAATGGAACCGATACCAGTGCTTCTTTCAAAGCATTAAATGCTTTGTAGTGATCCTCTGTGACGAGCCATTTATTCCTTTTCTTGGCCGTCAGCTTATACAAAGGTTCTGCGTGCTTTGCCAGATGTGGTATAAATTTTTTACACCACTGGAGCATTCCGAGAAACCTTTGCATATGCTTGACCGAGTCCGGGAATTCAAACTCCTTAATAGCTTGCACTTTTTTCGGATCGGGCGAAATTCCATTAGAATCCAAAATGTGACCAAGAAAATGAACCTTCTTTGGTAGGAATTCGCATTTTTCCAGTTTAAGTGTAAGCTGGGCTCGTCTCAGAGCATCTAGGACCAATTTCAAATTTTCTACGTGTTCCTCGAACGTATTCGAGAACACTATGATATCGTCTATGTAAACTAGTCATATCTTCCACACATGAGGATGAAGGATTCTCTCCATCATCCTCTGGAACTCGGCTGGTGCATTTTTCAGTCCAAAGGGCATTACTTTGAACTGAAATAACCCTTCTTGACACAGGAAAGCAGTCTTTTCTTTACTGCCTTCTTCCATTGGCACTTGCCAATAGCCAGACTTAAGGTCAAGAGTCGTATAAAATTTTGCTCTCCCGAGGCAGTCCAGATAATCATCCATTCTTGGTATTGGATATCGATCATCCTTCGTAACCTCGTTCAAGCCTCTGAAATCAACAACCGGCCTGAGCGACCCATCTTTCTTCCCTACTAGGAATAATGGCGCCGCCCAGGGCGATCTTGATGGCTCTATGACTCCTTTGTCTAGCATTTCCTGCACATGTTGTCTGATATATGGTCGACGTTCAATGGCAGCTCTGTAGTAATGTTTCGCCACAGGGCTAGCATCACCTGTATTAATTTTACAAGTAAGATGGGGAGTAGTTGTCAGAGGATCATGAGGTAGGCTAAATACATCCCGGTATTTCACGAGTTGCCGTATCGCCATCTCTTTCTGCTCCTCTGACACTGTAGCTTTAGAGGTCATTTTGTACAATGCTTCCAGAAACACAACTCCATCGAATTTTGATTCCTTGGCATCGAAAATGCCCTCTAGGCTACTTTCTCCACTATTTCCTGCCTGTAAAATTGATACACCTGATTCTCCCCGAAATACGGAGTTACAGTAGCCAAGAACTTGATTAGGTTCTATCATGCAACCGGAACCCGTATTATTGGAGATCATCAATACAAAGTCCTCCTTTGAACCATCAACTATAGTATCATCTACTCTGAATCTCGTTTCTGAATCATCTCTTTCGACGATGATTCCATTTATTCTATTTGCCGAGGATTTATTCCACAATTTAGCTTTCACTAGTTGATCTGTTCCATGTGGAATGTAAATTCTATTACAAGCCACTACTGGAACTAGATCTTCCAGCTGCTCAATTGTGGAACATTGATCTTCTTCAATAGAATTTTCTTGTACTGATTCTGCTATCATCGGATTATGCATCCCAACTATTGGAATTGCTTTCTTATCAGATGTTAGCAAATCAATGCTTTTCTTTACACCCATCATAGTCATTGAACCTTTTCCAAAATCTATTACCGTATTGACTTCCGGATGCGCCAGGAAGTCTGTTCCCAATATCAAATCTTCTGCGGACCCTGGTATTATGATAGCTTTAACTGGAAAACGGCCATAATCACATTGCATTTGAAATTGAACGTAACCATGTGCACTAACTACTTTACCATTGGCGACAGTGACTTTTAGGATCTTAGGGTATGCTGTATACTCCAGTCCAAGTGATTTTTTCAAGAAATCACCCGACATCACCGAACACTGAGCTCCCGTGTCAATCAGTGCCTTTGCAGTAGTAGCACACACAGTTACTTTAATGTGAAATGGCTGTGTTCTAGGGTACTTTGCTAACATATCCAGTTCCTCTGCAGTCCCCTTTCTACCATACTCGGCACTGCATTCCATTTCTGGCACATTCTCCTCATTCTCCATGGCACAATTATGTAAACCACACAACTTCATCTCCATCATTGGTTCTTGCTGTACACTATTGATACCACTACTTGGCGGTTGGTCTGTCTGCCCGGGGGCTTGCGACGGACTAACTACCTTTTGCGGAACCAACAGGGTATTTGAACTCTGATTTGCGATTACTGGTTGTTGGTCCATTAGATTTGGTCCTGGTAACATCAGCTGGGTGGTCGCCTGTAACAACCTCATTTGCTCCCTGAGCTTCTTCAACTTTACGTATTCCTGAAACTCGGCATATTCTTGCAAATTTTCCGCCTCGTTGTCAGGAAACGAAACTTGATAAGCTCCCCTTTCACCTTCGTTACCAAAACCTCCTCTACTTCCTCCGTAATTTCCTCTGAAATTACCTCTGAAATTTCCTCTACCTCGGAAATTTCCAAAACTTCCTCTAGGACTTCCTCTTCCAAAGCCTCTTCCACTATTTCCACCCCTTCCACGATTTTGCAGACCTTTATAAAAATTCAAGGTTCTACAATCAATCGTGTTGTGAGTGTTATTTTCGTGGTAAGTACACCATTTTCGCTGCTGAACCTCTTGTTGACTTTTTGCTTTCGCTTTATCAACTTTCTGAGTTAAAGCAGTTATGGCTTCCTCTTGAGCTTTGGTCGAGTTCCTAATCTCTTCATAACATTGTGCCATTTTGATAAACTCTTTAGATAAAGCCACCATGAGGGAGTCCTTTTTTGGCTCCTCAACAGGCTGTTGCCGAGGCATTATGGCCTGTTGCGGAGGTACTTCAAGTACTTCCTCATCTGCTATATCTATCAATTGATTTTGCGAAGATTGCATTGGAGTTTGCCTTTCTGTGTTTGGTCTTCTAAAGTCCCTATTGCGTTTTTGGGCGCTTTCATAAGGTCTTTGGATTACATTCACATCGGCTTGCTGCTCCTCAGCAATTTCCGTTTGTGCCGTATTTATCATCATGGGCTGCTCTCTTGGCCCAAATGTTCTAATCGCATTCCGGTACTTTAACTCTATCTCATAGACTGCCTGCGAAAGATCATACCAATTTTTGAATTTTGCTATGTCTTTCTGCAGTTCTAATTGATAAGTCAAAGAACTCCTATAGAAAAAGGTTTCAATGATTATTTTATTTTTAAACTCTTTTGTTTCACTCTGATAAACGAGATTCACATGTGCTCGAACCCTTTTTAAAAATTTGGTTGCTGCTTCATCGGGTTCCTGCTTAATATCTAATAAATCCCGTTTGAGCATGTCCAGGTTACAATCTGGAGCACAATAATTCAAAATCTTGTCTCGGGCCTCCCTATATGTCGTTGACTCTTCGGCCAATTCTTTCGGCAAGTCCCTTGACAAACGGGTTAATGCTTCTAGTTTCACCTCATCGGGAGTATTCTTACGAAACTCACCTTCTAGCTCCACCAGAAAAGCAAGAACCTGTTTACTTGGCATATCAGATTGCAGTAATTTCGGTTTGATCGCCCTTTCAATGTCATAGACAGTTGGGCCTACTTGAGCCAGATTGACCCATAAAGCTGGATCAATCGGAACCATTGTAGGCATGACCTGCTGCCTGACACTTGGGGTCTCTCCCCTAATACAACTGCTCTGTTGTGAGATAGTTGGATTTATCAGACTTGGGTTTTTTAGGCCTTCGTCAAAACCACAACTACTCACTCTCTGCTCCACTTTTGAGGTAGTGGGCAAATGAGACATATACTGCTCTTTAGGACCGAGACTTGACTTTTGGTCTTTCCGTCTACAGTCTTGCTGAAGAGTGATGCCATCATTTTGCCACGCTAACTCCTCCTGGCCCTGCTCAAACTTCAATGCACCACCTTGTTCCAAACAGCCAGCATTGCTTTGCCTCGGTTCATTTGCCTTAGTGGCTTTCTGTGAACCCGTATTAGCAATGTTGGCGAATATGCTATCATAAACATCTAACCTGTTCATGATCTGGTCCAATTTGTCTTCTAATGAGCTCTTTCGAGGATTTTCTCGATGTTCCTCCCGCTCGTTATCCCAATATAATCGATGGTAAGTATCGAATAATTGGGCGGGTTTATTAATTGGCCGGCGCTGCTGTTGATCCAAAACCGGAATGTTCATCTTCGGTAATGGACGCGCCGGTCCCATAATGGGCGGATGTAAATATTCGCCTCTCTTGGGGAGGTTGGTCGACGACGGAATTTTGAAAATTTGATCTTCGTTGGCCGATAATATCGCGTCGTCGTCCTCCCTCTCGACAGCTGTCGAGGTCGTAGGTCGATTGCCTTCATTTTCCACCGATAAAGGCCGGTGATCTGAGCAATTGTCCTCTTCAGCTGAAGTTTCAGCTGAAGTCAGGACAATTAACTTTTCTGCATCACGGGCCTTTTTTCCCGGTGGTGTTCGGGGCAAACCGGAGCTCTTGAGGCCACCTAGGTTGTCTTTATTCATTTTGTAACCTCCCAGTTCTCTATAAAAACCAATAGGTTTTTTGACTCCTCGAGTTTGCCTCTGATTTTCCGTTACTTTGAGAGTCAGAAGCCACCACTTGTTGAAATGAGACTTGGGGTTAGAATTGAGAAATATAAATAAAGGATTTGATACCAAAAGTAGACCTAATCAGTCACTAGCTAATTCACCTAATCAGGCCGAAACCTTAGGTAGAATCAGATTGCAACAGTTCGGTCAGTCTCCAAATCAACAAAGATCTCCTGCTTTCGTCCCGAAGAACTGCAGAAGAAATGACAACACCCTGAGCTCAAGTAACTTCAAACCAGGGGCAAAATCAGAAGTCAGGCCGAGAACTGAGTTGTAAATGTAGACTTGCACGCTGGGTGGCTCTCCAGAGATCCGGGGTCTAACCTGCGTTCCCTCCGCTGCGAGTAATCCACAGGCGATCGGCCGAGGGTCGTTGTATTTTAGGCGGACGCGCTCCACCACAAATAAAATAACAAATAATATAAATTTATGCCCTACTGGGCCGCCGATATTTTTCTTTCAATAAAAAACAAACAATAATCACTGAATGACCAAAAACATAGACGACCGGCATATTTATGCACGGTGTCTATGCAAATCGGCGTCGACGCAAAACGCGTCGACTTCGGCTATTTCTTCACAACTTTGAGATAGACTATGTCCATCCCTGACAAAAGTTTCCCGCCAACTGGCCAAAGTTTCCCGCTTTTGGACTGATTTTCCTGCTCGAAAATGGGTTGTTATTTTTTTATACAAAATAGAAAAGAGAAACTCTCTAAAGACACTTAATAGTCAGTGAAAGTTTTGAGTGCAGCGGATGAGTGAAACCCAAATTTTTTTCAATTTGAAAATTTTCATTTAAAAAAATTGCAACTTTTTCGACCCACAAATTTCTCAATTTTATTTGGATTTCAATTTCCTTTCACAGTAACATGCACTGATCACCTAGACATTAGTGTGCCAAGTTGTATCTGCATATCTTACAGAGAAAAAATTCGGCGATGTTTCGAGCGAAATTGACCAAAGTTACCCCGTGGCCAAAGTTACCCCACTTTACCTTAATCATTATTAATTTATTACCAAGCTCAGGCGCGGCTTTTAGCATGTCTACCGTCACTTACCTTTTAATCTTTAATAGTTTTCAATTGTCTTAAATAGTTTTTTCTTGAAAATTTTTACCACATGAGGACCGGACCCAAAATTTTTTTCCTCAATTGTCAAAAATTTTCCACCCTTTTAAAAACGTTAATTATGCGGCTACGGATGATTTTTATGCATCTTAGGAGCATACTCAAACTCAAGTGTCGTTAGGAATGAAAAAAAGTAAAGGAAAATATAAATTTCATGGCAAAGTGTATAAAAATATCTGAATTTTCGTAGCATTCGATTTTTTTTCGGATCGTTGATCGTTTTCAGATCAGTTTTTCTTATCTCACCGACGTGGTTAAAGAAAATAGATCAGGGACGATTTTTATTCCAATTAATTCTATGGAAGTATCTTTAGTTATGTTTTTATCAAACTTTTGGCACAAAACTGTTTCCCGGTTTTCAGTTACGTTTTTAGAGTAGAAAAATATTTTGTGCCATTGGCACAATTTTTTTTGCCCTTTGTGCCAATTTTGCCAATTGGCACAAATGTCCGTGCACAAAAAAAACGCTGTTACAGTGTGTTTTTTGTACCAAAACATGGTTTTTGGCACAAAAAAAATTGGAGTGGCACAAAAAATTTTGAGCATTTGTGCCAATTGGCACAAAATTTTTGGCTGGTCGAACATTAAATTTCCTTTTTTAAGACGTTTTAGGGGCTGGAAATGCAAAATTTTTTCGGCGCTTCGCCCCGAGCCAATGTGTACTTATTAATATTAATTACTACTTGTATATTTGACCCGACCGCGAACGAGTTATGTTCGAACAGTGTATTAGTATCGTTGCAGCAAACTTTTTATGCTGTCAAGGACTGATGAATGAGAAGAAATCCTGAATATTCTCCGTTCGTTCAGTCAGATTCGGATTTAAAACCGAAATTCTTACTTTTTGTGTTTGGTTGATTCAAATAGAAAAATCGATATCGTTGGTACAATGTTTCTACCGAAAATTTACACAATGTTTGACTTTAGTCTTTACATTGTTGTTATATATAGATATTCGTATTCGAAAATTGAACCAATATGAACTTAAATTCTACAGTTATTTAAATTTTCTCAGCGTTTGATTTCTTTTTGAGTCGTCGTCAACCATTTTGTTACACAGTTTTTTTTATCTCACTGGCATGGTTAGCTGAAAAATAGGTTGAGCATGATTTTTACAAAAAATTGATGCGTTAACTTTAGACATAGCTTTAATTATAGGCATGGGCGTAGCGACATGAGGTGCAGTGCATACATGTCATTGGGGGGAGTGCTATGGGAACCCCCCCCCCCAGAAATCGTCGACCATATGGCTAGCCATTGGGCGACCGCCCCCCCAGGATTTTCCAATCCAATGGCTAGCCATATGGTAGCCATTGGGACCCCCATACCTTTGGTAGGAAAAATACTGAAAAATGTCAATCTTTTGATTAAAAATGTGAATTTTTGAACGAAAAATGATAAAAAATGTGAATTTTCTTGGCGCTTCGCGCCATGGATACATTTTTTCGGTCTTTTTAGGGAAAAATTACTATTTTTGGAACTATTTTTCGGAATTTATTCGCGAAAAAAATCGAATTTTTTTCCTTGAAAGACCCCTCCCCCAAAATTTTGGGAATTACTGACCCCCGGTCCCAAAAAAGTCGCCCAACCCCCATACCTGTAAGACCTCCGACCAGTTGGGGGGGGGGGGTAGGAAAAAGTCGAAATTTTTCCCGAAAAAGGCCAAAAAACATACACTTTTTTGAAAATTTTTTAATTTTTTCCAAACTGGGGGGGGGGTTTGGGGAAAATGATTTTGGGTACAGGGTTGGCCAAGTTGGGGGGGTCCCCCCCCCAACCCCCCCCCCAAGTACAGGTATGCCAACCCCCCCCCCAGACCTCGGGGCTCCGTTACATGTATGGTGCAGTGGGTGCAATTGCATCCCATAGGCTGAATGAAATTCTTGAAACAATTTCCTGTTGTTATATTTATGTAATATATATGGAAACTAAAAATAGCAAAAGTCAAGATATGTAGCCTATTTCAGGCTTTCTTGTTGCACACAGCAACCAAATTTCAGGCTGTGTTACCAAATTTTTTCTCTCAAGCTGCACAGTGCAACATGAAGCATAACTGCCCGTTTGATTAGATTACAGGGTGTCCTGTCTAGAGATGCGTTATAAAATGGAAAATAGGAAAAATTTTCCACAGTTTCTCTCCTCAATCGACCATTTTTGAGGAATTTTTTTTGAAATCGAGGAAAATTTTTTTGTATTTAGGCACCAATTAGAGAAAAATATTTGATGGTTTCCTGTTCGGGTGCATTTCACGCACGCGTTATAAAATTGAAAATTAATGAAATTTACCGGCGCTTGGCGCCGGATTTTAATTATTTAGTAACTTTTCTATATTATCCCAATGCGTGGTTAGAAAATGTCATTCTAGCTAATGCTTATAGCTTTCTAATTAATTATCAAGATATTAGGGATGAATGTTTGATCCTGTGTCGTTTTTTTTGAGAATTTGACGAAGAGCAAGATTTTTCTCGGTTATAAACATCTTGAGTAAACACTGAAACATTTTGAGTCCAAGTGGGAATTTTCGCTGGATGAAGAATCAAGATTCTTGGTTGCTTTCCTAGCTTTTGAATTGTAGTCTGCCCGTCTGAAAATTCATTGAATTCACTGAAAAATTAAACCTTCTGTCTAGGAAATAAAAGTTGAAAAGGTTCACTTTCCAGCGTTCTAGAATATCAAAATCACATAAAATTTTTCGGCGCTAGGCCCCGAACAAGTTACCTTCAAAACTCAGAAAATTTGGTTTTGAAAGCCTAAAACCGACGTGAATGGAATGAAATAGAAGAAAACTAGCTTTTGGTGGTTTTTCCGGTAAAATTAAGCTAGGTTATTGATTTTAGAGTGAACAACCAAAAATTTATATGTGCAACCGAAATTTATGTGTGCAACCAAAATTTTTCCTCAAGTTGCACATTGGAACCTGGCCTTTGCAGAAAAAAAGCCTCGTGGTCAAGTTCATACCCTTATGTCAGATTGTCAGCTGTTCAGAATCAGTTTTAAAATTTTATTTTTCGTCGTTATCTTTTTGTCAAAGTTTACTGTTTGACTTACTTGTTATTTCTAGTTAACCCTAGTTGGGGGGAGAACCCTTCAAATTGTTGAACCCTATGCCCGAATGTCGAAACCCTCTCCAACTCGGAAAATTTAGAAAAAAAGTAGCGTTTTGGCCTTTTTCGGAAAAATTTTCGAAATTTTTTTGACTTTTTTGCGATATTTTGGATAGTCCCAAATTTGGGGATCCCCACCCCAAAATTTTTGGGTTTACTCCCACGCCCACCCCCAACTGGTTATAGGGGTTGACTAAGTTGTGGGCGTCCCCCAACTCTCCCCCAGTTACATCTATGGTTTTGTGTTTAACAACAGTCTTATGTTATAAAAACCGATCAATTCTTGTGTAAATATGACAGATTTTTCAAGGCGAATCCCGCCTGAAAGAACTCATAATCTTTTTGATTAAAATCACTATCGTCACTGCTTAAATATCATGAGTCACTGTATCAGGTCAATTGTCCTTTCTCATACCTACGCAAATATCAGAACCACCCCCTTCCCTCAAATCGGAAAAACTAGGAAATAATTGCTTTTCTGGCTTTTTTTGGGGACATTTTCGAGTTTTTCGATTTTTTAGGATTTTTGGGGACCCCAAAATTTTGGGTATCTCCCCCAACTGGTCGTACCTCTTGCAGGTATGTTCTTCCTCGAGACATCTTTCTTTACACGTTTTTCTTCTGTCATAAATTTTTCAGCCATCTAAATGATCTAAATGACTTGCCAATCGGATACACTTTAACCATTATGCATTGTGCAAATTATCATTATACAAAAATAATTTGATCCATACATGTAATTGGGATGGAAGCGCTTTAGAACCCCCCACACCCAGAAATCGTCGGCCATATGGCTAGCCATTGGGCGACGCCTCTGAGTTTCCAATCCTATGGCAAGCCATGGTAGTCATAGGGACCCCCATACTTTTGGTCGAAAAATACTGAAAAATGTCAACTTTTCAACAGAAACTGGTCAAAAACGTCAACCTTCATTGCGCCCCGCGTCATGAATATTTTTACGGTTTTATAAACAAAAATTGGTATTTATTGAACCGTTTTTCGGGCTTTTGTCTGAAAAAATCGATTTTTTTTCTTTTAGAGACCCCTCTCCAAAAATTTTGGGGAATCAGCCATCCCTGGCGCCCCAAAAAAGTCGCTCAACTCCCTCCCCACAGATCTCAGGGGCCGGTTACATGTATGATTTGACTCTTATGCTCTATGTGCAGATGATCGTATTACAGTATCGTAATTGAAACTGATAGACTGCCCCGTAGGGAGGGGTATGAGGGGGTATTACCCCTACGTAAAGCCCTTAAAATTGATAACTAGTTGCCTAATTTTGAGACAAAATAACAAACATGTTTAGTCGACATTTAGCTACACCACCCTCGCAAATTTTCAGTTTTTCCCCTACCTAAAAAATGTTATCTTGGGGACCTCTGAAACTGATGGTTTTTGGTATCACGATAAAATAATAAGAATTTATTGGCTGAATCGGGACGGTGACTGAAACGTAATGGTGGATTAACTGGCACAGTGGCTGAATATGCATACAATCTGGATACATCTTGTACAATGTACTTTGCTTTAGGATCGAAAAGAAGAAATTCGGTCCTACAAAACAGAAGACGAGTTTTCAGTTTTAAATTTTGCCCCGTTCCCAGATTTTGGATACCGACGGACTCAAATCCAATTCAAAATTATTTAACCATCATTCGGACTGATTGATATCAATAATTAAGTCTATTGATTGAATTCTATTGCGATTACTCAATGTCACAAAACTTTTTTCCGACAAAATTGCCTTCGAGATTGCACACATTTAATATGGAGCTTGTTAGAGTCGAGTGTATTTATTTCTACAAGTGACAACCACGTTTTGTCGTCTTTTTTGTTAGAATCGTAAAATTCATCATTTCACTGTATATCGAACCGAATGGAACAGTCGATATCAGATACCTGTAGCATCTTCTCCTGCCTGGATCCTGTCAATAGTTGAAAACATATTGACTGGATCGGCAGCCGATTCCACAATGCGTACTTTGTCAAAGAATACTTTGCGTCGCTAAACTATCGAGAGCCCAAAGTATACTTTGGAAAGTAGGCTTCGAAAATCGATTCCACAATGCGCTTTAACAACCCTACTTTTCAAAGTATGCTTTGCATTTTTTAAAGTATGCTTTACGTTGCTTAAAGTGTACTTTGATGTTGAAAGTGTACTTTTATCTGAAAATAATGCCAATATCAATTTTCACACCCTGTTTAAAGATACACGTTACGCATGAATCATATTATCTATAGGCTGTTTTTGATAAAATGCTTCCAAATAGAAAAGTGACACAAATCAGTACTGTCATCAAAGTCGTTTACGTAGAGCTCTTTCTGTAAAAATTTTTACTCGAAAAATTGTTAGAGGTTTAGCTCAGTGTGCTCACAAGTTTCCAGTCCTATACGATATATTGTTCATCAGCAAATCGTGAAAACCTGAAATACTACTTGCTTTTCACTTTCATTATTTAGAAGCATTTAAAGGAAAACAGACTATACGTTATTATGCACACACTTTAATGTGTGTAGGACAACCAAGGCATTATTAGAAGGGTTGGATTGGCAAGACTGATTTTTTTGGTTTTGAGAGAAAGATGGTCGACAAACTTGTTTTAACAATAGCATGTTTATTCAAGTTCTAACTATTTTTCGTAATATTTTTTATCATACTGTTTTATGTCAAAACTTCCAGAATCGTATATTCTTATAATTTAAAACTATCCGAATAATGGCTGAAATCAAATCCAAATTACCGCCATTAAATGAAAATGAATTTTTCAAAAAAAAAAATTTAAAAAAAGAAAATTAAATAAATTTTTTCTTTCACCAAATCAGTGATGAAATAAATCACCGGTGGTGAAATTGATATCGGTTGTAAATGTCATCTTCATTGAATCGTGTGATCACAGAATTTTTAGTGGCCACGGATTTTTTTCCTAGGAATCAACACAAAATCGTCCTCGCCATTTACTATTTCATCAATCACCCGACGAGCCATGTTTACCAGAATAAAATTACCTAAAGTATGGTCCAAGGGGCGGTCTAGAGCGCCCCAAGCCAAAGTATACTTTGGTAAAGTATACTTAGGCAAATTTTTTCTTAAAGTATGCATTGTGAAATCGGACTTTGCCAAAGTAAGCGAGCTTTGGGGTTCCAAAGTATACTTTGTGCCAAATTACGGATTGTGAGATCAGCTCCCGGTCAATAGACTTAGACACTGCCTGATGAGGATTTTTCTTTAAGAAATCTACAGTAGTTGCACGTTCATACGCATTATAATGAACTGAAGCGGATAGTTGCAAATTAATCTGATAGACACACACTCACTGTTTTTTTTCGAAGATCTTTTTTCCCCAAATGTGGAAAGAGGTCGATTTTTTCCCACATGTTTAAATTTTTTAATGACAAGTTTTCGTCTTAAAATCCTCGTTTTTTCGCTTGAAAATGCTCATAAACACTTTATTCAAGCGTTTTTGAGCTTTTAAAGCATTCTGATAATCATTCTGAACATATATCTCAAAAATTAGATTTAAATTTTTTGTTCATAAATCGTAATTTCTAGAAATTTATCAGAGGTCCCCAAGGCCAGATTTTTCAGGTAGGGGTAAAATTGAAAATTTACGGGGATAGTGTTAGCTAAATGTCCACTAAACACGTCATTTTGTCTCAAAATTAGGCAGCCAGTGATCAATCTTGAGGACTTTAGGTAGGGGTAATACCCCCCTCATACCCCTCCCCATGGGGCACTCTGAAATTTATCATTCGAAAAATTTTAAAACTATGAATTTGTTCGTAACCTCTCATAAATTTTACCGAAAAGCTATGAGTGAGAAGTGTAGAAATTTTCCAAAAATACTTCCATGAAGCTTTTGAATTGAATTTACATTAAGAAAGGAACAAACGCTTCAAAAAGTTTAGAAAGTTGACGTGTTGATCTTTCTCCAAAAATCTACGAAGGAAAAAATGCGGATTTTCATTAAATATAAAGATATATTACAGATCTGTGTACATCATAAACGATGATGCAGAAGTGGTCCCTTGAAGAGGAAAAATTTTGGCCAAATGTCCAAAGGCAACACGAAAAAAATTTGGTACCACGGATCGTACTGGTCTAAAAAAATTTTCAACGATTTTTCGAAACTATTTAAGGGCTGCGTTTTGCTGCTAAAAAGTAAGGTGCTAAAAGAGTGACTACAGTGGAGCCTGATTCTCTAAACCATGAAATCAAACCAATTTCGAAAAGTCATGAAGTTGATTGAACAGTTAGATGAAAAATGAAAACTTAACCTTTTGTCATTGGCTTTTCTATTGATAGTCATTTTGTATTTTGTATCGCTTATAAGAAAGTAAAAATGGAATCTTTTGTGATTATTGGCGTAAACTTTGCAAAAATTAACAGAAATCTATTTGTCTTATTGACAAAGCTTTCATATCATCTCACAAAGAAAATACTATGAAAGCCACAAAGCTATAATCTTATTATGGTTACTTGAGTGCAGTAATGAAAGATTTGAACTCCATTTACTCTAGAAGGTCAATAAAATTTTGCACAGAAATGCATACATTAACAGTTTCGTTTATGTTGCCAAGTTCTCTTAAATTAAGTGTCAATGTCATACTATTGATGATGAAACTTATTTTATGCAAATATGTACAGAAAATAAATTCCTAAAAGTCTCGTCATTTGCAGATCTATGAGAAAAACGCGGCCCTTAAATAGTTTCGAAAAATCGTTGAAAATTTTTTGAGACCGGTAGGATCCGTGGTACCAAACTTTTTTTCGTGTTGCCTTTGGACGTTTGGCCAAAATTGTTTCTCTTCAAGGGACCATTTCTGCATCATCGTTTATTATGTGCACAGATCTGTAATACCATACTTTTTTTCGCGCAGAGCGCAGATTTGCAAAAATAGTTGATATTTGATTAACATGTTACTCATGCATTAGTATAAAGACTTGTAATATCAAGTTTACAGATTAGTGCATTTGCAGGTTGATGCACGTAATAAACTATGTTTGAGCATCATTGTCAAATTTATAAAACGTGCGATAATCAGAACATGAATTGCAATGATGAAATTTGGATAAAATCTGACTAACAAGTACCTATGAAAGCAAAAAACATGAGTTTAAATAATACTGTTGTGAACTGATAATTCATTTACAAGAGATAGCAAATCAGTGCAATTTTGCTTATAATTACAGCAATACCATTTTTATTTAAGAAACAACCGAGACAAAATTTATAATTTAGGTATCTGGATTCTACTTCTTTTACAATCACTTCACGTTTTTCATCGTAATCTATTTCCAAAACTTGGATGTTCTCCATCAATTTTGTTAAACTGCTATGCAGTGTAGTCGCCGAATTTTTCCATATTTTACAATCCAAATTGCACGGTTCCCCTTCTCCGAATTTCCAAGGTTTTTCTGTTTCAGCCGCATTTTCACCATTCTGATGACCACTGGTTCCATCATTTTTCAAATTTTCTTCAACATTGTTGATCAGCTCATTAAGCAAGTCGTCAATTTCTGCATGTGAACAAAAAAGTCAGTATTAACTTTATCATTATGATCATGATATTTGTTAGGATTTTTAGAAGCACCGAAAGGTTTTGCATAAGCACAATGTTCTCTTTTTTCACCATATAAATGTTCAAGCAAAAGTTCTCGAAAAGACTCCATAGTTTTTCCATCATTTACAGTTTCTGTCAGAGCTTTTCCATCATTTGTAGTTTCTGACAAAGGCTTTCCATCATTTACAGTTTCAGTCAAATGTTTTCCATTACTTACCGTTTCTGTAGTTTTTCCCGTCATACCTTTAATGTCGCTTACAATTTTAGCAATACTGTAGCGTACCATCAGAGCCCTTCCATGCTTAGTCGTCGATATTCAACAAATTTTCTGATATTCCTGCGAATATTCTGAATCATTGCCGTATATTCTCCACTCAATTCATATTTGTGTGCCTTTACAAAATTTCAGAAGAGTTTGCACACATTACTCTTCCATTTTAGGCCTCGAAACTCCTAATATCACACATTACTCTTCCATTTTAGGCCTCGAAACTCCTAATATCAAATTCTAAAAATTGAGAACAAAAATTAAACATTGCTAAATAAACAGAAAACAATTCATCAATCTTTACAATTTTTTCAGCTGTCTCGCTTGAAGCACCGTTTTTCTCCTCAAATGGGGTCTTTTATTTTAAAACATTTGGAAATGAGGAAAAAAATTTGGGCATGGTTCTCATGAGGGAAACATTTTCTCACTTCAAAACCGAAAAGATTCATTTTGGTGAACTTGAGAAGGTCAAAACCTCGAAATTTTCCAGCACTTCCTGCCGGGCATGAGTATAACAGTCATTGCTTTCTATCAGGCGTGGCCGTTAGCATATCTACTTCCACTCACTAATTAACCTTCATCAGTTTCTATCAATTGAATTACTTCATCTCTTTTTTACTAATTCAATCAGAGTCAATATTTTGCTGATAATTGAGATTTTTCATCACCTCTCAGAATTATATTCTCTCGCCTTGTTTGGAGTTTTCCAAAAGTTTTGAAATACGAACCCTCCCAATCTGCAATTGAAAAACGATGACAACGTTATTCTTAAGCCGAATTTATACTTGCGTGAGCAATGGCTCGAGCAAGAGCCGCTCGTAAAATTGACGAATCAGCAGTCAGGAGTTCGCACTTGGGCGGGGCTAGCGCCTAGAGCTAGTATGAATGATGCGCGAGCTTAAGACCAGCTCTAGGAGCTGAGCATGCCGAAAAGTATAAATGGGTTCATATTTTTGTGGGAACTTGCTCGCGAAGCATGCACAGATATTTTCTTGTTGATTTTCTATAAAATCTTGCAAAATATGATATTTTTCGGCACAAGATCGGATTTTCAGCTTGATTTGTCATCTCCACTTATGGGAATTGTGAATTTTACAAATTTTAAACACTGTTTAGGTGTAGTAAGTGACTTGAAAAATTTCTTTGTGATTTTTCCCACTTTTGATCAATTTTGATGCGCGGATCACGAATTTAATTTTTATTTTACTTCAAAACGGAAACTGGCTAAGCTGCTGCATTTTCGAAAGAAAAAAATTTCCGTTAAAAAATATGTTTTTGGCTTGAAAAAAATTTCCTTCGATTTGATGAAACCTTTTTGGTTTCAGACAAAGTTTGCTTTTTGAAAAACCAGTCTTGTTCCGAAAAAGTTTTTTCCATTTACTAAAAGTGTTTTCCGTTCTGATAAATTTTTCTTAATATTTGGGGTACCTATTTCTGGCTTGAAAAATGTAAAATAGCTGATTTTCAAAAAATGTGTGCTTTTCTAATCTAACTCTAGTTTAAGCTCGGTGACCCTATGATTTATTTCATTTTAGTTGACTAATTGATCACAATTAAACTCATTCGTGCATCAACTTTGAGCATAATTGGGTAAGATCTCAATGGAAAATTTTTAACGTTCCAAGTCAGCGTAAAATTAATCATTTTCCATAAAGTGGGTATGATAAGGTATCCCAAAAATTTTCGTTATAGCTAAGCGTTTCTAATTTCAAATTCAAGATACCTAATTATACCATTCTTCTTTGAAATGCCCACAATTTTTGTTAATTTTACTTTCAGAGATGCTGCGGTAGATAACAATAAATCTATATTGTGTTCAGTCGACAAAACATCCAAATTTTTCCACGAAGTAAACTATAATCATATCGCTAATATAATAACAGACAGCAAAAAACAATAGAAGTGAAAGAGGAAACAATATTGGACAAACAAAAATCATCGAAAACTTTCGGCTTTAACAAAAAATGCAAAAAACCACGCATTTTAGGCCCATTTTTCTTCCATTATTCAGCGATCGAGGCTGACGCATCCATATTGACGTCTTTCAAATTGTCGTTTGATTGGGGTGCCGAAGACTTCTCGCTATTAGCCAACAATGTCTGGGGGGGGTCGAGCCACTTTTTTGGGCCGGGGGTCAGTAATTCCCAAAATTCTGAGGCGAGGGGTCTCTGAAGGGAAAAAAATTCGAAAAATAGTTGAAAAAGTAGTAATTTTTTCCGAAAAAGACCGAAGAAAATTTATTCATGGCGCGAAGCGCTGAGAAAATTGACGTTTTTGACCATTTTTTGTTCAAAAATTGACATTTTTCATCAAAAAATTGACATTTTTCAGTGTTTTTTCCGACCAAAAGTATGGGTGTTCCTACGGCTACCATACGGCTAGCCATTAGATTGGAAAATTCTTTGGGGGGGCTGTTGCCCAATGGCTAGCCATATGGTCGACGATTTCTGGGGGTTCCCATAGCACTCCCCCACAATTACATGTATGATTACGGACAAAAAAGACGATAGCCATAGGAAAATTCAAATTTGCTTCGGAACTGGTATTCGAATTATCGGAAAATTAATAAATCTTTGCTTATTGGCAACCTCAAAATATGCAAGGTGAAAAAACAAAATAGAAACTGTATGACCGGCTAAAGAATTAAAATCTTCAAAATTTGATCGCAAAACGAGCTTAATCACCATTTCACTTAAAGCATAGAAAGTTTCTCTTACTTGGATATCAACCTATCAAAAGCGAAATTGAGATGAAAATATGACACATTAAAATCTTTATATTTGCATAGGGAGTCAAAAGTGGCGAAACGTTCATCCATCAATTCGTTAATTTCGACCACTGTCATCGAAGAAAAGAAGTAACTAAAGAACTGGTCCGGCAGGCATCTAAAAATTAAAATTAAAATTAATCACACTTTAGTTGTGAAAAATAAGTTAAGTAGAAAATCTTGAACTAAAAGGCCAGAAGAGGAAACAACGAAAGAAGTAATACTGGTGCTAAATTTATTGATCGATTTTCTGAGTACTGCTCTATCTTCAAGATTGAGAGTTTAGGCAGTAACTGGCGCAAGAGCTAGCTTGAGCTCCTTGGTGGTCTATTTTATGGCGCTTGCGCATGATTGTGCTCTTACACTCCTTTGGCGCGTGCAAGTATAAATTCGGCTTAGGACTGTAAATTTAGAGCTTCTATCCAGGAATAATTGTTGTGAACATACATTTTCCAGCATTTTGGAACAAGAAAATCCAAAATTTTTACAGCACTATGCGCTGGAATGAGAAAGTTATTACTATGCATTGGTCTGATTCCAATTTATTTTCATTGTTATGAAGATTTATTTTCCAGTTTTTTAGAACGTAAAAACCTGGAAATTTTCCTGGCGCTGCACGGTCCATAAAATTTTTTTGCTCGGTCTGTCCACTCCTTAAAAAATTCCTGCCTACAGGCCTGATTACGGGCCATTAAATTGTAAAAAATTGCGTTGGCTGGTTTTGCCAGTTTTTTTGCACAGGCCAGGTCAGATCAGCCGAAAAATAGAATTTCAACCTTAAAGTTGAAAAAATTGGTAACTTATGGCCGAAAATGGGCTTTCAACAGCCATCTTTGCGCAAAAATCCACTATTAATAGATTTTGCAAATTCTCAATAAACTTATGGCAGGAAATTTTGATAACACGGAATCTTTTTAACCAAACCTCAGCTCACTCAACTGATCGAAAATCAAATAAATCAGAGCTATTACAAAAGTCTGATTATTCACAGGAAAAACTCAGGTACCACTCCTTATGCCTCATAATCCTGACATCAATCGATTTTCAAAATTCCTAATTAACTTATGGTAAGTACCAACAAATGACTACTAGAACTCCATTCATCCCATCCAAGGTCTGGCCCCCTATATCTCACCTCCAGCTAAAGACACATGGAGAATAGTCGTGCCATACAGGACATCACAGACGACATTACTAGAACTCCATTCATCTCATTCAAGGTCTGGCTCCCTGTACCCCACCCCCAGTTAAAAATGAATGAAGAATAGTCGCACCAAAGGTTAGTAACATCAATACCTAGTATAGGAATTAACAATTGTTTACCCAATCCAAAAATACTTGACACCAAAATAAAATTTATTTCCTGAAATTTATTTATTTAAAAAAAAATAAAAATGTTGGTTGCCGAAAAAAATATGACTTGAGGCTTCTAAAAACATTGGAGCATTCATTTTTTCAGCTCATTGTTCTGAAACTATCGATGATCAATTGTGATCTTCATAGCATTGGATAAAACACGTCAAATACGATTTCAGAATTTTCACCGAGTCATTTTCTGCTCAACATTGTTGACAGATATTTTATTATGTTTTTGAACTTGTTCAAATATCTTATCTTATACATCAAGAAACCAATAATTTAGCACTCATAATAATGGGAAAGAGATTGTTCTCAAATGATATAAAGCATAAAAAAGAACGGCAGGTATTCTATTCCGGATTCAAATGTAGAAAATTTCAGTGCATAGCACCAATTTTTTTTGGATTTTGGTACTCTAGAACACTGGAAAATGAATCCTGCAAAAATTTATTTCCTGAAATCCAGCGCAAAGCGCTGGGAAATTTCCAGTAGTTTTCCATTTCACAATGCATAAAAACGCATCTCTGGACAGAAAACCCTATAACCGAACCTTAAGGGACAATATAATTAATCTTACCTCTCCTCCTGGACTGTCGCAACGTTATTTTTCTTGATTAATTTATTGTTATTAATTAATTGTTAATTGTTATTTCTTAATCTTCGGCCTCATATCTCCTTTCTAAATCAAACGACATCACTGTCTTTCAGGATGATAATTATTTACAAATTAATAAATTATCAATGAGCGTTTCCAGTGTTTTTTTGTGCCAAAACATGGTTTTGGGCACAAAAAAATTTGGAATGGCACAAAAAATTTTGAGCGTTTGTGGCAATTGGCACCAGGGTTTTTTTGCACACAGCAACCAAATTTTTTCTGTCAAGTTGCACAGTGCAACTTGAAGACTGACTTCTCTCTTGATTATCTCATAGGGTTTCCTGTCTGGAGATGCATTTTTATGCGTTATAAAAAAGGAAAATAGTGAAAATTTTCCGGTGCTTCGTGCCGGATTTTAATTATTTAATAATTTTTCTATATTATCCCAATGCGCACTTAGAACATGTCATTTTAGCTAATGCTTATAGCTTCTAATCAACATATTATGGATAAATGTTTGTTCCCGTGTTGTTTTTTGGGGAATTTAATGAAAAGCAACATTTTTCTCGGTTATTTTCCCGAAATTATTTTGCGATCTTTAAAAACATTTTGACATTTGTTTGATTAGAACATTTGGAATCCAAGTAGAAAATCTTGCTGGTTGAAGAATCGAAATTGTTGGTTGCTTTCCTCTAGAATTGTACTTAAGGTAGGGGTAAAGTTGAAAATTTGCCTGGGTAGTGTAGCTGAATGTCCACTAAACACGTCATTTTGTCTCAAAATTTGGCACCCAGTGATCAATTTTTAGGTCTTTAGGTAGGGGTAGTACCCCCACATACCACTCGCTATGGGGCAGTCTAATATTTACATACTTTTCGTCAAACATAGAATTTAGTCACTAATCCAAGCACACATAAACTAACTGAAAATAAGTCGTCTTTAAATGATTATGATTTTCTTTTTATTCAGTAAATTCTGAAAAAAATTTGGGGAATTCCCTCCCCCCTTTTTTTGAAAATCCTGGATACGGGTGTGCCTGATTGGCACATAATTTTTGGCTGTTCAAACATTAACTGATTTTTAGACGTTTAGGTAACTGAAAAAGCCAAAAATTTTCGGCGCTTCACGCCGACTCTGTATAATATTATTAGTCCTATATTTGACCCGTACCCGAACAAGTTCTTTTCGAGCAATGCATTAGTATCATTGCTCCCAACTTTATAGGTTATCAATGATTGAAACGAAATTCAGATCCGGATTTAAAACAGAAATTCTTACTTTTTATGTTTCATTGATTCAAATAGAAAATTCGATATTGTTGGTACAATGATTCGACCGAGATTTACGCAATTTTCGCAAAGGTTCTTTTTTAGCACGACTTCCATTAGCACAGCGGCTAACTTTCCTAATTCGTATTTATACTTTATCTTAGGACGACTGAAATTTTCATTTGCATAGGCCCAACTATTACCTTGTAAAAAAGAAAAGCCTGATTTCAGACTTTACTTTTGAAAAAAATTAATGCATTAAATGTAGGCTTTAATTAGGTATTTTTTATCAAACTTTTGGCCTAAAACCTTTCGGCAGTTTTCAGTATGTTTCTAGTGCAGGTTTTTTTTTTGACCTACGAGTCACAAGCCAAGCGGCTTGTTGACCTAAAATTTTACGAGCCAATTTTATAATATCAGTATACGTGAATAAATTCCAATGCTAGGTTATTTTTTAAAGAAATGTGTATATATAGCATCACGGCAATCAATCAGAAAAGAGACGTCATTCAACATTTATTCAATAAAAGTTTAGAGCCGTTAATTCATTAAAATTGAGGAAACATTTGAAATTTTTGAGTTTGATCGAAGTCTGATCTACAAGCATTGTGAAACAAATTTTCTAGCAAACTATCCAAGAACATAATGACCTTAAATTACATGAGAAATCGATGGTTTATTCCTCTATGATGACAAGTGAGAGCCCAAAAATAGCTGTTAATCTTTCCTGCGTGAAGTGCCGGAAAATTTTTTTGAGTATTGACATTCTGCGATGCTGGAAAATCAATTTTCCAAACACTCATTTGAAGAATTAGATTCGAATTTTGTGTTCAAAAGTCGTAATTTCTAGAATCTTATATTTGAAAAATTTTAAAACCATTAATTTATTCACAAACTTTCCTGAACTTGGCCGGAAAGATATGAGTAAGAAGAGTAAAAATTTCCGAAAACTACTTCCATGAAGCTTTTGGATTGATTTTACGTTAAGAAAGGAATAATCGCTTCAAAAAGTTTACAGACTTGACGTATTAATCTTTCTCAAAAAATGAGCGAGGAAAAAATGTGAATCTTCATTAAATATCAAGATGAAATATTGAAGATTACCAATTAAAACATAAGATAATATGTTTTAATTGGCAATCCTGAGCTATAAAATAAATAATAATGCTTATTTAAATTATAACCGGCGCGAAGCACCGGAAAATTTTGAGATTATGCCCTTCTAAAATGCACCAAAATGCATCTTTTTTGTATCCGATGTGATCATACACATGACTCAAAAAATTCTGCACCAGTGCAGAAATCACCAAAAAAAATTCTGCAGGAAGTCTAAAAAGCCTGCACTGTTCGGAAAAAAAACACTGATATCAAAACTTAACCATTGAATAAAAATGATTGAAAAAATGATTATTTTTACAGTGTAGAAAAACAAAAAACGACAAGCCATTTTAGCTTTTTGGACTAAAATTCTACAAGCCATTTTGTCAGTCCAACAAGCCATGGCTTGTAAAGTGCTAAAAAAACGGTTCTAGTGGAAAAAAAAATTTTTTGCCATTGGCACAAATTTTTTTGTGTTCTTGTCCCAATTGGCACAAATGTCTGTGCACAAAAAAACGCTGCCATTGACAAAAAATTTTTTGACTTCTTAAGCCAATTGGTACAAATGTCCGTGCACAAAAAAACGCTCTAAACCACCGTTCGTTTTCCTCGAAGATTTTTTCCACATGAGAACCGAACCTAAAATCTTCTTCCTCATTTTCCAAAAATTTTCCACATTTTTAAAAACGTTTATAATGTGGCTATGGATGCATTTCATAGGAGTATACCCAAGCATTTTGTTGTTTTTGGAGTCAGAAAACCTGCAAAAGTGACGAAAACAATTTGAGAAAATTCTGGTTATGTTAGTCAAAATGAGCTCATGAAGAATATATTAGAGTTCTACAAGAGCGGATAAGGCGCTATTATAAGAGCGCTATTAACATTTCTGTAGTTCTGATTAGAATCATCTAAATTTATTTAGATCTTGATTTAACGCGGAGCGCTGGAAAATTTTTTAGATTTTAACCTTCTAAAACGCTGGGAAATAAACTTCCACGACATTGAGAAATAAATTAAAATCAAAGTGATGAAGTGTAATTTGTTCCCCATTCCAGCGCGAAGTGCTGGAAAAATTTTCTGGTTTTTATATTCTAAAATGCTGGAAAATAAACCCCTCCAACAGATATTCGTGAACAGAAGTTCCAAAATCGCAGTTTCGAATGATGTTCTCAATTTCCATCTTCAATAAACGCAAAAGCTCAGGTTGCAAACGTTTAAAAAATTCCAAGCATCGAGAGAAAAAATCGAGATAATTGATGAAAAATCTCTATTTTCGGCGACATAATTGACAGCGAGCGATTGGAAATTGAAACGAGCTAACTTGATTGATAGAAACTGTTGAGCATTAATTAATAACACGAAGTTGGCTAACAGCCATGCCTGATAGAAAATAGTTATTATTACACTCATGACCGGCGCCAAGCGCCGGAAAATTTTGAGATTTTGACCCTTTTAAGTCCACCAAAACGCATCTTTTCAGTTTTGAATTCCCAAAATTTTTTTCCTCATTTTGAAATTTTTTTTCTCTAAAGATCCCATTTGAGGAAAAAACGGTGCTCCAAACGTCCCAAAAATCAACCGAAACCGGTTCTAAATTAAACAAAATCTTCTTGATTCATATATAATACTTTTACTCTAGAGTCTTGCCACGAATATGTTTATAGCGGCTCTGATACGGACTTGCAGCTTTTTAATATCTAATAAAATTTTAACATCCTGAAATTATTTAATCAATGAGCTCTATTCAATGAAAAAAACCGCATTAAAATCGGTCAAACGTGTGAGGAGCAAATCGATGGCAAGTTATTTTCGCGATAAATACATATACATAGAACACCCGGCAGTGACAAGGTCCTTATATATTTTCTATTGTGTACACGTCACAATGCAAATCTCATGCACGACTCTTCAAGGGGCGAACGCACTGCCGTGCGTTCTTCGATATAGTACTCAAGATTGCCAATCAAACATGAAATTGTAATACCTTTAAGATGATGAAAACTATTAAAGATTAAATGGTAAGTGAAGGTAGACATGCTAAAAGCCGCTCCTGAGCTTGGTAATAAATAATAATGATTATTTAAGTTATAATCGGCGCAAAGCGCCGGAAAATTTTGAGATTTGGACCTCCTAAATTGTATCAAAATGCATCTTTTCAATATGAAAACCCCAAATTTTTCTTTCACATTTGTGGAAAGACCTCAAAATTTTTTTCCACATTCCAGATTTTTTTCGACATTATAGTGCAAATTTGGAAAAAAACAGTGCACACACTACGATTCCACAGGCTTAGGCTTATGACCGAAGCGCGCGATGGGCGCGAGCGAAGTCGTGTAGACGTGCGCTAGGCGTCCTTACTGCCAATTCAGTCATCATTTGTTGAAATGAGACTTAGTGGAAGTTGAGAAATATAAAGGAAGGATTTGGTACCAAAAATAGACCTAATCAGTCACTCACAAATTCACCTAATCAGGCCGAAACCTTAGGTAGAATAAGCTTGCAACAGTTCAGTCAGTCTCAAGTTCAACAAAAATCTCCTGCTTTCGTCCCGAAGAACTGCAGAAGAAATGATAACACCCTGAGCTCAAGTAACTTCAAACCAGGGGCAAAATCAGAAGTCAGGCCGAGAACTGAGTTGTAAATGTAGACTTGCACGCTGGGTGGCTCTCCAGAGATCCGGGGTCTAACCTGCGTTCCCTCCGCTGCGAGTAATCCAAAGGCGATCGGCCGAGGGTCGTTGTATTCCAGGCGGAAATGCTCCACCACAATAAAATAACAAAATAATATAATATTATGCCCTACTGGGCCGCCGATATCTTTTTTAATAAAAACAAAACAATAATCAATGAATGACCAAAAACATAGACGACCGGCATATTTATGCACGGTGTCTATGCAAATCGGCGTCGACGCAAAACGCGTCGACTTCGGCTATTTCTTCACAACTTTGAGATAGACTATGTCCATCCCTGACATCCCTCGAGCCTCGAAACTGACCAACGGGAGGTTAAAAAGATTCATATTACGCCGCAATGACAATTTTGGAACCTTTTCAGGCCCTAATACAGTCAAGGCAGTTTTCTGAACCTTTTTGGTCATTCATGCCCCCTTGCGGAAAGCTTTCCGAATGACCACCCTCTTACGTCAAGTCTTTTACCAGGCATACCGGAATGTCCACAAGGCCGTCCGGGTGCGCTACCTCTTGGTCTGGACGCCGACGGATCGACGACTCCGCGTCGGCTTGACTTTGTTGGCGTACCGCCGAAATCCAATTTGACCTGCACCAGGGCCGAGGGTCTTCAGTTGCCGTCCATCCCGTGACCTTTCGCTTCGTGCTTTACGCTGGACGCCAGGGACAGAACATTTGTCTGTCTATCTCTTTCTGGTTGTGTGTTTCGCCGTGAAGCCTCCGCCTTTTTTCCAACGTTGCCCTCGCCAAAAAACATTTTCTAAAATATCTAAATAATTTACAAAATATATACATTAGTACGCATATCACAAAAAAATCAAAAATCTCCCGGGCGTATCGATTTGAGCAAAAAAAAAAGAAAAAATAAGGCGAGATTTAGATGAGATTAAGTGAAAAAATAAATTTTTTGTACATGCCCGTTTGGTGATGCGAGGTACGAAAACGAATAGAAAATTTAAAGCACGCAACAAATAAGAAAAAATTTTTTTTTTGTATTTTGTATTTTATATTTTTTTTGTATTTTGTGGTTTTGTATTTTTTTTGTATTTTGTGTTTTTTGTGAAAAATAAATGCGAAAACAATATTTTTTGGCCAAAATTTATGCGGCTAATTTACTGTTGCGGCCCGCCGCTTCCTTGCGCCCCTCTCTGGGCTCCTCCACGACCTCCGTAAGGTCTCCATACCCACTGGCCCTGTTGGCCTCCTCTTCCTTGCACCTGAGGCGCGGCACCTCTGCCACGCACCGCTCCACGACCACCCCGGTTGGGGTTGTGGAACTGAAACTGGCCTCGGCCTCGGTTACCAGTCTTTTGCACCTTTCCTTGCGTACTCGGAGCTATTTCCTGGCTTCCTTGGCCTTGACCCTGACCTTGAGGTCCGGGAACCTTCAAAGTAGCGCCAGTTTTTCCGTCTTGAGCTTTACTGAACTTAACAGAGCTTTGCAAGTCTGAACTGGCACTTCTTTTGGCTCCCATCACTCCGACCTGGTGATTGCTACTAAGCATCACAGATCGAAAGGCCGTTTTATATTCCAAGGGGGTATCGTGGTTATTATACACCCTCAACAGTCGGTTATTCGCCGCCACCATCGCCCTGGCATAAATGTTTCCAATATGCATCGGGGATAGCGGGGCGCATTCCAACACGAGGAATAGCATCATAACCAAATACCTTACCGAGGAAAAAGCATCAGGTGCTCTCTCCGACTTGAGCCACCTGGGGAGAAAGTCATACATGACCCTCTCCCAGAGTTCTTCAGGTAAATTTGTCCGATCATAGAGAAACGCTCCCTGGACTCTGAACTGTTGTTCGTAGTCCCGGTAGATTTCCCTAACGGCGTCATTTACCATGAAGAAGACTCTTTCTGACTCAAATTGCTCGAAAGCAAAATATTTGGCCACTGCACTCGTAAAAAATGATATTGGGCCAGCTTCTCTGGCTTTTGGCTGATAGACGTCCCAGAAGTCCAAGAGACTGTCCTTGAATTTTTCCGCAGTCACTTCCGGCGTTTCAGTTACCTGAGCAGCCTGTGCCTGCTTAATTTTGCTAGGAGCAGTCCCTTGCACTTGACTAGCTGCGACTCCAGGTTTTTGGTCCTTGCTGGGTTCTGCCTGACCTTTCGGTATCGGTTTCCCCATCGCAAGGCCTATTGCGCCTGAAGCTTGACTAGTTGTGGATGTGCTATCCAGAGTTGCAGTGACCACTGAAGATGTGGCCAATGACGGTGTTCCAGTTGAGGTAGAAGTAATTTGGGAAGTGGGGGTAGTAGTGGAGGTAATCGTAGGAGTTGAGGTCGATATGACGGACGAAGACGCCGTCTTACTTTCTTCCTCTTTCGCTTCTACTTTTGCTCCCTTAATACCCTTCTTCCTCTTTTCCTTCTCCTTAATTCTCATTTTCTTTTTCCTCTCAGCCATAAATAATATTTTCTCGTCGTTCCAACCCTTTTCTCTCATACTATGAACGACTTTGGCTGAGTATAAACCTGGAACACCCCCATCAGCAGAAAACGCTATTACCTCCCTACTTTCCGTCATCTCCGAATCCGGCGTTTCCGCTTTCGTTTCGTCAATAACCAGCTTATCGGAGGGCATATCGTCGTCCACTTTCATTGGCGATGGTGGCTCTAATACGACTACCTTTGTTTCCAATTCGGGCGCTGCGGTATCGTCTTTTTGGAGTCCGAATTGAATTGACATTTGGCGAAGTTTTTCGTTGTAAATCGCCGCGTTCTTTGCAAATTCTTCCTCCATTTGTTCACGTTGGAGCCGAATTCTTTGCTTCGCCTCCTCTTCCATCTTTAGAATGATTGCTAATCGACGTTGGTTGTCGAGGTCGGACTGCGTCTGAGCAGTTTGAGCTTGCATCAGTTCCGTTGCCGGAACTGATTGCTCTTGCTGCTGCTCATCTTCCGACAGCTCAGTCACGTCCTCGTCCTGAAGTCCTTGGTCTGGCGATTCATCTTCAGCCGGCAGTCCCACTGCATCGCTGAAGATTTCGCTTTCCGACGTTTGGACTTCCTGACCTGAAAGTATCGGAAATTCAACAACACCGACATCAGCCCGCTGTTTGCTCTCATCTTTCAGACTATCAGTCTTGATGGGGCTAATCTTGCCAGCTAATTTGGTGACAACACCTTCACCCGTTTTATAACTAAATGTGTGTAGAATTCCGGGTAAATCCGAGGCCAGAGGTCTAAGGTCAAAGATCTTTGTAGGGAAGGCTATACTATACTCCCTATTTTCCGCTTTTGACGCATAGACGTCTCCAACCTTGTCGATTTTCGTTTGCCAGGTTGCCCCATATCTTAATGATGGCGTTCTTTGTGCCAGCTCGATATGGTAGAACCTAACATAATAATACGGATTTGAGCTATAGCTCTTACTGTCCGTAGTTATCGTGTCAGGGCTGCCAGGGATCGGCGCGCACACATCAGCATTTTTCCACAATCTTAATCAAATCGGCATAAATCCGAATCGATTCATCCAAACATATATTCCGGCACCTTTGCGGGGTACCTCATACTCTATATTTGGAAGAGTTTTCGCCAGCATAAGATATTGGGACAACCTCTCATCTGACCGCCAAGCCATTTCTTTTATTTTGCCCTGCAGCTCTGGGCTGAACGATGTAATGAACCTGTAACTGAACATTTCGGCCATTACAAAGTCCAGTTCCTTTCTGCTGTGGGGCCAGATCACGTGAAAGGCCAGCGGGACTAAGGCACACGCGGCTTGCAGTTCCGAGAACCGCTTTTCCTCGAATGCCTTAGCATACTCCGCCAACTGAGGCTTCCAGTGATCTTTGTCAAAATAGCCTACCCCAGGATCAATATCAATAGGCACATGAACCAGATGATTTTTTAGGGCATCTAGTAGTGCTTGCTTTTGACGATCTTGGGGTAGCTTGACAACTTTCCTGGCTGTATCGATGAACCAAACTAAAGACGCTGGTTGAGTGAGTTCCTGATACTGCTTTCCCTGCGCCATCTCCTCCACTAGCTGTAGGCGCAACCTATCCTTGGCCGACAAGCGCTGTTCAGGCCTAATCATTTCGTCGTCATCGGGATCACTTGCCTCATCATAGGAATTGGGCTTTAATTTTTTACCCTGGCGATAAGCACTTGGATAAATGCCTCGCCACGGCAAATTTTCTTTCCCCTTCCTAGGATTGCATATGTCCCGATGGCAACGAAAATTAGGCCCTATTTCTTGCACTTGTGTGGCCCATCTTGCGTACATTTCTTGGCGCATCATGTGGTAGGTGGCCTCAGGCTGCCTAACCACAATATCAGGTGTACCCACAAAGTTACGTAATTTGTAGTCCGTAACTATATATGAGTAGAACTGATAAAATTTATATGAAAGTATTTCAATCTGGGACGGATCGACTATATCGTGAGGAAAGTTGGCAACTCCCCCACATAGCTCAATCACGTACCCATAGTGAAATGCTCCCATAAAAATTGCCAACGAAAAATACGCGTCCATACCAGCGTACTGCAGCATTTCTTCAGGAACTCTTTCTTTGGCAACACTTTGTCTATTACGTAAGAGACTGAAATCAGTCTGGTGAGGACCGATGTCAGCCAAATACATTTCGGCAAAGAGTCCCTTCAATTTCAATGTCTCAGGGCAGATACCTGCTTTCCTGGATTTGGTAATCTCGCTTCCCATGATCTGCTTTGCCGTGACGCTTAGGTCATAGTATCTTCCTAGATTTCCATCTTTGATACTACACCTAATCGCGTCAGACAAATCGCGACCATCGGTGCTTTTTCCGCATCCCCGGACATTGATAATTGAAACTATGTCTTCTAAAACGGCGTAACCGACTAACAACGTCGCTGAGCGTAAAAAGTGTAACAATATGTTCCACTCTTGCTCTTGCAGCAACATTAAATCGATTACGAACGTTTTGCCATTTAGATGGGCGAAGGAAACTAATCTGGCAAACTGGTTGCCTTTTTCGTTTTCGCACCCCCACCTAAACAGCTTTCCAGCGTCCTCTCGGTTCACCTTCTCTACATCGAAGCCGATAATGCTCATGCCTCGGAAAGTGCTGCTTTCTAGGTGTTTTATCACCCTTTCCACACTTCCCATGGGAACAATTATCGGCTCGATGGGGTTGGTCGGCCAGAACTCAAAAGTGGCGAAAAACCACCTTTCCAACTCCGCTATCCGCATTGCCCGACGGATATTGTGGTCTAAAAAATTCAGGAGAGATTTAAATTTTAGCCAGACATACTCTACTAACTCCTTATGTGCATTTTCGTGACCCTTTTTACACTCTTTGGGTAATTTTACCCATTATTACTCCTTTAACTCTTTGGGGAAACTCTAGCACCTTTGTGCAGAACACCGTTTTAACTTTTAAACTTTTGAAATTTTGGAGCGGGAACTTGATTTTTAGCCTTTCTGGCCGTTGGGTGTCCCTTTATAGAAACCAAAATTGATAGGCAAAAATATGTGAAATTAGGTGTTTTTCACTCTAACCCAACACACCTTTGCTACTCGATCAGCGCTTAATCGATCACAACCTTGATCTCCGCGACTAACTCCTGCTAATCCCCTTCTTCGCCGCTTTGCGGAAACCAGAGGGAGCGGGAATGACAAAAACCTCCCCTAATCGGATCACCTAATTCGACCGAAGTCTTTTTCGGATCACCTAGGTTCGGCCCTTGCCACCCCCTTCTACCTAATTTTTTGTGTTAAATTCTCAACTCCCAGTTGGTAGCTCGTCCGAGAAAGGGCACAGAAATAGTCTTACAAAACACCCCTGACGAGCGTAACCTCCGCTCATTTTCTTACCTAACTATTTACAAATATAAAATGGTTGCTTACCGTCGACCAAAAAATAGCGATTATTCTGCCGCGGGTGCGGCTCCCCAAATTGGACTTCATCGTCCGTCGCGTTGTACGTCCGAGTACAATCGTTCGGCGTACCCATTCGAAATTTTTTCTGGGCCCGATTCTTTGCACCGAAATAATTTTTAAAATTTAAAACCGAATCTGCAGCTGTGAAAAGTAGACAGATGTATAAAACATTTACAGTCTATTCCCTTGCGGCTGCAAATTACCTCACGGGAGGGTTCCTCCGTTCACAATTTTTCGAAAAGATTTGAAAATGAAGAGCAGACGCGGGACACGACTTTTGAAATTTTTGAATGATTTGGAGTTGTTAACCAAGAAAGTGTAAAATGAAAAAATGTACGAAAACGGGTCTTTCGCTTTAAAAGCTTTTCCCCCGCTTCGTTAAAACACAATCCTACATTTCAAAAAATATTAAAACGGATTTCAACCGTTACAAAACACGATTAGAATAAATATTTATTAAATACAAAAAATAAATACACGCAAATCGGCAGATTTTGCCGCTACGAAACTACACCGGGCGTCGCACTACTCTCCGCTAATTGCGAAGGTACAGTAAGACGATTCGATCGATTTTTTACGTAGTTCTGCCATCGTGTAGTCTCGTAGCGAAAAATTTTCAGCCTACTTGCTGAAACCTTTTGCCGTAGCAAAAGATTATCATAACGTGCGATTGTTATGACATTATCCTCTAACCTGGAAACATCAGTTATAATGAAGGGTCCTTCCCAAGTTAAGCCTAGTTTCTTTTGCTTATCAACTTTAAGAAGTACCCAATCATTTTCTTTAAAAACCGAGGTTTTAATTTTCTTGTCGAAATATCTTTTGCTAGCTTCCGCTGCTTTCTGGATATTTTCGGCAATAATACCATAAAGCCTGGTTAAGTGGTCTGTTAGGATGAATTTGTATGCCTCATAATTCATGGGCATTACTATTTCAAGAGCTTTTGACAAATTCATCCCGAACTTTGCCTCATGGCCCCGTAACAACGCAAATGGCGAGGCCTTCGTCACTGCGTGTGGGGTAGCATTGTAGGCAAAGACCACTGATTTGAGATATCTTGGCCAGCTATCGGGTTCACCGATAGCTACTTTTCTCAGTTGTTTTATTAGAGTTTGGTTGAACCTCTCTACCATACCATTACCCTGAGGGTGGTAAGCAGTAGTGAAGATCTTCTTACACTCTAATAAATGACAAACTGATTTCATTAAATCCGAAGTAAAACAAGATCCATTGTCACTTAGGAGTTTCGTTGGTGTTCCATGCCTAAATATTATGGCTTCTAAGAACGCATTCACAACTGAATTTGCTGATTGATCTGGGATCATCTCAGCTTCAACCCATTTTGTGAAATAGTCCTGAAAAACTATAACATAAGGCATTCTTTCTCCCAAAGGCGAAATTCCTACTATATCCACAGATACAATGTCGAATGGACCTTGTGGCACAATGGGTATCAACGGAGGAATGGATGGCTTTCCTGCAGTTGCCATTTGACAGACAACGCAGTATTTTATCCATTCCCTGACATCTTTTTCCATGCCAGGCCACCAATAATGCAATTTCATGACACTCAGAGTTCTTTTGAAACCCTGGTGTGTCATTATTACAGCACCATGATGCTGATGCAGTACAGAGTCCCTGAGGTTTGCGGGTACGACCAATTGGTCCTCGCTTTCTGCCTCAGTTTCCCTATACAATACACCATTTTCTTCGTAGAACCCACTGTGATACTTCGTGGTGCTATTTGCACCTAATCTATCCCAGATTGGCTTTAAGCTTTCGTCTGCTTTTTGCAGTTTGCTCATCAAGCCATCTGGGATCAGGCCAATAGATATCTCTTCTCCTCCTGATGTTCCTGGTTTATCAAACTCCTCTTCTTTTCTAGGGTGTAACCACTGCACATTGTCTTGTTCCTTAGGTATCGCAGATCTATCAGTTTCCTGATTTTCTTTCTGCACCTTTTCAGAAACACGAGCTTTGCTTCGGGTTACTACCGCTTCTACTCCTTTAGGATGCTCTCTTTCGTCCTCAGGACTATTTCGAGCACCCTCTTCTTCCTTTTTATCCTTGTGGGATTTATTCTTTTCGAGGATGTTGTTCCTCTTGGCCTCCAAGGAAATTTGTTGTTGTTCTTGTTGTTCTTTTATTATTCCTTTGACATCGGAGGAGACAACATCCGACTTGAACATACTTTCCCACTTCGGTGGTGATTTCACCACATCCTCTGGCTCATCCTTTCTAGAGAGAAAGTCAGCCATAGCATTTTGTCTACCTGGCACGTATTCTAATTTGTGGTTGTATTGATTTATGATCGCATACCACCGTTTCAATTTGTCATTTGTTGTAGTGTTGACTTTCATTGATAACAGTGGTCTGTGATCTGTCTTAATCAATACTTTCTGCCCCAATAAATAGTGCCGATAGATTTTGAGGCCGTAGATAATCGCGAGGCACTCCCTTTCGGTTGCGCACCACTTTTTCTCGTCCTCTTTTAGCACACGGCTATTGTATGCTATGACCCACTTATCATCTCCAGACTCTTGATACAGAACAGCCCCTAGTGCTGTTCCACTGGCATCGGTTTGTAGAATGAATTGGGCTGAGCCATCCATTACTGGGTACCTAAGAAATGGAACCGATACCAGTGCTTCTTTCAAAGCATTAAATGCTTTGTAGTGATCCTCTGTGACGAGCCATTTATTCCTTTTCTTGGCCGTCAGCTTATACAAAGGTTCTGCGTGCTTTGCCAGGTGTGGTATAAATTTTTTACACCACTGGAGCATTCCGAGAAACCTTTGCATACGCTTGACCGAGTCCGGGAACTCAAACTCCTTAATAGCTTGCACTTTTTTCGGATCGGGCGAAATTCCATTAGAATCCAAAATGTGACCAAGAAAATGAACCTTCTTTGGTAGGAATTCGCATTTTTCCGGTTTAAGTGTAAGCTGGGCTCGTCTCAGAGCATCTAGGACCAATTTCAAATTTTCTACGTGTTCCTCGAACGTATTCGAGAACACTATGATATCGTCTATGTAAACTAGACATATCTTCCACACATGAGGATGAAGGATTCTCTCCATCATCCTCTGGAACTCGGCTGGTGCATTTTTCAGTCCAAAGGGCATTACTTTGAACTGAAATAACCCTTCTTGACACAGGAAAGCAGTCTTTTCTTTACTGCCTTCTTCCATTGGCACTTGCCAATAGCCAGACTTAAGGTCAAGAGTCGTATAAAATTTTGCTCTCCCGAGGCAGTCCAGATAATCATCCATTCTTGGTATTGGATATCGATCATCCTTCGTAACCTCGTTCAAGCCTCTGAAATCAACAACCGGCCTGAGCGACCCATCTTTCTTCCCTACTAGGAATAATGGCGCCGCCCAGGGCGATCTTGATGGCTCTATGACTCCTTTGTCTAGCATTTCCTGCACATGTTGTCTGATATATGGTCGACGTTCAATGGCAGCTCTGTAGTAATGTTTCGCCACAGGGCTAGCATCACCTGTATTAATTTTACAAGTAAGATGGGGAGTAGTTGTCAGAGGATCATGAGGTAGGCTAAATACATCTCGGTATTTCACGAGTTGCCGTATCGCCATCTCTTTCTGTTCCTCTGACACTGTAGCTTTAGAGGTCATTTTGTACAATGCTTCCAGAAACACAACTCCATCGAATTTTGATTCCTTGGCATCGAAAATGCCCTCTAGGCTACTTTCTCCACTATTTCCTGCCTGTAAAATTGATACACTTGATTCTCCCCGAAATACGGAGTTACAGTAGCCAAGAACTTGATTAGGTTCTATCAGGCAACCGGAACCCGTATTGTTGGAGATCATCAATACAAAGTCCTCCTTTGAGCCATCAACTATAGTATCATCTACTCTGAATCTCGTTTCTGAATCATCTCCTTCGACGATGATTCCATTTATTCTATTTGCCGAGGATTTATTCCACAATTTAGCTTTCACTAGCTGATCTGTTCCATGTGGAATGTAAATTCTATTACAAGCCACTACTGGAACTAGATCTTCCAGCTGCTCAATTGTCGAACATTGATCTTCTTCAATAGAATTTTCTTGTACTGATTCTGCTATCATCGGATTATGCATCCCCACTATCGGAATTGCTTTCTTATCCGATGTTAACAAATCAATACTTTTCTTTACACCCATCATAGTCATTGAACCTTTTCCAAAATCTATTACCGTATTGACTTCCGGATGCGCCAGGAAGTCTGTTCCCAATATCAAATCCTCTGCGGACCCTGGTATTATGATAGCTTTAACTGGAAAACGACCATAATCACATTGCATTTGAAATTGAACGTAACCATGTGCACTAACTACTTTACCATTGGCAACAGTGACTTTTAGGATCTTAGGGTACGCTGTATACTCCAGTCCAAGTGATTTTTTCAAGAAATCACCCGACATCACCGAACACTGAGCTCCCGTGTCAATCAGTGCCTTTGCAGTAGTAGCACACACAGTTACTTTAATGTGAAATGGCTGTGTTCTAGGGTACTTTGCTAACATATCCAGTTCCTCTGCAGTCGCCTTCCTACCATACTCGGCACTGCATTCCATTTCCGGCACATTCTCCTCTTTCTCCATGGCACAATTATGTAAACCACACAACTTCATCTCCATCATTGGTTCTTGCTGTACACTATTGATACCACTACTTGGCGGTTGGTCTCTCTGCCCGGAGGCTTGCGACGGACTAACTACCTTTTGCGGAACCAACAGGGTATTTGAACTCTGATTTGCGATTACTGGTTGTTGGTCCATTAGATTCGGTCCTGGTAACATCAGCTGGGTGGTCGCCTGTAACAACCTCATCTGCTCCCTGAGCTTCTTCAACTTTACGTATTCCTGAAACTCGGCATATTCTTGCAAATTTTCCGCCTCGTCCTCAGGAAACGAAACTTGATAAGCTCCCCTTTCGCCTTCGTTACCAAAACCTCCTCTACTTCCTCCGTAATTTCCTCTGAAATTACCTCTGAAATTTCCTCTACCTCGGAAATTTCCAAAACTTCCTCTAGGACTTCCTCTTCCAAAGCCTCTTCCACTATTTCCACCCCTTCCACGATTTTGCAGACCTTTATAAAAATTCAAGGTTCTACAATCAATCGTGTTGTGAGTGTTATTTTCGTGGTAAGTACACCATTTTCGCTGCTGAACCTCTTGTTGACTTTTTGCTTTCGCTTTATCAACTTTCTGAGTTAAAGCAGTTATGGCTTCCTCTTGAGCTTTGGTCGAGTTCCTAATCTCTTCATAACATTGTGCCATTTTGATAAACTCCTTAGATAAAGCCACCATGAGGGAGTCCTTTTTTGGCTCCTCAACAGGCTGTTGCCGAGGCATTATGGCCTGTTGCGGAGGTACTTCAAGTACTTCCTCATCTGCTATATCTATCAATTGATTTTGCGAAGATTGCATTGGAGTTTGCCTTTCTGTGTTTGGTCTTCTAAAGTCCCTATTGCGTTTTTGGGCGCTTTCATAAGGTCTTTGGATTACATTCACATCGGCTTGCTGCTCCTCAGCAATTTCCGCTTGTGCCGTATTTATCATCATGGGCTGCTCTCTTGGCCCAAATGTTCTGATCGCATTCCGGTACTTTAACTCTATCTCATAGACTGCCTGCGAAAGATCATACCAATTTTTGAATTTTGCTATGTCTTTCTGCAGTTCTAATTGATAAGTCAAAGAACTCCTATAGAAAAAGGTTTCAATGATTATTTTATTTTTAAACTCCTTTGTTTCACTCTGATAAACGAGATTCACATGTGCTCGAACCCTTTTTAAAAATTTGGTTGCTGCTTCATCGGGTTCCTGCTTAATATCTAATAAATCCCGTTTGAGCATGTCCAGGTTACAATCTGGAGCACAATAATTCAAAATCTTGTCTCGGGCCTCCCTATATGTCGTTGACTCTTCGGCCAATTCTTTCGGCAAGTCCCTTGACAAACGGGTTAATGCTTCTAGTTTCACCTCATCGGGAGTATTCTTTCGAAACTCACCTTCTAGCTCCACTAGAAAAGCAAGAACCTGTTTACTTGGCATATCAGATTGCAGTAATTTCGGTTTGATCGCCCTTTCAATGTCATAGACAGTTGGGCCTACTTGAGCCGGATTGACCCATAAAGCTGGATCAATCGGAATCATTGTAGGCATGACCTGCTGCCTGACACTTGGGGTCTCTCCCCTAATACAACTGCTCTGTTGTGAGATAGTTGGATTTATCAGACTTGGGTTTTTTAGGCCTTCGTCAAAACCACAACTACTCACCCTCTGCTCCACTTTTGAGGTAGTGGGCAAATGAGACATATACTGCTCTTTAGGACCGAGACTTGACTTTTGGTCTTTCCGTCTACAGTCTTGCTGAAGAGTGATGCCATCATTTTGCCACGCTAACTCTTCCTGGCCCTGCTCAAACTTCAATGCATCACCTTGTTCCAAACAGCCAGCATTGCTTTGCCTAGGTTCATTTGCCTTAGTGGCTTTCTGTGAACCTGTATTAGCAATGCTGGCAAATATGCCATCATAAACATCTAACCTGTTCATGATCTGGTCCAATTTGTCTTCTAATGAGCTCTTTCGAGGATTTTCTCGATGTTCCTCCCGCTTGTTATCCCAATATAATCGATGGTACGTGTCGAATAATTGGGCGGGTTTATTAATTGGCCGGCGCTGCTGTTGATCCAAAACCGGAATGTTCATCTTCGGTAATGGACGCGCCGGTCCCATAATTGGCGGATGTAAATATTCGCCTCTCTTGGGGAGGTTTGTCGACGACGGAATTTTAAAAATTTGATCTTCATTGGCCGATAATATCGCGTCGTCGTCCTCCCTCTCGAGAGCTGTCGAGGTCGTAGGTCGGTTGCCTTCATTTTCCACCGATAAAGGCCGGTGATCTGAGCAATTGTCCTCTTCAGCTGAAGTTTCAGCTGAAGTCAGGACAATTAACTTTTCTGCATCACGGGCCTTTTTTCCCGGTGGTGTTCGGGGCAAACCGGAACTCTTGAGGCCACCTAGGTTGTCTTTATTCATTTTGTAACCTCCCAGTTCTCTATAAAAACCAATAGGTTTTTTGACTCCTCGAGTTTGCCTCTGATTTTCCGTTACTTTGAGAGTCAGAAGCCACCACTTGTTGAAATGAGACTTAGTGGAAGTTGAGAAATATAAAGGAAGGATTTGGTACCAAAAATAGACCTAATCAGTCACTCACAAATTCACCTAATCAGGCCGAAACCTTAGGTAGAATAAGCTTGCAACAGTTCAGTCAGTCTCAAGTTCAACAAAAATCTCCTGCTTTCGTCCCGAAGAACTGCAGAAGAAATGATAACACCCTGAGCTCAAGTAACTTCAAACCAGGGGCAAAATCAGAAGTCAGGCCGAGAACTGAGTTGTAAATGTAGACTTGCACGCTGGGTGGCTCTCCAGAGATCCGGGGTCTAACCTGCGTTCCCTCCGCTGCGAGTAATCCAAAGGCGATCGGCCGAGGGTCGTTGTATTCCAGGCGGAAATGCTCCACCACAATAAAATAACAAAATAATATAATATTATGCCCTACTGGGCCGCCGATATCTTTTTTAATAAAAACAAAACAATAATCAATGAATGACCAAAAACATAGACGACCGGCATATTTATGCACGGTGTCTATGCAAATCGGCGTCGACGCAAAACGCGTCGACTTCGGCTATTTCTTCACAACTTTGAGATAGACTATGTCCATCCCTGACACATTGCCAATTTCGCTTCAAGCGGTTCATCAGCTGTGAAAATTTGAAAATTTAGATGACACAATGTAGTTTACACTCGGAAACCATACATGTAATTTGGGGAGGAAGTGCTATAAAAGAACTCGCCCCCAGCCCCAGAAATCGTCGGCTATATCGCTAGCCATCGGACGACTTTCCCCAGGGTTTTCCAATTCTATAGGTAGCCATAGGGATCCCCATACTTCTTGTCGGAAAAATACTGAAAAATGTTCATTTCTGAACAAAAAATGGTCAAAAACGTCAATTTTCTAGGCACTTGGCGCTATGAATACATTTTTACGGCTTTTAAAGGCAAAAACTACTATTTTTTGAACCGTTTTTCGGACTTTTCTGGTGGAAAAAATCAATTTTTTTCTCAGAGGCCCCTCCGCCTAAAATTTTGGGGCTCGGTCCCTAAAAGTCGCCCAACAGCTCTCCCCCCAGACCTCGGCGCCCCGTTTACATGTAATGCTATGAAATCACCAAAACCTTGACCATTGTAGAAAAACCCGGCGGAAATCAGGTAGGGTTCAAAAGCTCAGCAAACACAAAAAGTTCAAAAGCGCAGCCAGTTATAAATTTTCATATGCTGTGTGCTTCATAAAAAGATGTTATCGAATTTTCATTGACTTGACGAAGTAACCTGGTCAGTGATACTCGCACATAATACCTAAACAGTTTTTAAATATAAAACAGAATGAACGCAATCTCATTAACATAAATTATTTTTTCAGCGTCTGTCGCGATTCCAAAATAGATAAATGTATAGCATGCGAATTCAACTTATGGATCGTTCATATTTGTCTTTTTCGACGGAACGGTTTCAAACTTTTGGCCTGAAAATTAACTTTCGGACCAAGGGATAACTGCAATTTTGCGCAAAACGACGACCGTAACCTCCAACCTAACTGCGGAACGAAAATTTTTCTTTCGTTCGGTTAAGTTCCTTCGATTGGAGTCCGTTTCGTTCCCTCGGAAAAGGCAAGTATAAATGAGCCTTTAGATTGCCTTTCGATTTGAATTTCTGAAAACTCACTCACTAAAATTTTGTGGAAGTACTGTGAACACCTTAAAATGAATTTCGGCGAAACGCATTATGCTTTAAATCATTCTCTAAAAGCGCGTCTGATTTCTTACGCAAATCCATTGTTTCATTTCAACGTCTTTCTGCTCTTTCTCTTTCTTTCTCCATATTTTTCTGAGCAAATGCATACCTTGATTTGGTCAACATTTTGTGACATCCTATGCAAAATTATGTTTTTTAAAGCCAGTAAAATGGTAATGAAAAAATATCATTCAAAAAAGCGGCCCGGGATACCCTTACAGTTCAGTATAGAGATGTACAATGACCAAATTTTCATAAGATTCTACATATGTTTGATAACGTCAATAAGTCGTTAAGTGGCAATGTTTCATAAATTTATAAGTTCAGAACGAACAGAAGACAAAAGAGGCTGATTAGACATTTGCTGCGCTTTTTGCTTATGACTTCCGGTGCTTGCATTTTCATGCAAACTAATAACTGATTTTTTTTTTCATTCACTCTATTAGTTTTAACATTCAAGTTTCGGTATTCCAATATTTTTTTGGCACTGCATTTAGATAATGAGTGGCCCTCACCAATCGCCATGGTCAAGACCTGGTCAGCCACCGGGTTTTTACCCTATGATCGAAGACGCCGCATTATTGTCGAATCCGTTGCATATTTCTTGGCAAGACACACACTTCCCAACGTCCTATGCGACCAATATTCTAGAATACTTTTCAAACCCCTATAATCCGTTTTATGAGCAGACTTGCATCAACGAAAACTTGAAAATGCAAGGTCATAGTATTGAAGAAGCAGTGTAAGTTTCATACACAAACAAATTATGCGTATTCCGTTTTATTTTCCCAAATTCATACTTGTAGTTGGGGGAAAGTGCGATTGGAACTCCTCCAGAAATCGTTGGCCTTTTTGGATAGCGATTGGGTGATCCCAAAAGCTTCTCCAGTTATATGGTAGTCCCTCATACCTTTGGTTGGAAAAATACTGATAAATGTTAATTTTTTGATGAAAAATATCAATTTTTGATCAAAAAATGGCCAAAAATGTCAATTTTCGCGGCGCTTTGCGCCATAAATACATTTTTACGGTGTTTTAGACTAAAATTACTAATGTTTTAAACCGTATTTCGGTCTTTTTTTGGTGAAAAAATCGATTTTTTCCTCCATAAACCCCTTAAAATTTGGGGTAATCGTTGACCCCCGGCATAAAAAATGTCGCTAGACAGATCTAGATCTCGAGGCTCTATTACATGTATATATGCTTGAATTGCATAATTTTCGTCGTCGAATCTTCTTCCTTATTGGTGAGAAAATTTTCCCATTTTGAAAGTTTTTATGAATTTGTAGTCCCTTACCGGGTGAGTTTTGTTTCTATGGATGGTCTTACTTTGGCCTTGTTTTTTATCCAGAAAACATACTGGTGTGGAGTACACTGTTATCAAAGCCGATGAGCCGTTATTCGTTATTAGAAAACAAAAGAGGCATAATCCTAACCAGGGTATTATTTAATCTAAATTCGACAATTCGGTAGATCGGATATGTTCTTTTCAGTCACGCCTCTTGCTGATTATTACATTATTGGTGGCATGGCCTACCAGGCGCCTGATCTTTGTTCCGTGGTCAACTCTCGACTTTTAAGCTCAGTTCATGCGACGAAAGCCGCTTTCAAAGAAGGTGAGGCATGACATTATATCTACGCTTCTTAGCTCTAAATACCCCCTCAATAAAAAAGTGAAAATTATTTCTCGTTTTCACTTTTTTCTTCAACGATGTTTTTCGTAGCCAGCAGCTATATGCGATATCATCCGTCGAAAGGTTATTGGTGGAATTTCAATGATGGAAAGGATACCGCTAAAACAGGTAAGCATTTTACGGTCATCAGGAGGTTGGCTTTGTGTAGATTTACGAACTCAATGGTTTTGTTGAAAAAAAACTTTAAAAAATTGTGCTAAAAATTGTTGTAAAGTTTACTAAGAGTTTAATGCTTGATTTGATTTTTCACGACGTGTTAAATAATCCAGACAGGGTTGATTTTTAAGTATATTAGTATTCCATAATTATGGAACTCTTCACTGATATTCACTACATTCGTTTGTCATAAATCCTCAAATCCTCTTTAAAAATGAGTTATTATCGTACATGCACGTGGGAGGTTTGGGAGGTTTTGACCCCCAGCAGACTTTGATCGACACCCAACAGATTTTTCCTGACCCCCAGCAACGATCGAGAAGATTACGAAGGAAAATGAGCAAGAGAGAAGAGAAAGTCGTCATAAACATGGGAATGATGCTGTAGTTTAACAATTTTTCTAAATAAAGCATACTTGATTCCAAAAAAAGTAACATTAAAACTTTAAAAAGTGCAGTCTAACCAAATAATTCCACATATCTGACTAATATAAGTTGAAGAATATGCTGCTTGGATGTTAGAAGATCTATTTGAGACCTTTTTTTAGTTGTCAAGAAGGAAAAATTAATTGTATTCCACCCCCTGTCCTGGCTGACCCACAGCAGAACTTCTATGCTGTGCATGTATCGTTATTATCCCTTGATTATTCCCTACAAAAGGTATTTTTATTGTAAAGAGGATCAGAAAGAGGCCTCCAATGTTAGAGCTACGGTATTTCAAAGAAC
This sequence comes from Romanomermis culicivorax, assembly GCA_963922205.1. Classification (NCBI taxonomy): domain Eukaryota; kingdom Metazoa; phylum Nematoda; class Enoplea; order Mermithida; family Mermithidae; genus Romanomermis; species Romanomermis culicivorax. The sequence continues at coordinate 538,536 of CAWUHX010000072.1, read as the reverse complement.
GAGAGTCGATACGCTACTCGCCGATTTGGCCTCAAAATTTCCGCCGCCAAAAATGGAGGAATCGCAGACTGAATCTTCAAGTACGTATATATGTTTTAGCTGGTGATACCCTGGTGCCAATTTTTTACCAGTGCCGGGGGTACGGCACATGCTGCGGTGCGGGTGCCTTATACATAGTATGCTATCAGACATACAAGGCAAGAATTTTCCAGAGGGCAGGCTCCTCGGACTTTTCATCGAGAGGGAGTGGGGGATGAGTGAACAAAAAAAATGTTCCACAAGCATGTTGATACATAATATGCACAAAAATATTCAAAGGAATGTTCTTCAAAAAAGTTTGGGGAGAGGTTGTTAGGGTGTTTTTCCGACCCAGGCAGGGTTGTCCAGGGTCTCAGGTAATAAGGCTACCGATCCCTATCCCCTTTGTGCACATATGTATGATATGCTAAACATAAGATGGATTTGGAAAACATTCTCGAAAGCAATTTTTTCGCAGGCCTGCAGTGCAAAATCGAGCAAAATCTGCAAGACATAGTTCTTTTCGAATGTGAAAAAAGGTCGTCAGATGTATCTAGTTGAGTACAGCCAAAAATTTAACCGTAATGTTGTACCATCCAAAGCATCACTAGATAACTTTCTTTCAAGTTAATGTTTTTGAAAAATATATGGACGGTAGACTGAATCACCATCACATTGAGAAAAATACAAAGTCAGAAATCCTTTTAAGCTGGCTAGGAAATTTTGATATACAGAATAAAATAATTGCTAGTCTATTATAAGATAAGTTCTAGTGTTTTTTCTGACTCGATTTCAACTTCTTGATCAAGGCTGAGTATCAAACTTTTGCTTGGAAAGTGAACTTTATTTCTCTTTGCATTACTATTCTCGTGCAAGACATGTTTGCAGATTGCTGATTCCATGAAAAAATAACTTACAATGCTAAAAATTGTACTTCACACTGTTTGTAGGAATAGTAACAAAATTACCGGTGCCACTATGGTGTGGCTGGCACCAGCCGGTGCCACTGAAGTGCTCGTTTCTGGGACATCCCTAGCGTCCTTGAATTAACCTCGAAATAATTTTGAATCGTGTGGATATTAATGTTGCTGATAAATTAATTTTAGTTGTTCAGACAGCGACGACCACGATAAATCAGTCTTCTGTTTCCACAAGTTCATCTCAGCAACAGCTAACTTCGTCGTCAAAGACCAGCCAATTCGCTCATCCAAAAGTCGAAGGATCATCGGTTAGCGCTGAAAAATCTGAGCCGCCGCCTAAGAAGCCAAAAACTGAAGCTTCACAGTGACGTCCTGCGTAAACGAGCGTCCATATCATTGCATAGAATATTCGGAATTTCATTGGACTTTTGAGTTTCAATGCAACGGCCATTTGGGAGGAGTTGTATGTTCGATTCATCAGCTAGAAATTTGTCTGAGCGGTGAAACGCACCATTTAAATATTTCTCGTGCTCTCGCTTAAATTTAGCTTTTTACCTAAAATAAAAGCGCTTAAATTTTTACCTTTGGTTACTTCATTGATGGGCAGCAGTTTTTCAACGCGAAATTCCCTGACTTTTCCAGGTTTGTCATCTTGAAAAAACAGACTTTTTGATTCAATTTGGTTCACCTATGTAAACGTGCATGCACATGGGAGAGTTTGGACCTCCAGTAGGTTTTGATTGACCCCCGCAGATTTTGCTCCTGAGAATTGATCAAAAATATGATGAAGAAAAATGAGAAAAAAGGAAGAGAAACGTCACATGAATGAAAATGATGTAACCTAAAGGCGCAGTCGCGAGGTAGATTTCACGATAATCAAGACTTCTTATCTGTGTACAGCGACTAATCAGAGAAGGCCAGTTGAAAAGTTTACTGTAATAATTTTTTCGGCTCTTAGAAAAAAACTTCGCAAGCTGTCTGACGAGGGATCGCTTGGGGAAACATTTTTTTGTCTGATGCTGCTCGAAATACGTTTTATCGACTGAAAGATGAGCTTATATTGCGTCTAGTAAAGAAATTCACATATCGTCGGCTTGAGGTTCTATCTTCAAATTTTCAGAAGACGAGTTATTGATGTATTATGTGCATATAAGATACCTTCTAAAATTGCCACACGGTTTGTATGTCCATCGACACATTGTTTACAAGTGTACTGAAGACGTAGTTATTCCTATCTCCATATTGTATGAATATTATATAGCCAGGAGGTCTAAAATTGCTTTTTGGCTCATCGAACCTTCTGGCACTAGAGGCCGACGATATTTGGCTATAGAGGTTAGAATTTGCTGGTTGGGTATTATAAAACATCTCTTTTGTTAATCAAGAAAGAAAAAAACTTCTATCTCACCCCCCTGACTGGCTGACCCCCAGCGGAATTTGCTGTGCGTGGACGTAGGTAAATAATCTTTTTCTGAAATGCTTGTAAATGATAAAACTATAAGGCAACCTTTTGAGCGGGAGTTGCGTTCCCGAAGAAGTAAACTCTTAAGATATCAAATTCAATGAAATTTACAGACTTTTCTTTGCAGCACACATTGGACATTGATCAAGAGAATAAAAGGAAAATATGTAATAATTTGAAAACAACCGGGGGGGTACGTGACGCCTTCGGCGTGTCCCCAATACAGCGAATCGCGCAACAGCGGTACTCAAAATAGCGGGACTCAAAACAGCGAAGTCTCACAGCAAAATCTCAATACAGCAGATAGTAAAAACTTCTACGCAACGCAAGTTAGCATTAAAATCGTTTTCGCTAGTTGAGATAGTCTATTTTTAGTGTACGTAAGATTATAAGGATTCCCGATTAAAATTGTTTTGTGTGAAGCTTAATTGCAAAAAAATAAATTAATGAAATAAATAAAACAAAATGAAATAAGTGAATAAAATGAAATGAATAAAATAATTAAGCAGTAAGGGCAGAACAGAAAACAAACAAAAAACGAAAAGTAAAATATAATGTAATAAAAATTAGGAAAAAAATAAAACAAAAGTAACACAACGTGAAAAAATTTAACAAAAAGTGGCTCAAAAAAGAATATAAGAGGGAATAAGTGAATAAAGGAAAAAAGAAACAAAAAACATGCATGTAGATATGCTAATAATAAACAAACCAGAATAAAAAGCTGTAATGTCACAAATCTGGAAATTGGTGCCAAAATGTGTGACAACCAGCATCCAGATCGAAATGGAAGACCAAATAGGCCATGCGCCAAAGCGTCTTACCTGGCCCAATTTTCGTTTTTCTATTCTAAAGATTACTTTTTTGAAAATTTCCTACTCTTTGAGAATCTGTTATGAGACTTCGCTGTTTTGCGTCTCGCTACCTTGAGTTTCGCTGAATAGGGGTTAGTTCACGTCTTCATTTATTGATTTGAAGAAGACAAAGATTTCGTAAATTTATTTACAACATAAATTCGAAAATATAATGTTCTCCGAAATCAGCGACTTTTCAAAATTCCAGTATATTCTAGCCAGGCCTCGCACGGAAGACTCATTTCTGAGAACAGAAACCGAACTGACAAAACGTCATAAATGAAACATAAAAAAAGAACGTCGTAAAAGTGTCATCCTTTAATAGCAATCAAATCTGGCTGTGCGGTTGCTTCATTGTCCTCTGCGGCTGTCTTTTTTGCTGGCGCCACCCATTTGAACTTCTGGGCAACGGGAGCTGAACCAGGCAGCACTTTCTTCGGCGGGTGCGAGAACGTGCATCCGGGTCGCAAGCATTGAGCTCCAAAAGTGCACGGCTGTAGAAAAAAGGTGTTTAGACTTGAATGGACCGAACAAATGCAGCCCACAATGCTCACAATTTACGCCCGACGGCCGAACAAGGGGCCGACAAAAGGCCCGTCCCGCGAAAGCCCATTTTTTTCGAAATTTGGAAAACTGAAGAGTCAAATACTAAATTTAATCAGTCTTTAATGCTATCGTTTACTAACTATAGAACGATTCTCCACCGTACTAATGTAGGTTTTATACTGCTATAGAGATGGGACGGATATCCGGATTCGCGGATATCTGACATTTCTTCCGGATCCGATCATTACAGTTTTCTGGATCCGGGTCCGATGCTGTCGAAAATTTAGATCCGTTCATTATGAGAAGTATTCACTTGGAATTGCATTGTTTTTTTCAAAATTTTCAAACCAAAAGTAGCTAAATTACTTGACGAACAGTAATCTTTCAACTGAATCACCATTTAGACGATTTCTGGTAGGCGTGCAAATGCGAACTTTGATTAGTTTTGTCTGTAAGAACATGTTACATCGTAAGTCTTGATTTGTTATTGACTGTACATACAGATGCAATTTTTCTTCGCGAATGAAATAATAGTCCAAAGGAGGTTTTTTATGCACAACGTATGATTGTCAAAGCTTCCGGTGTTTCTATTATTGAGAGAATCGGTGAAAAGGTGCATTTAACCAGCTTTTTAGCAGGTTAAAATCCAAAATTTTCCAGCGCTATGCGCTAGATAAATAATTATAACATAATTTGCATCTTTTCCGTCATGTTTCCGGCTATTAAGTTCGCTTGTCCAATCGCGGCAACATCAATTATAAATACTGAGCTTTCTCCGTAAAGTGTGCATGCTTTTGGCCGTGCGGGAAAATTCTCGATGAAACGATGGCATCTTGGTGCGATTTTCAAGGTCAAAATCTCAAAAGTAATAACCTACAATATTCAGTACAATTGAACTGAAACATGGCCAAAAAAGAAGTGTTATCCCTGATTACTTCCATGAATGCGTCATGTCTCAACTCATATTAAAGAGAGTAAAACGATACTTTCTATGAAAATATACTGAAAATGGAACTTTCCGTTTGCGATGAACATGAAATCATTGATCTTTCTCACACTTCTTCTTTCACTTATTTAATAATATCATTCTCCGACCGAAAATTCAGATCGAAAGTATTACAAATTTATATTTATTTGAAACATGAAAAACTTGTTCAGTGCAGAATTTCTTCGGTCATTTCTGCATGGTGCAGATAGAGGCCTGCAAAAAAGCCTAGTCTAAAGATTTGTGCTCTTGTTTCACTTTGCTTTTCATTCCAATAATGATCGATTCGTGATAATTTCGATTCAAAGGGGGGGGGAATTCCAAAATTTTTCAACATAGACAAAACTCGACCTCGTGAGGTCGCGTAGCTACCGAACGTCAGGTTGAGAGGTTTAAAACAGTGCACCTGAACGCTTCCTGGTGGGGTCAGGAGCGAAGCTCCAGAAGAAAAAAAGTGGTAATTTTTCTCAATTTTTTGTCATCTTGGTCATCTTTCGGTCTCTGACGCTGACCGCCCTAAAAATTTTATCACGAGTTCTGGAACCAAAAAGTGTATCACTTGAAACCACTGGGAAGATTTATTGACTAACTGGCACGTTTTCGAAAACGACGAAATTAAATTTTTTGATCCGAATGAAATTAAATGGTTGCTCGAAAATTCTTAAATTGCAAAAAGTTTGAGTTTCATCGTTTTTCAGCCGCTTATTCACCTGAACCATTCGAAAATTACTATAAAATCGCGGTAAATTAATGCCTACTAATGAACGGAAACTGCTAGTTTATCTCGAAACTGAGGCTTTACAAGATGCCGTCTATATATTTGCCTTACTTTCGGATGTCTGAACGGACAAACGGAATTGATGCACCGATTTGCGAACTTGCAAGGTATACCACTCGAAGATGCAGCTAGAACAAACAAACTATTCCAATGACAAAAAATATTTCATTGTCACATTACAGAGTTTCCAAAAAACGAATAGATGAATATTTTTTGATACCTAACTGAAAGGCGGCTGAGTCTATATTTAAGGAAACAGAAGGTGTTATATCACACATAAATATGGTTGACTATATGTTATCAGTCTAGAAATATTGGCCGATTAGTAGTCATTTTTTGGAGTTTATACTTATTTTTAGTATGCTCGAAAGAATACGTGATAAGAAACGGTATGTATGGCCATCAAGGAATACTATAAAATCAGAAAATATAGAAGCAATCCGAGACAGAACGAAAGAACCTCGTCAGATTTTAGATTTGACATCTAAAGCATTGAAAAGTTTGCTACGATCTCTAGGATCCGCTAAATCAAGGGAACAATCCTGTTTCTGTAAAAATTTTTATATGTTACAGCTAATGATGAGCCATATTTCGTGATGACTCATTTTCCTACCCAAAAATCGTTAAACGATAATTCTAATAGGGTGCTCAAGAGTTCTGGGAAATGCGAACCAAATCTCTTTGTAGGTGGCACAAAGATTCCAAAAAAATTTTTGTACGGAGAAAAAAAATTTGTCTCGTACAAAAAGCACTGATGTTTAGAGAGGAAATAGAACATTACAGATGCACTAAAACAATTAAATACTAATTGAGTAATGGCGGTAGATTTCCCGACTGCCGGTCTCGAGCTAAATTTAGAAAAATAAACATAATTGGGCTTAAAACCGGCGCGAAGCATCGGCAAATTTTCAGATTCTGAACTTCTAAAACGCACCAAAATGCACCTTTTTGGCCTTGACCGCCAAAAAACAACTACATCATCATAGGCAAAATTCTTCGACTTTTCCACGTAATCAATAGAAATGGTTTTAAGGAAGTTGAATCAATCAAATTTTCAAAGATCTAAACATGATTAGAGCACCGCGTATTAAATTAACCTTTACTTTTCTGCGGCTCTGATCGTGAAAAATATGGCATCTGCTGCCCGCTAATCGAATGACTATATACGCATCTTTTGTTTGTACAAAATCCGTCAAAGCGACATTTTGGATGAATGAACAAACATCGCTCGCCAAACCGACAAGAAGGAAATGACCTGAAAATTATGTAGAAGAGAATATTGTGATTTGTTTTCAAAAAACCTCGGGCGCAAAAAATGACCAATAAAAAATTACCTGCATGGAGTATTAGGATGATGGTAAGGGCACGCGTCACCCATTTTGCACGCCGGCCAATATTTACATCGCTCTTTGATTTTCTCGGCCACTGCTAGTAGAGGCATTTCATCTTGACCGTTAATTTCTTTAGCGCCAGCAGGTTGTGTTTCGTGGTTATTTTCTAAAGGACAGGTGAATCAATTTTAATACACAACCCGTAAATAAAGACATGATTAATTCATTCAATTATATCAAGTTTGTTTTATACTAAATAGCAGCCGCCAGTTTTTTTACAAACGAATTATACATTTCTAGTTTTTAGTTTTTTCAAAATACTTTCAGAAGACATCATCGAAGGACTAAATTTTTCTGGGATTCAAAGTGCATAGTGTAGTCTGAAAAATGCTCACTTGAAGCTCGTAGTTCCACAGCCATACATGTAATAGGGGGAGAAATTATGACCTCCTTAAAATTCTGAGCAATCGATGACCCCAACCATAAAAAGGTCGCTCGATCCCCAAAGACCTCGGAACTTCGTTACGTGTTTGACTACAACCAGTCATAGTATACCTAAATTGTCATTCATCTTATACCATTCATTTTTTGTGCTGACTTCAGCATCATAGCACGCTAGCTTGATAAGTAAATTTAAATCAAGAACTCCAGGCCAATAGAGAACCAATTGCTGCAGGTTCGAGATGAAGTTTTACATTTTTTCCATACTTCTAACCACGGGTCATCGCATACCAAAAATGATACCATTAGTCACGGGTTATCGCATACCGTCCTATCGGCAGACACCTACACAATAGCTTAAAGGATACCGAAACACGGGACATATGTTCTAAGCTCGACCATATCAGGTCTAAATCTAGCAAAAGTATTGATTTTGAGCCAAAAATGTCTAATTTCAATCCAAAAAGTGCGAAAAATACATTTTTTGGCGATTCGGGCCGTGGAGTAATTTTAAAGTTTACGTGTGTATTTTTGAGAAATTTTTGGCTGACGCCAAACTTCGTCATTTCAGCCAGAAAAAAATGAACTGTATCAGCCGATCATTCCTCCGGAACGGCTGCTGAACCTCATAGGGTTGGACAGCTGTTTTCTGTATGTAATGTAAGGAGGGAACCGTCTTACCTGTTGATTAAACTTTCTAATTAAGCCCTGGAAATTCATTAAACCATTCTAAATTATATCGTCTAAAGCTACAGAAGAAGCATTAAAGAAATCAGTGCTTTCACGTCCTTATCAGATTTAAAATATCGCAGCAAAAAGTAAGAATAATTTAATACGGAACAAAAGAAACAGGTTATTTCTGTTCTGCATTTGATAGAATGTTAGCAAAACATAAAATGTTTTGCGAGAAATCAGAACATCCAAGATTTATCAAATATCCACGAATGGTTATATATATGCTATACTAGAAAACTGGCGCGTGGTAGGCTCCCTCTACAGAGCATCTGAACTACTTCCTCCTTGGATCAGCTGAATGTAATTGTAATATTTAATCTGTTACCCTTATAATTACGATCATCTTCTTCATTTAATTCAGATTTCGTTGCCTTCGTGCTAACGGATATTGGCGATGAAAGTTCTTTGGTCGCCGAAGAGATAGTCTCCAAATCATTGCCATCCAAAGAATCTGTATCAACATCACCGTCATTTCGGTCAACATTCTCCCAGACAATTAAATGTTCGTTATTTTTGACCGTTTCGGCGTTAACGGTTAACTCTTCGTCTTCGGAATAGTTGAGTTGTTCTAAATCTTCCTCGTCGGCGCCATTGTCGGTCATTATTATATCGGAAGTTTTACGATCATTAATTTTTTCAACGAATTGATTATCGACGCCTTCCAACGTGACAAAAAATCTTGTTTCGGGTGGGCTACAAAATTCACGAATACAACAAGAATTCAAAAAATCAGAGGCCGTATTCATACAATTACTAACAGGTAAGGACTGCTTGCAGTCAGGAGAGACCCTGCCCGTGGATAGCTTTCTATCACGATTTGCAGGTAGGAAAAAATCTGTATTCACAAAACAGGTAGAAATGAAGTTAAAAACTACCTGAATGGAGGACAAGTAAACATGAAAAAAGAAGGCGTCCATCGATTTTTGTTTCTGGATTGTCACCTATATTTTCTATACGGAAATCTAATACTTACCCACCTAACTCCCTAAGTAGGACTTTTCCTACCTCGTGATAGAAATTCCTACTTGCGGATAGTTTCTCCCTGATTCAATCAATACCATTTCTACTTGTTGCTAGATTTTTTACCTGCAAACAAAAAACTATAAGCAGGTGTCATCTACCTGCTTTCCTGAATACGGCATTTGATATGAGTAATAAACGGCGTCTTGTTAAAAAACAAATCAGCTATTCGTGCCGTCTTTCGAATCAGAAAAGGTATAACATGTCGTAGAAAAAGCAGTCAGCAATAGCAGCCCAAATGACGAAATCCGAGAATACGTTTTGAAATTAAAAATAAATTCAGCAATTTTTTTACGTTTTCCCAACAAAGTCAAGAATTCTACAGTTTTTGAGGTCATATTCGGAGATTTTTTAGAAAAGTGCATCAGTAATACAAAGCCTCTTCAACACGGAGATCGTTGAAATCAGCGCTTAAGCAACCTTAGCAAAGGATTCGCAATATTCATTCACTGCTGCTACAAAACTTAGCTTTGATTCTGGACGTTCACTTCGCTTTTGATATTTGGTTTCGCTCCTTCACACGTACTTTATCAACTCATTTTTTTGTACTGTCAACGGTCCGTCGTGAACAGGACTTTGCGACGTAATGGGTTCCAAATCGACTTCATCTCTTAAAGGCTGATTCACTTCGATGCGTCTCGAGTCTAAACTTGATTGACTTCTCGATTCCGTGCGCTTAATAGGGGTCGGTACGTAATGAGCAGGCACGGACGTCGTTTCATGGCTGAATTTTTCCTCTTCGGCTGGAAATAGAGCGCCATTTTACAGCAGCCACAGTTTTTATTGAAGAACAGTAAGAAATATTAAATCTGGATCAGGGTTTTTTTGGGGTTTTTTTGACAGGCCATTTGGCTCCTAAGGTTTTATAGGCCAATAGTAATTTCAACAAGCCAAAACTAAAAAGTTTGTAAATAAATGTGGTGGTAAAAAACAGTGTTTTTTCAACAAATTTAGTCAAAAACACTTATCAAAATCACAGTAGAAGCCCACATAACAGATCAATAATTCTGAATACGTTCTTAATCACATGAACAGAGTAATAAGGCTCACAAATTAGATCAGTCATTAATCAAATCAATCATCAGGGTTTTTCCACACAATCCAGGTTGATCTGTAACTTGGGGAAAAATTTGGTTGCCCAGATTAATTTCTATTTGCTCTTTCTAAAATTGATAAATTCGCCAAATCTCACCAGAAAAATGATCAAAACTTACTTCCCTTGTATTTCATTCACTTCGCGTCAGTTCCTGACTTTAAAATTGAACTTCTTGAGTTTCGGGTGAGAAATCAAAAGTCTGGCTAAAGTAACTTGTTCGGTGCCTAGCGCTGAAAAATTTCGATTTCAGTGCCTCTAAAATATCGGAAAATTCATTTTTCAGCACATTCTACTGCAACTGCCGATGACCGATCTTTTCAACATTCGATTGGCGGAAAAGGTCGAACATTTTACCTATTTTTGATCTTATATATCTGGAGCCAGCAATTTACCAATCACAATTATTTATCAAAAGCAATTTTTTTCACATAATCTATAACATAAAAAAGCGCGATAGGTATTTTACTTCGGACATGAATATCACCGGCGCTTAGCACTAAAAGAGAATTTTAGATTATGATATTCTATAGCGTTGGAAAATAAATACTTTAAATATCTTTTTCCTGCATGAAGGGTCAATTTTTTCAGTGAGTTCAATGTGTTTTCAGTGGGGCAAACTAAAATTCAAAAATTAGGCAAGCAACAATGAATCTGAATGGCTTCTTCAGATAGCAAGAACCCCTGCCATTTTCCCATGCTGACGATGTTTTAATCATTTTCCAAACGCAAAAAGTTATGTTCTCCAAAGCCAAAAACTCTAAAGCGCCGCAAAACGATTTAGTAAAAATAATCTAGAAAAATCTTGATTTTTGTCAAATACGTGGAAAAAACAATGCAAGGTCAAACATTCATCCATAACATTCTGGTTTCTGAAAGCTATAAGCATAAGCTAGGATGACACTTTCTGACCGCACAACGGAAATGATACCAAGAATCATAAATAAATTGAAATCCGGCGCTAAGCGCCGGAAAATTTTCGGTATTTTTCATTTCAAAATGCATCTCCGCACAGGAAGCCCTATAGCCTAATCAAAAAGGGTGGTTAGGCTCTCATTTTTACAAGTCAATTTCGCTTGTACCCCTAAACTTTTAGGAGCCAATCAGAATTTTTAGGAGCCATGGCTCCAAATTGGCCTAAAAAACCCTGATCTGGATTCAAATATAAACTATAATTCAAATCATACCTTTTTCAGCATTTGGCGTTTCTTCTTTCATAACTTGATCCGTAATAATTCGGCGATTTTTTGTTTTTTGTTCATTAATAACGTTGTCTACCTCATTTTCAGCTATAAATGAAAACTTCACTAAAAATTATAATAAAAATTACGGTTACATTGCATCAGATTCTATACACGCATTGAGATCGAGAATACACATTGTCAAAAGACTCCGGACTTTTTGACTGTAGAATTTTAATGTAATGCACAGATTTTGCGTTGAACTTTTATGTATGTTTGCGTACATGTAACTGCACCCCGAGGGCAGTAGTTTTTTGTGTGAAAACAACTTTGGCCTTCCTGAAATGTTTCAAGTGTTAAAAAAAGCAAAGGTAGTTATTTGGTTTTTTCTTGAAGAAAAAATCAAGTCAGAAATGCCTTCTATCTTAATTTTTGGCTGAGATATTGTCTTGCGAAAAATGTGTGTCCCCCTCGAGACAAATTCCTGGCTACAGGCTTGCTTCACCTGAGTGCTAGCAAAGTGTGCTTAAAAGTCGTCCACTTTCCCTAATTTATGTAAAATTATTCAACGATATCACGTTAAAAACCAATTATTTGGTGTCACTAAAACTTTTGAGACGGAATGCCATTTCACATGGAGTGTTTCAAAAAGCAGGGCTTTTTAGCACGAGTTTCATTAACCTTCATTAATTTGTATTACTTTTTCTTGACATAACTAAAATTCTCATTAACACAGGCCCAGCTTCATTAGCACCGTGCTAAGAAAACTACGCCAACAAGGATTGAAACTTTGATTGATATAGGTTAATGGACCATGCTTCCAGATTTTACAGTCTTATACGTCATATGATTTACCAGAAAATTGTAAATCCATAGAATACTATTACAAAGATGAACTTAAAGAAAAAACAAAAAACGATTTAGTTATGGTGGAAAGAGTGTAGCTTTATTTATATATGTACGTTGCGTAGATTTAGGCTGATAGTATTGCCCATCGGCTGATGATGGGGTGGCCGAGGCATCCGCAATGCTTATTTTCTACAATCGATCGTTGTCTACCCGAAAGAAAGTTTTCAAGGAACAGTTTTTGAGATTAAACAAAAAATTAAATTCTATAAGATCATTTTTTCTGTGAACAAGAAGGTCATATCATCTCTGGCTATCATTTCAGATATTTTCTAATCTATTTTCGATGATTGTAGATCGTTCGATTTGGATTTTTTGCCTTGAATAAGAGAAAGCTTCCGTTTATTTCTCATTTCTCAAAACAGCAGTTAGTATTTTAAAGCAATAAGATAATCCATTTCTTATTTCCAATATTTATTTACACTAAACAACTGAGTAATAAACAAGCATGTCACACGGCCAGTATGTGCTTGTGTTCCACTTTATGAATCTGACAATTTTTTTTACCCGTGACCCAGAATGCTATGAATAGGGTCAGAGGTCTCTGATCTGATCCGTGGCCCGACTCAGTATATTTACTACTGCCTGACCCGACATTCTTTGGCTCGATACATCTCTAATAATAACCCCCAGAAATCGTCGGCACTATGGCAAACCATATAGTGACCCCCTCAAGATTCGCCAATCATATGGCTAAAATGGGTTAGCCATAAGAACCCCCATTTTTAGCCGAAAAAAACTGAAAAAAGGTCAATTTTTTAGTAGAAAATAGTCATTTTGAAAAAAACAGTCACAAAATCAATGTTTTCGGCCCTTTGCGCCATAAATACATATTTTCACGGCGTTTTAGAGAAAAAATACTATTTTTGAACCGTTTTTCAGACCAATTAGGCGAAGAAATAGAAATTTCCTTGAAATGACACCGCTTCACCTCCTAGATTTCATGACTCCGTTACATATATGATTTAAATTTTGAGAATTTCTAATTTTACTACTCTCCAGTTTAGATTTCCTTCTTACGGGAGACCTTTCCCGGGAGATTTGAATTTTTATGTCCATGCAGGTCAGGTAAATATGATTGAAACCCTTGAAGCAAACGAAATACTGGAAAACCGATTATATAATGATTATATCAAGAAACGGTCTACCAAACAGTATGATTAACCTTATCAGGGAGCGCACAAACAATTTACCACAAGAAATAGTAGAGACTTTTCCAAAATATTTATTCAGAAATCAGCGGAAAGCTGAATGTCGGTCAGGTCTACTAGCTAGGTCTACTTGGAAAAAAATTTGTTCCGCACCAAAAAATGTTTGCGTTGCATGTTATAGTGTTATGAGAAAAGTAACGGTAACGGTATCAGTATCCGGGGTAGGGCCTGAATTTAAGCCCGAAAGTCAGGCTCAAAATACGGGCTTCGAGCCGGGTTCGGGCAGTCTGATAAAATTCTCAGGCCGGGCCGGGCCGACCTAGTTTTCAAAAGCATGAGAAAGCCCCAAAAATTTTGATGTGCAGGGTATAGTTTTTGATCATGTTCGTTGTGATTACTGTATCAAATAAATTTTGTTCGCGACACCTAATTTTTTTCAGTGTACCTGAAGAAAATCGAGATTGTCGATTTTTCAATTTTTATTAAAATCAAATACCATGGACAAAGTAGCCAAAGCTCGGCCTGACCAACTATGCTCTTAACTCAAACTCTTTCTTCTCTGCTTCCGTTTTTTTGCTCTTTGTCCCCTTCAGTGGACTTGGACCAACTCTTTTCAGCGTTTTGTGTTACTGAATGGTTCGCTAACTTATTTATTAATCAATTTTCAACAGTTCAATTTAATGTTTAATTTATAATTTTCATTTCAGGCAGTTGATAGTTAAATTTTTTGAAGAGTAATATTCATACATGCACAGAATAGAAATTCTACTGGGGGTCAGTGAGGACAGGGGGTGGAATAGAAATTTTTTTTGTTCTTGATAACGAAAAGAAAGGTCTCAGAAAGGTCCTCTAGCATCCAAGGAGCATATTCTTCAACCTATATAACTCAGATAAGTGAAATTATTGTCTTAGACAGCACTTTTTAAAGTTTTAATGTTACTTTTTTGGAATCGAGTATGGTTTGTTTAAAAAATTGGTAAACTACAGCATCATTTCCATTTTTATGACGACTTTCCTTCTCTCTTGCTCATTTTCCTTCATCATCTTCTCAGTCATTGCTGGGGGTCAAAATCTCCACAAACTCCCCACGTGCATGTATGGTAATATCGATTTAATGTGACTATTCCTTGATTGTTGTATCATGTTTAACTAAAAGTGCAATGTTGAGCAATAGTAAAATACCAAATGAAATTGCATTTACACAAAATTTTAAAATGGGACTTTCAGCTCGGGCTTCCGGCCTTGTTTTTTTAATCGGACCGGGCCTCAAGGTTAAAGCCCGATTTTCGACCGGGCCGGGTTCGGGCTTCTAAAAAAAAGTTTCGGGCCAGGCCGGAAATCCCAAACCCGATTCAGGCCCTAATCCGGGGTACCGATCGGTACACGTAGAAGAGTTGTCGGACGCAAATCGTGGTCATAATTATGTCGAAAGTCGTTATTTTAGAAAAACAATTCGAAATTGGAATAAATGCACTCACCGGCATCAACAAGATGACGCTTTCTCGAAACGGACGCGTTAGCTTCGCAAAGAGCTTTAAGAAAAATCGAGGGTTTCGCTTGCATGGCTTTAGGGACCATACTTTTCCGTTCCGTAACGCGCACTGTAGAACTGACGGTCATAGTCGTTCGCATTGCTTCTTCATAAGCTTCTTCTTCAACTTTTCTATTTACCACTTGACCAACAATACTACGCCTTTTATGGGCAGAAGAAAATTCCTTAGACGGAAATATATAATAAAAAAGTTGACACATATGCATAAATTGTTCATCTTTTGGACTTTAAAGTATTCGTTGCCAACAGAATATACTCAAATCTTCCTCGACCAATAATATACAGGGGCTTTAAGAGAGAAAACTAGCTTAGGACTTACTTTTGAAGATATTCAAAATTTTTGAGTATTAAAAAACTTACAATTGGCGATGACGATGTTCTTTTAAATGGTCGTACAGTTCCGGTTCTCCCGATTCTCTGACTCAGCCTCGAACCTCGATTCCGGGGCGGCATTACTGCAGGCACATCGTCTTCACGCGGTCGATCTTCGGAACGACATTCACTTTTTTGATTTTTAGTCAAAAAAATCTTATGCGATTGTTTTGGAGATCGATTTTGATCTTCGTATTTGAAATTAGTTTTATCATTGCTCTCAGAACCTGAAATATTCGTTTGAACATTAAAAAATTTTAAATTGGAGATATAACATCGCAATTGCATCCAATGCATTAAGTGTACCTTCAATGTTACACTCAAATTTCATACGTAGATAAGATGTAAATAAGAATATGAACACGATTTCCGTCGTTCAAATTTTTATTTCAAATAGTCTAAAAAATTATATTGAATTCCCCTTATTGGGCGTGCCTCATCTCGGTCGGGCTCAATACACAAATGATGGGCATACCTGTACAAACCCTATCGGTTCATCTGATACCAGCCAGCCCGGAAATTTGGTTGGTTCCCGAATCTTTTCAGTGGTTGCCAAATGAAACAAGGGTAGGGAACCGGATGTATATTACGTTTATGTCGTGCTAAATAGACAGAAAGCAATCAATGTTGATTTTCAAGCTCATTCCAGAATTTACATATTTTTCAGGACGTACAAGTGTAACCCAAAAACCTGGAAGATCTGGGAAATAAATTATGCCTCGAACCATGAAAAGTCAGAAAATTTGAAAAAATTCATTCTCGTGCGTTTTAGAAAGTCAAAATCTCAAAATATTTCAATGCAACACATTCATTGATTCTCTGATTAGTTAATTCCCTGATCATGTAGTTGATTTCATAATTGGTGTGTTGATTCCTTCGTTGGATTGAACCATTAGTTGATTTCCTGAGTAGTTGGTTGATTCTCTGATTGGTTGATTGATTTACTGATTAGTGGGTTGATTCTCTGGTTGGTTGATTTCTTGGTTGTCTAACTCATTGATTCCCTGATTTGTTGGTTGATTCCCTGATTGGTGGATTGATTTCCTGTTTGACTGCTTGATTATCTGATATAATGGATGGTTAATTGATTGATTGATTAACTGCTCAATGGTTGGTCAATTGTCTCTCTGATTCTTTCGTTGTTTGATTTCCTGGTTTTGTTTAGTTGATTCATGGTTTTTTCCATGATAAGTTGGTTGGTTGATTTCCTGGTTGATTTCCCAGTTGGTTATTTTTGAGTGGTTGATGGTCTATCTCCATGTCGACCATCTCACTTTTTCAGTTAAAATTTTAACACACAAGCACAAAAGTTTTAACACAATACATGATCTGGTGCTGAGAATTAAGTCATCTGGTACCGAAGTCGCCTCATCTGAAACCAAGTTGAATCCAGTTGAACCTATTGTAATGTCTACGTATGATACTGGGAGTTGGGACCACCTAACTTTCGGGTTAATCCTCTCAAACTTGAAAAATTGGGCAAAAAAAAACCTTTTTTGGAAAATTTTCAAAATTTCTACCACACAGTTGGCTTTTTTCGAATTTTTAGTGTCCTTTTTGGCCTCCTCCCAAAGATTCGGAAAAGTGGGCATCCCATCCACGAATAGGGTCTACCTCCACTCAACCGACCTGTGATTTTTCGGGTATGCTGATACCGTATCCAGAAGTACAACTTATTGATTAGACAATAGTCGAATTCACTTCTGTCCTTCATAATTTTCAAATTTTTAGGATTCGATCACTCATCAAATAGGAAAACATTTAACGAATGCGGTCAATACCTTTATAAGACGACCGGGACCGAATTTCCATTTCCGTTGATCTTGATGTTTTATCATGTTTGTATTGTTTTTCTTTTTTTAAATCTATTTTTTTCTTCTGTTTCGAATCCGAATCGCCAATGTCTTTTTTAACATCATCCTTCCTACGTTCACTACTACGGCGTTTATTGATATCGTTCTCCGCTTTAAACGGCGAAGTTTTATCGTACGCAGACGATTTTTTTGATTTCTTTTTATCTCGTTCGACGGACGATGATGACGCGACGCTTCCGCTTTTCGCCGAAGTTGATTTTTGACTGATCGCTTGCAAACGATCCAAGACTTTGTGCACCCACTCGGTGAAAATCTCCGAGTTTTTGCCCAGGAAAAGATTTAAATCGTTCGTCATTTGTTCCTTGGTCTTCTTGTTAGCGATCATAACCATAATGTAATCGGGCAATTCTTCATCTGAAATTTATTATTTAGCCAGTATTTATGCTTAAATTAAATTACGGGAAAGAAGTTTCGATGAAGCATTAAACACTTTCTAAATGGTATAATTTTTTGAGCTTTCTCGATTCGGATTTGCAAGTACGACAACACGTATTTATCTTTTAAGACTAAATTCAACTTACCAACATAAGCTCCTAGTTCGACAAGTTTGGCTTTTATGGCGCTCTAAAAACATAAGGATAACGCGGATTTGTATATGGGTAGATTTGGACTATATTGATAGAAGAGATTAAAACAATGGCGACACATCTAATGAGGAATGAAAAGTGAAAATAGATCACTTCAATATTTTTCGTTTCAAATATAAGGGAGGAATTTTGATGCTGAATAGTGAATACCTGAAAGTATCTTAGCAATGATTAAGATTTAATTAACGAAAAAGTGACGAATAGACGGATTTAGAAACGAACTCACTCTATTCCTGAAGCTAGGTAGGAGATTAGTTGGAGAGGGAACGGAAGGAGGAAAGATGTTTTCCTCTGACCGGATACCGAAACTTCGACCATGCTGAGATAAATAAATTTCCATGTTTCTGGGCCATGAACCAAAGTTAACTGAAAGTAGCAAATATGGGTGTTTTGCGTCACTGATGAGAAAAACATATTGATACATTTATTTCAGTGTTACGTCCACCGACTTTCAAAAAATACCACCGAATAGCAATCATATGAAAAAGTACCTATATTTCCTTCAAACTGGCACGCCTAGTATAATACTTCCAAAACTTGGTGTACCAGTGAGTCATTTTTCTCCCATTTCACTCGACCAGTAAATCATTTTTACCAGAGTAGTGAATTAATTTCCAAACCATACACATATAACGGAGCTCCAAGGTGTGGGGGTGTCAAGCGGAAAGAAGGTCGGGAAAAAAAATCGATGACACTCCGTCCCTCTTTTTGGGGCTTTTCAGCACTCCAAAACACTTGGGCAACTCAATCATATTATTTTAATACTACAGAGAAATTAGATGATTAAAGTGATGATGAGGATTATGACGATGATGATCCTACATAACCGATAATTTTGCAAATAAATCTTGAGACGGACCTTCCTTTTTTCTCTGATCCATAAATCCAAATTGTTAACTAAAAGCGCTTCCTTAAGTGTCACAAAAATTTGATCCACATTTGTGTATAAGACCTGTTGACGCGGATTATTAATATCATAAACGGCGCGAAGCGCCCTGAAATTATGAGATTGGGACCTTCTAAAATGCACCAAAATGCATCTTTTCTATATCCGATCCCCAAAATTTTTTTCTAAAATGGGGAAAGAGCCCAAATTTTTTTCCTCTTTTCCGATTTTTTCCCCGAAAAGCACGATTTGGGGGACAAAAACAGTGGATCAGCGGGAAAAACCAATAATGCTTACTTGCATACACTGTTTTTTTCTTGATGCATTGTTTGAGAAATATCAACACGTCAACACTCTCTAAACTTTTTGAAGCGACTGTTTCTTTTTTAACGTAAATTGAATTCAAAAGCATGGAAGTATTTTTGGAGAATTTCTGCTCTTCTTAATCATGGCCTTTCGACCAAATCTATGAAAGTTTCGGACTGTTTTTACAATCTTTCAAATGATAAATTTGTACAAATTACGATTTTTGAATAGAAAAGTCGAATTTGATTTTTGAAATAAATGTTCGGAAAATTTATTTTCCAGTGTGGCAGAATATAATACAAAAAAATTTTTTTCGGCGCTTCGCGGTGGAAACATTAACATTTTTTGGGCGCTCACTTGTCAGCACAGAGGCCTTAGCAGTCGATTTCTCATGTAATTATTCAAAGTCATTATGCCATTGGGTAGCTTGATGGACAGTGTTTTTTCTGCACCGTGCAGACTTTTTAGGCTTCGTGCAGATTTTTTTTGGATTTCTGCACTGGTTCAGAATTTTTTGAGACATATGTTTGATCACATATACTCTTCTATAATGTGTCAGTGATTTTGAACTTTTAAAATCAACTGCCAAAGATTTTGGTAAAAATATTTTGTGAATTTATTTTGAAATTTATTTTATAAGGAATAAATTTTTGACGATATGTGCAAAAACCTACCAGTAACCACAACTTGGTCGAACCCTATACCCAAATGTCGGAACCCCCCACAAACCTGGTCAACCGTTTACCCAACCATACCTGTAATTGTGGGGAGGTTGGGGGGACCCCCCAACTTGGCCAACCATATACCCACCCAGGCCTGTAGGGAGGGGGGGTAGGGGGACACGCCCCCCCCGAAATGTTTGAAGTGTTAAAAAAAGACAAAGGTACCTTTGGGTTTTTTTCCAACTCAAGTCAAAAATAAGAAAGTCGAGTCAGAAATGCCAATTTTACAGTAATTTGTGTGAAAAAAATGTGTGCCCCCCCTGAAAAAAATTTCTGGCTACAGGCTTGTACCCACCCCCCCCCTCAGTTTGGAAAAAATTAGAAAAAATTGGCAAAAAAATGCCTTTTTTGGGAAAAATTTCGACTATTTTCGACCCCTCCCCCAAAATTTCGGATTTACCCCCCCTCCCATAACTGGTCGGACCTCTTACAGATATGTACCCAACCCCGATCAAACTCGGAAAAATTAAGAAAAATTACCTTTTTTGGGGTCTTTTTTCAAAATTTTTTCGACTTTTTTGAGATTTTTTCGAAACCCCCCCCCCCCGCCCCAAAAAAAAATTTCGAAATGTGCGACTCCAGGCTAAAATTTTAGGTTTACTCCCCCCCTAGCTGGTCGGACGTTTTACACGTATGCTTGTAAATTAGGCTTCAAACTCGAAAATTTCAATTTTCTCTAGGACAATTTTAAAGAATTAATGGCTCTAAAACTATCAGAATGGTCTAAAAAGCTCAAGAACATTTAAATAAAGCGTCTATAAGAATTTTTAAGCGAAAAAACGATTTGGGGGAAATAAGGAAAAAATTGTGACCCTCTTGGAGGAAATGGCGGTGGGGGAAAAATAGTGCTTGCATAACTTACGCGGATTTTCGCCGTTATTTCCGATCCCGTTTCCATTGATCTGCTTTGTAAAATACTCCAGCTACGATAACAGACGATTTTTTGTTCCTAGAAAAGAACGCCAAGATAGGATGAAATGGAAAAAACGCGCGTATACACCACCAGGCTTTTTTGCACACAGCAACCATATTTTGGGCCGTGCAACCAATTTTTTTGTGCCCAGTTGCACAGTGCAACTTGAAGCCTGACTATTTTTTGGGGTTTTAGCTTTTGAATTGTAGATTGCACGACTGAAAATTCATTGAATTCACTGAAAAATTAAACTTTCTGTCTAGGAAATAAAAATTGAAAAGATTCATTTTCTAGCGTTCCAGAATATCCAAATCCAAAAAAAGTTCGGCGCCATGTGCCGAAGAATTTATTTATACCATCGTTTTCCCTTTCTCTCCAAAACTCAGAAAATTGGGTTTTAAAAGCTTAAAACCGGCGCGAATCGGATGAAAGACAAGAAAACTTTTGACGTTTTTTCTGATAAAATTAAGCTAATTTATTGATTTTAGAGTGAGCAACCAAAAATTTATCTGTGCAACCAAAATTTTTCCCCATGTTGCACACTGCAACAGGGTTGGTAAAAACCAAACTTTTGAAATTCCGACGTTTTGGTTTTTTAGTTTTTCTATCGTTTTCAGAGGTTTTTTTCTGGTTTAATTCTTTAGAATGTTTGGTACATCAAAATAACTGTAAAAAACTGCTGGGAGCTTCCTGTATCATCTAAGACTAGTTAGGGAGGCTTAAAATGGCAGCTAGAAGTATTAGTCTTATCGGAAGTGTCATTACTTTATGCTATAGGAAATCCCTATTATAGCAATATAAATACAGTAATAGCGGGCACATAAGAAAGGAACGATGAGTGAAAAACATAAGAAAAGTAAAAATGGAACAGAGCATGCGATATGTAAGGGGCAAATTCAAGGAAAAGAAGAAAAATTACAAATAAAGGGAAATATACAATACGCAATGTACGTAATCAGAACTCATAAGAAATCAAACACAGCATTGTATCAATGCATCACATATACATATGCACAGGAAAGCTAAAATGACACTATTTTTGAGTATACCGTTATTGATAAGAGGGTTTTAAATTGATATATTATTACATGTGATATTAATATTACAAACTGAAGTTGAAAGTCACACATAGACATTTCAGATGTTTCCAAATTTTTGCTTTTCAAACCTGTCTGCGAGCTATAACTACAGCAAATGGGTCTTATTATATATACTATTCTCGCTTGCATGATAGATATATATTTTTGTACGATTTTTTTCTACTTAATTAGCGACGTCAAGTCACATAAAAATGAGTCACTCATAAGCTCTTCTCTCTGTTAACCGTTAACCTACAGTACGCTCAACAGATCTGTATAAAATTTTATTATTCTTGTCTCATTTATATTTTGAAATTTCGAGCTGAGAAAATTAAAAAGCTTCCTGCAACAATAAATTCAGGATATTAAACTCAATCATTACTTTATAAAATTTTGATGTTGATATGGATCAATGGATGTCACCCCGTATGGTTGGAGTACACTGTACGAAAGATTTAGCGTCTAACTTTTTGGTGAACAAATTAAAGAAAACTCGTCGACTCATGCACTAAATGCGTGCTTGCAAGATGAATACAAGGGACATCGATTGATTTATATTACATTTTTTGTGTACGAAATGTATCATAAAAATACGACTTTTTAAATTTGTAATGAAGTCAATTAAACTGAATTAATTGTTTTGTTGATTTAGATAGACACCAATACATGCCTAGAAGATCGACTAATCTGAAAAAACAGTTTTCCAACGATTTTGGAAAAAAAACCAAAAAACCTTTCCAACCACCGTTTTTTTCCTCAAATGAGGTCTTTTGAGGAAGAAAATTTTGGGCATGGTTCTCATTCTGTAAAAAATTTTGTGGAATTCAAAACCGAAAAGATGCGTTTTGGTGGACTTAAAAGGGTCAAAATCTTAAAATTTTCCGGCACTTCGCGCCGGTCATGGGTATAATCTTAACTATTTTCTATCAGGCGCGGCCGTTAGCATATCTACTCCCACTTACTAATTAATGCTCAACAGTTTTTATCAATCAAGTTAGCTCGTTTCATTTTCTAATCGTTAACAGTCAATTATGTCGCCCAAAATCGAGATTTTTCATCAATTCTTCCAATTTTTCATCTCGATGCCTGGAATTTTTTAAACGTTTGCAATCTGGGAATTTTTTTACAAGTCGGTTCCCTTCCCAATTACAGTCCAAACTGACATTTTTGGACTCCTCAAGATGCCAGCTATCCAGATCAGTTCGAAAATGCAGGCGCTCATGGCATTCAGGAACTCATTTGTATAAAATCTGCACTCATCTCACATAGTCCTTTCCACTACAGAAAAATCCTACCTACTTCAAAAATCGAACCTGGTCCACCAGCCTATGGATTTAATGCGTTTACCACTACACAATTTCACCAGAAAGTATAAACACTATATTCCTTTAAGACCCTTGATACTATTTTAACTAACAACTTAATTTGGAAAAGCCTCAACGCTGCGCCCTTCGGGCGCAGCTGCTGTACCCTAAGCCTAAGCCTAAGGAAAAGTTTAAAGGAAAAATAAATGTCTACTCACTAGTCACAGAAATCCATGCTCAAAATTAACAACTCATATACAGTAATTAGGCTGAAGGCCGTGAACCCACTTATAAAATTTAGCCGCAATCTGAATTTTTGCGTTTATTGTAGAAGAAGAAAAAAAATTTATTTTTCGAACGAAGAGAAAAAAAGCAAAAACACATGTTAGTCTGGGAAAAGAAATACAACAAACATCGAGATTATTGGTTATTAATGCAGTACGAAATAAAGAACAATGTGAAACTGTTAGCATATTGAAAGATCAAACAATACAGTGAATGAGTGAAAGACAATACGAATTAATTTGCATACGGAGACATGCAGGTACAGAAGTACACTTGCGCGCGCCCCGACGAACGAAAAAGAGAAATCAACACAGAAATGAAAAAAATCATATTATATTAATGTTCTTGTATAAATTTAGGAAAATCGATATCTTTAAACTTTCGAGAAACAGATTCTACTGAAGTCACTTTTACAACGTGGTCGGGTAATGTGTTCCATGTATGAACGACTCATTTAGCAAAGCTATATTTGTCAACGTCAAGATGAGAATTGCCTATGTTGAGTTTAAATGGGTTGCTGGCTCTAGTAGAATTTGTACAAAAGGCAAAATAATTTTCGACTGGTAGAGTAGATTTTCGGATGATGGAGTAAGTCATAATTAGATCGGAATGAATGCGTCTAGTCTCTAATCTGATAAGATTCATATCAGTTAATCTTTGATCATAAGATAATGATTTGTCAGTACTAACCCATTTAGTGAATCGCCACTGAACTTTTTCAACTGCCACAATATCTTTAATGAGATATGGATTCCAAACTACTGTACTGTATTCTAGAATGGGACGTACGTATGTGGTGAATGCTTTTGCTAAGAGAAATTTATCTTTCGAAAAAAAGCTTCTTTTAATCAAGTCACAGACTCGCATAGCTTTATTCACACGCACTGTTTTTGAGCTTTTTCAAGCTTTCCGGTGTTTTTAGAGAAGTTAATTCATTAAAATTGGAGAAAAAATTGAAATGTTCGACTTAAAAGCCTAATCTACAAGCGTTGTTGAACAAATTTTGTAGCAAACTATCCAAGAGCATAATTGACTTGAATTACACAAGAAATCAATGGTCAAGTCCTCTATGATGACAAGTGAAAGCCCAAAAAAGATGGTACTTTCCGGCGCGGAGCGCCGGAAATTTTTTTGGGTATATTGACATTCTAGGATGCTGGAAAATCATTTTTCCGAACATTTATTTCAAGAATTAGATTCCAATTTAGTGTTCAAGAGTCGTAATTTCTAGAATTTTACTTGAAAAATTTTAAAATCTGTAATTTATTTGTAAACTCTCATGAACTTGGTCGAAAATATATGAGTAAGAAGAATATAAATTTTCGAAAGATATTTCCAAGAAGCTTTTGAATTGATTTTACGTTAGCAAAGAAATAATCGCATCATAAATCATAGAGACTTGACGTGTATTCATCCTTCTCAAAAGGAAAAAAATGCGAATCTTCATTAAAATGTTGAAGATAACCAATTAAAACATGAGATACTACGTTTAAGATGATGAAAACTATTATAGATTAAGTGATAAATGAAGGTAGACATGATAAAAGCCGCGCCTGAACTACTTAATGAATAATGATTATTATTAAAGTTATTACCGGCGCGAAGCGCCGGAAAACTTTGAGATTATTACCTTCTAAAATGCACCAAAATGCATCTTTTCAATATGAAAACCCCAAATTTTTCTTCCACATTTGTGGAAAGACCTCAAAAATTTTTTCCACATTCCAGATTTTTTTTCCACATTATAGTGCAAATGTGGAAAAAAAACAGTGGAGAGAATGAAGTCTAAAATTGTGTAAATTTTCGGTCGAAACACTGTATTAACGATTTCTATTTTCCTATGGAATCAATCAAACACAAAAATTGAGGATTTCAGTTCTAAATCCGAATCTGACTGAATGAACAGAGAATATTCACAATTTTTTTCACTCATCGGTCTTTAATAGCCTGTAAAGTTTGCTGCAGCCTGCAACGATACTCTAATACACTATTTCGAAGAGAAATCGCTCGCTTTCGGGTCTAATATAAGAGTAGGAAATATTATATTCATCGAATCGGCGCGAAGCGCCGAAAATTTTTGGCATTTTCAGCGCCTAAAACGTCTAGAAGTCAAGGAAATTTAATGTTTGACCAGCCAAAAATTATGTGCCAATTGGCACAAACGCCCAAAATTTATTGTGCCATTCCAAATTTTTTTGTGCCAAAAACCATGTTTTGGCACAGAAAAGGGCACAAAAGAAACACTGCTGTACACCTACACCAGTCACTTCATCAACCAAGCGGCGCCAGGATTTTTATCTCCGGAGCTACAGTAACTTGATTCGATTAAAGATAAAACTGGTAAAACGAAAATCTTACTCAAAATCAACGAATTCACAAATAACAATCGAATCAAATTAGCGTTCATGGTACATGATTTTCAGCATCGAATTCCCTTGGATCAGCTGTATCAAAAAAAAACTCTTTCTGTTGTTTCAACTTGCACTAATGAATTACTATTATTACGCTCATGCAAATTCAAGACATGATTTCGGCATAATTACAAAATCAACCCCACCTGAAATTCACACATTAAGTGCAACTTGATGTGTTAGGAACGAAAATGGTATTCATTTTGTCTAAAAGTCAAAACTCGCATAGAGCTACAGTAAGACAAAAGTTGAAAATGTTCGATTTTTTTCGATTTTTGACATGCACATCTTTCAGCTAATTCAGGTTAAAGTGAAACAGACACCGTGTTCTTTAAATTTACTCTATGTAAAGGCGTAGTGTCACTCAAGGTAGGGGGGCCACACGGCGCGTGATTGCCGCTATTCCGCTAGTTTATAAAAAGCGGTCGCCGCTAGCATTTTCAAAGTTTACTGTAGGAATTTTAATCTGAATTTAGTGGTGTTGTTCGCTGTACGAAATTTAATTTTATGATGGTTGCAATAGATAATTTGAACCAGAAAAACTTGTTGAACTCATTCTGTCAGTGAATAGTGATAGTTTTATAGTCTGTTTTTCTTGAAATGCTTCTAAATAATAAAAGTGGAAAACAAGTAGTATTTCAGATTTTCACGATTTTCTAATGAACAATATATCATATAGGTCTGAAAATTTCTGAGCTTAGTGAGCTCATCTTAACAATTTTTTGAGCAAAAAATTTTACGGTAAAAGCTTTATGTAAACGATTTTGACGACAGTACTGATTTGTGTCACTTTTCTATTTGGAAGCATCTTATAAAAAACAGACTATAGGTTGCTATTTCAAGAAATTTTCGATTTCCTGTCCAAAAATTACACATATTTTTGATTTTCAGCTTGATTTTTGTGAAGATAATATGGTCAGCGCCAAACTTAGAAAATCGATCCTGATTTATTTCACCCGAGAAATGTAAAGAAACCATACATGTAATTGGGAGGACCCCCAACTTGGTGGAACCCTAACCCTTGTCGGGACCCCCCAACTTAAAAAAATTGGGGAAAAATTGACTTTGTAGGCCTTTCCTCGAAAATTTTCATTTTTTTTGGCTTTTTTTTGGCGATCAATTTTTGGCTTTTCTTACTTTTTTAGTATTTTTGGGGACCACCTAAAATTTTGGGAATTTCGTGGCACCACCCCAAAATTTAGGGTTTACCACCCAACTGGCACAAAGATTGCACAAAAAATTGGTCGAAAATTGAGAAAAAATTGTAAATTTCAAAAAATCGGTACATTTTTACGAATATTCAATTTAAACTAATTGAGAAAATACATTTTAGCGTGAAAAACCACAGTAGGATTGCTAGCGGAGATTTCGGTCGTCACGCGCGACACCACTCGAGGCCTGCCCGCTTGGCATATGTCACTTCCAAAATGGGCGAGCGGTTAACGCTCGATTCTGATTGGTCCGTTTTTTCTTTTTACTGTAGCGTGACGCGGGAAGCGGGAAGTGGTATTCCGCCTTTAAGGCGATTGGATAGGCTAGGACTTACTGTAGGATTTATTAGTGTAAAGTGCGTATTAAAAATATAGCAGTGCTTTCGAAAAAACAAATTTTTAAAGCAAAAATTGCCATTTTTTTACAAAAGTCATCATATGTACTGCCAAAGCTCAGAATCACCAAAAATTTCCCTATACAGTAGTTAGTTTACGATATCTTCTACCTGTTGACAAAAAATTACAAAAATTTATCTACTACTAGAGGTTCGCAATTATCTCATAATTGCATTTTCTAATAATTACGACCTCTATTGTGGGAGAATTACAACTTGATAAATTTCAAAAGCGAAAATTAAAATAAGTTTCGTATGCTAATGCCGTAGGCACAGTTGGCCGCAACGGGCGAAAAACAGTGCGGCCTGCACACTTTTTTCCGACTTTCAAAAATTGCGGTCCGCAAGTCACCCGCAACCGGAAAAAAATTTTGCGGGTTGCAACCCGCAACCGCATTGCGGTTTAGTGGGGTTTATGGACCCGCAATGAGTTCTCGAGTGGAGTACTTTTTGCAGTTCTGGTAGCCGCCATCGATACAGTATATGCAATTCTGCGCTGAATAATATTAGATGGATGAACACTAGTCACTTGTCACGTGCCGACGGATTTTGTCGAACATCATGTGATTCACATCACAACTTTTCATTATGTTTTTCATTACGTTTTGTGTTACAGTAATTTGCATCAATTTTGCGTTTCGTTTTTATAACTTTTACATGCAATTTATGTGTGTACTTTTATGTTTCATTTCTGTTTCTTTTGCGCACATCCGTTTCGAATTATTATTTTGTTATACACGTAGACTACGGTATGTGCCCACTAGTCAAGAATTTCCGTTAGAGATAAGCTCTCCGAGCTCATCGCTGTAATTGGAGCACAACGTGCACCTCTTATCAGTAAAAACTAGGACGTTTCGCAACGTGAAACAACTAGTTTGAAATTCTCACTAGTGACGTTCCTATGTTAAGCATGGAGAGTGAAAACTCGCCCCAATGCTTAACGTTGTGAACTGGAAAATGTCTATGTGACCATAGGCATCTTCTGCAACGATTTCCGCTGCAGAAGTTAGCTTGGGGGAGTGTTAACTCCGCCCAAGGCATACTGTAGTTTATGGAGCCCTTTAAAAGGGCATGTTTCGTTAGTTTGTCACTCATTATTGGGCCTAACTGGTGTTTCGTCTTTTAGCCTTGCGTCCGCGTTTGCCGTCGTCGACTTTTATTATATTTTTTATATTGTCAACTGCGTTCGCCGCTCGTTGAATAAAATTTGCATATTTCTGCCTCCGGCCTCCTTATACGTTACCACTACAGTAACCCGACCATAGGAACCCGTCCCCATCGCTGTTAATCGTAGAACCCCGTCGCACTCGCCGAGGAAACGTCCATTGCTGCCGCCTGCCAATCAGCAGCCGCATTACCCTACACCAAATCGCCCGGATTCCCGTTCCCGTTTGTTGCCATCCGTAGGACCCACAGTTTGACCCCAAACCCATCGCCCAGCACCGAGTAGGTTAAGAAGAGGATTAATGAGTCTTCTCAGGGGTTATTAGTGTTGAGGGTATATTTGTGGGAGTCTCCCCTAAGCTAGTTTCCCTCGGAAGTACCCTCAGTTAAGAAAGCCCTCAGACCCTTAAGGTCAGGGCCAATAAGGGGATTTAGATTAACAATCGGGTCCCCTACAGTACGCCATTCCTCGAATGGCACTGTCCCTCATTCCGGTGAGTGAGGACCAGGGATTGGCACCCCTGACCCGGCCGTGTTGTCTATTATTCTACAGCATAACCCTAGGATAAGGCCGAGGTACACCATAGGTTTACCTGTGGTAGTACCAGCTGGGTTAGGTTCCCGAAACAGAGACCTACACTGGAGCCACTCCACGGGGTCACAGCATGTCACCTACAGTGTCATGGCCATGTTTCCTATGGGATGTGGTACGGGTTTTCCCCATCAATGTGACTGATCACCACTTCATTTAATGTGACATGGCTCCACCTCTGTTTAATGTGACACACTACTAAAACACATATCCACCCGCGGATCGCGGATCCGGATCCGACGACTTAAACATGTATACGGATCCGGATCGGCATAACCAAAGAAAGGTTTCTGCGGTTGGTTTTGCACGGATCACCACGGATCCCGATGCGGCGATCTGGATCCGTACCCAAAACGACTTAAACACGGATTTTTTCCGGATCGGGACCACGGATCGCCTTGATAGGATGTATTTTTGATACAAATTAAATTTTTTTGATACTTATCAGCTTTTTAATCTGGATCAAATTTTTCGCATTTTTTCTCCCGGTGTGTACTTTCATCTGCACATCAAATTTTTGATCACGAATCAAATTTTTTCTACTTCCGCCTGGAAATGATAAATTTAGACAAATCAAATATGCTGTGTGTAAATCTGATCAATTCTGAGTGGGACAAAAATTTTTGATCCTGATCAAAAATATTTCGATTTTGTGAAATACACCGTATAATTTGAAAAATACACCGTATAAAGGTGATCCGTGATCCGGATCCAGAAAAAAATCCGTGTTTAAGTCGTTTTGGCACGAAACCGGATTACCACATCAAAATCCGTAGGATCCACCGAGATCCAGTAAGTCGTTGACCAATTTCAGAAACCTAACTTTGATTATACCAATCCGGATCCGTGTTTAAGTTGTCAGATGCGCATCCGCGGGCGGATCTGTGTTTTAGTAGTATCTTGAACAGTAGAGTAATATGATCATGTTATCGATTAGATACCTAATTTTTTTAAAACCCGCTCTGTCTGAAATTCGTATTTTGCGATGAATCATTTCATTTTTCTTTGTGAAAACTTCCCTTCGGCAAATAATCATTTATTTTTAATATGTACAGTAAATGCTTCATTTTGTAATTGTTGTATAATGTTAACTTGCCATGAACAACCTTGCATCACTGCAGAATACAATGCTCTATAAAGTGGTATAAACAAATTTTTATTGTGCATTTTACACTTTTTAGCAAGTTTTAAAGTGTCAAAAACGAGATGGTAAAAATGGTTGAAAGCTGTTTTTTCCACAAAAATGACTATATCTACTGCTAGCTCAAAGGACCGAAAATTTTCCAACGCAATGGATAGTTCACGATGTCTCTTGATTGTCGACAAAAGATGACAAAACTTTATGTACTGAATTTATAAAAAGCTGCTATAACTATTATAGTGGATAAATTTTGAATTTCAAGTCTGTTTGAAAAAAAGTTGGCTTTTCTCGAAATTTCACTTTTCAGATTAGAGGAAAGTAAAGCATTGAAAGTGGTCATAAATAGAAAAACGAAGCATTACAAGTTGAAGCAAATCGCTTTAGAATAAATTATTTTCCATCTGCGAATTCGGGCCATGTGTTAGATCATTAATAGCCTCTGTTTTATCTTCCTCACATAAATCGTCTGCCTCAGTTTTGGATAGTAGTAGGTTCCTTGGTCTTCACAAAGGCGGCTTGTCTTGCTTACCCTGACCAGAAACTTGCAACACTGTTAGAAATCCACTGTCAATTTTTGTACATCAGTCTGGATATGATTTCAGTATCAACCTTTGTTTTAGATGGAATTTCTTCACCAAATTTTCTCTGCAGAAACTGCTTCTCTGCTTTGGTTTGAGTGTTTTTACATATTCTTTGACTTTTGAATGCTCGTAGCTTTTCCACAATGTTGGCGGATATTTGAGCCAACTTTGGATGAGCATCGTACCTTTTACTCTGTCAAAAGCCGTTGCACATTGAAAAAGTTCTCTTGAGTTGGTGCATTTATAATGAAGCAGTCCCTTTGACGCGATTATTCCCACAGCAAAAAGTATTACAAGAATTCTAGACAGTAGGAGCTCCAATAAAAGCATTATAGTTTCAAAGAAATATACGTCGAAAATCGAAAAAATAAAAAATTTTCAACTTTTGTCTTATGTAGCTATGCGAATTTTGACTTTCAGAAAAACTGAATATCATTTTCGTTCTTAAAGCATCCAGTAACACCAAATATGTGATTTTCAGGTGGGGTCAATTTTTTAACTTATCCTAGCTCTATCTGAGTTTTACCAGGAGGTGTGTCTTAAAACATTCTGAATTTCTAACTCATTTTTCTAAGTTGCCTCATTCATTCGTTTACATCAATCATTCCAGTAAACAGTGACAATGGAGGCACTGGAATACAGTAATCCGACTTGTTAATGCGCCACGCCTGAAGGCCATCGAACCGAGCCCAGAAACTGAAAATAACTCCAATCCTTCGGCTAATTCCCTATATTTCAATATTAGATTATAGTCAATTACGTAAAATAAGTACCGCCATCTAAGCAATGTTTTTGCTGTATGATTTTTACTAAGGATTAGTCAAATAAACTCACACATTTCCAGGAGTATGTCTGAAATGCGGATCTTTTGGTGATATGTATTTTTCGCGAAAAATGTACGGCCGTCGGCAGATTTCGACGATTGAAAGGCGGACGCTGACGGCAGATTTTTTGGACTGAAAGGCGGATTTTTTGGCGGATACGGATTTTTTCCAATGAGGTGCTTTTATTGAACAGTATTAAATTTTTTGAATGAGTTCAAATTTTTTTCAACTGAATCAAATTATTATGGAAATGCAGATTTTTTCTGCTGACGTGGATTTTTGAATTAAAACTTTGTTTTTTGTAAGATAAGTGATAAGACTTAATGTAAATTCGTAATGCATAATATGTAGATCGTACTACTGTACATAATTTCATTTTTTCTTCAAGTATTTTCGAGTATGTCTGGTTTTTCGTCCTGTTGATGGTCCTGTACATTTTTCTCAAGTATTGCATAAATACTTTGTTTTCAATGTTCCTGCACCAGAATCCATTATTTACCCAATTAGGAATTGTTGCATAATAATTTCACACATCAGCACCTGGCTTTATAACCCACTTGAGTCACATGAAGATGCACATTCCCAAGAAATACAGTAGACCCAGCTTAAAAATACCTGCCAGCGTAATAAAATGCAAAATCCCGACCCAGATGCATGGCTCAAGTGGAACAGTAGCCGTCATCACATGGAAACAGTAAAGCATACGAGAAACTAAAGCATGTAGGCGCGGTAATAATTCATACAGTAAACTGAAGCAAGTAGGCGTGGAAATGAAGCATATGATAAACGGAAGCATGTAAAGATGAAAGCAAAGCAGAGCAACGATTGGTTAGAAAAACAAAACGGAAGCGGGCCTCCCATGCCCTAAAGGAGCGGTTTAAAGAAGCAGGAAAAAAGCAAGGCATGATCAGAAAGAGGGAGTTTTTTTAGTTTTCGTGTTAAATTCTGGAATCCGGAGTCCATTAGTTTTATTACGATTCGGGAATCGTCTTTCTGTTGTTTGAAATTTGGGAGTTTTCGTCGCATTTTGTTTATTGCTTTATATCGTGTTGCGTGGCATTATTCGACTTTGTCAAAGGTCTGGACTGTGTGTTTTGGAACGTATTAGTGGAAGACCTAAGAGAAGTTCTATCCTTTCACATCTTGTAGCTACCTTTTTTCATAAACATTTTGATTTTGTTCAGAAAAAAATTGATTCGGTTCAAAAAAATTTGATTCAGTTCAAAAAATGTTGATCTTTTTCGAAAAGAACATTTCATTGAACAAAATCTATATCCGCGAAAAAATCCGCGTTTCAGGCGGTCGGCGGCCGCTGATCAACAAATTCGCCTTTAGGTCGTCAAAAATCATCGAAATCTGCAGCCGTATTGCTCCTGGCCGTCTATAAAAATCCGTATCCGCCAAAAAATCTGCGTTTCAGTCGAAAAAAATCCATCGTTCACATCCGCTTTTCAGTCGTCGAAATCTATTAAAATCCGCCAATGACCGCGGATTTTTTTGGAACAAAATCCGTATCTGCCATCCGTAACCGCCCTTCAGTCATAAATTCGCCGTCCGCAATCCACGTTTCAGAAGCACCCACATTTCCAGTCCTATGCAACGTTAGCAGGAAGCTTTAAGAATATGAAATGGTACTTGCATTCCAAGCTTTAATATTAACAAACATTTCAAGAAAAACCAACTATAAAAAATAAGCAGAGTACGCAGCAAAAATCCTGGATGGGCGTATTTCCTGCAGGATAAATTTGCATGCAAGATGCCACAATTAATTTTTTTTTTTTGATAATATAGGATGCTATTTTCCTCTCAAGAGTCACAGTCATCATCCGACCGACCGACTCATGAAACCTCGTTACACATATTGGTTCTATGTTTCTTGGTCAGTCATTAGGTTTAGTAAAATGCTGATAAATAAGGCTTCAACTGAAAATTTGTCAGAGTCTATTCTTAAAAATACCCGAGTAAATAATTCTTCAGTCACAGCTAAAGCGAACAATTTTGAAAGTATTTCCGAAAAAAATGCAAAAATATAAGAAAGTGTCCATTTTCTATGAAAAAGTTGCACAAATTCGACTAATCAAGCTTTCGGTCTTCTCCAAATTATGTATCGATCTGTACGACATCGCCGCTCTCGTAGCTTTTACGTCGATCAATCTTCGGCACAAATCAATCAACTTCCTTTCATATTCGAGTGACAAACGTAATGCTCCTTTTTGGGCTAAAAATACGAAGTCTGGCTTCTGAAATCTAGTTCTCTAGTCTAATTTTTGAAAATGAAGTTTTTCTATAACCGTCGATGGCTGAAAGTCAAAACAGTTTCATCAGGTGCAGAATTACTAGAGATCGAGTGATTACTCTTTCAATCCTAAAACGGTCGGAAGAATTATCCGCGAAGAAACTCACTCAAGAGGACTAAAAAGATTACTGTACATATATAGCGTATTTTTCGGTAAAACATCCACAGGATGTGATCATTTACATTGGATCTGCGGCAAGAAAAATCTGGTACTGACCCGATTTTCATCAAAATTTCATCGTTCTAATTTGTATATAGTTTTTCGTCAAAGCATTGAGTATGCTCATGTATTATCAGTTCAAATTTTACCTATGGCTTTGGCAGGCTGAGCAGAATGTTCAAATTTCTATGTGGCTGGTTAGCTGCGCTTACAAATTCATAGCGGAATTCGCACATTCTCGATTTTTTGCATATTCATGTAGAAGGTCATCAGTATAATATAGTGCCATGAAAATATTCGCATGAACTCTGCTGACATACTCAGGAATTGACTTGCCGCTAAAGACTGCTTAGATCCCTAGGGGTGTATAGACGGGTCTTAATTATATTAATGTTTTATTAATTTATTGATATTTGGACATCCTCCTGCTCTTATTCTAGCTTGTTATAAAATAAAGAGAGAAGCTTGCGGTAATATCTCTCTGAGATAATGAGAAAAATATTTTAGCTGAGCCCCGGATTTTGATCGCCTGACTTACCCTGACAATTGCTAGCGGTGGGAGCGAAGGTGCCGCCCATGAGTCCCCTACTTGCATATTTTACGTTTTTTCCTTCCTACCGCGACAATTTCATCTTCCTTCTTTGAAAAGAAACCGGCGCGTAATAGTAATGATTTTGATTTCTAAATTATGTCCTGGTGCACTTACTGAGTGGAAAGTAAACGCTGGCATCGGCTAAGAACACGACCTCGAAAACAAGCACTATAATAAAATATGATAGAATGTTCGGCGTTTTGAACATTGCACAAAACACGAATACGATGGTTTGATGAAAATGAAGTAGAGGTCGACTAAAGGACAGACCTTTATTCCGTCGCTCAGAAGCTGATTATGTACGTCAATGACTCCAGGGAATAAAATTTGAATAAATTAATAGCTAAACTTACGACTCTTGATTATATAAAGCTCAGCCGAGGGACATTTTGATGTTATGCTCACGCTTTCAGAATTCGAATTATCTTTTACAGTGCACGATCTGTCGAGACTGCACCTGATCGTAGGCGAACCTGTATAACCAACGCTCATTCCCACATATTGTACATAATGTGTGTTGAAATTTCTCCGAGGTTAAATCAGTTAATTAATTGGATGAGCATGAGTAGGCTTATGGAAGGCGACGGATACTGGAATATGCAAAAGTGGCTTATATTGCTGCACAATGACGAACTACAGTCTGTTTTTCTCTAAATGCACCCAAATAATAAAAGCGGAAAGCAACTAATGTTTCATACTTTTACGACATTATGACATATTACATTACGTCAGATATTATGCTCTGTAAATTTAATCAATATGAGGCGATTGCGTGGTCTACAATATCATGTAGTAGTAATAAGTGTAAATTTCCTATAATAGTACAGCGTTGCTATAGTCTGTTTTTATTGAAATGCTCCTAAATAATGAAAGTGAAAAGCAAGTAGTATTTCACATTTTCACGATTTTCCCATAAACAGAGTGTCGTATAGAACTGGAAATTTATGAGCATACTGAACTAACCATTGAGAATTTTTCGAGTGGAAGATCTTACCGGGAGAGCTCTATGTCAGCGATTCTGACGACTGTACTGATCTCTGTCAGTTTTCAATTTAGAAGCATTTTATAAAAAACCTACTATAAAAACATCAACCTTTCAGTGTGAATATTGTGGTTTTTTCACGAAAATTTCCATATATACTGATTAACCTCAAACGCACAGAAAATTTCTCTATGCAATAGATAGTTTACGATGTCTTCCAGCTGCCAACAAAAAATTAACGTACTGTGAGGGAGTCCCAGAACCCGGAGTTGGAACGCCATCTTATCATTGCATTTTCTGAAAAGTACAACCTACGTTGGGACAAAAATTATCAATTGGTACAGTTCAAAATGAGACATTATATGCTATATTATAAGTTTCATATGCAGAATATCAGGGTAGCAATCATCTTGCATTTTATCATTGATTATTCATTAGATGCGGAATGCAACGCTTATACTGTGGTATAAAAATCTTTCCACTATGGCATTTTACACTTATTATGAAATTTCCTGATAATTTCGACCTTGTGTTATGTTGGCCTAAAATAAGTTAAAAATTAAGAATATCCAAAAATAAGATATTCTAAATAGTTTTAACGCTGACTATCATGGCACCATCCATTCACCATTCATTCCGCATGCAAGTCGAAATTCGCGTTCCTCCAGTACGTCGTTGAAAAGAATTTTTTAATTTTCGATATTTGTGACCCGAGATATGACAGCCTAGGAAAGACTCGACTCTGTAGTCAAACATTCTTTATATCCAGAAGGTAATGTTCTACAATTCGAATATGAAAATGTTCTTTAATCCTGTACTTAACATCTTCTATGCTTTTTAAAGTGTCAAAAAAGGAAGAAAATGGCTAGAAGGTCATTTTAGACACTCCTTTGGACACCTTCCCGTTAGATGCTGCAGAATTTTTTCTTCGTTCCTGTAGCTACTAAAGTTCAATATATCGTATTAAAATTTCAATAAGATCTACTTCATACCGTTTTGTACATGCACATTTTGGAAGCTGATAAAAAGTGTTGATTAATCCTACCATAGTTTGTTTTTTATAATATGCTTGTAAATCAAGAAGGAATCTTTATCGTCCTATTGGCACAAAGAACTTGAAAAATTGACCAAATTTTAAAAAACTACATTTGACTTAGATGAAAGCCCAAATAAGCATGAATGGAATGCTTATAAGGTGGGTAGAAATTTTTTCCAAAAATAAAGTTTTTCAACCATCTTCAATGATTTCAGTTTACCTATATGAAAGCTTCAATGTCAGCAGGTAAAAATTCCAAAGACACATTGAAAAAATGTGTCCGCAATCCAGAAGTGTTTCCAAATCTTTCTCAGTTAGCAGCTGCAAGGTAGAATTAGTTTAAAATTTGAATTTTCAATTTAAAAGTCGAGAAATTATTGGAGAGTTTTTCATATGCAAGATAATTATCGGAACTTTGATTTCCATCATGCTTTCCAATATTACATAAAGAGGAGAATGTATTAGTTGGGGAATCAAACAGAAGCATAAGAAAGATTTAGGAATTTGTGAAAATACAGCTAAAATTCCATTATTTTCAGATGTAGACAGATATGCCAATTATAATCTTTTCGCAGAGCTGGTTAAAAGGGATTTGTAGTCGAACTTATTTTTTATTGTTATAATATGCAGAATTCTCGAAGCGTAGGAATTATCTTTAGTCATTGTTGATTTGAATGTGCCATATATAGAATGTATAAAAATGTTGATTTTAATAAAATTGTATCTATTCACTTGGTTTTTAGCAAATAATTGTGTTCAGGATAATGCACTGTATCTGAGTGTATTTTATATGTTGAAAATTCAAATTTTCTTTGGTTTCAAAGTTTTCAAGTTTAAATGCATCAGAATGGTGAGACAAATTCACAAAACGCATTAATAAAGCATCTATGAGAACATTAGAGCAAAAAACAAGTTTGGGAAAAACGGGAAAAAATTTGACCTCTTTCCTCACTTGGAGAAAAGTTCAGCAGGAAAAAACAACGAGTACAAAAAGAAAAAATCATATTTTAAATACTTTACACCAAAAACCACTGAAAGTGTATACGCACCAGCTTGATTGCCATTTAGGAATAATTACTTTCAATTTTTTGACTTCCTCCTATTTTATGTCATGCTGTAAAGTATTTTTAGTGCAATAAAATTTTTATTATTTTTGCAAATCAAACTTTAATTAAAATGATGAAAAATAAATCTGAAAAACTATTTTTTTAAATCGAGAAAACTGAAAGCAAATTTAAAATTTTTACTTTTATCATCTTTTTAAAACTTTTTAAATCTTTTTTCAGACTTTGAATTTGAACAAAATTTTAAAAATTTGAACAAAATTTTAAAAATTTGAACAAAATTTTAAAAATTTGAATTTAAAATCAATCAAAAATTTTAAAAATTTAAATTTAAATTTTTCTAAATTGGAAAAATTTAAAATTTTGACAGAAAAGTTAAATTATTTTGAATTAAAACAAAATTTTAAAAAATTCAATTTTAAAAATTTAATTTTTTTCAATTCATAGAAATCCATTAAGAATTCAAAAAGCTCAACATTTTTCTAAATTGAGAAAATTGAAAAAATTTAATATTTTTAAATTGAAATTAAAATTTTTCTAAATTAAATTTTTTAAAATTTGATCAAAATTGAAAAATTCAGATAAAAAATAAAGTTTCAGTCAAAAAAGCAATTAAAAATCTTTGAAAAACGCGAATTTTTTTAAATAAAAAAAAAATTTTAAATTTGAATTTAAAAAAAATTGACAGTTTCAACTAATGTAGTGATTAGAAAATATTTGAAGAACATGATATTGAAAATTTTTTGAAAAATTTTGAAAAAGTGTTCTCACTAAAAACAAAGTGAAATTGTGAAAACTAGCTGATGATATGAGTGAAAAATATATTTACAGTAACTTCTATTTGATGATGAAAAATAAGAAAAAAACAATTGAACTTGCTTTCTCTGTACTTTTACGTATACTTGTAAGTATATCATGAAATCCATCCACGTACGTACGGACCTACTTATGTTTGCTCCAGAAGTACATAGTACTTTCTGGAGATACGCAAGTACTACTTACATATGCTATTACGGAGAAGTATATATTTGGCTCAGGCCCTATCCAGAAGTGAAAAATCCTAGGATTTTTGTCGCCGACAATCGGCGACAATCAGCGACCGTCGTCGATCCCTAGGATTCAATCGGCGACAGTCGGCGATTCTAAGGAATGAATTGGCAATTTGCAGAAAGCCCAATTCAGAAGTGAAAAAATCCTAGGATTTTTGTCGCCGACAATCGGCGAATATCGCCGATTCCTAGGATTCAATCGGCGACAATCGGCAACTGAACTTCTGAATTGGACCTTAATCAACGAGATGCACGAAGTATTGGATGCGTTCAAACTGCATGAATGAAAGTAAAGATGGTAGCTGAAGTACTTGAAAATTTCATTGATCTATTTTCCATGGTCCATGGTTGCACAACCAGGGCGTCTAGAAAAGGATGCTGCAAAAATTCCTCTCCACCCAGTAATTTGATGGAAGAAAATAAGAGCTGTACCTTCAAGGTTAAAAGTATGGGCCAGCCGTCTGAATGAGTCCATCCTATTCTACAAGCTGATTCGAGAAAGTGATCTGTTTCCCACAAAGTGATATCAGTCAGATGAAAATAAGTCAAATCATAGTAGATTGAAGTGATTTTCTAATACAGCAGCGGGTATCCAAATGCTTCTTACCGTTATCTTGAAAATGGGCGTCAAAAAATCACTCGATTTCTGAAATTCAGTGTAAATTTTCAAAATTTTCGATGTCTCATTTGAGACATATCGTTCAGCAACCATAAAATAACGAAGCTTTATCAGAACGCCGACCCAAATTTCTTGCTCTAATATAATTGGTAAGGCCGCATCTTGTATTCTCAGAACCATTTGGTCGAGGATTTATTCAGACTCCAAAATATACTTGAATAACAGTGCAGTGAATGCAAGTGTTTGAACACTTTGGAGTAGCGTAAAAAGTGTAAAGTTAAATATTGGAAAAAATTTGTCATTAAATATTATTGAGCATACTGTGCTTTGAAACTTTTAATCGCGTGTACATGCAGAAAAATGGGAAAATTACAGTTTAGAAAACAGCAGCTGAATATATCTGATTTTCATGTGTGGTTAATTTTTGACTTATCATAGGCACGGTCGAACTTCTCAGACATTGTGTCTAAGACTACGGCTCTACTTAAGCCCATAGTTGCTGAAAAAGTAAATTTTACAAAATCAATAAAATACCATCACAATCAATAAGCTTTACAAAATAAGTATTTTAAAGCAGACGCTTGTAACTTTGCACTTTTTACTCTGTCGAATATTCGAAAAGTTGTTTTCCGAGTGAGGGATTGGCTCGGCTTTTTCCTCTGCTTATTACTTTTGATAATGTCAGCCGAGAGTTCTGAGGAAGAGAAAGAGAAAAGGAGCCCTGCGGCGTCTCAGGTGAAATCATTATAGTATCTTTCCTATAAAATTTAAATAAAAAACCGAACTTTCAATTATAGGATTATAGCAAAAATGTGAATAAAGAAGCGGACAAAGAACCTTCGAAAGTGAGTCCCAATATATGGGCATCATGAATCGATTAACCGATGAGACTTTTTTCTGGTTGTGCCCCCTTGACCCGACCCTCCATTAAATCTAACCATCCCGTTATCCCGAATTATGTACAAAATTCCCGTTACCCCGACTAATGCACAAAATTTCCTTACCCCAACCAATCATAGGTGGCGCGGTAGAGTCAACCTATAATATACTTGGCCCCCTAAAATCTGACTAAGCCCCAGAGCAAAACCGGTTATAGATAGAGACATGTCGTTTTTTGTATAATATCCGCCATATGGGCAAACATGGGGGTGGCAAAGGTCATTGGGGGTCTATATTCAAATGGTGCTCGGTGGGGTGCTAAAAACATGCAAAAAAACGGCCTTTTTTAGGGCCCCCTGTTGCAGTAGGTTCCTCAATAGGTATGCGTCCCCGGATCTTGATACTTTTACCCGTGCATCTATGAAGTGTCTAATCGAAACATTTTTTCATTTTTGAAAATATTGTTCTGGTCAAATTATATGAGTGACCAAACTTGGAGAAAATGCCCCTCGTTTTGGTTTAAAAAAAACATTTTTTTGGTGAACAGATGTAGTGTTATCTGATTATCCTGAATGTAAACACAGGTATTTCAATGGTCTTATTGGGGGGTTTAGGTCTAAAACAGCGGTTCCTAAAACAGCGTTTCCTAAAACAGCGGATTCCTAAAACAGCGTTTCCTAAAACAGCGGATTCCTAAAACAGCGTTTCCTAAAACAGCGTTTTCCTAAAACAGCGGTTCCTAGTATATGATATATGGGCACAATTTGTCATTCAGTTTCTTTACACTAGATCGCTGTTGAAAAAGTTTATTTTGCTCAGATCGTGCTTTTATAAATGAAGAGTGTCTGTTTTTGTTACATAATAAACGAACATTGACTAACCATTAACTTAGTAAATATGTAGTCATTGGCGTATATCCACTATCTTTGCAATCGTGTCTTATCCGTATGCAAATGCATGGGGGTTTAATCATTGCGAAATTCGCTATTTTTCATTCAAAATGGAAAAAGTGTCAATTGATGCGAAGCAAAATTTTAGTAGCTTTTTATTTTTTTGGGCAAAAAATGCAGATTTTTGTAGACTTTTGAAAGAAAACTGTTTTTTCAAATGCAAACGTTTGTAGATGCTTAAACGTTTAAAATAAACACCAAAAACGCTATGTGCATGGTTTTCGGCGCAAAATGAGAGCACATAACGATAACATTCAATTTTTTTCTGAGTCTTAAACACGTCCATTTTCAAAAAACAGTTATTAATAAATGAAAAAGTGACTAACACTCGCACAATACGTACACACTTCACTTTACAGCACTTCTGGAGGTAGCTTTGCAACGCATACCGTGGGAAACACATCATTGTGATTTAACCCATATCTTTTTAATGTAGGAAAACGCTGTTTTAGGAATCCGCTGTTTTAGGAAACGCTGTTTTAGGAATCCGCTGTTTTAGGAAACGCTGTTTTAGGAATCCGCTGTTTTAGGAAACGCTGTTTTAGGAATCCGCTGTTTTAGGAACCGCTGTTTTAGGAATCCGCTGTTTTAGGAAACGCTCTTTTAGGAAACGCTGTTTTAGGAAACGCTGTTTTAGGAATACGCCTATTGGGGAAGGGCTTTTCGACTGTTGGAAATTCAATATGATGCGGTTGCTTTACACAAAAAAATTATCCCGGGTGTAAACATGCGTATTTTCATGATTTTTTGGTGGAAGGGATTTTCGACTGCGGGGAATTCAATGGATGCGGTCACCTTGTACAAAGAAATCATCATGAATGTAAACAAAGGTTTTCGTGTACTTTTTTGGGGGGGAGGGGTTTTCGACCATTGTGAAATTGAAGGACGCGGTCAGTTTACACAAAAAAATTTGTTCCGGGTGTAAACATTCTCGTGATTTCTTGGTGGAAGGACTTCGACTAAAGGGAGTTCAATGGACGCGATCACTTTGCACAAAAAATTATTCCGGGTGTAAATAAGCGCATTTTCGTTAATTTTTAGCGGAAGGAGTTTTCGATCGCGGG
The DNA here is from genome assembly GCA_963922205.1 of Romanomermis culicivorax. Taxonomy (NCBI): domain Eukaryota; kingdom Metazoa; phylum Nematoda; class Enoplea; order Mermithida; family Mermithidae; genus Romanomermis; species Romanomermis culicivorax. Next base: position 496,228 of record CAWUHX010000072.1, on the reverse strand, counting down.
GAATTGAATCGATGCGGTCACTTTACACAAAAATTATCCTGCCTGAAAAACTGGTATTTCCGTGGTCTTTTTGAGGAAGGGGTTTTCAACTATTGGGAATTCAATGGATGCGGTCACTTGAGACAAAAAATATCCCGGGCATTTTCGTGATTTTTTTAGTGAAAGAAGTTTTCGACCGCATGGAATTCAATGGACGCGGTCACTTTACACAAAAAAAGTTATCCTGAGTGTAAACAAGCGTATTTCCGCGAATTTTTGGCGGAAGGGTTTTCTACCGCGGGGAATTCAATGGATGCGGTCACTTTATTCAAAAAATTGTATTGAGCGTAAACAAATGCATTTCTGCGATTTTTAGGGTTGAGGATTTTTGACCATTGGGAATTCAAGAGATATGATCACTTTACATTCTATTTACAACGTGTTTTACTGTGCAGTTTACGCATCTTTTACTTTTACCGAAAGTGAGAATTTGTAGTTTTAAGAATGTTTATTGTTTCTTTGATGTAAAGATGATCAAATTTAAAACTTCAATGTGCTTCTATGAAGGTTTTCATGTATGGTTGAGGTCCACTAAAAAGAGGTGGACTAGTTTACTAGAAAATGCCCCGATGGGGCAGAAAAAATAAGAATATACTTGCTTGGATAGTTGCCATGCTAGAAAAAGGAGTGGGCTAGATTTTTGAGAACTTGAGTTAAAGTTCGAAAAATCCACTTTTGTAATATAAGACTTTTATTCTTTCTCATTAAAAATGTTTCATGTCCGTGGAAAAGCATATTCTGCAGCTGAGTGAATCATCACACCCACCAACCATTGATAGGGTGGATGAGTATACGTTTCCACTGAGACTCTAGATACCCCTGGCTGGCCTCTGGAAAAAGTCAATTGACTACCCTTGGACTTTTTCAAACTCTAAAAACACATGAAAAAACAGGTCTATTGACAAGAATTGGTAAAAATTAAAAATTTTCGGAAAATCAATTTTTTGCTTTTCAACTCTCCCTCTCGAAAATTCTTCCCATGCATCGCCACTTCCAACCATACATGTGCAGCTCTGAAATTTGGGGTAAGGGTGGTTACAAAAGGTGTGGATCCTGGTTTTTTGAGACAAAAATCCCAAAAAGTTTATTAAAATTTTTTTCCATATAGGGAAAGACTTCCAATTTCGAAACTCTGGGGGTATATACCCCCATATCACAATCGCACATGTTTGCTTCCAACTTCACGGAGCTTTTACAGATGAGGAAAAAATCTGAAATTCAAAAATAAGATTGACATGAAACATGGCCTTACAAATATGGCATTTTCACTCAATAGGTGCTATATGTATACTTTTTGTTCAATGTGACATACAATTCAATGCAGAGGTTGATCAAGAAGGACTATAGTACATTATGATTTCATGGCATAGAGCGGAGCAAGTTTGCCCATCACATTAACAGAGATAGAGATGAGTAATTAGTGCATAGTGTTTCACATGTGGGTGCCTGATACAATTTTGTTTCATGTAAAATCAAACGTGCATCCATTTAGAGACATAAGTTTGGTAATGATAATTGTGTCAGAGTAGTATGTGCATGGCCGAATCAAAAACTTTTTAAATGCATTTTTGTATGCTTTATCCCGTTGCCCTGTTTACAGCTAGTGCGTAATGACTGTAACCAGGACCCATATCTACTAAAGGTTCAATCCCGAGCTCAAAAATAATCTAGAACAAAAAAGCAACCACCTCAGTTTCAGCTGTTGCACTGACATGTCAATGGTATCAAGTGTTTTTTATAATCTGGATATCTTCAGAATTATCCCCATCTCAAGCTGTTGGGTTGCACTATTTATCATAAATTTTTTTATTTCTAAACTGAAATTCCTGAACCTGTGCTTGAGCGTTAGTATTAGCTAACCCTAAGCCTGATGTGATGATTGTTAGTTCTGCAAAAAAGTAATCTTGACATTGTGATCAGCTGAAACTGATGATTGATGCTTCAAACTTAGAAACTCTTACGGCCTGGGTACCCAGTCTTCGCAGTAGTCGTGTTATACAATAACTTGTTAGAAATTCTGGTAAATAGGTCACCTGAATATCTAGATAGCACCCAGGTTTCATATTCGAAATTGACCTGGGTACCCGGGTATACCCATGAACCCTAAGTACCTGGTGACCTATTATGAAGCACGACTGAGGATCAGCAATTAAGTCCATAAATTCAGATTATTCTCAGATTGGGTTAGTTCAACTAACTCCAAGTTTTTTATGATCCCTAATCATGCCCTTTCAATCACAGGCATAAGTTGAAAAAAGTGGCTTTTTCAAACTTTAACTCTAGTTCTCAAAAATTTAGTTCACCCCTTTTTCTAGCATGGCAACTATCCAAACAAGTATATTCTTATTTTTTCTGCCCCATCGGGGCATTTTCTAATAATTTTTTTTCTTAGAAATTTTTCTAATAATTTTCTAATAAACCCCAACCAATGTAAATTTTTCCGGCAGTGTATTTTTAAGAATGCTTTCCGATACCCTGACTTTGCGGTGCAGATCACAAGTGCAACACAAAAAGCAAGGTGAGGAAATGCGGACTGTATTTGACAGCAGGAAGCAAGGGTAATTATTTATAAAGATTGAAGAAGCTGTTGCTTTCGTAAATAAAGAGTATGCAAATAAGTGAGTATGCCATAAATTTCGTCTGTCGCCACAATCGAAAAGCTTCAACCTCTTCCTATTAAATGAGACCGGGACGTAAAAAAAATCGAACGTCTACAGCAATAAAATACTGACTTAATTAGCAAGCACTCAAGCAAAATTATTTCTCGTCAATTTCGTTTATAGTTAATAATAAACATAAAATACCATTGCATCCAGAACACACGTGTTTCCAATTACATTTATCTTGAATCCCATGTGATTTTAGGGTTAAATACGGTTGCTCTACTAGTCTATTGAAAAGGTGTAACTATGGAATACGAGAAGGATGAAAAAACTTGAAAACCATTTGAAAAAATGTGTTACCACATGGAAAAAATTTATCAAAAATTTGTAACGAGTTGAAAAAAAATTGTTACATTCGAACATGATGCACAACATTTTTTGAAGATGCACCGCAAAAATTTCAAGATGCATCGATATAAGAGTTTTTCGATGTTCGACTTTGTTTTAAAGTGCACCGTAATTTTTTCAAGTGCATTGAATTTTTTCAAAATAATCTTAGAAAAATCACGATTTGAAAATAAGATCAAGATGGCATCTTGAAAATAAGATCAAGATGGCATCTTGAAAATAAGATCAAGATGGCATCTTGAAAAAAATCAAGGTGGGCGTCACATCAGAGGATAAAAATTTCTGAAACTGGCCAATCCAAGGCGTCGCCCCGCCTCTACGTTTATATACACGGGAACCCATCAAAGTAGATTTCTGAGGTCACGGCTTGTTATCGGTGGGCGTCCTTGGTGTTTACGGGGAGGCGGGTTAGTATAGGGAGGTGAGGTTATTTTGCTCGGGGAATCCGATGCACGTATTGGTTTTTCATAAAAAAAAATTTTTCCGAGAATTTTCAGAAAATCCAAAATGCAGGAATTTCCAAAAAGGATCAAAATTTTTGTTCCTTTGTCGGATTTCTGAGCAAGTATTGAATAGCCATAGAACAGCCGACAAAGCCCGATTATTTTCCGGAATCGCTGCATTTTGAGTGAAAAACTAGCATTTTTGACGTTCTTCTGAAAAATCTCGTAAATATAAATTTTTACGAAAAATCAATACATGCATCGGATTTCAAGTGTACTATAATCTCCCCCCCCCCCCCGTATATTACCCCCCGTGAAGATCAGGGTCGCCAGCAAGCCGTGACCTCAGAAATCTACTTTGAAGGATTCCCGTGTATATAAACATAAAAGCGAAGCGACGCCTTTGATTGGGTAGTTTCAGAAATTTTCATTCTCTGATGTGCCGCCCACCTTGATTTTTTTCAAGAGGCCATTTTGACTTGCTTTCAAGATGACATTTTGATTTTTTCAAGATATTATCTTGATTTTTTCGAGATGATATCTTGATTTTTTTCACGATGATATCTTGATTTTTTTCATGATGATATCTTGATTTTTTCAAGATTATCTTGAAAAAATGTGATGCACTTGTAAAGATTGTGATGCACTTTAAAAGAAAGTCGAACATCGAAAAACCCTTACATCTGGATTTTTTTGCGATGCATCTTGATTTTTGCCAAGCATTTTGAAAAAATATCGTGCATCATGTTCGAAGATGTTTTCATGAAGTAACAAATTTTTTCAAGTGGTAACAATTTTTTCAACTGGTTACGATTGTTTAAGTGGCTCTTCTTGTATTCCGTACTCCTATTCATGCCTGGGCATGACCATGCATGTCCTGGTTCAATCTCTGTGGTGTTGTCAAACTTAGCATCGCCAGGGTTTGATCGCCAAAGGTTACAGTCTGCTTGCTTAAGGTCAGAAACCACAGTCTGCTTGCTGAGGTCAGAACCCATAATTGAGGACCAATTCTTACCCTATCCTTAACCATTGCAAACCAGACACTGCCACCAGGCCATATAGTTAAGCTTCCTGCCCCATCCATAACTATTGCATACAAGGCCTATGCTTTATTTGGTCCCATAATTGAGGTTTCTGTCCTGTTCTTGGCCATTGCACTCCAGACTCCCAGCCCATCTCACAGATATCATAGTTGAGGATAGCTATTGCCCCACACCTTTAAAGACTACCATTGAGAACCTCATAGGTGAGGGCAGCTCTTGCTCTATTTTTAACCACTGCATCCTAGGTGTCTACCCTTAATCATTGCATTCAAGACTTCCAGACTTTTTTGGGTCCTACAGACTTATATTTGAGGATAAATTTTGCATTTGCTACAAATTGAACCCAGACTTCTAGATTATCTCATAGAACCCATAGATGAGGACAACTTTACACCCTCAGATGCTCTGAATCTGGCGTGTCTAGACTGGTTGTGCTATGTTGTTAGATACGCCTATGTTATAACGATGCACCCGGAGGGTCGGGGCTTACTGTCAGTCTTTTACTGAACCACCAGCTAGTAGAACAGACTTATTCTTCTGGCATACGGGGAATCTATTTGAGAAGGTGGTACCTTCAAATTTTTGTGAACTTGAAATTTGATGTTTTGTAAGGATAACTGTAGCTGCACCGTGAACTAACACATACTCGGAATGAAGGAACAGTCGGGGTGACGATGTGCAATTTTTTTTCCAGGACGAAAGGTCCCGAGGAACAGACGAGCAAGACGATGGGGGACGAGAAAAGCAACGTAAGTTTTTCGACTCGAGCTCATCAGCTTTTCTTCGCAGCATGATTTCCGAAGTATCGAAAATTTCCTTCCAATTCTTGCCGTACAATGAGCTACAGCAGAAAAAATAGTTTTTGTCTTTGTCCGGTCGATCAATTTTATGAGCAGTGCAATCAACACCGAAAATAGTGCAGTCACTGTTAAATTTATAGTAGTTGAGCAGAAAGTCTCTGTTGCTCCAACCCTGCGCCACTTATTATAGTGGCCTTTCCGAGACCTTTCACCATGACGTGGAACATTTATTTCGGTATTTTCTTATCAACAGCGAGATGCTTCACATGACATTACTTCACATAGTTTCTAAGTAACATTTTTACTTATCCAGTCCAAATTTTCATACTTTAACAGCTAGTGTCAAAGCAACACAAGCTTAGCTCATAACTCGATAAACCCACGCAGTCTTTTGATGATACGGTGTGAAACGACAAAAATCAAATTTTGCGGTGAAAATAACCAATTTATTCCAAAAACGTTTAAAGATTCTATTTTCCTGACGTTCCGCGCCTAATAGTCATTTCTCAAACTGTTTCAAGCAGCAGAAGTGTCTCTCAAACATTTAAAGCAGTTTTTGATGCGAAAAATCTACTTTTTTCGAAAAGTGCCGATTACCTTCCTCGACTGAACTCAGCAGTCCCGAAATAGTGCCATCTGACCGTCTCATCCTGCATAAAATATCTAGTTTGGTGGTTTTATAAGACGCGATTTCTGAAAGGATTCAACTAAGTTATGATAAGTAAAAAATTAATCCTACCTGAAAATCTCGTATTTGGTGTAATTTGATGTGCTAGGAACGAAAATGACATTTCTTTCGTCTGAAAGTCAAAATTCGCATAGCTACAGTAAGACAAAAGTTGAAGATTTTCGATTTTTTCGATTTTTGACATACACTTCTTTCAACTTTTACAAGCTTGGGTATGTCGAACATCGTGTTCTGAAAATTTACCCAACATTAGGCTAATCGGTGGGCCACAATTTACAGTAGGATTTATTAGTGTAAAGTACGTATTAAGAATACAGTGATGCTCGAAACAGCAAATTTTGAGAGCAAAAGTTGTCATTTTTTCACAAAAATCACTATATCTACCATTAAAGCTCAGAAGCGCCAAAAAATTCCCTATACAATAGATAGTTTACGATGTCTTCTACCTGCGGACAAAAAAATTGCGCAAATTTATGCACTGCTAGAGGGTCGCAGGACTTGGAGTATGAATACCATCTTATAATTGCGATCTGAATTGTGGGAGAATCACAGCTTGATAAATTTCAAAAATGAGACATTAGAACAAGTTTTGTACGCTAAATATTAATGTAATGCTCATTTTGTATAAAAAAATAAGATTCGCATAGCTTCAGTAGCCCAAAGTTGGGAATTGTCACATTTTTTGGCATTTTTTTTGTCTATTTACGAGACTCGAGATGTATTGGCCTGAACATGACCTAGCTTCATGGTTGAAAATTCATTAGATGCTAAGTACAGTGCTCTACAATGTGGTATAAAAATTTTTTCCTATTTTTCCTGTTTTGCATTTTAAACTTTTTAACAAGATTTAAAATGCTGAAAACAAGAAGATAAAAATGGTTAGAAAGCTGATCGTTTCAACAGAAATGACTTTTTCTACTGCTAAAGTTCAAAAAAATGGAAAACTTCCTCATGCAGTGGATAGTTCACGATGTCTTCTAGTTGCTGACGAAAAATAATGAAACTTCATGAACTGCTATGAGGTTAACTCTACAAAAAACAGCGAACTATTTTAGTTGATAAATTTTGATTTTTAATTCTTGATCAACAAAATTAGGCTTTTCTCGAAATTTTATGTTTCAGATTAGATGATCTTGAAGCATTGGGAGTGGACATGAAGAAAAAACAAAGAATTAGACTTAAAGCATTCGATTTGAAATAAATCACTTACCATATTCAAACTCGGGTTATAGCTCAATATTTCATAGCTTCTGCTTCATGTTCCTCACACAAATCGTTTGCTTCAATACGAATACCACTGTATTCTTAATACGTACTTTACACTAATGAATCCTACAGTAAACTATGGTCCATCGATCGACCTAATGTTGGGTAAATTTTCAGAACACGATGTCTGACGTACCTAAACCTACAAAAGTTGAAAGAAGTGTATGTCAAAAATCGAAAAAATCGAATATAGTCAACTTTTGTCTTACTGTAGCTATGCGAATTTTGATTTTCAGACGAAATGAATACCATTTTCGTTCCTAGCGCATCGAGTTACACCGAATATGCGATTTTCAGGTAGTGTTAATTTTTTTACTTATCACAACTAAGTTGAATCCTCTCAGAAATCGCATCTAAGTGAATAATTAGAATAGATTATTATAGAAATTAGTAGTTATCTGACGAATAAAACTCTAACACTCTAGCTTAACTGGCTCAGAATTTACACGCGTTCTGGGAAGGCCGTATTTTGGGCTACTCTGTAGGTCCAGAGACGCACGGCCAAAATCGTTACGCTTCCATTAATACAATGATTCTGAGTATCTGTTTCTGATTGGCCGTCCAACTTGCTCTTTCCCTCTTTTTCGCAAATTAGTTTTTAGGCAAACGTGAACGGAAAATAGAAAAAATGAAGCGGAAGCACACCTTGAGAATGCGGCATTTCGGCGAAAGTATGATTTCGTTGATTATCCCTATTTCTTTGACCATGTTATTCACCGTTTTACTCGTCGCGCACATCAAATCGCAAATCGCCGTGCCTGCCATACCGTTGTAATGAAGCATTTGTTATGACGATACTTCCTCAAGCACACACTATTTGAACATGATTTAAGGATCATGCTACCGTATCCAGTGCCGGAAACCGTATTCGAAGGAACGATATCGATTCTCGTGTTTGTGTTCATCATCTGTATAAGCACATTTTTGATAGTCATTTGCGTTTACTACGACTTGCTAAAGGTAAAACTCTGTGAAATATTCGAAAATAGTGATAACTTAGGATAGTCGATGGCCTCTTTCTGGGTAAAAATCAGTCAATAGCATACATGCACATGTCGGTGGTTTGCTAGGGGGTCTAGGCCCCCGCAAATCATTCATTACTTCCGGCAGATTTGATCTGACCCCCAGCAAAAGACGTCTTTTTTTATATAAAATTCGAAATGTCTTTAATTTTTTCGAAAAATTGTGTTCCCTGACTCCCGGCAGACTTTTCGTCTTGTGCATGTATGGCCAACAGGCAGTTTTTTTAGAATGATTCGAAATAATGAAACTGCAAAGCAACTTATTTCACATTTTCACGATTTTCTACTTGAAACCATATCTCACATGGGACTGAAAATTTGCGAGCATACTCAACAATGACAAATTCTTCAATTGAATATTCTGAAGCGCAAACTCTATCCAAACGATCTTGACGGTAGTACTATATTCCATTCATTTTGAAATGATCGATGCAGCGAGGTAGCAGCCAACTTTTTATCCAAAATTATGGATGGCTCGTTGACTCTATTCAATAAATTTTTCATTCGTGATACAGACTGCCTGATGATCACTCTTTTTAACTATTTCAAAATTATCAAAATTAATTTCCTGGTCTCTAATAAGTCTGCGTTCTCCAAAACTCCGACCGCTGCATCAATCATTTCAAGATGAATGGAGTATAATATTTGTCATTTTTCTAACTTACAGACACTATGAACCGTTTGGTTTTTATGGAGTAGTTATTTCAGGAGCTTTACTATAGTCCATTTTTTCCAAATGAGCCTCGGAAAAAAAGAGAGGGGCAATTTAGCGGTTCCGGTGGAGTACCAATAGGACACCGTGGTGAACGTACTCGTTGATTAGCACTCATTTTCCCATTATTCTGATTATTTATAATTTTGAAATCGCTTACTTTTCCAGAACTTCCTGAAGTTGACTCTCATTTTTCGGACGACGTGTAATTTCTGCGCATCACAAATTTTATGGTGCCAGATAAATTTCATTGTTCACATTACAGATTGTTGGCTGTTTTGTCGTGCTTTCGGTAATCGTCGCGCTGACGATGGTGACTAACCTCAACTTTCAGTAAGTTTTCCTTCAGTTTCCACATAAATATGTGTGAAAAGATATTCTCAATTTGAGGACTTACGTGAGCTTTGCCTACAATTATTGAGTGTTTTTGTCGTGCAAGAAGCTTTTCCTGCTTGGAATCCTTAGCGATGGGAGGTCGTCAGGTGGAAACTCCGAAATAATACATATTATATTGCCTCAGATAGTCCATAACAACCGGAATAATGATGCACATGCACTAGTACTTTTTACCCATAGGCATTGCTTACACTAAAATTCGCAGAAAAGTAGTTAACAATGGAAACCTTAACAGCGCTTGATCTCAGGAACCACTGAAGCACAATTAACGACACAACATGCATTCGATAGACGATCTTGAAAACCGCAGTAATCTTCCTGTGTCTAATTACCACCTCTAATAGTTTCTGCAGTACGCAATTCTAAATTTCTGTGGTGTTTGAAAAATTATAACCCCTAGCAATAGCCTGTCTTTCATCGCGGGAAGTACTTATTTGATATTAGCTGATACGATTATAGTCTATTTTTCATAAAATGCTTCGGAAAGTGACAAAGATTAGCGCTTTTGTTGAAATCATTTAGAGAAACCTTCTACGATAGAATTTTTTCCTCAAAAAATAATAGACGTTAGTTGAGTGCGTTCACAAATTTCCAGAGCTTTGTGACATGTAGTCAGCAGAAAATCGTAAAAATATGAAATGGTACTTGCTTTCCACTGTTATTATTTACAAGCACTTCAATAAAAATAGACTGTAGCTACATGTTTATATCTTATATTGTTCTTTAGATCAAGTATAGGTCAGTTTTTTCAGCATATTTATGCAAATTTATACGTAAAAAAGGTCAATGGGGAAAAACGGTTGAAGTAACATGACATCATTTGTTGTGGCATATCGAAGACAGTATTCATAATTTACACTTGAAAATGCCCTCTATGATTGGCAATAGAAAGAAATATTCCAAAAAGGAAAAAAATAAAATAAGGTCTTCAGCGCATCTTGGCCTTCTATTCTATTCCATACCGCATTCCTTAGTGACCATTTCGTGAGAGTGATAGCTAAGCATTTTTCGCAAATTATGGGAAACTAATCAATAAATTTATATTTTAGTTACCCGTAATTGCGGAAACTAAGATATAGATTTATTGGAAAAAGTTCCTGTTCAGTCTCCTTTGAGGTTGCATGGATACTTTGAAATTGCAGGAAAACGGCATTAATTTGAAACACAATTTCGACGCCTTTTTTAGTTACAACCTTGAGTCAGCACAGATGTTTTTCGGCAAAATGAATTTTTTTATTCAACAGTATTCAGCATGTGACGCTAATCTACTTCACTATTTACTTGTCTCCTTAGTTTCATCCGAAAACTGGCCTCTGTTTAATCAAACAAAATTTTCAGCAACGTTTTGTTCACACTGGGCGTTCCTTTTGATTGGATTTCGGCCGTTTTCATAATCTATAATTACGCCGCCGTGGGTATAATCGCCCTGTTTTGGAAATGTCCGACCATACTGGTTCAAGGCTACACAGTCGTTAATTGTTCGCTTATCGCGTTGACCTACATTTACACCTTCCAAAATCAGTTTTTCGTTTGGGGATTATTGATGGCGTTGGTTTTTTGGGGTAAGCACTGTTCAAAATGGAAAAAACGGGTTACATATGTTCTACATTTCCTTAGCGAAATTTGATTCAATCATGAATATTTCTTCTCTGAACCTGAATGAAAAGGTATTTTAGTTTTATGTATAACGTTTTGCGTTTACAGTAATCTATTAAGAGAAACTTTTCAATTTTGAACTTCTATTCCAAATGAAGCCTCTTAGAAATCGTCATAACTTCCGACTGGCACGACATTGAAGAAGGATGATTAACTTGCATGAAAATCCATTTTTTTAAATCTTTCAAACTGTGCTGTCATCTGAATGATCATCCCAGTCCTGCAAACGCGGTTGCAATTAAAGGTGACTACAGTCTTTTTTTATAAAATGTATGTAAATGATTAATAACAAAAATATGTACAGCTTGTTTATACGAAGCTCTTGTTCTAAATTTATTGACCCCGAAATTTCGAGTGTCGTCGGTTCAGGAGAAAACTACAAAAATTTACAGTCATACTTGTTTCAGTCTTGTACAAACATTTTAATAGATATGGGCTACAGTTTCTGCAATTATCATGAAAAACGTTGACTACCCGCACGCTATTTAACTTGTAACTGTATTTATGTCACAGTGGATAAAGTAAAGGAATCCTAATTCTGTAAAGCCCTATTCTGAAGTGAAAAATCCTGGGATTTTTGTCGCCGACAGTCGGTGAGAGTCGGCAACCGTCGCCCTAGGATTTAATCGGCGACAGTTGGCGATTCTAAGGAATGGATAGGCAATTTGCAGAAAGCCAAATTCAGAAGTGAAAAAATCCTGGGATTTTTGTCGCCGATTCCTAGGATTCAATTGGCGACAATCAGCGACTGCACTTCTGAATTGGGAAGACTTGGTTAAACATTATTAGTTTCTCAACTTCGCCCCTAAATAGTACATCTTGAAGTATATTTTGTGCGGTCATTTATTGCACACTAACTACTATAACATGAAAAAGTTTCGCTGCATCTGATGGGCCAAGGCCTAACGTCAACTCGACAGTGGAAAATTTTCCGGATCTGAATTTTGGCGTGAAATTTGGAATCAGTTAATGATGAGTCCCGAGATGAATCTTTAATTAGCGTTAAAATGATTCCAGCATCAATATTAGTTTTCCAAGAAAGATCATTTGAGTGTGCATTTTTATAACAGGGTTTCCAGGATTGCAGCCTGATTCAGTCTGATTAAATGCCGTATATCCAGCAAAACTCGGATAAGAGGGTTTGAATTAGACGTTTTATGTTTTTCCGTCAGTTCTGCAGCCGGTTCCACAAACAATCCCTCACCACGAGTGCATTCTGCGGGAGTGCACTCAGAAAAGGCTCTCACGACAGTTCTCTCATAAGAGTGCACTCAGGAAAGCGGCTCCACAATAGGACTGCAACCATCACTCTGCTGAGGACACTCACCGGTGAGAAATCATAATTCCAAGAGAGTAAGGTGACATTTTTCCGAGTTACTCTCGAAAACTGTAAAGGCGGTCAATTATAGGTTTTCGGGTATGCTGATTTCAAAACTGCGCTTGAAATGAGTGTAAACCTCACGATTAGTTTACAATAGAAATTTAAGCTCAAAAAATGCAATTATCGGTATGAAAAACGCATTTTTTCTATACCAACATAATATATCAAAATGACAGTTAACAAGTGCCGCAACTTTTGGCTGTCTCAAATTTACACTGGGTTTACACTATTTTTACATTCCGCCTTTGAAGCCGATTTTTTTCTAAATTTTGGCATCAGGTAGGCCCAACCTTACTCTCTTGGAAATCCAAAATTTCTTTACAAAAAAATGTAAAGTGATTTTCGAGGCTCAAAGCTCTTTTTGCAATGTGTAAATTCTAAATTTGAGGATATACATTTGGTCGACTGAGTTGCAAGCTTTCGTTTGATATAAAATTTTGAGTGTGAAGTGAAAATTCGCTGATTTAAAGTCATTTGTAATTTTCAGAAAAATGTCGGAAAAAGTCGATCGGACCTTCCTAAAAAAAGGTGATGTTCGATGCGCCTCAACGTCCTGAGCAAGAACATATAGGTTATATGCAACATATAATTGGAAATGAAAAGTCTGACCTGTACTAGCAAAAAACTGCGATTCTTGGGTTCGGCTACTTTACACCACGCTATAACTTTTCTGCCATCAGTGTTAGCTGCAAAATTCTTTTTCTATTTAATAGAACGTAAAAAACTCAGTCGATTGGTTTTTTTATTTGATCGCTGATAACTTCCAAACTTCAAAAAAATTGAAAAATCGGCGAAATTTATGGTCTAATAGTTTTGTCGCACAGCTATATAATCCTATAAAAAATTGATTTTGAGTATGTAAATTAGTTTCCAACAAAAAAGAACTAAAATTTTGCAAGTTCTTTGCAGAAAAATTTCGTGAGAAGCCGTCAGAGGGACCCCCCGCTCTGAAATTTCAATCGCCTCTTCTCTTCACTGAGGAATTTTTGTGAGGAGAGTTCAATTGTGGAACTCAAATCACAAAAAATCCCTCAGGCTGAGTGCCCTCATAAAAAAATTGTGGGTCCTCTGTGAGAGGGCCCTCACACGTATTTTGTGGAACCGAAATTTTTGTGAGTGTGATTTTTTGAGTGCCTTTTTGCTATGTGAGGGCCCTCACGGCGTCTGAGGGGTGATTGTGGAACCGGCTGCTGGCCTGGGACCCGAATCAGATTTGTCAAAGTTCCGGATTTTATCCATGCCTTGGTAGTTTCTGGGAATTTTCAGATATGATGATTTGCATATTCCTTTTTTTATTGCTTTATATCTCCCATAGAAGTTTATGTTATTCAGAATTCCTGATTTTTGATCAAGTGAAAGGTCATCAAGAATTTTAAGTGGACAAAGTCGTGCTCAAGATTAAAGATAGGAGCGATATTGAGAGTTATGGTGTTGAAAAGCTTGTACGAGAATGATGTTAAAGAATCTTCGGTTCTTCTAATGTTGGAAAAAAAATTTCAAATTCCAGATCGGCGCTCCTGTGCTTTTCTGACGTGCGAAAATTTCAGATCTATTTGCCGTATTGACACCCTGCGGTCCGTTGAACATGCTCGGTACGATCATCCACGAACGGGAGTACAACATAAATGTTCCCGCTATGATTTACAGTAATCTGCACGAATCACGCAACGTAGCGTGTCTTATCGAAATCGCGCTTTTCAGAATCTGGTCAAGTAATTTTTATGGTCCACGAATCGAAAAACTCGAGCGATACGAAAAGTCCGCCTCCTGCGACAAAAGACTCGTCCGCCGCTTCTGGATCGAAAAAATCAGCGGAAGGTGGCCCCAATTGGCTGGGGAAAAAAGCCGACGTTGAAACCGTCCGGGTCATCGAAGGAAAAACGGAGGAGGAAGAGGATCGTGAGTTTTTGGTTTTTTTCTGCTCAAGGGATGGCGCTTGTGTGAACAGTGCAAAGCGAATGTGGAAAACTTGGAAAATTCAGGCAATTTTTTTGTGATTTTTGGAAAACTCGTCATCAATTCGATTTTTGCTATTATCCTTTAACGTTTCGTGCAGTTTCCCATATTGAAAACTTACTTTTCTCACATCCTTCATAATATATGTATCATGATGACAAAAATATGTTATGCACCTACATTTGCCCCATATTACCTGATCGAAATTACAGTCAAATCTCAGAAAACTGCTGCTTTCTTTTTCTTCAGACACAATTTCTGAGAAGTTCGACTATGTATTGTATTGACTTATGATAAATAAATAATTAGTCATACCTCAACATGAAATATGTTACCTGGTTCGACACCCTTAACTTCACTATTACATTGATTTCGGCTGGAAATCAAAATTCGCATAGTCAAAGTATGCCGAAGTTTAAAAATTTACAATTTTGTGACGTTTTCAAGACACGATTTCTAAGAGATTCTACCTTCTCATTGACCTATGATAAGTTGAAAATTAATAATATCTAAAAAACAGATATTTTGAGTAGTTTTACATGCTGAGTATCGTGACAGCATTCATTCCGCATGAAAATCAAAATTCGCATAGCTACAGTACTCCGATGTTTGGAATTTTTACATTTATTACATTTTTCGGTCTGTATATGTGTATCGAAATATCACAGCTCAGAAAAGACGTGCCTCTGAAGCCGAATGTTCATTGCATGCAGGAGACCATGCTCTATATGCAGGCATGAACAAATTTTCTAAAACTTTACTTTACACCTTTTATTCCATTTTAAATTGTCAAAATTGACCGAAAATTCTTTGGGCACCCTCCTATAGGATGCCGCAGAATTTTTTCTTGATTTCTGTAGAGCCAACTAATCTCTGACACATTGTGTTAAAATTTCAATCGAATTAATGTCCCGCTTTGGGAGTTGTAGGTGTCTGCACATTCTGGAAGTTGACACAAAAATGCTGATTAATTCCACTACGCCATCAACGAGATACAGGAAAAATTCAGAACGTTCAGATTAGACGAATAAAAAGAAAAGATATGAGTCATAAAATTTCATCGATCAATTTACAATGGTTGCACAACAGGATGCCTCAGAAGAGACGCAACAAAAATTTCTCTTTTCAGTAATTTGACCGGAAAAAGATCGAAGTTGCGAGTTTAATGTTACAAAATAAAAGTCGGCTGTCTGACTCCGCCTATGTTATAAGCTGTGCGAAAGTGCTCTACAGTTGAAGGCACCCTGTTCCACACCACGGGATGTTAGAGTGACGAAAATTGGGCAAATGATAGTAGATTGCAGTGCCTTTCCAACAAAGCAAAGAGTATCCAAATACCTCTTGCCGTTTTTCTGTAGATGGATTTCAAACAATTACTCAATTTATGACATTTAATGAAAATTTTCGAACTATCAAAGCTAGATCAATGAAAATTTACCAGGACTTTAAGTCACATTTTCTGTCGTAATATATTGGTTAGGAGGACGCATCCTGTGAGGAGGACGCATCCTGTGTTTCCAGAACTTTATTGATGGGACATTTATCCAGATTCAAAAATATATTTGAATGCCAGTGCAGTGTATGCAGGGCCGTGCACAAGGGGGGGCGGGGTGGCGGCTGCCCCCCCCCCCACATTGAGGCAGCATGCTCACAGTATATCCGCATAAAATCAACATTTTCTGGGGCTATTCAGTAAAAAAATCTAGTTCGTCCCCCCATGAAAAAATCCTGCGCACGGCCCTGAGTGTATGCAAATGTCTACAGCTGCCAAAACAGTACACGATGATGAGATGTTATGTCCGCAGCTACTGTAGAAATGTATGAACCAAAGAATAAAAAGATAAAATTTCTCGGCATCATTGTTGAAGCTGTTTCGGAGTGCCAATAAACAGGATTTTTCTTTTTTTTTCGCTTCTCATTTTCGACAGTTAGAACTTTTTTGCAGAACATAAAATGTTCGTTTATGAAACAATTAGTACATCAAACTATAGTCTGTTACTTATTTGATAATTCTATATTATAGATAATAAATGTATCACATGTGACAGGTAAGGACCGCCTGGAAAATGCAGTAACTTCTGAGTGATTTCCATGAGTATGCCTTCTGATTGATCTGCTACTTTTAATACTTCCTGATCAACTTGATCCGATCTAGATCAAAACGCAGATATCAGATCACATTGAAAAAATACCTAGCAGCTGCTCTGCATCGAATTCCATCAAAAACAACTGTTAATTTACTAATTTTTTACTTCCGGATCAACTTGATCTGCTCTGCATCAGATCAACAAACTTCAAGCATCATGCACAAAAAACCCTGAAATATCATCTAACATATAAATCAATCATTATTTTATTAAAGGAACCGTAACCAAGTCGTTTGATAAATATGTTTATCTGAAAATGCCAGGAAATGGCAAAAAGGAGAATTTGTTTTTCCTTTTTGCTTGTTTCACTGGCTTAAAAGATCGATATTAGGCCTCCCCATCATTTCATTTCAACAAAATTCTAACTGAAAAAACTTTCGATTTTCTGAGAAACATATGCGCGCCCAGTTTTTTAGTCATTTCTGAAAATGCCTCTGCGTAAAAATGGATAAATCTTTGAAAAATTTCAGTATCAGTTATTAAAGTTGATTTTTACAGAAGAAAAAACTTTGGTTTAATGAAAAACCCGAAATCTTAGTAATTACTTATGTGCCATTCTTTGCTAGAATTTTTCATTACTGTATACAATGCAGTGGCCTATACTTTGTTTCCTAAAAGCAGGTGGTAAACCCACAGTATTCCTGATTCGCAAGACAACGAATTTACACAATTTGAAACAAATTCGAAAAATTAATTGCTGGTAAACACCAAAATTTTTGTTGACGGCGATTTTTGGGAGACTGGCGAACATTATTTGAGTAAAATTAGCTAAAGCATAGTTTCAAATAAGTTTAAACTACATTAATCGTATTAGAAATTTGAATTCCCGCTTTTTAAACTTGGAAAAAACAATACGTGTGAATCAAGAATACGGTGAGTTTACAACCAGGTTCTCGGAAACGAAGTATAGTACTATGTTCAGTGAAATATGGGACAAGGAGAAACATATTCATCTTTTGCCACTTCCTAGTATTAGAGAATGGTTACTGTTCTGTATAGTTTTTGTCAGTTATAGCACTTTTTTTGTACAAGCCTGTAATGAATTTTATACATGCAGTTAGAGGCATCACGTGTGTTCTATCATGAAAACGAAGTATGTTTTGTACATACAGTAATCATGTAGATTGTAAAAATTGCTACAAGACAAGGGAATTTCATGCGCAGAGGCCGTTTTGTCTTTTAAAAAACTGGGCGCGTATATGTTTCTCAGAAAATGGAAAGTTTTTTCAGTTAGAATTTTGCTGAAATGAAATGAAAAACATATTCTCCTTTTTGCCGTTTCCTGGCATTTTCAGATAAATATCGTACTTTCAAGCTCCTGCAAGGAAGATGTAAAAAATTCATTACTGAAAAAGTGTATTTTTGAAGTATAGTACGAACGCCACTACAATGTGGCGAATTTTACATTTTTTGGCATATATCATTTATGCAAATTTTTAGCGTACGTTGAGATATTTCGAAAAACAAAATAATGCATCAGGGACAACAAAATACGCTCTTTGCAACGGCGCTACTTAGAATCGATGAATCGAAAAAATTTTTTGTAAACAACATTTATGCAAATTTCTTACGTACTATACATTTTTACAAAAAACAAATATCAAAACTGGGGGGGGATAGAAAAAGAAGTTCGTTTCAATGGTGCAACAAAAGGTCTGAAAATCGCAAAAATTTTTTTCAAATGGACATTTTCGCTTTGTTTACACTTTCTTTACACTGCACATACTAGATATTAAGGTGGTTTACTCTGGGCATTTTACTCAGCTATCGAACAAAAAAAGAATTAGCTTTCTACGACTTATACAACTCGAGATATTTGTGCGGTCATCTACCCCAATTCGGCCAAATTTACATATTTTCTATGATAATTAAGTTTACACTGCAAATTTTCAAACCGCCAGTCAGTATCTTGTACAACTCGAGGAGCTGCATCCAACGGAAAAAGAATCGTCTAGAAAGACTAAATATTTGCAAAGTTATTACTGGTTGGAGTTTTGAGACTTTTCTTTACACTGAAATAAGGTCACATTTGCATATTTCGAAAAAATTTCGTGGTGGTCCCGAGATATGACCCTACTGAAGGTATTAATACCACAATCGAGCTAATCGGTTAGAATAATCGTTAGTTATGGAAAGGTGGCAAAACATTACTCTAGTTTGTCTCATAACTTTAGCTACAGTATGTCTACAGTATTCTAAGTGATACCATACTGTAGCCCGCATCGAGTTCTATATTGATGCCAAATTTCAGCTTTGGATGTCTTATAGTTTTTTAGAAATCTTGCCTTAAACGTAAAAATTGGCATGCCCAAAATGAAACATATTGTAGTCTAGCACTAACGTGCTAGCAAGGATAACATGCTAGGGCCAATTCTTTTTTAAAATGTAAATTTAGTTTAATTCAAATTTTCCACTTCCAGTGACTTAAAAAACTTTTCAATGAATTTCTGGTATGCAGGATCAATCGGAATCGGTTTCGGAAGCTGAAGTTGAAAAAAAAAATTTTGTCTGTTTTTTGGATGGTGTATAGTCACTTTACACCATCATAATTTCGTTGTAGAATGTGTATTTGAGTAAAAAAAGAATTAATGTTTCTGGCCTTATTCTTCCCTGAGATATTCATATGATCATCAAAAAATCATCTCTACACCATATTACAACGAGGAATGATTTTTTTGGAAAATCCCAAAAAGCGTTTTGCATTTAGGTCCTTACCATCACATTGAACACCAAAAACCGCTGATCCATTCTAATAGCCGCTAATTAGGGTGGGGGGAACGTCTGCCCATTTTTTGGACACATTTTACACTACAGTATACGCTACAGTTTCCAGATCGTGCTATACTTTACACTGCTGGATAGAGGAGATCGACTTACATATGTTCCCCAAATTTCATCCCCTGATGTGTCTTGGTTCGCTAGAAAAACAATTTCTAAGTCAAGAGGGGTGATGCACCAAGGACAAACACATAGGGCCATATGCACGAATGCTGCTAACTTTGACACCTGTTAAGGATTTAAGCGGTGTTAGTTAACACGTGTTAAATTGCTAACACAGCTTAAATTTAAGGGGTA
Organism: Romanomermis culicivorax; assembly: GCA_963922205.1. Classification (NCBI taxonomy): domain Eukaryota; kingdom Metazoa; phylum Nematoda; class Enoplea; order Mermithida; family Mermithidae; genus Romanomermis; species Romanomermis culicivorax. The sequence goes on along the minus strand of CAWUHX010000072.1, from coordinate 476,593 downwards.
TGCACGAAAGTGGATTAGCAGCCGCTTACTCAACTCAGTGTTAAATTTTTCAACATGGTGTTAAAAATTTTAAGTTATGTTAAACTTCAAAATTTGACCTTTGGGCAAGAATAGATTAGTCAAAAAAACAACATAAACAAAAAATAGTCTCTCTTTCTTATTCATTTGAGCGAAATTTGCTTCTCTGATTCTGTTGTTTTTCTTGTAAATTGATTCCGATAAAAATCATGAAAGAACTCTCAATTTTGACGTAGAAGAAACCAAATTTTCATTCCAATGCAGTTTCAAACGTGCTGACACTTTTGAAAATAAAAAACTGATTCGAAATCGGTGCATGCGAAAAATTCAGCATGGGATGCCATTGAGGAAGCATTCAAATCTAACCCAAAAGTTAAAAATCTCTCCAAAGAGCAATTATGCAGCAAGTGGAGGAACTAAAAAGTGGTAATGGTTTTACATTTGAATTTGATGTACTGTATCACAGAGTTCTCAAGTGAAACCATGCTGTAGATTAAAAGTGCTGCCACAATTCAACTCTGAAAATAATGCAAAAATAATGCGAATTGAAGTAATCATTTGTATTTACACTGGATAGTCAAATTTAGTACCTGTGAAAAGTACAAAAAATTTAAAGCACGAGTACATATGGCATTCCACCTTAGCTGAAATAGTTAATTATAATAGCACGTTTTTTTGCTATTCCTTGCACATTATCATTTTCATTTTCTTGAACCTGATCTTCATAATTTTGATCTTCAATCATCAACAAAATCATTATTCATTTTTGCAAAATTGTATAACACAACGCATGAGTAATGATTTAAATTTTCTTCCAGTAAAGCTGCCAGTTGAATCGCGTTATTTTTGATCAGTTCGTATCTTATCCAAAATTCAGTATCAGAATATCTTTCAAGTGGATTTGTACGATCCAAAAAAGTGGTGGTTCGAACATAATAATCAATATCCTCTTAATCCATATCTTCAAGAATGTCCAAAACATCTATCACACAAAAGAAAAAACCATGTATTCCAGGTTTCAGAAGAAAAGTGCGCACTAACTCACTGTTAATCCTGGGGGAGATCAGGATTAAAATCTCGTGTTAATTTAACATGGTGTTAGCACTAACTCACGTTCATGCATACTGCTTAACTTTAACACTGCTTGCTTTTAACACTGGATTAGCTTAAGCTGCATTTGTACATACGGCCCATAGTAAAAGCACTGCCCTGCTTTCTCCAATTACCACGAGTTACAACATATGGGTATACTGAAAAGACAACTGGCAGTGTTGTGTCATTGAGGCTGTCACATTAAACGAATTTGTGGCCATGTCACATTAACTGAAAACTGGACAATCACATTGATGGGAAAAACCCATGCCATATTGATACCAATACGGCCGTATCACTGTGAGTGACACGCTCTGACCCCCTTGGGTGGCTTGCTATTATATTCATTGCGGGAACCTAACCCAGCTGGTATTGGCTATAGGAGAGCCTATAGGGTATCTCGGTACTGTCCTTGGGTTCTGCTGTAGAATAATGGACAACGCCACCAGGTCAGAGGTGGCAATCCCTAGTCCCATTCAGTGAGAATGAAGGATAAGGCCATTTGTGGAATGGTCTACTGTAGGGGACCCGATTGTAAACCTAAATCCCCTTTTTTGGCCCTAACCCCAGAGAAACGAAAGCTGCTCTAACTGAGGGGATTCTCAAGGGAAAACCGACTTAGGGAAGGGTTCCCACAAATACACCTTCAACAACAAAATATCAACTGAGAAGACTTACCTAGTCCTTTTCTCAACTACAACTCAGTGCGGGGTGACGGGTTCACGGATCCTGGGACAATGGGAGTGAGGGTGACGGCGGTCTGGTTCAGGTTCAGGGCAGGGTGTACTGTAAAACAGGTCTGCCAGTGATGCAAGCAGTCCACTAATGGAGCAACATGCAGGTACTAGGCGGAAGGGGTGACATGTAACTCCTATGCTGGAATGCAGGCGTCGAATGCAGTGAGGGACACGAAAATGTATGCAAATTTATTCGAAAATATAGGCAGTGGACGCAATGTATGTAAATTAATATAAAAACAGTTGATGGATGCAAGATGCAGAGCCAAATGCAAAAGAGAGCGATGTAGGCCCAAAAATGAGTACAAAACTAATGAAACAAGCCCTTTTAAAGGGACTTGTAGACCTACAGTATGCCCTGGGCGGAGCTAACAACACCCAAACTAACTTCTGCAGCGGAAATCCCTGCAGAAGATGCCTATGGTCACATAGACATTTTCCAGTTCGAATATGTTAAGCATTGGGGCGAGTTCCACTCTCCATGCTAAACATATGAACGTCTTTTAGAGAGAATCTCCAAACTAGTCATTTTGCGTTGCGAAATTTCCCTAGTTTTCACTGATAAGAGGTGCACGTAATGCTCCAATTATGGCCATGAGCTCATAGAGCTTATCTTGGCGGAAATTCTAACTAACGTGTTACATACCCTAGTCTACGTGCGCGATCAAAAAATAACAAAACGCTACTGAAATGAAACACCAAATGAAGCAGAAATGAAACACAAAAATGCACACTATAATGCATGTAAAATATAATGAACGAAACGCAAAAATAAGAGTAAGTAACTGTTAAACAAAAAGTGGCAAAAAACATAAAGTATTGGCATGATGTGAATCATGTGACAGTGGGCAAAATTGATTGGCACATGACAAGGCCTATGCTTAACTGTGTCAGGGATCAAGTTGTGTTCAGATCATTCGATCTGATTCAGTCAAAATTTACATTTGAATGAAACAAAAAAAACCTTTTTGGCATTTTAAATGCTCTGTCCAGCGGGTCTTGTTCGAACTCGATATCTTAATTCATTCGATTACCAGATCGATTTTTTGAGCAAAAATTGCTAAAAAACATGTTTTTTCACGTTTTTTAAACATGAAACTGTTACAAATTTGTTCCAAGTGATCAGACTAGCTCGCGCATCTGCTCCTACATGTAAGCTACCTATGACACTTTACGGCATGAAAAACGGTTGATCCGTTGGATCTCCAGGCACTGTTGAACATTTGCCTTGTATGTTAATGTACAGGGAAAAACTTCATTATGCTAATTAAAACGCAACCAATTAAAATAAAAAAATTTCCAAAAAACCCATTTGAGATTATGTGGAAACATATTCGGGAAAGATACTAAAAAGTTCCGATGTTTCTAGAAAGTGAGTCTTTATTCACAGCATTATTCTTTTTAATTTATTCGGCTTTGTTTGCTGTTTTTGAGTTACTACAGTCTTTTCGTCACAGTTTGATCTGCAAAAGAAGGAAGGGACTATATATAGACATTAATCCATAGAAGAACTTGACTTCCAATTGTAGGCTCTGGCATTGTCAAGAAGTCAATTCAGGAGAACCTTTCCAGGTTTCTGAGAACTTGAAATTTGAGTGTTTGAGATCTATAGTTCTTCTTAAACTACCTTGATATTCGTTTAGAGCAAATCACGAAAATCACAAATAAATTAATATGAATATTTATAAGTTTTTAGACTATGAGAACAGTTTTAAACTATCTTTTCGATTTTTGAGGAAAAAATTTCGAATTCTTCTTTTTCTCCCAAAAATATAAATTTTTTACTTTTTTCTGTCCTAATGGATAGGGTTTCAAGCCTTGAGAATGCCTTATGATTGGCAAATTTTAGGTGGATTCCTTCCTGTGGCACTTCCCTCAGTTGCATTATAAATGTATGTGTGTCAGTTAGTGCTGACTTGTGACAGGACGAAAAATAGTAAGCTTGTTCATTCTGCAGCCAGTTCCACGAATATTGCTCTCCGAGAGCCAGTTTAGAGCAGAGACAGAGCCAGTTTTTTGGCTCTGCTGAGACAGTCTCTCGAGAGACAGCTCTGAGTTGGCTCTGGAAATCCCTTCCACAAATGTGCTCGCGAGCTTGTTCACGAGAGCCAAAAAGAGAGCATGATTAGAGCAAAGAGAGAGACAGCGCTGTGATAAAAATTTACGTCATTTCTGACACTTTAGCGCTTCCCTGATAAAGTTTTTATCTCTTTGATTGGTTTAAAGCAATTTTTGCGGGCGTTTCTGTGTTTATGCTAATTTTCTATATGGCTGACTATTTATAAAATAAGTAGTTTAATTTTTCAATGGAAAATATTGATTTTAAAGCAGAATAGGGTTGATCAGTGCACCGACAATTGAGCGCCGGACAATTGAGCGCCGAAAATTGAGCGCCGACAACTGAGCGCCGACTATTTAATGCATTATAATTGAGCGTTTTTTTCATTTACTGAGCGCTACGGAATACTAGCATTTCAGTGATTATCTACCGTAATGATTATCTACCGTAATGTATATATGTCCATACGTCTAATATTATGAATCAAACAAATATGGTCATTTTTGATTCGTATGACGAAGCCTAAGCCTAAGCCTAAGCCTAAGCCCCTAAGCCTAAGCCTAAGCCCCTAAGCCTATGCCCCTAAGCCTAAGCCCAAGCCTAAGCCTAAGCCCAAGCCTAATCCCAAGCCTAAGCCTAAGCCTATGCCTAAGCCTAAGCCCAAGCCCAAGCTTAAGCCTAAGCCTAAGCCTAAGCCTAAGCCTAAATGCAAAATAGTGTGGGAGCGCTAAAAATCAATCAATAAAGATCACCGTTGAGCAACCTACAGTAAACAGCAATGCCTTCACCTTCGCGCTTATGTCAGGCAAACCTACATTATCCAATCCTACTGTAGACATCGTGCCAAGACTCTTCGTTTACGTAACCTAACTTTTTTATTTCTATACGACTACGCTTATTAAGATTGTGATCTAAGATTATATGAAACTATGACGTCAATGCTTAGTTTTTATGCCTTTTTTTATGTCTTTTTCTTTATATATATATATATGTTGGTTTTGTATGTTAAAATCACTTCACTTCACTTCACTATTTTATTAATAAATTTGGCTTACCTGCTTTCTCTGCTCTTCCCCATCGTCGTAGGGTCGCTGGAAAAATGTCGATTGTTCCGTCTGGCTTTTGCGATTGTTGGAAGCTGGAAGAAACATAATTTCGTTACGAGACTAAGATTTTCCTTTCAGTTACCTTGGCGTTTTCCTAAATCGTCGCCGTTGCCGCCCATCCTTTGACGTTTTCGTTGACGATTCTGAAGAAGAAAGAATAAATTAAGAACGTTTTTAGTATTCAGTCCGATCTGCAGGTTATTCAGCTACAGTAACCTGTATTTTCCATTGACCTAAAAATTGACAAACCTTACAATAGTTACTTCAAACTGATTGGGTTATTTATCTGACATTAAATAGTCGGCGCTCAGTTGTCTGGCGCTCAGTTGTCGGTGCTCAATTGTCGGCGCTCAATTGTTCAGCGCTCAGTTGTCGGCACTCAGTTGTCGGCGCTCAGTTGACGGCGCTCAGTTGTCGGCGCTCAGTTGTCACGGCGCTCAGTTGTCTGGCGCTCAGTTGTCCGCGCTCAATTGTCGGCGCTCAATTGTCGGCGCTCAATTGTCGGCGCTCAATTGTCGGGTCACGAGTTGGGGGTGAATAACCCCCCCCCCAATTACCGGTATGTTTTTGGACAAAAAACCATAGAAAACATCAATGTTATGCAAAATATAAATTTTCGTATAAATAACAATCGATAATGTCAGCTTTTTAGTAAAATGTGGTCCTTTCTCGAACATAAAAGTTTTAAAATGTCAGATTTCCGGTCGAGAATGATGGTTTCTGAACGAGAAGGTCAGAAAAGTTATTTTTCTGGCATTAAATAGTTACATTTCTCTACAAAAATGGTCAAAAATGTCCCGAAAATTTTAAATCGTATATGCAGTTGTCGACGACTCTCTCCCCCAACTTCCAGTTGTTGACAGGCCGGAAATCGACCAAAAATACATATTTTTTGGTCGAAAATCACTTTTTTGAACAAAAAATCCTTCTGGGAGAAATTTTTTTCGGCGCTTAGCGCCGAAATGATGCTCAGTATCATTTTTAAAGGAAAAATTAATTGATCAAGGGCATGATTTGTCCATTTTTTTGGTCAAAAAACGCATTTTTGAGCACTGCGTGACCCCCTCCTCTTGACTTCAGAAAATTGTCAACTCCATCTCTCTAAAATGGCTTTGATCGTGTACTCAACGGTCCGGAGCTCTTACAAGTATGCAATCAAAAAAATCAATTTCCTGGTAAAAATGTTAACTTTTGAAGGAAAAAATCAACTAAAATGGCAATTCTTTGGCAGGTAATTCGGGAAAAAACTGTCGAAAATGGTAGAGTTGTGTTGAAAAATCGTGTTTCTGAAGCAAAAAATGTCAAAACGTCAATTTTTGGGTCGTCGTTTTTTCATGGTTTTTGTAGATGAAAACTACTTTTTGAAGTAATTTGTGAACTTTTTAGTTAAAAAAAATCGATTTATTTCCTTTATTGTCTCCGTTTCTGAGGTAATTTCTGGCAATCGATGACCCCTTCCGTAGAAAATGTCGTTTTACTGCGTCTTCGGGGCTCCATTTTAAACAAAAATGTCAATTTTTGAATCTTCAATGCTAAATAAAAAAAAACAATTTTTTTCTGCCGTGCGGGGAAAAAATCGCGAAAGAGGGGCGCTATGAAAAACTTAGAACACGCATAACGCAGCCTTAATTTGCGACCCCATACATGGTAGAAATGTAAGAGATACTAAACAGAGACAGTTGTAAGCCAGCCCCTAGCAGGCTTACAACTTTTGGCTCTGCTCTTGCTCGCGTGAGCACTTTTTTTGGTCAGTGGAACCTATTTGGCTCTAAACTGTCTCTTGCAGAGCCATTTCACAGAGCCGCTCTCCAACAGAGCCAGCTCTCAGAGCATCTCTCCGTCAAAGACAATTTCGTGGAATCCATTTCCTCTCTTTTGTCTCTCGGAGAGCCAAAACAGAGCAAAAATCGAGAGACAGAGCAAGTTTTCGCGCGAGAGACACTTTCTCCGGACCGGCTGCTGATGTCGTAATCAGAGAGCCGTAGCTCGGCTAACTGCATCGGGCCATCTCGTACCAGACAGCCAAAAAGTTTGACCGGTTGGCACATTGTTTCTTTATTTGGTTTGTTCTGGGTGGATGCCTTGGTTATTCAGTTGTTTCCTTGCATCTTTTTTGATACCATAATTAGTTCACTATAGCCTGTTTTTCTTGAAATGCTTCCAAATAATGAAAATGGAAAGCAAGTAGTATTTCAGATTTTTGCGATTTTCTGATAAACAAAATGTCATGTTGGGCTGGAAATTTGTGAGCACACTGACCTAACCTTTAGCGATTTTTCGAGTGAAAAATTTTGCAGTAAGAACTTTATGTAAACGATTTCGACGACAGTATTGATTTGTGTCACTTTTGTATGTGGAAGCATTTTATGAAAAACAGACTATAGTTGTTCATCGATTGATATTTCTTCTCTGATTGATTGTTTCATTATGTTTTCCTTTTGTTCATTGATTTTTCAGCCCTTAGTAATTTTTTAGGCTTCTAGTCCGTTTTTATTGATTGGTTTGGTTCCTCGTCTATAATCTGCTTTTTATGAAATGCTTCCAAATAGAAAAGTGATACAAATCAGTAATTTTTTCAAAATCGTTTACACAGAGCTCTTACTGTAAAATTTTTAACACGAAAAATTGTTAAGGGTTAGGTCAATAAGCTCACAAATTTCCAGTCCTATATAATGTATTGTTTATCCGTAAATCGTGAAAATCTAAAACACTACTTGCTTTCCACTTTCATTACTTAGAAGCATTACAAGAAAAACAGACTATAGTTGTCTATTTTGGTATTTATTTAGACAGATATTTATTTGTGTTATTTGATACTGAACGTCAGTCCATCTGGTGCAAAGTTAGGCCATTTGGTACCGCATTGCATCTTTTGCCCATGTCTTCTCAGAGACGTCCTCCAAGGTACTATTAAAAATCTGCGAATGAGTAGATCAGTATGTTGTGAAACGATGGTCTTGGTGGATCAGTTTTGCAAGATTATTCGAGAAAAGCTATCAAGTTACTAATTTAAAGATCATGATTCGCTCGGAAATATTGCGTGTTTACTGGGTCAGCCTCTAAACTTTTTGTAGTACATGACAACTGGTATAGTTTCGCTTTAGACGCTAAAGAACTGCATGAATATCGTTTCTTTTCAGATAGCATGTATTTGGGCCTCGGCGATTTCATATTCTACAGTTTGTTGATGGGCAAAGTGACGGAATTCTCGATCAGGGATATGAATTCTGAAGTGCTCGTCGATTGGAATATGATCATTGCTTGCTATTTCGCTATTTTACTGGTAAGCCAAGCAGGTACAACTTGAAATGAAAGTAATTCTCTGAGAAAAGTGGTCTTGAAAAGGCGATTGATCTGTAAGAACTTTGAATCACAAACATTGCATACTTTTTATAAAATATTTATGAATAGACAAATGGCAAAAATTAGGGCTATCGTCAAATTCGTTTACACAAAGCTTTACTGTAGATTTTTTCACTCAAAAAACTCTTAAAAGTTAGTTGAGTTTTAACACAATTTTGCAGTCTGGCATGTGGTTCTGTAGAAAATCATTAAAATGTGGAATAATACATGGATCCCCCACTTTTTTATATTGTTTAGAAGCATTTCAAGAAAAATAGACTATTATGTAAAATCATTATCGTGTAAAAGCAGGGGGTGTTTAAGGTTATTCGATCTCAGTTAAAAATGAGAAGCCAAACTTCTCCGGAGATTAATAATGGAAAAGGAGGAAAGGAGTCACTAAATAATGTTTCTGAGCAACGAATGACTCTTTGAATGTTCTTTTAAATTAACCTGGACATTTCTTGTTTTTTTAGTGACACGTTCTCATGCAGCAGAAAATTTTTAGCTTTTTGCAGCTACTAATCGTAGATCTTCTTGAGTGCTTTTGACAGGGCTACAAGGTAACAAATTTAACATAGACTATGCCGACTCGAAATATCTCTGATCCCAATGTATTTTATGGCTGACTGTGTGGATGATATCAGTAGCCATGAGGCAGAGTTTGAAACTAGGACTGATTGATGGTTCAAGTTTTCTTGCTACTGTCCAGTTTTTTCAGATAAGCCTTGACGCAAAATGATGGGATTGAAAACCCTGCATTATAAGTTAGCATCTTTCTTTCACAAGTTGACTGCAGCGACCCACAAAATTTTCCAAATTGTGAAATTTCTGTTCTCATTTTTTCTCATTTGTGTTCCACATTTTGCATCGCCGAAGCTTATTTTAAACTAAATAAAGTACAGAACGTGAAATTATGTGTTCAGGGGCTTTTGCTGACTGTTATCGTTTTACTGGTGTTCGAACGTGCTTTACCCGCTTTGCCGTTCAGTTTGACCATCGGCATCATGTTTTACTTTTTGACTTCCACCGTGATATCACCATTTTTGCAATTGATGCAAGTCAATATGGCTCTTCTGTGAACATTTTTTTCGATGAAATTTGTTTTTGTTATCTATAGTTTGCTTTTATAGAAATGCTTCTAAGTGATGAAAGTGAAAAGCAAGCAGTATTTCACATTTACACGATAACAGTATGTCGTATGGGACTGAAAATTTGTGAGCTTACCGGATTAACCATTGGCAATTTTTCGAGTGGAAAATCTTACTGTAAGAACCCTATGTAAACGATTTTGAGGACAGACTTGATGTGTGTCAGTTTTCAATTTGGAAGCATTTTATAAAAAACAGGCAATGTACTAGTCTTTTCGAATGGTTTTGTTTTCGATTGAATGAAAAAAATTTTGCGCGAAGTTCTTGATGTGTTTACCGTACCGATCATTTTGTTTGTAGGCTACATAAACAGTCTTGAGTTTCGTTACATTGTTCCTCTATTGAATAATGTATGTCCGATCGACTTTACATCATGCCACTGTAGAGGTTTATGGTTACTATATATTTCACTGTTCATATATTAATGTTGCTGCAAATCACATAATATTATGGTGTAAGATAACGTCTGACGAAGGAAGTCTTATACTAGTGCAACCAATAACCCACAACAATATGAGTAACGTTACACCAAAAAAATTTAGCCCATTAAGCCTTCTTTACGCTGGAAGTTGCATTTTGCCGAACAATCGCGCTTTAGGAAAACACTATGCGTTAAAATGTGACTTTTTTCCTGATATCAGGAACTTTAACAGATTTAACAAGTGAAAAATCACGTTAGATATAACTTGTTGACATAAAGGAAATTTCTCAAAGCGGGAGTAAATCAGTGCTCAGTTGTGCAAACATCCTTTTCGCGAGTTGCGCAAACAACCTTTGTGAACCAAAAGCCGAGAATTAGCTTTTTTGCGCGGTTGGATAGATTGTTGAAATTTGCATCTATTGAAGGACATCGAAATTCGAATCAAAAAACTCTTAGAGTTGATATAGTCGAAGAGACCCATCCCAAAGGTGATGTTTGTGCAACCCGGCTCTGATCTCGCGTTTTTTGGATGACACTGCGGAGGTGGCTTAATCAAGAGCTTTCTCATAGCATATATCGACCTGTAGGTTAGTCGATTACATGCTCACATATTGTGGCATATGGTTTAGCAGAGAGTCTGAAACAGTATTTTATTTCTAGTTTTTTTCCAGCCGATATAGTTCGATATTGAGATGATGAAATGCCTAAATGTTTATTTCTCAAAATGATTCATTATTGAGGTGTGGATAGTTATGAATTATCAGTCTCTGGAACATTCATGTAATTGGGTGGAAGCGCTATGGGAACCGCCCTGAAATCGTCGGCCATCTGGCTAACCATTAAGCGGATGATTTTCCAGGATTTTCCAATCCTATGGCTAGCCATATGGTATTCATAGGACCGCCATAATTTTTGAAACAAAAATGGTCAAAAAACGTCAATTTTCTTGGCGTACATTTTTTACGGTTTCTTTAGACAAAAATTAGAATCTTTTGAATCTTTTTTCGGTCTATTTCGGAGAAAAAATCGAATTTTTTCCCTTGAGAAACCCTCATAAAATTTCGGGGAATTAGTGACCCCCGTCCCCAAAAAAGTCGTCCGATCCGACCCCCCTCCCCCCACAGACCTCGGGGCCCCGTTACATGTATGTTCTGGAATAAAGTTTCTTCAAAAGTATTGTCACAAATAAGAAACACAGTCAAATTAAAAATAATCATCATAATCATTGCAAACTAAGCTGACGAATTATTTCAGATATCAAATTAAAAACATAACTATGACTGATATGGTCAAAATAAACGATAGAGTCCGCAATCATGAATTCCGTCTCAAAATGCAAATTTCCCGAAATAACAAAGTGGCTAGCAATATAGACTTCGTTTTTCAGCCTGGCAGACGCTTCTTGCTCAGGCTGGAGTACTATAGTCTGTTTTTTATAGAATGCTCCCAAATAGAAAAGTGACACAAATCGGTACTGTCGTCAAAATTGTTTACATAGAGCCCTCGCTGTAAAATGTTTCGCTTGGAAAATTGTTAGAGATTCGGCAAATATACTCAAAGTCCCATGTGATATCAGCAAATCGTGAAAATCTGAAATACTACTTGCTTTCCACTTTCATTATTTAGAAGCATTTCAAGAAAAACAGACTACATATGGGTCAGAAAAATTTTAGGAGGTCGGAATTTTTATTTGGAATTTAGTTTGTACTCCCGCTAAAAATAGAAAATAAAATCAATAAGGAAATGCATTTCTTATTCACATGGAAGAAACAGTTTTGCATTGCCTTATCATGCAAAATATTGTGTCGAGAACAGGGTTCGAAGTCTGCTCATTAATAATTATTAAATGTTGGTAAGCAAAATCCTTATTTATGTCCTTAGGCGTGTATAAAGCATGACATTATTTAGGCTGTAAGTTTCTTCTAGGAGGCCAAAGATTGTATCTAAGAGAAAACTTTCCTTTAGACGTATTCAGTGAAGTCAATCAAAAACTGCGGTTCAACATTCAGCTAGTTATGCGAGATACGTCTAGCTGTCATGAAAACTCTGCATAATATGCACGTCTATTCATTTTTGAATTTACAGGCATTTTATAAAAAACAGACTATAGAAAAGTGACAAAATAATCAATCTAACATACGAGCGTATCATATCGTTCACAAAGTCCTTTATACTGAACACCACCAAGTTTACAGCATCGCTTAAAAATCATTCTTCAATACAGCTGACCGTCCAGCGGCCGGTTCTTACAATTGCTCTTCGTGTATCAATATCAATAAGGTGCGCGATTTTGTACCGACACATCGTCTCTTTGCCGATTGATATTCGAGAATAGAAATATAAAAGGCGGACGATCAGGATGTCGAAAAATGCGCTCGGTAAAGGCAAACAATCAGCGATCACGGCGTCCAGAATTGGCGGCGCCGCTAAGCAAACGACGGCGATCAAGACGCCTAGAACATCACAAGCCGGCGGCAAAAGTTCGCAGCAGGTGAAGTCACTGGCCGGGCGAACGACCGGTAGACGATCAGCTCTCAGTCGTAAGCGGTAGCTGAAAATATCAATTCTGGAGGTTTCGTTATCACCCATGGATTGATCTGAAAATGACACGTTTGTGAAGCTTCTGTGACCGCACTATGTTGCTCGCTATTTATATCACTGATGGCTTACGCACCATACTATTCGCGTATCCTGAAGTCCTGTACGAGTGCTAGCTAAATTTCTAGACAAAAGGCGTGCTAAAGTCTTGCAAAGTCTAAAATTTAGCATGATTCGGTTTTCCTGAACGAGTGCTAGACTAAAGTCGTGATAAAGTCTGTTCAAAACCTTACTGTTTTTAGACCTGGTAGGAGCAGGTTTAGCGGCGCGATGCTAAATCATTCTTTCGTGTGAAAAGTCATGGAAGTAGTCGACTTCGTTGATTTGACTTTAAGATTTAGCTTTGATTTAACTTTAGACTTTAGCTTTAAAAACGCTTGCATAGAACTTATCCATATGCTATACAACACAGTGAAGCGGTCGAATAGCCATCATCAAGCCGTTTCACCGAATACTCAACTAATTTCTTATTTTTTCAAATAGCATCATACTTTACTACCAAACCAAGCAAGAAATTTTTTCAAACCACTATTGAGCATGGTCCCACTAGTTTATTAGAAAGTGCTCCGATGGGGCAGAAAAAAGAACAATACACTTGCTTGGATAGTTGCCAAGCTAGAAAAAGGATTTAACTAGATTTTTGAGAACGTGGATTAAAGTTGGAAAAAATTCACTTTCATTATATTGAATTTTTATTCCTTCTCAAAAAAAAATTTCCATGTCTGTGAAAAAGTATATTCTGCAGCATCGTGCATTTTGTCCTTCCCCCGGCACCAACTACAGTAAAACTTTCCTATATGAAAATTATATGCACATGATTTCAAATGTAAAGAAATGGTAAACCAATAGCTTTCTAAATCCCGACCGATTCAAAACTCCTGCCTCTCACACTAGCTGAAAAATAGTGAGGCAGGCATATTATAGTCTTTTTCAGAACTATAAAGAAACCTGGGGTTGGTTGCACTAACCCAACATGAGGATAATCTCAACATCGGGATCAAATTGATCATTGTGAGTTTGTGCTAATCGCAATGTCCAAATTATTCTCTTCCAGTGCACAAACAACACTCACTTTAGGATTAACTAATACTGAGGTTTAAGTTCCAGTTTGGAAATCGCAGAAATTTTTATATTTATTTGCTTTAAAAATAAGAAAATTATGTGAAAATGTTAGTTCAACCCATCAGCTCGAGTTGGGGATAATCTCGACATTGAGATCGTTATAATCCTGATGACATTGAAATTATACCGAACTTGATATCAAACCGAGTCGCTTTTTTGTTCGATATTATTTTGAGCTTCAGCTTAGACCCCTTCAGTGCAACTGTGTCTTATTTACAGTCATTGGGCACCGATCTGCAAATGGGAAAACAGGGAAAAGCATACAGAAATGCTGCTGATTCAGCCGTGCCTGTATCAGGGGTGTGCGCCAAATCCAGTACCCGGTTCTCCCGGACTCTACTCGCAGTCCCACGGCAACAGCACGACTTTTTTGAAAGCAGGACCGGAGCGACAGAGATGGGTGAAATTGCTTCCCATTTGCGATACCGCAAAAAGCGCTCTTTCTGCAAATTTCGGTTTAAATCCAAAAACTATGAATGGTGCCATTCCGTTGAATAGTTAGAAGAGAATAAATTTGTTTATAGCTTGTAATCAGTAGAACTTACAGAGTGAATTCTATGTTATATGTTATATAAAATGAATGAATTAAACATATCTTGCACAATTGATTTAGTTCTGAGAAGACTTTGTGCTGTAGCTTTTTTTCTAAAAAAGCTGAGTGGAATTTTGTGTGCCGCTTTCCCCCAGTTGATTCCTGTTTTATTGACACTAAACTTTGCAAAAAAGTTCAACGCAGTTAGAAGCACACATGTGTGAAGGAGGAAATGGAGGTACAATCTACCCCAAAGGTTTTGAAACTGAAAAATTTGATGAAAAAAAAATTTGTTGGTCAACTGTTTTTGAATTTTTTGTCTCAAAAAACGCCAAAGAACCCCGTACTCTCCTCAAAATTTCGGAGATCCACATGTTCGGTTGGAAAGCGTGTTGATGCACTCAGCTGCAGAATATACCTTTTCACAGACAAAAATCCTTTCTGAGAAAGAATGAAAATCCGATATAATGGAAGTGGATTTTCGCCAACTTTAATCCACGTTCTCAAAAATCTAGTTCAATCCTTTTTCTAGCTTGGCAACTATCCAAGCAAGTATATTCTTCTTTTTTCTGCCCCATCGCGGCATTTTCTAATAAACTAGTTCATCTCTTTTTAGTGGGCCTGAACCATGCTTGAAAACCCTCATAGAAGCGCATTGAAGTTTTTAACTTGGTCATTTTCACATGAAAGAAACAATAAAAAATCTTGCAGCTATGAATTCTCACCTTTGGTGAAAGTTAAAGATGTTTAAACCGCATAGAACTTAAAACACGTTGTAAACAGGGTGTAAAGTGATCATTTCCATTGAGTTTCCCATAATCAAGAACCTTTCAACCCAAAAAACCGCAGAAATACCTTTGTTTACACACAACAATTTCTTGTGTGAAGTGATCGTGTCCATTGAAGTCTGCATGGTCAGAAACCTCTTCCCTCAAAAATCGCAGAAATACATTTGAAATACACTCAATATAATTTTATGTGTAAAGTGATCGCATTCATTCAATTCCCCGTGGTCGAAAACCCCTTCCATAAAAAATCTCGAAAATAGGCTCGGCTACACCCGAGATGATTTGTTTGTGTAAAGTGACGCATCCATTGATTTCCTGCAGCCGAAAACCCCTTCCACAAAGAAATCACGAAAATAGGCTTGTTTACACCGGGAATATTTTTTTGTGTAAGGTGATCGCACTCATGAAATTTCCCGTCTTCAAAATCCCCTCCCCCCAAAAAAATTACGAAAATACGCTTGTTTACACCAGGAATAATTTTTTAAGTAAAGTGATCACATCAATCAAATTTCCAGTGTTCGAAAGCCCCTTCCACTGAAAAATCACGGAAATACGCTTGTTTACACCCGAGATAATTTTTTGTGTAACGTAATCGCATTCATCAAGTTCCCGTGATCAAAAACCCCTTCCACAAAAAATCAGGAAAAACGCTTGTTTACATCCGGGATAATTGTTCGTGTAAAGTGACCGCGTCCATCTAATTCCCAATGGTCGAAAACCCTTAGAGCCAGAAAATCCCAATAAGGCTACCGGTTAAATTGAAACTGCAAAAAATTATTTTTTTGAAGCCGTAAGTATTATATAATAAAATTGGGGAATTTCGGGTTTCCCGGGACTTTGGACCACGATATAATTGAATTGGGGCCATATTTAAAAAAAATAAAAAATGGCATTTGAGATTGCACCTCCAAGATGTTTAGGCCGAAGTATGAAGCTTGGATATGCCACACCCATTATGGGGCATGGTGGGACTGGGGACCCTCAAAAATTGCATTTTTTGCATGTTTTTGGGGCCCCACCGAGCACCACTTGCAGATAGAGACGAAATAACAAAAGGCACCCCATAGTTTGCCCCTATGCCCGAAATTATGCAAAAAATCCAAAGGTTCTAGCTCTTAACGCTTTGGATCTAGGGTGGGGGGACATGAAATTTGGGGGCCAAGTATATTATAGGTTGAGGCTATTGCGCCACCTATGATATTAGTGTATATGGGACAAAACAAAGTCACACATGGCAGTCGTGTGTCTCTTTCCATGTCACTGTCGAACATATCGTAGGTTCTGCTTCCATTGGCTCCTTGATCGCAAGACATTGAAACTACAGAAGAAAACTGCTATTGAAGTCACATGACCCTTTTGGGTGGAGGCTTAATACATTGATTTGACTACCAATACATTCCATCAAGTAGTAAACTTCCTCGTTCGAAAAATTTCAATCACGATTTTCCGACTTATTTTGAAGCGAAAAAATGTGAACCGCGAGAAAAATAAAAGTACCCACAAAAAAGTTCTTCCTTCTACAAAAATAGCACTACCTCAGCCCGGGTTGAAAATTTATTACTAGCGCGCCTTTTGGAATAGCACTCGGAACTTAATTCGTGCCATACATGCACAGCATAGAGATTCTGCTGGGGGTCAGCCAGGTCAGGGGGTGGGATACAAATTTCTTTCGTTTCTGATAATGAAAAGAACGGTCTTAGAAAGTCTTTTAGCATCCAAGCAGCATATTCTTCAACCTATAGAAGTCAAATATGTGGAATTATTGTCTTAGACAGCACTTTTTAAAGTTTTAATGTTACTTTTTTGGAATCAACTATGCTTTGTTTAGGAAAACTGCTAAACTACAGGATCATTTCCACTTTTATGACGACTTTCTCTTCTCTCTTACTCATCTTCCTTCGTCATCTTCTCAATCATTGTTGGGAAAGTCAAATCTGCTGGGGGTCAGCAAGAATCTGGTGGGGGTCAATAAAACTCTGCTGGGGGTCAAAACCCCCAACCCCCACGTGCATGTATGGCCCGTTCTATCTAAAGTTCTGGACAAACAGCGAACTAGATAGCCCGGGCTAAATCAAAATTTAGCCTTAGTCTAGCACTAGTCTAGCACTCGTACTGGAACACGGCCCTAATGTACATAGAGTGGCAGTAACTCAGTTACAGAAAATTACGCTATGTCATAACCTTGTTGCGTCGTTGCAACCAACCGGGAAGTGCAAAGTTTTGAGGAACAGGAAGAGTCGAATTCTTCAGTGAAATGCACATGCGTAAAATCAAAGTATATCATTCCATTTTATGCCAACAAGTTTCTTTTCCTACGATATTTCGGAAGCCTACCAAGCATGAACTTCTGTTTTTTCAAAATTTCTCTTTGGGCTTTGTTGACAAATTTTGTAATCCCGGATGCACCCTAGTTACTTGGTGATCTGCGCCTCAATTTTCACTCGTAAAATGTGTGAAAAACCGTAACAGCAATAAACGGACATTTTCTGAGCCTTATGTTCACATAGTTGAGGCTTAGCGGTCACATTTGGCTCAGTTTTCAGTTTACTCTAATGCAAAGTTAATTGTACTGCGTCTCCCACTTATCTACGCTATTTTGATTTGTTGTAAAATGCAAAGTTTTTGTGTAAACATGACACAATTTCACATAATGTTTAGTAGTCATTGCAATTTTATCTGTAAAATTTTCACGATTGGATTTTGCATATTGGTGATGCCGTTGCATGACTTTGTTCGTGGCATATACATGATCTTGGAATGTGCGAAAATTGCGTCCTGGTTTGAGTGAACTGGGAGTGTTGTCTTTTTTCACACAATTTTTTTTTCTGAAGTCTGCTATATCCTTATGGCCCAAGCTTTTTGACAACTGGACGTTTGTCTACCTAACGGGTATTGTATAGCTGTGCTATTAACATAAAATTTTATTAATGAAAGGTCGGATAAATAAAGCTTGTTTATGGAAAATTTCTTGAGCCAGTTTCATCAGAGACTTCCAGCTGAGCTGTAGCTCAACTTTCTCGATATGTTTTGTGTGCGGGAGTTAAGCTGCAGCTAAGCTGCACCTCAGTTGGAGTTCAAGTCTCTTTGATGAAACAGCACCGTTGTCTACATCTCAAAAATTGCCAAATCGACCCAAAATTAAAACCGAGTTGATAAGCGGAGCAACCTGTATCATAGTCAAGTTAGAATCGGTTTTTAGGATTGCTACAGTGAATCCTAGATTCAGGTTGAATCTAGGTTCAGGCCTATGTGCTATCTAGCTGACATCTTATTTTTTTCAAAGCTAATATTTTGCATCCAGAAATTTAAGACAATTTCTCTAAGGCTCGACCAAGGTTATGATAAGTAAAGAACTAATCATGCTTCTGAAATACATATTTTGTCCAGTTTTTTGCGTCGAACAACATTTCAGCATTCGTTCGATCTGAAAATCAAATTTCCCATTGCAACATCTATCCAAAAGTTTTAATTTTTTATAATTTTTGGAATTTTAGTTCATAGTCATTGTAAGTTATTAGGTGTGCAATGGATAACAATAATATTCGTATTTTGCCAGCGTTTGTAACTATGTTTAATGTATATGCGTGGCACATATAGTACTAGTTTATTAGAAAATGCCCCGATGGAGCAGAAAAAAAAAATATACTTGCTTGGATAGTTGCCAAGCTAAAAAAAGAAATGGACAAGATTTTTGAGAACTCGGGTTAAAGTTGGAAAAAATTCACTTTCGTTATATTGGATTTTCATTCTTCCACAAAAAAAATTTTCCGTGTCTGTGAAAAAGTATATTCTGCAGCATCATTTTCCTTCCCCTGGCATCGACAACAGTAAAATTTTTCTATATGGAAATTATCTGTGCATGACTTCAAATGTAAAGAAATGGTGAACCAATAGCATTCTAACTCCCGACTGAGGGAGGCATACTTTTAGTTATAATTTCGACATTGAGCTCGTTACAGTCCTGATGACATTCAAATTATACCGAACTTGAGATCAAACCGAGTCGTCTTTTTGCTCGAGAAAATCTTGAGCTCGAGCTTAGACCCCTTTAGTGCAACTGAGCTTTGGTTACTTACGGAGTGAATTCTATACGATATGTTATGTAAAATGAGTGAATTAAACATATTTTACACATTCAACTTAGTTCTAAGAAGACTTTGCGCTGTAGCCTTTTCTAAAAAAAACTGAGTGGGATTTCATGTGTCACTTTCCCAGATTTGATTCCTGTTTTATTGACACTAAATTTAGAAAAAAGGCTCAACGCAGTTAGTTGCACACATGTGTGATGGAGGACATGGGCGGTACAAACTACCCCAAGGGTTTTGAAACTGAAAAATTTGTTATGAAAAAAAATCTTTGGCCAACTTTTTTTGAATTTTTTTGTCCTAAAAAACGCCAAAAAAAACCAAAGTCCACCCCTGTACTCTCCTCAAAATTTAAGAGATGCACATGTTTGGTTGGAAAGTGCGTTGATGTTTTCAACTGCAGAATATACTTTTTCACAGACATGGAAAATTATTTTTGAGAAAGAATGAAAATACAATATAACAAAAGTGAATTTTTTCCAACTTTAACCTAAGTTCTCAAAAATTTTGTCCACTTCTTTTTCTAGCTTGGCAACTATCCAAGCAAGTATATTCTTCTTTTTTGCCCCATCGGGGCATTTTCTAATAAACTAGTCCACCTCTTTTTAGTGGGCCTCAGCCATGCACGAAAACCTTCGTAGAAGCACATTGAAGTTTTAAATTTGGTCATGTTCACATCAAAGAAACAATAAAAAAAACAATCTTAAAGCTGTGAATTATCACTTTCGGTAAAAGCAAAAGATGTGTAAACTGCATAGAACTTGAAACACGTTGCAAACATAGTGTTAAAGAACCATTTCCATTGAATTCCCCATGATCAGGAACCCGTCAACCCAAAAAACCGCAGTAATACTTTTGTTTACATACAGAATAATTTTTTTATGTGAAGTGACTGTCTATTGGACCCCCCCCCCCCCAGAAATCGCAGAAATACATTGGTACACACTCAATTTAATTTTATGTGTAAAGTGATGGCATTCATTAAATTCCCCATGGTCGAAAACCCCTTCTTCCAAAAATTCGCAGTAGTACCCTCATTTACATCGATGATGATTTTTTTGTGTAAAGAGACCGCGTCCATTTAAATTTGCTTTGGTCGAAAACCCATAAACCAAAAATCCCAATTACGCTACTGGTTTAATTGAAACTGCAAAAAACTCGGGCACCAATGCTGCAAAAATTATTTTTTCGAAGCCGTAAGTTTATATAATAAAATTGTCAAATTTCACGGTTCCGGGGACTTTGGACAACCATATAATTGAATGGAGGTTATAAGAATCGCATTTGAGATTGCACTTCCAAGATGCTCAGGCCTAAGTATGGAGGTTGGATATGGCACACCCATTGCTGGGCATGGTGGAACTGAAGGGCCTAAAAAAGTGCGTTTTTTGCATGTTTTTAGGGCCCCACCGAGCACTACTTGCAGATAGAGGCGAAATGACAAAGGGCACCCCGTAGTTTGCTCCTTTGCCCGAAATTATGAAAAAAACCCGAAAGTTCTAGCTCTAACCGTTTTGGCTCTACGAGAGGGGGTACATGAAATTTGGGGGCCAAGTATATTGTGGGTTGACGGTATCGCGCCACCTATGATTATGTTGCATCAATACTGTGGTTTACACTGCACTTTAAATTTAGATTTATAGTAGTTATTACAGACCTCAACACATTTTCTATCCCATCAAGTCAAATAATAAGTGTCCTTGATTGAACCGCCCTATGCTATGGCTGAACTCGCTGGCCACATACCCGCAAAGTTTTATCAAAATTTGAAAACCCTTGTGTGTGCCACAATAAAACAGGTGAAAGTCATTTTTAATTGAATGATGAAATATCAATGATTCAAGCCTACATCGATCAAGTTGCAGCAACAGTATATGACTACCTATCCTCCGAGTTGCATCACAATATCAGCACTTGTTATATGGTAAATGACTAGCAAAGCCACATTCTTTTGGTAAACTAGGACAAAAGTTTGTTTAAATTAAAGTTTGTGTATCCTTTTCAAATAATAAGGCCTTTAGGATCTATTCTTTCAAAGGAACCTTGGCGCCCTGAAAGATGTTCATGCGAATAATAAACGAACTGAATTGACCGTAGCAGTTAGACGAACAAATTGAGAAAAAAGATTTCGGTCTACGCCGCAGGTTATTGTCTGCTCACGGAGTTGGACTAAAGGTTTAGCGGATTTTGGTGTCTGAAAGGCGATCCTAATCCTGAGCCTAGGTATAGGCTTAATAGACATAGGTTTACCAGACTCAGGCTTTCGCTTAGGAAATCCACAATCTGTATTAACCTTTCAGTCACAATCTGTCATCTGCGTTCACTCTTGGGTAGTCAACGTAAAAATGCTAAAGAATTCATCATATGTGTTACAACCATACACGTTCTTGGAGGGTTTGGGGGTCCTGACCCCCCAGAGCCCTGGCTAACCTCTGCCGAATATTCATTTTTTGGGATCTTTCTCTTTTTTACGTGAAAACTTGGAAATTTTATGTAAAAATGCTGCAAATTATTTGAAAAAATTTTTTTTCCTGTTGGAACTGAAAGAGCATCTACAAACCAAGTGTTTAATCATTCTGATCCATTTTGACTGAATTTTCAGCACTCTCGAAAAAAAACTTGAGGCTAACGCCCCATCAGAATTTTTGTGCTGTACATGTATGGTTACAACACATGGCAAAGTCAAGAGAACATCATTTGTCAATGGAAATCTTGTAATCCAATGCTATAGTCTGTTTTTTATAAAATGCTTCCAAATAGAAAAGTGACACAAATCAGTACTGTCGCCAAAATCGTTTACATAGAGCTTTTACCGTAAAATTTTTCACTCGAAAAATTGTTAAAGGTGAGCTCAGTAAGCTCAGGAATTTCCGGACCTATATAACATATTGTTCGTCAGCAAATCATGAAAATGTGAAATACTACTTGCTTTCCACTCGTATTATTTAGAAGCATTTCAAGAAAAACAGACTATAGAATATAGACTTTAAAGCAGTTGGTACCACGAGCTACTTCAACGTCCATTTCGCATCCACTGCACCCATAGCTTACAAAGTTTGTACTGAAAGCATACGAATACATTTGAAGTTTGAACAAGTACCATAGCTTGAAATCCACCATGTAATTCATGAAGACCAGACATAGATCACACCTCTTCAAATATCAAAGTTTTGGATTGCTATTGATCCAAAAATCACGATAAAGAGTATCGAAGAACAACCTGAAGATTTTGCAGCCACCACTGATAAGCCATATACAGTGGAATGCAATGCTTCCAACTGCCCTGAGGAAGGCTACGGAAGGCCTCTATTAGCCCGTCCACATTAAATTTTGTGTGAACTCCGGTGACTTCAAAACCATGGTATAATTGGATTGAGTTTATTTTTTTCAAATAAGAAAAAAGTATTATCTGAGGGATGCTGTGGGTAGATGCTTGGAGCGTAGTATCGATCTCGGGGATGCTATGCCCAATGTAGGCCTTAAAAAGACCATTTTTTGCATGTTTTTGGAGCCCCACCGAGCAACATTTACAGATAGAGGCTAAATGATCACAAGCACCCCATAGTTTGTCCCTAGGGCCAAATTTAGGAAAAACCTCGAGGTTGGGGGCCAACTTTGTGGTCCAAGTATATTATAGGCTTTCGCTGCCGCGCCACCTATGACCTGATCACAAGAAATGCAATTCTATAATTTGTTTTTTATAAAATGCTTCCAAATAGAAAAGTGACACAAATCAGTACTGCCGCCAAAATCATTTACATAAAGTTCTGTTTGTAAAATTTTTCACTCGAAAAATTGCTAAAGGTTAGGTCAGTACGCTCACAAATTTCCAGTCCTGCATGACATTTTGTTTATCAGAAAATCGCAAAAATCTGAAATACTACTTGCTTTCCACTTTCATTATTTGGAAGCATTTTAAGAAAAACAGACTATAGATAAAAAATTCTATAGGATTGAACTCGCCTATCTCAAAAAACTGTCAGATATGCTAGTGAAATGCTCTTGAACTAACGATTCCGAATCCGTATAATATTTTATTTTCCCTGCATATTGCCTTATTATAACTTTTAAGGAGGCGGAGGACCTCGCAGCGAACCTCAAACGTGGAATCCGGCCACGTGGTCGAGGCGCCGTCGGGTCATATGCGTGATATCAGGCAGCGGCGCCATTCTATTTCTCATGTCGGTCATCTTCACTTTGGTCATTTCGTCGCTTTTTTTGAGACAGGAAGTTATTAGAGTATGGCACCGATTCTTTGTGGTGTGTGTGTAAATAGCGTAGTTTCCCATTGGTTTTAGAACACTATAACGCCGATCTTATGGCCAGAAAGTTCTACGGTAGGTTTTTTCTTACTTTCTCATTTTGTTTCTGTAATTTTATCTTTGTTATGCAGACGCCAACGCTATTTACAACAACAACGGTAAGGCCACAATGAAGTAAACATGTTATGCCAGAAATTTCACTGAATGTACTATGGCCAACGGAGCAGAGAACTTAGTTTGACGTCAGCATACAGCAAAATCAAGAATGTTTTGAGTCTTTGGATTAGTCGTAACTGTGAAGCTGCTTGAATTTCTATATTGTCTAGGAAAATCTGCATCTCACAAGGAAGAAGTTGCGTTCATCAAAGTATTGCATATTTTGTCCAGGAACCAGTTTTCACCGGATCCTTCGTCTCGTTGCCGAAGAATCTTTCGAAATGGTGCCAAGACCTCACCAAAGACCCGTGCGCTTATCACAAAAAAAAATTTGTCACTGATTGCCAGAAAATGACGTGCAGCACAGTTACAATTAAAGTAAAGTCTTTATATTAAGGCCATCTAATGAATCGATCGACAATTTAGAATTTTATTCCTTTCTTCAGGCGAAGTTTCAGGGATCGATTCAAGTATAGTCTGTTTTTAGAAATACCTCAAAATTGAAAAATGAGAAAAAATCAGTACCACCATCGAAATCGTTTACACAAAGCTTTTACAGTAAGATTTTTCACTCAAAATATTGCTGAATATTAGTTGAGTATGTTCATAGAGCAGTCCAATGTGGTACAGGATTCAGCAAAGCATCGTCAAACATATGGATTATTCCTTCTTTACACTTTCATTAAGCATTTTAAGGGAGTAGACTATAGAGATCTTGACAAACTTTAGAGGATATTATTATCACTTAAACATAGAAGCTGCATTACCTCGTATTTTTTAAAATAGAGCATTCCTATGCGTTAGCTTGAAATTCGAAAGTTATTCGAGCCAAAAAAAACATTGTTTGCCGAGTATTAGACGCGGTGAATTATAGCATTTGACCAGAACTAATTTTTAGTCAAAGTAGAGCGAAAATGAGCTACTTTTATCAATTTCCCATACCTATTTAAAAATAATGATTGCTATTGAATGTATAGGATTGTAACTAGGAGCAAAGAAATCCTGTTTATTCTAATCTCATGACTCCGTCAAAAAGGAGCATGATGAGGCTTTTTTCATATATTCTTGAGTTGTTTGTGACAAGATCGAAGCATTTCGATGCAAAATCTCCAAACCGGCGCCGCCATTTCGGTGCCAGCCACTTTGGCGCTGGGCCGTTTCGGAGTCAGACGTTTTGGGGCCAAACGGCTTTTTTGTTTAATGTTTTCTCTCGTTTTTTTACTTTCTCTTTTTCGTCTTATTTCTCCTTTATCTTATATTCTTATTTGTTTCTTTTTTTTGTTTCTATTTCTTTTTTCTGTCGTTTTATGTGTATTGTTTATGTTTTTATGTGCTCTATTGTCCCTGCGCTCTATTGTCCTGCACTCTATTGTCCTGCACTCTATTGTCCATACACTCTATTGTCTATACGCTCTATTGTTCTGCGCTCTACTGTCCGCACTAATGTCCGCGCTCTAATGTCCCTGCGCTCCTATGTCCGCGCTTTAATATCCGCGCGCACTAATGTCCGCGCTCTATTGTTCCTGCGCGGTATTGTTCCGCGCTCTATTGTCCTGCGCTCTAATGTCTCTGCGCTCTAATGTCCGCGCGCTATTGTCCCGCGCTCTAATGTCTCGGTACCATACTGTTATGATTTTCTGTATGTCGGATGTCGCATAGGACTGAAACTCATTGAGTTTACTTACTAATCATGGCCAATTTTCCAAGCGAAAATCCTACTATAAAAGCCTTGTGTAAACGACTTTAGGAGTGGTACCTTTTTGTTATTTTTCAATTTATAGCTTGCATAAAATAAACTATGGTTGACTTATGTCACCCAGTCCTCGTAGGTGCCTAGGTACAGTCAATTTGACTTATGATATGCAGGATTTTGCTTTGCATTGTCTTCACTTCTCTTACATACTCTTCCACACATCTATTACAACCTCTGAATGTAACCAGGGAAATAAAGCTGAATATTATTATTTTGTTTTTTATATATGAAATTTTATTCTGCCAAGCGCCGAAATAGCTGGCGCCGAATTGTCCTAGACCGCGAAACAACTCCCCCGAGACAACATATGGTCACAATATCATGATTTCATTTTGCAGCTGAACAGAGACATAGTTTTGCGTCACGACGGTATGGTGAGTGCCCGTTTGGAATTCCGACACATCTTTGATGATGAGTACGGTCAAGTAGTGACGCCGCCGCAAGGCGGCTTGTGTTTACTGCCCGAACGCAAGAACGAAAACGACGAGACCAGTTTCGGGCGCTGCCGCAACCAACAGTGCGACCCGACACCCGATTCTTACATACGACAGTACCTCAAATTTTCGCCTGTCGACGGCAAAATGGTTGACGCTGGCGCTTTGACTAAAGCCGAATGTTTCGCCGCCGGTCCAGATATTTTGACTTCGTGTGAGATTTTTTGTCACCTGCTCAACTTCATACTGTTAAGACCCATTTGTACTTGTCTTTTCCGACGGAACGGAACGGAATTCAATCGACGGAACGTAACCGAACAGAACGGAAATTTCGGTTCGGTTGGAGGCTACCGTCGGTCGTTTTCCATTAAATCGCAATTATACTTTCTTACCAAAAGTGGAAATTGTGTCAAAAAAATAATGCAATTTAGTTAATTTCTATGTAAAAAAGTTTTTCTGGCACGCATATTTAAATTTCATTTGAGATGGATATCGACAGCCCCGCAAAAAAGATTTCATTTTCAAGCCGTAGGCATAGTAGGCCGCAACGGGCGAAAAACAGTGTGACCCGCACACTTTTTTGCGGCTTCCGAAAATTGCGGCCGGCAAGTCGCCCGCGACCGGAAAAAATTTTGCGGGTCGCAACCCGCAACCGCACTGCAGTTTAATGCGGTTTATGGACCCGCAATGAGTTCGCGAGTGGAGTACTTTTTGCGGTTCTGGTAACCGCAATCGATACAGTATATGCAATGCTGCGCTGACTAACACTATATACCTGAATGAATGTGAACAGATCGTGCTATCGATTAGACATCCAATTTTTTTAAAACCCCCTCTGTCTGAAATTCGTATTTTGCGATGAACCATTTTATATTTCTTTGTGAAAACTTTCCTACGGCAAGTACCTACATAGAAGAAAAAAAGTCTCCAAACTTCAAGGTCAGATGTCTGCTTAATGAAATTTTTACAAGAAATTAATGTAACTTTTTCAAAATTTGTGTTTTTTTTAATTGTTATTAATTGCCGTAAAAGAATCCATAGATAGTGCGATGCTGATCTAATTGCCTTTCCCGGACAAAACTGCGAGAATAATTGTGAATTTTTTTGTTTCTTTGCACAAATTTGCTTTAGAAAATTCTTTTTCATAAAAGTTACCAACTTATATTTTTTGTATTTCGGGTCACATAATTTATTTTATGACGCAATTTACTTTTAGAAATTATTATTTTTGCGCACGAGTCAAAAATGACAAAGGGAAAAGAACAACGAATAAAAAAGTTTTAAAAAATTTTAAAAATTAAAAAAAAATTCTATTCCGTATGTATTGTGTTTTGTTTTTAAAAATTAAAATTAAAGTGAGAAATTAAAAACTCAAGTTCATTCATTTTTAACATGTACAGTAAATGCTTCATTTCCCGTTTTGCACCGGAAACGTTAACATTTTTTTTGAGCTCTCACTTGTCATCATGGCGGCCTTAACGGTCAATTTCTCATATAATTCAAAGTCATTATACTTTTGGATAGTTTGCTGGAAAATTTGTTACACAATGCTCGTAAATTCAAACATACCACCGTTTTTTCTTCGAAGAGTATTTCTACATTTACACCCACAATTTTTTTCATTTCCAATTTGTTTACTGAATAGATCCCGTTCGAGGAAAAACCGGTTCATCAAACTCGAAAAGTTCAATGTTCTTTCAATTTTAATGAATTAACGGCTCTAGAAAATATCAAAATGTTTGAAAAAGATCAAAAACACTTAAATAAAGCGTTTATGAGCATTTTAAGCGAAAAAGCGACTTGAGGAAAATAGGGAAAAATTTTGATCCCTTTCCGCATTTGGGGAAAGGCCGTTGAGGAAAAAGCAGTGATTCCGACGGAAAATTTCGTATGAGAACAAGAAAAATAGCTTACATGGGAAATTCGCTCAAATCTTGAAAATATAAAATTTATTTTTTCCGCCTGAGTTGGGATACTTTCCACGGAAATTTTTGAACGGCGCAATTGAAATTTTTCGGCTCGGTCGATTTCGGTTGACTACAGTTATACTTTCCGCAATTTGTCCGACCGATGACGACTGTTCGGAAAAATTGCCTCCGTTCCGTTCCGCCGAAAAAGGCAAGTATGAATGGGCATTTAGTCCATTTGTCCAAATGAGCCTCCTAACATAAAAACATTACAAATAATAAGCCTGAAGCGTAATTTACAACTTTTTTCCCTAAATTCAACTTTTTCTAGGTTATACTTGCTACGCAAAATGATGTGTAGGCAAAAATAAAAAACCTACGTTAGCAGTCAACTTTTTTGGTATATATTGACCATAGCAGATTGGCCAACAACTCCCCCATGTACTACTGGTTTTTATTATGCAAAAGCTTTTCTGTACATTCCGAGTTTAATTTTAAAATAAATGGACTATAGTTGCCTAGTTAGGACTACAACTTGAGAAGAGAGGCTTATTGACATACGGTAAATATTGCAAGTATTGGGTTTGTTGAAATTTTGGATCGTGGACGGCATGACTTCCGCAGGCCTCAGGTTAATTGACTGCCTGAATAATCATTAGCACGCATACGCTATACTCCATTCATTTTGAAATAATCGATGCAGCGATTAGGAAGTCGGACTTTTGATTTTTTGCTTTTTTTGGGCACTTTTTTTTCTCAAATTTGTCCGATTTTTTGGGGCAAAGAAAGAGAGACGAAGCATCGATGATTCTTGTAAACTGAATTAGTGAAAATATTTGTCTTCTTTCGGAAAACTGCTTAATCATAAAATGACGAACCCACCGCAATTTCGTCTTGTCCATTAATGAATAGAAAAAATGGAACACTATGGTCTGTTTTTCTTGAAATGTTCCTAAATAATTAAAGTGGAAAGCAAGTAGTATTTCAGATTCATGATTTTTCATGATTTTCTTGTAAACAATACATCATATAGGTCTAGAAATTTGTTAGCATATTGACCTAACCTTTGACAATTTTTTGAATGAAAAATATTACGGTAAGAGCCCTATGTGAACAGTTTGACGACACTGATTTGCGTCACTTTTTTTATTTGGGAGCATTCTATAAGGAAAAGGCTATAGTCTGTTTTTCTCGAAAGGCTCGTAAATTATAAAACGGGAAGGCAAGTACTTATTTCATATTTTAACGATTTTCTGCTGAACCGTATGTCACATAGAACTAAAAATTTGTGAGCATACTCAACAACCTTCAACGTTTTTTGAATGAAAAATTTTGAATGAATTTTCGTACGATAATGGCAACAATATTAATTTTTGTAGTTTTCCAGTCTACAAGCTTTGCGTAAAAATACACGATAAAAATTTTATATTGAAACGTTATAGTCTGTTTTTCTTGATTTGCTCCTAAGTCACGAAATTGGAAAGCATGGAATTCGACACTTTTGTTAGTTTCTGCTAATTCCTGCTTTACCTTAAAATGGTTAGCACACTGAATTAATCATTCGAAAATTTTTTAACGTCAGTCTTAAAGAAAAAACTTTGTGTAAACGATTTTGAGAAAAGTACTTATTATTTTTCATTTTTTATTTTACGACATATTCAAAAAAGGACCTAATTATATATATATAGTCTGTCTTTCATAAAATGCCTGTAAATTGGAAAATGACAAAAATAGGCACTCTTGACAATTTCGATTCAACGGAGCTTTATTTTTTCCTCAAAAAATTCGCTGAAGGTTGATGAAGTATGCTCACAAATTTCCAGTCCTATGTGACGTATGGTTTAGCAGAAAAACGTCAAGATATGAAATAGTGCTTACTTTCTATTAGTTTTGTTATTTACAAGCATTTCAAAAAACAGACTGTAATAGTCATTGGTGCAACCGATGAAAAATACACGACTATGGTCTATTAAGCCTATCCAATGTTGAATTGATGAAAGTTGTACTCGTGCAAACTGCCCACAGGATATGAAAATAATAAGAAATTGTTGAAAAATAAAAAGTTTTCTATAATATGTAGAAAAATATAGAAAAAGAAAAAAGTTTTTTTTCAGTCCCTGTCTTGGGCATAACCCAGTGCGGCAAGACCAAAGTTCACAATAGATGCGTCATGCATCCGATTATTTTGAGAAAATGTTCGCCGCCCGAGATGGGTGGTAAACCTTGTTACGACGACAATCAAACGCCGTTTGTCTTCGCCAACCAGACGCCTCTCAGTTTTGGCGAACGGTGCGACTGCAGGGGCGAATTCGATCATTTGCAAAATATGATTTGTAACGCAGATTTGAATGGCAAAACGCAGTGCGGCTATATGGTCGACAGCACGGAAAACAGCTTTGGCGACTTGGCGGACGATTTCTACGGTTGCTGCTTGCCCGATACGCCCCCCGGCAGCCGAGCCATGTGTATCGTCGGCAATTGTATCAATCCGTTTTTTCAATAAACTTTTTTCCCGTCTCTCCGAAAAAATCATAGTGCTAATGGTACGCCAGTCTTCAACGTTTTTCGTTTCTGTGAGGGGTTCCGGTTTTATCGTACGTTGCGTTCTTGCTGTACATTTTCGACATTAGTTTCCTACTAATTCCTTTGTTATATCTAATGAAAATCATTGTAATAAAATTAATCCAGCTTGGAATGTTGCATTACAATTTTTATAATGCCAACTTTTGTCATTTTTTCGATTTACAAGCATTTCATAAAAGACTGACTAGGCTTTGACCTGATAATGGGTACGTAGGATTTCGAACAGGTGCCTTGATTTTCCTGAGTTCAGGTGGCCCGTCGGCTCATACCAGGAGGACTACTTACCGATACCGCTAGGTATCCCTCAGCTGGGATGTTTTCATGGCACTTCACACTCCCAATTACAAGTAGTATGCCTGTAGGTTTCAATCTTTGGAATCCAGAAGCAAGCACCAAACATTTATACTTTTTGGGAAACGATATACAGCCGGGTTTTCTTGCGATGTTTCTAAATAATGGAAGTGGAAAGTAAGTGGTATTTCAAATTTTCTGATAAACAGTATATCATAGGACTGGAAATTTGTGAGCATACTGAACTAACCCTTAACAATTTTCGAATGAAAAATCTTACTGTGAGAGCTCCATGTAAACGATTTTGACAAAATTTCTCATTTCTGTCACTTTTCAATTTGGAATCATTTTATTGAGAACGGACTATAGCAACCATCTTCTGTGTTTTTAAATAATGAAATCAGGAAGCTAGCAGCTTATACCTTCTTTATTTTCTGCTAAACGGCACATCAAATAGCACTGGAAGTTCGCGAGCCCAACTATTCAACATCAGAAATTTTTGAGTAAAAAATTTCGCAGTAATGCTTTGTGTGAAAGATTTTGGTGCGCAAGAATTTGATGAACGAACTTTTAGTTCACCAATAACTTGATTTTTCCATAAATCGCATAAAAGAAAGATGACCTATTGGAAAAAGCATAACGGTTTCAGAGTTAACAATTGTTAACAATGTGAATTCGCTCCGTTTTCGTAGGCTCAAAGATGAAACTTGAATGGCAGGTGATTTTGCAGGCATCATTATAAAAATCTTTTTCCTCGATTATCATTTTGTTTTTCTTTCAATTCATCTCTATATTTCCAACGGACCATTTATACGTGAACTTGTACTCATATTTATGAATTTTGAAACATGTTCAAATCCGACATTCGTTTCGAAACCGTCTATTTTCGAAACTTTCATAATTTTGGATGTTTTTCAATTTACCAACACTAATCAAGAATAGACCGTTGTTAACATGCATTCTAATATCGTACCTATTTTGAGGACATTCATCAGACATGCACAATGTTCAAAATATGTATGTTGCTCAATGGATCATTGCAATGATGCATTGAAGCAACTTACTTAAAAAGGATTTTAGCAAAAACTACAGTTCTGATAAAATAATTTTCTTTTTTTGGTACTACGACGCCTGTTTGAAAAAGCTGCAGAGTCAGTTTGCAAGAGGCTTCATTTTCAAGATTCCAGGGTGGAAAACTTCATGTCCAAAAAAAAACTTCTTACATACAGGAAAATATGAATTCTGCTGATGAGCAATCCAAATCAGGAACTGCGAAACTACAAGTCGCGATGTTCACGCGCGCTATCAGAATTCACTGTAAAATTTACAACACCATAATATTATAAATTACTTTTGGTAACCAACTATGTAAATCATACGTGCTCAATCATGTGACGTATGCAGAAACCAAAATTAGCTCATTTATAGCGGATTTTCCATGGTGCAGATTAAACATAAGCCGATTTCACATGGGATTTTTTCTGCGGAAAAATCTTCAGTTTATTGGCGTTATTGATCTTCATTTCTCTGATTGTTTGATTATTGCACGAGTTATCTACGATCGTTCTATTTATTTTTTCTTCGCTATCACAATCGATAAAAGTTTCTCGACCGCCGTCCAACGGCAAGAAAAATCCACCACCGGTACTGTGGCACCTTTCCGTACAATATCCCGATTCGCGACCTTCCTCCTCCTCCAAATTTTGCCCCTCTTCGAAAACGGGAACGCGCCCTACATTATTAGTTGGACAAATGGTACAGTAGCCGTAATGCTGCGTACAATTATCGTCGTCGCCCGTTCGGCAACAACCCGGTATCGAAGACGAACCGCAACTGCAAACTGAACCCGGTTGTCGCGGTTCCGCTACCACGTTGTAATTATGACTGCAACAATAAACTTGCGTATCGTTGGCTCCCGTCGTGCAGTAGTTGTTGAATTTATTCAACGATATTTCCTCGTAAGTCATGTTATAATTGTCGAACGTCGGGCATGGCAAAGTGACGGAGCCGTTTCGGGATGACGTCTGCAACAAAGCGTATTGGTGCGGCAAACGAGGCAATGGTCTTTGGGGTAACAGAGGGCACTGAGTCACTCGCATTGCAGTGAAAGAAGTCGCGGATCCGACGTTGGACGGGGAAGCGAGATTCTTGTTCGGGAGTAAGTTGACCGAATACAGTAAGCTGTTGGCGTCGATATCTGTAACATTGGACGATGGTTGGACGGCTTTGTCGTTGGAATGGTCATCAAATCGATTACAAACGCAATGTCTAAATATAAATGCCTGTTTCAAGCAGCACGTATCGCTCTGGGCGCCTATCTCTCAACTAAATACATTTTTTTCGATAAATGAGGGAGCAAAAGATGCTGGAAGTCATAAAGTCAATTATATCGACTTTTTGGTTTTGGAGTGTTCACCATTTTGAATTTCGTACTTGTAAGAAACTTCCTTTAAAAACTCATTATGTTGATATCAGCCGAAAAGTCTGGCCCAGACTCACATACGGACATTCTTCAAAATGTTTAATCTTGGTGGCAGTTAGGTGTTTAGATTAAAATTTTGCTACAATTTTAGGCAGATTCCTATAGTCTGTTTTTAATGAAAAGTCTGTTTTTTATAAAATGCTTCTAAATAGAAAAGCGACACAAATCAGCAGTGTCGTCAAAATCGTTTAAATAGTGCTCTTACCGTAAAATTTTTCATTCGAAAATAGAAGATATAGAAGACATCTAGAGGTGAGCTCAGTTTGCACACAAATTTCCAGTCCTATACAGCATATTTTTTATCAGAAAATCGTGAAAATCTGTAACAGGAATGTAAATGTTATGGAATTTCGAAAATCAAAATTTTTCTGAACAATATAAAAGTCATTCGAAAAACATCAGGTGACAGAAAGAATTGTAAATAAATGACACAAAATTATCATTCAAGAGCACAAAAATCATTTTCAGGGACACGGATTTAGAATTTACAAGCGAAATTGAAGAAATTCGTTGCAGTTTTAATACTATTTTATTTTTTTCGTATTTATAATAGTCCTTGTTTTTGTAATAGCCTGTACGTCACTTTTGGAAATAATTAATTAAAATTCTCAAAACCATTAGATTAAGATGTTTCCTGTTCCTAGGAATTCTTAGTGATTGCTGAAATTTTGAAAAACAAAATTATCATACTTCTCAAATCGTTTGCGATTTGGATTCCCATATGTAAATCGCCAGACATTTACTGTTCTTTCTATAAATGTTTTTCATTACTGAGTTCCAGAGTTAAAAGTTTTAGAATGTTAGATTTCATGCTTGCTTGCATGTGTTCAGAACTTGAGCAATCAAAATTGAATAAAGGTAGAAAATCAAAGGAGAATAAAACAAAATTATTAGGAAAAATGCACGGGAAAATCGTGAAGAGAAATGATATGAAAACTATGACACAATGCATGAAAAAATAACAAAGTAGGTAAGGACAAAAAGAGAACAATATTCTCAAAATTTGAAAGCAACCGGTAGAAAATTAATGATGCCGAAAAACCAGCAAAACAAGTTAACACGCAAAAAGCCCGCAGACTTCCTCTATAACCAATTTAAAATTTTTCAACCTTGGCAGTTGGGAAACGTGAGAGATCTACAAACCGTATGACAGATACAAAAGATAGAATCTACAGAAACAATATGTTGTAATCATCTTCACCTGTGCCATAACAGGAAACATAACGCCACAATCAGTAACGTGCCGATAGCAGCTCCGAAGGCAATCAAAAAGAAAAGATAAGATAAATCATCGTGCGGCGACGGCAGTGATTTTTCGTCCACGGGTTTCATCAAGGAGACGTCCTGGACAGCAGTCCATAGCTGATCATTGGGAGTTGAACAGGAAGATACCTAAATATTGGAAGTTGAAATAGGACCAAACACGATCCGTGAAAATTTTTACATCATCTAATGACATGCCAAGATCAAAAAAAAATTTCGGTGGCGGCCTGATGTCAAAGTCGGGCGGGTCATCTAAGCACGGACATTGTTCGAAGGCCAGATCGTCGAGGACGAATGGTGATGTAAATTCCATACTAAAAGCCACAGCTAAAAAAGCATGACTCAATCAAAAATAAATATTTGACCTTGAAATTTCAACTGTTCAATGTAACTCCTGAAAATGAATCGATCGGTAACATTTTTTATGTTTCTGACGATTGGAAGACTTTATTCGGGAACACTTTTCTGGAATTTATACAAACCACAACCCTTGTAGCATATGACTCAACACTAATACCACTTCTTACCGCCACCAGAAAGTATATAATCAACAGATTGGCGACAAATGCTAGCCGTCAATCAGCCTTTATTCAAGAGTCATGTTTAGCTTCCCAAGAAACTGGCTTTTTCCTTTCCAAGATGCTATGGTTTAATGATCTTACATTCTAGAATCAGCACAACGTAGTATATATATGAGAGCATTTTTGTCGCTCGGGAAAGAAAGTTGATCGATTATAAATGGTGATGGTGGCGACTAAAAGAGGTTGTCGGGCCAAAAAACGACTTTATAATGCAACAAAAATTGAATACTAGGTTTATAACCACTGAGAATGCGAGGAAAATTTTTGAGCCATGGAAAATGTGCCCAGAAAAAAATTAAGGCTATTTTTAAAAGATACTATAGTGTAGCAGATTCTTGCTAATGTCATTAATCATTAGGTGCTTGGAGTGGTGCGATGGCGACGAGACTGCCTCGCCGTATAATGGGCCAGACTAGCGATATTGCTTTTCAAGTGGGAATTGTTAATTGAGTTTTCATGTGCACGATATACGAGTATACTGTATAACAGGATTTTCTGCGAAAGAAAGTATCGATTGGAAAATACCATAATGCAGCAGACTAACATTGAGCATCAAAATCATTGTATACAAGGCAGTGAAATGTGTCTGTCACGTGAAAAAATAAGATCAATGAAGCTGTGCGTTCCTAAAGCTAGTGAATCATTCAGCATGAGATTAACTAACTAGAATTAGCAATTGGAGTATGAACCTCTGACGTCAGCAAGACGCAGTTAACATTTCTATTTTCTAATCCTATCACTACCACTTTAAAAATGAAACGCAATACGAAAGATTGTGAGAAAGTGCTCTACAGTTGGTGGCACCCAGTTTCACACCACGTAATGTCAGCCAGACGAAAATATACCAAATTATAGTATATAGCAGTGCCTTTCCAATGTAGCAAAGAGCATCCGAATAATTCTTGTCGTTTTCCTGTGAATAGATCACAAACAATCACTGGATTTCCGAAATTTGATGAAAATATTCAAAAAATGAAGATATTACAGGATTGGTGTATGTTTGAAATTTTTTTTTCATTTGAAGCACTTCCTTCAGCAACCGTCAAACTTAGGTCATTGTCAATTCGAGCCAAAGGTCAATTTGGCTCGAATTGACAATGACCTTAGGTCAATTCGAGCCAAATTTTTTCTTCTTATGCATTAGGTAAAAACGCATCCAGCTTTCCCAGAACATCTTTTTGTGGCATTTATCCTGATTCAGAAACATTAATGAATGACAGTGCAGTGTGTGCAAATCTCTGCCGCTCCCAAAACGGTGCCTGATGATTACGATGTTACTTTCACAGCTAATGAAGGAATGTATGAACTAAAGAATAAAAAGAGAAGATTCCGCGGCATCATAGGTGAAGGTGCTGGGGAGTGCCTCTAAACAGATTTTCCCGTTTTTGCCTCATTTTTGACAGTTTAAACCTCCTTGCACAGCGTAAAATGTTCGTTTGTAAAACAATTAGTGCATTAAACTATAGTCTATTAGCTTTTGATACTTCTATAGTACAGATAATAAACGTATTACAAGGGGTAGTAAAGGGCCACCTGCAAAATGCAGTGTCATCTGAGCAATTTCCAGAAGTATGTCTTCTTCAGAGCTGTGCAGCTCCCCAAACGCTACAAAAATGTTGATGAAAATTTCACCAATACAGCAAGAAGACATTAGCTATAAAGTAAGAAAATAAAATTCTGCGGCATCAGGACGCTCGAGGGGATCATAAATAAAATATTTCTGATTTCGTGGGGTCATTTTCGACACTTTAAGCTGTCTAAAAAAAGCACAATATGTTGAAAGTCTTCCTGGGTGGCGCCAGAGCTGTCCCACCATTGGCCAATGTCGGGGTAGGTGTGACCATCCCAACCGGGGCTCAACAAAAATGGCCGGGTTCGGAACCTGTGAATTGGCTGGAGTATCAATCCTATGAGTGGAATGCTGTGTGTCACCATGCAACATCCCTCCCTCATTGGAGTAACAGGGGGCCCTGGTACGGTCACCAGTGTTGAAGGGCTTCCTGGGTGGCGCCAGAGCTGTCCCACCATTGGCCAATGCAGGGGTAGGTGTGACCATCCCGACCAGGGCTCAACAAAATTGGCCAGGTTCGGAACCTGTGGATCGGCTGGAGCATCAATCCTATGGGTGGAATGTTGTATGCCACCGTACAACATCTATGCAATAATTAGTGTTCCATTATGCGATTGATTAGTCGATGAAGGCTGATCCCCTATGTTATAGAGTGTTTGTAAAATATGTTTGAAACACTATATTCAGCTTAATATGGATTGTTGCCCGATGCTGAACAAAAAATAGACTGGAAAGATAAACTGCTCAGCTCACAAGAACAGTGACATATGTTGAAGATGATGCATGATTTGAATCTCTTAGCGTCGTATGCCAAAATACACAGCGCGTCAGAAAAAGGGTTTGGTGAGAGGCTTGAATCCTCGTCTCTTTTGCAATCAAGGCAGATGCGCTACTCATTGAGTTGTAGTGGTGATGGTGTGTTGCAGGCCGCGTCATGGTCAACCGGACGCACCTCTACAACATTCGAATTGACAGCTTTTACTTGGAAATATCTTTGACCAAAGCATTTGCTTTGTCGTAGACGTTGCAGGAAAAGAGTATGCTCTCCACGGTTCTTTCTAGGAATTCGATTTTTTTGTGATCCTGCGGCTCCCATACCCTTTATCTGCTATACCCTTTCGCAAATTACAATAAAGCACTGTTCCACATATTCGATCAAAAAAATATTAAAATACATACATCACACCACTCCACTCCCCTCCCCTTTGAAACACCACTATGTACAGAGCGGCCTGGAAAGAGACATGACGAGTTTATTATTCAAAGATTAAAATGTACAATAAATTAGACCCAGGGAGACACACATACACTAAAACGCAGGCTCGCTAGTTCATTTTTATAGAGCGTTCAGTTTTCTTCTATATACATCCCCCTAGGACAGAGAAATTGCACTGTACGGCTCCGAACCACGCACACACAAACAGTAGTAAAGAGCCAAGATGTTCAAGTTTGATTCGTCGATATATTGCTTTATTGCTGTGGGGGACGCCATAAATTATGATGTTATTATTAGGTATAGGCCTGCATGTGTGCGTTCTGCATATGTCAGAGAAAAGGAGGGCCAATGTGCTCCCAGAATATGTGCTGTATTTCTTGTACAATAGTTAGTTATATATGCAAATAGATCCGTCTAAGACCGACCGACTGTACGAGTTTCAGTCATATTTAACCCTAATCTTTAACTTAAATAGGTTTTCTCAATAATGAGGAAAACAAACATAAAATTGTGGCACCACTGAAAAAGCTAATGTTGCGGACTAGTCTGAGAATTGGCTTAAATAGGAAGAAAGGGCAAAATTTTTAAAAATTGCATATACAGGATGAGCCAAAAAAAGGCGACTGGTACTGACTTTCATAGCTTTCAAGTGGGAGAAGCTTTTCTAATGCGGTTTCCTGATGTTGATAGATAGATAAAAAATCTGTCATAAAAATTGCTTTCCAGCTTTCAGCTTCAGTTTCAGCCAAATTGCCCGAATATTGATTGACGAGAATCAAAAATACCAAACGTCGATTTTTTTCAAATAAATTTTGAAAAATGGACAAAATCACCATGTTTTATAACAGAAAAGTACAATACATCCAGTCATAAGAACCATATAACAGCTGGAAACTACAAGGGAGCCGTTTTGGTGTGTCTTACTTTCTGCTTCACTTATAATTTTAATTGTTTTTCGATCTGGTCAATGACAAAATTGATTTTGCTTTGATTTTGCCTTTTTCCAATTTAAAAACAAGAGCTCTTGATTTTGGCGAAATTTTGCCTAGATTGAAACAAGAAGTTGATGACTTTAAATTACGTGTAACTTACAAATCTGGGTGATTTTTAAAATATTATTGTGTGTAAACAGCTTTACAAAACTTTTTTCACAATAGGAAAACTTTTACTTTGATTTCACAACTTTTACTTTTTGAAAAATGACCACTTTTACTTTGATTTCACGACTTTTACTTTTTGAACAATGACCACTTTTACTAAATTTCTGTTTGTACAGTAATCATCAGTGCTAGAAGCATAAAATTTAGTCCTTGTAACAAAGACAACCAGGACATTCTGATGCAGAAATCCGCATTAAAAAAGCTTGATCCGTTCGAAAGTTATGAAAGTCAGCACCGGTCGCCTTTTTTTTGGCTCACCCAAAAGCTGGTCAGACTGACATTCTGCGTTTGATTATAAGCCATGTTTTCGGAGCAAGCAGAGTCGAATTTCGGTTGCATATCGGACGTACACTGCTTAGATGTTCATAGTCAAAAATGAAAAATTTTTGATGCTATTAGACGTATATGTGCTTGAAGTCAGAAACATTCAAAACATTGCGGAATTGAACTAGAAACCTGTGGAAATTTCTTCGAAATTTGAAAAAACTTGTTGTTCGTGTTGAAGTATCATCTGAGACAATATTACACCCATAACATAAAACGTGATATAAGGAACTCAAAGTGTTTGATACAGTCCTACAATTAAGCTGATAAATGGGACAGTCCGTAAAATTTTCTGAATTGTCGTTTTTAATTATCGGAATACCAGATGAATCGAACGACGAGTCCTCTTGCAGATCAAGAGTCTTTGAGATCATATTGCGATGATCTAAATAGGAATAATATCAACATACAGAATTTAAAAATAAAAAACATTCAAATAGAGACAGCCATATTTCAGGCGGGAGACAATCAGTCACAACGAAAGAGGCAAAAACACAGGGAGTGCAAAGAACATAGTACAAACATGCAAAGATGAACACAAAAAATAAGACTCTCGGTCAACAGAGATTGCTACTATTTATTTAAAGATAATCAAGAACACCTGCGTTTAATATCCCTTTCTCTCTGTCCATATGATCCAATTAATTTTTCGGACGTCGTGACGTCATACACGATTCCCTGTCGACACGATGAAACGTGAAACAACCAGTCTATACTAAAACAACCTTTTCTATTCGCCTGATGGTCAAAAAATGATGATGCGTTGTTCATTTTCAGTGTGCATACGGTAATCATCGGTCCTTACGCTCAAATGGACCGGGCATTAGGGTGTACTACATTGTGTCCGACAAGATTAATAAGAGTAATGGATGTACCGTACATGCGACATGTTTATCATCTTTTCATTCTTTACAGGAGGTGTGCAGTTTCTGCGCCGCCTGTTCACGTCCGGTTTGACGATATTCGACCGCATGAATTTGCATATTTCCGACATGTTTTTGTATGTCAAATACGTGCATGCTAGAAAAGTACAAAAGAACATTTTGTAAGGCCGCGATTCGGCCAAATCCTGGAAATCGCTTTGTAGAAGATGAAATGGAGCGGGAAATGCAGGGGATTAAAAACGACATTTTGAGAATTGCCGGTCAACAGTTTGAATTAGGTACGCACTCGTACATAAAAGATCTGCATAATTCAGGAAATAACAAAGGTTCCATATCGTTGCCTGTCCATAGCAATCAACTGCAAATCTTACACAAGAAGTTCAAAAAATTTCAAACGCCATTTTGCCAGTGTTTTTACAAATTTAAGGAAGTTAGCTCACCTGTTCCATTTAACACAATGCTTCCACAGCTGAATTTTTATTTTGGATAAGTCACAGAACTCTCACTATTACAAAACTGAGATGAGTAATCTATTTTTTAGTAACCAATAATGTGGATCAAAACACGTTTACATCATTCAATTTTACATGAACAGTTTACAGTACACATTACTTTAAATTCATTAAATTTTTTAGCTCCATGATGTCTGTCCAAAGCTCTGAAATGCTATCAAATTCGGTGAAAAAATATTTTTTTTTGTTTTTTACTTTTAGTTCCGTCTACCCATTTCAGAAAGAAATGCACGTAAATTTGATCCGCGACGTAGAAGTTATAGAATATGACTTAGCCACCGAAGAATCAGAAGACGAAGAGGCGAAATATTCGAAGAAAAAATTCACGGACTTGAGTACAAACGTTCAACATCGACCGTGGGACGAATTAGAATTGAAAGGTCACGGCTTGGTCGACAAGAAAGGCCAGCATTTCGAAACGCCGCTCAGTTACGTCGGTTTACAAAAGTGAGGCGCGATAATGTAAAGTAAGATCGAAAACAGTCACTTAAAAATGGAAACATCATTTAGTCTTCTCCACGGGAAGTAGGCTTTGTACTGTGATGTAGCTCAAATTTTTCTTAAGCAGAAATTCTTCTCAATCGGTGTAAATTATGGTCTGTTTTTATGGAAATGCTTGCAAATTTAGGAGTGAAGAGCAAGTACTATTTTGTATTTTAGTCATTTTTTCCAAGCCATATATCGCATAGGACTGAAAGTTTGTTTGAAAAGTTGTTTGAAAGTTTGAAAGTTTGAAAGAAAACTTAACTAACCCTTGAAGTGTTTTGAATAAAAAATCCTGCAGTAAAAGCTTTATGTAAACGAGTTTAACAACAAACTGATTTTTGTCATGTTTCCGTTTACAGGAATTTTATAAAAAACAAACTATAGTAAGACTAATTATTTTCTTTATCTACGTTATAATTTGACATTATTATGATACTTGATTGCGAGCTGTATATTTTGAGATCAAGTAATAAAATTCCGTTTGTTGTTGTTCAATTATGCTAATTTTAGTTTAGATAATTTTAGTGTAGATAAGCTGAGCTAGGTAAATCGATTAGTGTAAAATTATTCAGACTCCCTGAGTGTTTAGAATTCAAGAAGTGAAAGAAACCGCCAAAGCCACCAAAGACCCTAACCTGACCATGGGCACTTTACACCTACCGTTCGACGACGTGGCGATGAAATATAGCGGTTACGTAGACAAAAACTGCCACCGAATGACCGATGAAGAATTGAACGAGGTGAACGTCGGCACCGACGACAACCGGCACGTCAAAATTATGGAGCAGAGCGTTAAATCGGAATTTTCCGGATCTGTACCCTCTACGAGACGTGTAATATAGTGATATTAGCCGTACTAGTTGTAGCCCTTGTAATAGCCATACGTGCACATTAGAGGGGTGGTGGGGGCCTGGACGCCCAGCAGATCCGACTCTCCCAATGTTGATCAAGGAGATGATGAAGGAAAATGAGAAAAGGTGAAAAGAAAGACGTCATAAGATGAAAATGATGCAGTAGTTAAACGAATTTTCTAAACAAAGCATACTAGATTACAAAGAAGTGACATTTGAACTTTAAAAAGTACTGACCAAGTGAATAGTTTCGCATATTTTACTAATAATATAGATGGAAGAATTTGCTGCCTGGATGTTAGAATATCTTTCTTTTCGTTACCCAGAAAGAAAAAAAAATTTCTGTCCCACCCCCCGTCTTGGCTGACCTCTAGCAGAATTTCCATGCTGTGCATGTATGGTAATAACGGTACTTCATACAAGTAACGGAGCTTGGTGG
The DNA here is from genome assembly GCA_963922205.1 of Romanomermis culicivorax. Classification (NCBI taxonomy): domain Eukaryota; kingdom Metazoa; phylum Nematoda; class Enoplea; order Mermithida; family Mermithidae; genus Romanomermis; species Romanomermis culicivorax. The sequence continues at coordinate 434,388 of CAWUHX010000072.1, read as the reverse complement.
ACTGGGTAGGTCAGGCCAGGTGACCTTTTTAGAGGTGAGGCCTCAGCTTTATTAAGATTTATGGATTGGCTAATTGGAGTAGCAAAGTTCGATGTTTTTTGCCGGAAGGGTCAGAAAAAATAGTTCAAAAATAGTTCTTATCGTCTAAAAATCCATAAAATTCGTATATACAGTAAGCACTGAAAAATTGATATTGTTACCGTTTTCTTTGTTTGAAACTTGCCATATTATGCCAAAAATTTGACATTCGCTTTTTCATTCGAAGGAGTTAGTCCTAAAATAGCTGTATATGATTTTTTTCATTCGAAGGAATCAGCACACCCAAGCCCTTAAATAGCTATATGATTGGTACATTTTATGGGATCGCCATATGGTCGTCCCCAATTACATTTTTAAGTAGTCAGCAGTAGTAGTAGCAGTCATAGTGGTTGTAGTATTACAGTCATCATGGTGTTTAACTGGTTAAACTAATAGCTGATCGTTTTACTATCAAGTTATTATTATTAGTCCATCAGTCGCAGTTTTCAGAGACGCAAAAAAACGACGTCGACTATCGAAGAAGATAAAATGCCTACGGGAGCTTCGAAAAAAATCCCGCCGAAACAACTGGCTAAATGGCCTTTAACAGGCGCCGTCATTAAATCGGCTGGGAGTAGGAGTCCGGATACTAGCAAAAACCTTTCGTCGAAGGATATTGAAAAAGCCAAATCGAAAGGAATTAATAATAGTGCTGCGGTGGCGATCGGCGACAAAAGCGCCGACGGTCGAGAACATTTTATGTCGAATATTTTTGAACCGGGCAACCCGTTTCGCATGATATTGAAAGGAACAATTATAGTAAGGGTATAGGGAATCGACATAGATCTCAGTGATCCATTTTCCTATCCACACCTGTGCATAGTGAAATATTTAGTCTGAGAGACACAGGCTGAAGTACCTAAGAATTTGGTGATCCAAAAAATACAGAATTTTAAAAATTCAGGTTACTTTCTGTCAGACATATTTTCGCGTTTCTCATTTCCTTTAACACTGCAAACTTGTCAATGTTTACATAATTCAGTGTATGAGAGTTTTACATTAAAAAATTATCCATGTCTGTGAAAAAGTTTCTGCGGCTTCGTGTATTTTGTCCTTCCCCCGGCATCAAGTACAGTAAAAGTTTTCTATATAAAAATCATTTTCCCGATGGCTGACTTCACTCAAATGTGTAGAAATGGTAAACCAATAGCATTCCAACTCCCGACCAATTCAAAAATCCTGTCCCTCACTCTAGCTGAAAAATCGTAAGAGAGGCATTTTATAGTCATTTTAAAAGTAAAGAAACCTGAGGTGGTTGCACTAACCCACCTTGAAGATAATTTCAACGTCGGGATTAAATTGCTGATCCTCACTTACAGCTAATCGCAATGTCGAGGTTATTTCCTTGCAGTTACATTAACAATCCTCACTTCAGGATTAACTAATACTGAGGTTAAGGCTCGAGTTCGGGAATTGCAGACATTTTTATGTTTATTTGCTTTAGACATAACAAAATTATGAGAAAATGTTAGTGCAACCCGACATTTCCAGTCGGGGTAATCTTGAAATTGATCTCAGGATAATCCTAACGATGTTGAGATTATACCAAACTTGAGACCATCGTCATGTTAATGCAACCGCTGAAACCAAGGTGGTCGCCTTTTTGTTCGTCATCATCTTGAGGTAGAGCTTAGACTCATTTAGTGCAACTGGGCCCTGGTTACAGTCATTGGGCACCATCTGAAAATTGGACATCAGGGTGAAGCATACAAAAATGCCTTTAATAGGCTTATACAGTTATATAAAAAGACCGAAAATGTAAATATTATCTCGCGGGACGGGAAGACCAGGTCAGCAGCGGAAGCGGTATGGGAGTGGGATCGATTTGACGTAATGCGGGCGATAAGCGGGCAAGGTTTCAATCCCACGCACATCCCTGGCCTATATTACTTCGACACAATTGCAGATTTTTCCTCATCTGCGCAGTTTTAATGCTTGGAATTGGTTCACAAGATTGATTTAGTTTTAAGAAGACTTTGTTCCGTAGCTTTCTCTAAAAAAACCAAGTTGGATTTTATGCGTCCACTTCCCACAGTTGATTCCTATTCTATCGACACTAAATTTAGTAAAAAATTTCAATGCAGTTGGAAGCGCACATGAGTGAGGAGGGACATGCATAGGTACATACTCATCCATAGCTTTGAAATTGGAAATCCTTCCCTGAAAAAAAATTTTTATATAACTTTTTGGGATTTTTGTCTCAGGAAACACCAAAAAAACAGGTCCACCTCTCTGTATCCCCCTAAGATTTTGGAGCTGCACATGTATAGTTGTAACGTGAGTTGATGCACGCAGCTGCAGAATATACTTTTCCACAGACATTGAAATTTTTTTAATGAGAAAGAATGAAAATCCAATGTTACAAAACTGGATTTCTTAATTTTCATCCAAGTTCTCAAAAATCTAGTCCAATCCTTCTCCTAACTTGACAACTATCCAAGTAAGCATATTCTCACTTTTCTCTCCCGTCGGAGCATTTTCCAATAAACTAAGTTTGAAATGATCGATGCAGCGATCTCGTTAATGTGAGTTCAATGGTGAAAAAATAAGTAAGCTTATTACTGTAATCAATAAAAACAAATTTTCGTCAGTGAGCGACAAACCGATAGCTAAAAATTTGCTCCAATAATGTGATAAAATTTCTCGAGTTGCACCCAATTATCAACACAGTTCTGTCCGAATCGGAAGTGAATAAGCATGATGTTTTTTCAATGATTTGACCTTGCCGATTCCCATGAGGATATTAAGCATTTTTCTACAGTAGTTTTCCACTAAGTGAATATTGCGTATCAAATTTAACGTACTTCTTTTAGTTTTCGCAGTCTTTAATTTTAAATTAAATGGGCTAAAGAAGATCAGAAGCACGAATATTTTGCCATTCAAGTTTGTCGACTTTAATCTTTCTCCATTCTCATCAGTTTTTAAATTCTAGATTAAGAAGACCCCGTAAAAGACCTGCATTTAGGAAAATTTGTGCCTATTGTCCAGGTCATCGTGAAATTACAGTATGTAGCTTGCTCACATTTCCATTTCGCCTGATAGTTGACGACCTATTCGTTATACTAATATGATAAACTTATCAGCTAATAAATTACGTAAAGAGTGCGTTCGGCTATTAGAAAAGATTCTTAGAAAATTCGACGGTATATGTCGAAAACATTACTCTTCGTCACAACCAAGATTGTGATAAGTGAAAAATTAATCACACCTCAAAAATACACATTTTGTATAGTATTTGCGTTGAGCATATTTGATCTTGATTGAAATTCGCATTGCTACGTCCATTCAAATGTTAATATTTTTAGCAATTTTCTGAATTTTTGGTCACAGTCATTCAAGGCCTGTAATTAATCAGAGTGCAATGAAGACCAGTAATTTTCAGTGTATGTAACAATATTTAGTGTACATGCCCGACATAGGCATTATTATGCAGCATCAAAACCAGTTTACATTGTCTACATTGCACTTTAAATTCCAATTTTCAGCAGTTATTAACGACCCAAATTTATACATATTTCTATCTCATCAAGTCAAAGTATGAGTGTCATCAATCCAATACCACTATTATGATGGCGGGACCATTGGCCACATACTCACAAAGTTTGATCAAAATTTGAGACCCCTTGAGGGTTTCATAATGAACCGATTGAAAGTCATTTTTCAATTAAATTATAAAAATTCTTGTCTAAAATTGCACCCGTTCTCTCAAAAGTGGAAAACTCAACTAAATGTTTTGCGCTTTGCTGGCCGACCATCCGAATACATACCCATAAAGTTTGGTCAGAATATCGTAATTTCATATATGGGAAATTTTACAAAGTGAAACACATTTTTGATGTTGTTGAAAAAATTTCAAATGCAAATTTGTCTGCCTTTAGTCGAAATGTCAATAATTCAGGCCAAAATGGACTACATTGCATCTAGAGTGGCTACGCACACACCAAGTTTCATGAAAACATCGACATCCATTATACGCTAAATAACCACAAACAAACTAGGAAAAAACTTTGTTTAAATTTATAAGAAAAACATAAAGTAGTTTATCAACATAAACTTTGTGGGCTGTTTTTGGATAACAAGGCCTTTAATATATTTTGTTGACATAATCTGTTGATATTTATCTAATATCTTGGTTCTACAACCAGATCAATCACTTTCTCTCCACTGAAACTGGAATTATAATCAGATGAGGCAAAAGTTTGTAAACTGAAAATTTCTTTCAATTGTACATAGATGAAAAACTAACACAAGTGAAATTTTCTATCATAAAAATTCAATGCTGAAGTTGTCGCTCTATAATAGAAATGAGGAAAAATCTATCATTTGCCAGATCTGACTTTCTCATACCATAATAAGTTTGTGGATTCTGGGTTGGGAAGCAAGTCACTGTCGAGAAGAGCCCAATAATTTGTATATTGACAACCATGCATGTTAAGGGGATTTTCTGAAGTCCTGACATCAGGAACCCTGGCAGTCTCTGAGCAGAATCCTGGCTAACCCCCTAGAATATTAATTTTTTAAAACTTGATACCATGAAATACAGAAGTAAATCTTTTTCTGAATACATCTAGCAAACAAATATATAAAGCATAAAATAAATATGATTTCAAAATAGTTCAGTGGTTTTTGAAAACGTGATCATATAAAGAGTACCGAGGCATTAGAGAGCGGGACAATAGAGCGCGAACGTTAGAGCGCCGACATTAGAGCGCCGGGACATTAGAGCGCGGACATTAGAGCCCAAAGACATTAGAGCGCAGGACAATAGAGCACAGGACAAGAGCACAGGGACATTAGAGCGCAGGGACATTAGAGCGCAGGACAATAGAGCGCAAGGACATTAGAGCGCAGGACAATAGAGCGCAAGGACATTAGAGCCCAGGAAAATAGAGCCCAGGGACATTAGAGCGCAGGACGATAGAGCGCGGGACAAGAGAGCGCAGGGACAATAGAGCGAAGGACAATAGAGCGCAGGACAATAGAGCGCGGACATTAGGCGCAGGACAATAGAGCGCAGGACAATAGAGTGCGGACACTAGAGACAATACAGTAGCAGTTGCAGGGGCGGGGCGGCCGCGCCTCCACTCATGGTATAAAAATTAAAATTATCAAGATAATGGTTAAATGCAAACTATCAGAAATCTACAATGCTTAATTAAATACTTTAGCCAAAATTAACTTTTTTCGAATTTTTTCTTCATTCATCTATCCTCTATTTTCTTGCCAGTTGTTTCATTGTTTCATCTTTTTTTTCGTTTTGTCTTACTTAGAAAAAATTTTAAGAAAAAAAAAATAAAAAATCGTTTGCATATCGAAGCAAATAATTTAACAAAAATATAAAAATTGTAAATAAAAAATTTCCGCCCCTCTCCCGAAAACAATTTTGCATCGGCCATTGAGACAATGGAGCGCAGGACAATAACGGATAGGCGCAATAGAGCGCAAGGATATTAGAGCGCAGGAAGATAGAGCATGGACAGTTGTGCCCAGAGACATTAAAGCGCAGGACAATAGAGTACAGAAAAATTAGATCAGAGCAAAACAAAAAAACGAAAATAAAATAATTGAAAATAACTACATTTCAGCCCAGAAATGCTTTCTTTAATTTTTTTCGTGTCTCTGAAGAAATTCAGGTAAAAGCCAAAGCATTTTTCCACCATGGAATACTTTGTCAAAAGTTGCGAAAAAAATCGCAGATATTTGACCTTTGAACCTTCGAATAACATTGTTTCATTTTTTTATTTTCGAATTCATCTTGAATTTTTAACCCGCATACAGAATCACACAAGCAATTTTTTGTCAGCTTTTGAAATAAAGCTGCTTGTTCAGTATTCCTTCTTCATGTTCAAAAGCAATTTAAAATTCGCATTCATTGCAGATCACGGAAAGTTGGTTAAAATTTTTTCAAACCAATAGATGCGCCCTATTGTCCCTGCGCTCTATTGTCCTGCACCCTAATGTCCGCGCTCTAATGTCCCTGCGCTCTGATGTCCGCGCTTTATAAAACATTTCATCTGCTTTAGAGAAAATATTCCTGTTACCTGTACACAATCTACTCAATTTTTATATTTTCAACACAAAAAAGTGCTTTATTGGCCTAATTTAACTTTCGCGAACTCCTCAGAACAGGCTGCATGCAAATTATTGATTTATCCTTTGTCTGATTACAACAAAAAATTTTATTTGAGAGTTTTCTGGCACAATGTACCACAAATCTATTACAAAAAATTGGCGGTTTTCATACAAATCCCTAGAAATATATAAAACAATTGTTATGTCAACTGTTTTGCAGCAAAAATGATATAATCCTGAGAGATAGATTTGCTTCCTTACAATAGCATATGGGGTATTCAATCCAGCAGAATTGAAATCTTGTGAAATTTTTTTGACATTTTCACTGATTACTTGAGCAAATTTTTATTAAATAAATTTTATTAGCTTGAGGTTTTATAGTTTTTCATGAAACAAATACGAGTGTATATTATGGTGGAAATGAGTGGGCAAAAGCCAACGGCTTGCATCTCTTTGCCGATTTCTTGGATATAATACACCTTATTCATAAAGCAAAATAGTTCTTTAGGTAAATGCAATACTATACTGTTAAATTGCTAAAACTGAATGAATAAATTTAAGGAGGTTTAGTTCTTAAAATGCAGTGCAGGTACCGTATATTTTTCATCTTCAATTTCCATGATAACTAGCGGAGTATATGGCTTGATTATGGATTTATATCTAAAGGATCAATATCGATATTATGATAAAACTAAGTAGGCATATGTCCAAATATTCTTACTGCAACATAGTCGATTTTGGCTTGAATTATTGATATTTTAACTAAATGGCACACAAATTTTCATGCGAAGTTCTTTCTAGAACATTGAAAATGTGCTCCACTTTGTATAATTGCCCATGTATGGGATTACAACATTCTAAGCAATTGTTATGGGTATATAGATTGATGGTTAGGCTGTAAAGCATAAATGTTTTAGTTAAATTATTATAATTTTGAAAAGATGGGTGCAATTTTTATTAAGAATTTTTATCATTTAATTGAAAAATGACTTTCACCTGTTTCTTTTTTCTTTTTTTAAATTTTTTGCGAGTACACCTGTGCCCATTTTTCATAGCCGGAAAGGCGGGTGTTACAGGACTATTCGGTCACAAAAGTGCCCACCTTGAGAGGCGCACTTTGGGTGCTTTTGCCGCCAGTGGATGCCATATTCCACATATGCTAACTTCTTCCTTACAAAGCAGGATTTGTTCGGCTACCTACCAACAAATGAAATAAGCCCACCTCCTCATTCACCACCTCTTACCACCAAGATGCTAACTGGGGTGAGTGGACTCCGGCAAGAAGCGTTCCAAGCTTGCCTACAGAATTATTCCACCCCGAAAGGATGAAAGGCTTTGTCTAACTAGGCCACCTAAGAAAAATTCGGGTTACACTCGATTTCGAACCTGGCTCCCGAGACTAGTAGTTGGAGGCAGTATCAACTAGACCAAAGGCGGCACTATCCCATGTTTTATTGTGGCACTCTCAAGGGTTCTCCAATTTTCATAAAACTTTGTGGGTAAGTGCCCGAGGAGTTCGGCCATAACATAGCTGAGTTGGATCTATGATACTCATATTTTGATTTAATGGGATCCAAAATTTTTTTTCAATTTGTGACATCAATAACTGCTAAAAATTAGAAATTTAAGTGCAGTGTAAACCACAGTTTTGATATTATAGCTTGTTTTTTTATAAAATATTTCTAAAATGAAAAATGACACATATGAGGTGACTTGAAAATCCTGCACATGAAAGTCGTTCTGTACAATTTTCCACTCAAAAAAATTTCAAGTGTTAGTTGACAGTTGTCACAAATTTTCAGTCCCATATGCTTTCTAGAGTCATTATTTGGAAGCACTTTATGAAAAACAAAGTGTATATAAAAAAAGCATATGTGCACGACACACGTACACATATTTAGCATATGCGCACGTGTGTCGTGCACACATGCTAAACATTGTCACATATACTGACGAAATATTATTCGTCTTCATTGCATGACCTAAAAGTCCGAAAATAGCAAAAAAATCAACCTTTGGATTGATATTACGATGTGAGTTTCAATTTTTAGATCAAACGAATACTGGCATGTTATTCGATTTTGTGCCTTTACTCTAAGTGTCCCGTTACTCCAAGAATGCTATATAAATTTTCTAAAATTTTCGGTACTTAAACAGAATAACTTAAACAAAAACTTCAGCAAGAAAAGATACAAAAAAATATATGACAAACAGAGAACAGCATGAGCGTAAACCAAAACATAAACGAACACACAAAAAACAAAAAAAATTAATACAAAGAAAAATAATAGTTAAAAAAAGAAAGATGAGAAAAAAAGAAAACTGAAGAAAAAATAAAAAGAAAATAAAAATAGTTTGGCATCGAAATAGCCGGCACCAAAGTATCGGGCACTGAAATAGCTTGCGTCGAAACGGCCAGTGCCGAAATGACCCAGCGTCGAACTGGCTGGCGCCCAAACTGCGGCGCCGAAATGGGAGCGCCAAAAAGGTGGCGCCGAAACGTGTCTTTTCGTACTTTGCATGGCCTTTAGATTAGTCTGTTTTTAGGGAAATCGTTGTGCAATTATGAAAATTGAGAACCAAGAATATATGCTCGGGTCAGTAATTTGATTAACTTTTCAAAAAAATGAAACACCACGATTTTTTGATGCAACATGGGTGCAGGAGAGTACCCATAGCTTTCCCACAGTGTAAACTGAAAAAATCATTTTTTTGAGTATGGTTCCGAATGTTGTCAAAATCTTTTGAACGATGTGCTCTACAATCTTACGGTTTAGTGCAAAGCAAAGAGAAGTGGATGGACTATAAGGTGGTGCATAAAAGCTGGTGGGATACCAAATGATGTTGAAGTAGTGGAAGTCAAGTTTCCAGAAAATTATTTGAAAAAAGTCAATTTGAAAAGCGCATACGCTTTGTCATAATTTTTTGTCCAAATTTTTTTGAAATTAACTATAGATCTAATGAGAACATATAGTGACCGTGTTATTTTCATTACAGGTCATTTAACTTACAAAATAAAAACTTCAGCTATAAGTTGAAATTCTTTTTGGTAAAAAACTGCAGCAACTTTTGAACACGTGCTTTCCATCTTGTCCAAATAAACGTGCCTGTCAGAGGAAGTTTTAGAATGTCGATGTATAAAATATTCAGTCGAGCTTTTTCCACCATAAAATCAAATTTGCATTTTGAAATACTCTCAAAATAATTAGCTGCAAGATGACCATTTTAATCTTATTGCAATTTAAAAAATTTATAGCGTACTTGGAGTAACGGTACACTTGGGGTGATAGGACACATGGAGTAATGGGAATTTGGGCCACTTGGAGTAACGGGACATTTCGTGTAACACGACATTTGGAGTAAAGGGACATAACGTGTTGTTCAGCACAAAAAACTACTACGTATGCCGGGGTTGCCACAGGTGCACGTGTTCAGCTTCCGGTGTTGGTGCGCGCCACTGTTTCGCGTGTTTTTATGTTTTCATTCATTGTGAAAATTATTATGGTTTTTTATTGGAGCATCGCGGCCAAACGTCCTTATTTTATAATTATTCTATTATTATTTTTGGCATCGCCCGTCACATTCCCAATACAAGTCGAACCGGTAACTTGTATTGTTTTGTGAGTGTAGTGGAGGAGTTTATAAGTTTAGGAGTGGAGACTTGGGTAGGATCTCCTGAGGCACGTGCCAAGGTGTTCTGCCTGAGGTTTGGTGAAGTACTGGCGAGTATCTGGTGAAACGTATGAGAGAGTTTTTAGTTTATTGTTTTTGTTAGCCTGTGGTCAGAACTGTTGCAACTTCCTTTGTGTAAACCCAAAGGCCGGTTACATCATCTTGACTCCACAGCAGCCTAACAAGTGGTGGCCCCTAACAGGATAGCGAGATTAGATCAGCAGCAAAAGCGGCTGGAGCAAGTACTGGCTGGTTTTATGGTGCAGCCGACGCCTCTGGCAGCGCCTACTGCCGTGCAAGCTTCAGTTAAGCTGCCTACTGCTTATCATATCCCAAAATTTGCGGCACAGCCAGCTAGTATGCAGGCCATCCAACCTGAGGTCAGCAAGGCGGTGCTGGCAGTTCAAATAGGGCCAAGAGATCCAGGAATAGACGGTGGTACACCATACATTTATACCACCAAGGAAGTCAGGAAATTTAGAGAAGCAGGTCGTACAGAGGACCAGATTAAAAGGTTAGGAAGGCGAAAGATAGCCCGAAAGGCCAATAGAGCTAAAAGGAGAAATGGGGAAGATGTTATTGAAATAAGTGATGATGAAGGAGAGAAGACAGGGAGTTCTGCATCTGTGGACTCGAAATTTGTTGGATGGACAACTTTATTGACCGATTCAACTAAGTCCAAGACGAGAACTACGCCGATGAGCTAGATGCCTGGAACCATGAGTTCTATGAGTCAAGTGCATTCGACGTCAAGTGCAGTCAAGTGCAGTCGATGGATATGATTATTTGCATTATCAATTATATGAGTCGAGTTGTGGGATAAAACCGATGAAACAGGAACAAATCAGCAGAATGATACATTTTTCGCAGTAAAAGCAATCACAATTTTGCATGTGAAATGATACTACAATTTACTTCTTCATACAGTCAATCAGAAGATTTACAAACGCATGCTACTTATCGCTCAAACTAATAACTGGCATTGTTATGGCTAATCATCAAATATATCACCAATCTCAACGGAGAGTTCTTTAATTTTTCCATCACTCGTTTCAAGTTGGTTTTCAAAAATTTCTTCGTCAACTTCTGCTCTTTCTACTTCCTTTAGGCTGTTCGATTGGCTTGATGAATTCCTCGAATTCTGATCAATTGACGTTGAATTCTCACTTTTTTTGCTTCTTTCCGTCCTTATGTCGGAAATTCGACAGCCATTTTCTTTACTGCTGCCAGCATCATCAATTTGATCATCAATTTTCTCCTCATTTTCATCATCACTGTCTATGTTATCGGATTCACCCTGATCATCGTTCAACGACAAATTGTCTAATGTTAGCTCATCTTGACGTGTTTGTAAGTAGTTGATCAGTTTGGACTCCGTCACTCCGGAGAAGTTCAACGCTCTTCTATATTTGGCTTCGGCGGATTGTTTGGCGATAAGCTAAGAACAACTTTTGGACGTGTATTTAAAGGATTTGTTCAAACGAGAATATTCCGAATGATGACAATGTCTATACTGACAGTTATTATCACGAAATTTCTACTCTAAGGAACAGGCAATCTTCATAAATTTCCTAATGACTAAGACCAGTATTTGAAAAACACGATTCCTGAACATATTCTACAGGACTTACAGTAAATTGAGCATATTACTGCTACATGACAATTCTTTTGTATTCAGGAAAAACAAGAACAAACCTTGACATTTATAAAAATTCATGATTGGTTCCATACTGCAGGTAATTTTTCTGGAAGAATTTCTTACTTCATTCTGCATTTCGAATAGCATCGGCCTACGAGCAACCCTGCTCAATATGGCTTTAATTTCATTTGCATAGTTGGATCCGTCAGGCATAATTCGACTAAAAATAGTAAATTTTATCATATACAAAATTTTCTTCTAATCTTAACAGAATTGTGAATCATAACATGTTGGGTGACAGTCGGCTAGCGATAGCCAAAAAAATTAGCAACGAAATACGGATTTGAAAATTATTTTTAAGGCATGTCGTTTTCGAGGTCAAATTAAGTATATAAGGCTTGAGACCATTAATTATATTCCGACAAGATAGATTTTCCTGTTCGTAGGATACTTGTTTTCACATCTGATGTGAAACGAAGTAAAAGTAATGATCTTTGTCACAGGAATGGTTTCTTCACAATTCATATTTTTTTGCCGATGAAAACAATTAGTGTGTAAGTCTGGTCACTTGAAATTCTCGAATTTATTCCTACTACGTAACTTGAGCTAACACATTATAGCAGCGAAATTGACAGAATAGTTACAGCAAGCATCTAATCAAGAGTCGTAAACCTTGTCGCATCATTGTAGCGAACAAGTACAGGGTGGGCCAAAAAAAGGTGACCGGTACTGACTTTCATAGCCTTCAAATGGGTGAAGCTTTTCAACGCGGTTTACTGCCGTCGATAGATAGAACATCTGGCATAAATAGTGCAACGTTTGAGCCAGACTGCTCGAATATTGACTGACTAGAATCAAAAATGCTAAACGTCGATTTTTTTGAAAATAAATTTTGAAAAATTGACAAAAATCAACATGTTTTACAACAGAAATAAATAAAATAGATCCAATCATAAGGACCATATAACAGCTGTAAACTACTAGAGAGCCGTTTTAGTGTGTCCTAATTTCTGTTTTACCAATAATTTTAATCGTTTTTCGATCTGGTCAATGATAGAATTAATTTGGTTTGATTTTGTTTTTTTTTCCAATTTCATAACGAAAGCTCTTGATTTTGGCATATTTTACCCATGTTGAGAGAAGAAGTTGACGTCTTTAAAATACGTGTAACTTACAATTCTGGGTGATTTTTGAAGTATTATTGTGTGTAAACAACTTTACAAAATTTTTTTTCACAATAGGACAACTTTTACTTTTTGAAAAATGACCACTTTTAGTAAATTTCTGTTTGTACAGTACCGTAAATGCTAGGAGACCAAAATTTGACCCTTGTAACAAAGAGAAACAGGGAATTTTAATGCAGCAATCCATATTAAAAAAGTTTCGTCCATTCGAAAGTTATGAAAGTCAGCCGCTGTCGTCTTTTTTTGACTCACCCAGTATATTCTTACTCCGAATTTTTGGCATTTTGTTTTGAAACACGGTCTTCATGCATGTACATTCGGAGCTTCTTCCTCGAATCTGGATCGAACTTACAACTTTTGTAGCTCAAGCGATTTTGCGACTTCGATAAATATTTTCTGATGTAGAAAAATTCAAAATATTACTACTGTTCGAGGAACACAGAACGTCAACTCTTACTTGGACACGTTCTTTCGTAAGATGAAAGCAATATTTTCTCTGTAACTGATTGACTTATTTGGTCGAATTCCGTGCCATGAATGCGATCTTTTAACGGCTCTGTGATGGGATCTAACACATTCTTTATGATGCTCAATTCTCTGAATTTTTCAAAATCAACATCTATTGTAAATTCAGCAGTGGAAGTGACTGCCTTTTGACAGAAGTTTGTTTATTTTATGAAATGCCTTCTAATTTACCTCTGCATACCAGAATGAGCACAATGAGCATAATATGCTAAATTATCTATCCAAATCCGTGAGCAGAATAAAATTGCGTAGCACACCGAAATATTTTTTGTGAAGTTCTTCTAACAGTTACAGCCAACTATAGTCTGTTTTTATAAAACGCTAGTAAAGCTCAAAACTAACCAAAAGTTGCATTGTTGTCAAAATCGTTTTCAAAAAAACATTCATGATAAATTTTCTCTCAAAAAATTCTTGGAGATCAGTCGATTAAGCCCGGAAATTTTCAGTCCATCCAATGTGACATAGTTCACTACAAAATTGCAAAAATATAAAATAGTACGCGCTGTCCCTGTTATTATTTACAAACATTTCAAAGAACAACAGACAATAGAGAAAAATGTGTGTCCGTGTCCACAAATTGTTTGTTCTCCGCATGAACATCCTTTTGTGCCCCGAGGTTCATTTGAAGAAAGATAGACTATGGCGGATCAGAATCACTTTAGAGTTATAATAATGAAACGAGGGAAACGTTGTACGGATTGGAATACTAAAATTCTGAATTTGGATCATTTCACTTATGACAATATGTGGATAAAACTTTACTTCAAAACATAGAAGAACCCAGAATCAAAGATCCATCTGCAAAATCCACGTTTCTGTCCGCATAGACACGATACAAAATCATTGAACAAAACATTTTATGAAATCAATTGTGCTCAAACTTCCGCCAGCTTCCGATCCCACAGCCTGTTTTTATTGAAGTTGTAAATAATAACAATAGTGGAGAGCAAGTACTATTTCAAATGTTTACAATTTTCTACTAAGCATATGTCATGTAGGACTGAAAATTTGTGACTTTGCTCAACAAACCCATAAAAAATTTGGGTAAAAAATTCTGTGTAAAAGCTTCATATAAACGATTTTGACGACAATGCTAATTCGTGTCCTTTTCAATTTACAAGTATTTTATAAAAAACAGACTACAGTATAATACAGATCATGACACATTCCGATATCTTCCCCGACGAGCGATCGAAAGTTCACCGTGAGCATTGAAAAATTGAAGCTCTTAATAACTTACATTTTGGCTGAGCGAGGTTAAATGAAATGGTTTCGGTACAGTCACGTGATTACTGAGCTTCTTCAGAGCCAAGTTGACTTCGAGCTGAAAAATTCACCTATAAGGAAGTTTTGATACAGATGTGAAACCTACGAGTACTACTTTTTCGTGCAAAACCCGGAATTCCGGAATTTCTCGAATCTTTTTGAATGTGCCATCCAAACCGTAGGAATTAACACATTTGTTTTTGTGTGTGAATTTTCTTGAAATCTAGAAAGAAGTTAACCTTTTTAGCTTTTTTGAAAAATACTTGAAGTCACTTTTTCTTCAAATGCTTCTAAAAATAAAACGAGGATAAGCAAGACCGTTGCGATCGTTGTATTTTTTCAGCTTGATCACACGTCACATGGAGCTGTAAACTCGCGAGCTCATTCAGTTGAGTTTCTACAATTTTTTGCGAAAAGATTCTATAGTAAAAGCTTAGTTTAAACAATTTTTAAAACAAAAACGAAACGTATCCTTGGTCATTTTTTAATTCACGGGGTTAGAATAGACATACCATAAATTTTTAATCTTTCCCGGATTTCTATAAAGATTGTCGACAATGCTTGTTTTCTTACAGTTTGCCTTTTATAAAATACTTTAAATTGAAAAATGACAAAAATCAATATGGTCATCAAAGTCGTTTACACAAAGGTTTTATAGTGAGATTTTTCTTTCAAAAAATTATTAAATTTTCGGTCCAGTGTGACATATGGTTTGGCAAAAAATCGTGAAAATGTGAACATCGGCCGATTGCAATAGAAAAGATAATCATAGGACTAACTCTCCACATTTGTAATTTGGATGCATTTTGACAAAAACAGTTTATAGTTACCTTTCCCAATCACATGATAATATACCACACATGAATCAACTTTCTTCAGGAATCTTGACTTTAAGTCTGTAATTCTAAAACACACTGAGGAAGACTGTCTGACGCAATAACTTTACGTAATAACCTCCACAACCTGCAGCAAATGCTTTTAAACTAAATATTGAAAATCAAGATAGTAAAGTTCAGTCTGGCTATTCTAGACCACAATAAATAGAAGTGATGACATTATTATCAAAATTACTCAAAGTTTAGTCAGGTGTGACTTGAAGTGAATGTTGCTGACTGTTTTCACATATCATTTTTGAAATAATAGTACATATTTCAAAGGAATTCAAAGAAAGATATGACAAATATTACCATGTTGAATATAACCTAACTTGCGGAATGTAGAATTTCGAACGAAACAGACTCAAGAGTAAATTTTTGTGAAAACAACGTTATAACCATTAGAATCAACTACAACTGTAATAAAAATGAAAAACGAAGACGGTCGAAGAATCAGTCCACGAGAGGATGCATTTCTGATTTATTTAATTCATTTTTGTATAAAACTGACACCAAAAAAGTTTTTAAACTGGAGTAGTTGAGAACACCCTACGACCAGCATCTACAGTATGAAATTTCCATACGAAAAACTGCAGCACATAGTTCATCAGAGAAATAAAGCTCGAAAATTCGAAGCTGAACGTTTGTGGTTAAGGATTGGCCTGGTGAACTTCAATGGGATATCACAGCAGAAGTGTGGCGTAATAATAATTTTTCCAGAGATGATTGAGAAAAAACACAGCTATATCAGTAGTGACTGGTGCTCGGATGTTCTTCATCAAATTTCAGGAGTTTTTCAGCTATGGTTGAAGAACTATACTTCTTTCTTTCCAAATGAGACCGGATAAAATATGTTCATGCAAATAATAAACAACCTGCAAACGTGGACGCCTTCAGATCTCAGGGGTCGGTTGCAATAATTAATGCTGATGATTATCGCGAGCTCAGTATCAAGCCGTTAATGGCATTAGCTAATCACGAGCTCAGTTTAATTTTTTTCGAATTGCAATAAAAAAATTCGAACCCGCAGTTAACTAATGCTCGGTTTGAGTCCGAGCTCGCGACTATCTCGACCTCCATGAGAAAATATTGCCATTGAATGTGATGGATGCAACATGTTTTGTGGAAGAGTCGAAAAATTGAAGAATGGCGAAAAATGAAAAAAAGGAACAAAGTAGAATAAGAAGTAAAAATTATGATTAATTAAGGAATTGCAAGATTAATTTGTGGTTACATACAAATAAAAGAAATGCCAATTTGAATTAGAAATACAATAATGAAACGAAAAAATTACCAATAAGTAGAATAAATCATTCATAAAAATGTACTTTTCTGATAGATTTTCAAGGAATCAAAGAATTACGAGACAAAATCGTAGAGTCAATCTGGGGTCTGACTAATCGGCCAAATCTGCATATGGGTGCCAATGGCAGATATGGTCTACTCAGCAGATGCAGATATGAATGGGGGCGCGGAATCAGCTCATTTTTTGCAGATATGCAGGTCTAATTTCCGTATGTGCAATCGACTATTTTCAGGTCTACAAGGCGGATGTGTTTTGTGGATTGCAAATATTTTTTGCAATTTTTCGGATGT
This sequence comes from Romanomermis culicivorax, assembly GCA_963922205.1. NCBI lineage: Eukaryota > Metazoa > Nematoda > Enoplea > Mermithida > Mermithidae > Romanomermis > Romanomermis culicivorax. The sequence continues at coordinate 417,481 of CAWUHX010000072.1, read as the reverse complement.
GTTGCAAAAGTCGGCAAGTTTTTTGGCGGATATGCAGGTCCAAAAGTCAGATTTTGGAAAAGAGAGCAGATCCGTATCCACCATCTGCACAATATCCAATTTATATAGAGTGGATATAAAGTTTTAATCAGAAATGATGAAATTTTAGTTTTTTATTTATTTTTAACGTATGGTGATTACATGAAAAGAGTTGAAAATAGAAGAGGATAGGAAAACTGCTAGACCTTCAATGACTTCAAGCATTGGAAATTTACATGTTACACTGATTTTTGCTTGCATAAGTTATCTCTGTACTTAAAGTCGATGTGCATGTGTAATGTCACCAATCATGAAACATCAGACGGGTATTGGTTTTTATGTGTAATAAAAATATAAGGTAACAGTTTTGAATGAAAAAAAGATGGAACAATCATTAGGTCTTCAATTCAGCAATGATTTTTTAGCCTCATTCAAACTGGACGTTTTGTATTATTCCTGGGGCCGGTTTCTCAAAAAGCGTTCAGTCTAACTCACGTCTAAAATGACGTCATATGTTTATTCAATGTTTCTCGAAAGACGTTCAAGCTAAACACATTTAAAGTTAGACGAAAAATTTAGACGGGGTGGGACCCTGGGTTTAGTAATGTGAAAATTTTTCAAATTCTGCTTACACGTTTTTTTCTTTATATGATTGTTGTACTCGGTGATGTGAATACATGGCTCTAGCATTTGTGAATCACTTTGGAATTAGGCTTTAAAGGCGAACTTTTTCTCAATTGATCATTTTTTTATTGACTGATAATGAATTCTGGGAAAGTTTTACATTTTCAAAAGTTACGTTTGCAAGGATTCGAGCATTAGTACCACAGTTGAGATAGCAGGGTGTCCGCTGTGAGATTGATACGAATTTGGCTGTAACTTCGAATTTTTGTCGAACGGACGGCCCATATTCTGAAATTGTAACATTTTTTGGTTTGTATGCAAAAACTAAAGTTTCGAAATGACGGATTGTTTACGAAAAAATATCCTAGACAAATATGCTAAATTTCCAGATAATGTGGGGATATGTAATTGGGTGTGTAGTAGGGACCTGCACAGGCCGCAAGGACGCAGCGCTGTTTGCCCAGGTTCCCTCGGTCCGTGAAAGAGCTCCTTATAATCCTGATGCATGCTTTGAATATGATTTTTGCATTCTGCCCAACTGAAAAACGATTGAATGGCTGAAAAATTAGACTTTTTATCCCCGAAATAAATGCTGAAAAAATTCTTGTGCCAGCGTTATTGAATATAAAAATCCGAAAGTTTTTTCTGACACTTTGCGCCGGAATTAGTGATATATTTGAATCCATTTAAGGTGTTTGCACTTTGCAGCCAATTTTTTCGGACTTTGATTATTTAAGCTTTGGACAATTTGAAAATCATCAATTGAAAACATTTAATTCATTGTTACCATTATCTGAACTCAAAAAAGTCAATTTTTCTTCATTTTTGGTTCCTTCTGTATATATTAAATTTTTCAAAGCTAAAGAAGCATGAATAACGCATCTGTGGACTTTTTTGAGTGAAGAATGTAACTTGAAGAAAATGGTTGAAAAATGAAGATGAAAATGAAGAAAAGATAATTTTGACCTCTTTCGCCAAATGGCGGAACGAGCCATGCAAAAAAACAGTGCATAAGACGCCTTATCTCCATTTCTGATGAACTAATCAATGAAATTTGACTGCAGAAGAGACACATGCTGGTAACAGGAGTCTTCAAATTCGTCAGAATGCTGAACAGTATTGCTAATAGCTTAAACTGCATCTTAGACAAATAGTAATTATGTTGATGATAACATTTAAATTATTAAATACACACTAAATATAATAGCAGTGAAATTCTAGCAAATTTCAAATTAGGAAACATACAGTAAATGGACGTTTGTCGGAAGTTCACTTGTAAACGTAAATAGTTGCATAAATTTTCGGACTTTTTTGGTTCTGAACCCTCTGGCCCGGCTCAGCCCGACCATATTTTTCCACGCTCCAGAGCCCAGTCCACTCTCGAGCGGTGCCGGGCTGCCCGTGGAGGTCCTTATTTCCCAATTGGGAAAGCACACAAATGCATAGACATAAACATCAATGTTTACTGAATCTTCCACACGTCTAATTTATTGGCGAGAAACACATATCTTCTATTTCACCCATCTAACTTTAAACGACTACAAGTTCCGTCTAAGTTTAGATGCATCTAAAGTCCATTCAACTTGGACACGTTTAAAGTTATACGCATGTAACTTTAGACGCTTTCTGAGAAATCGGCCCCTGTTGGTTAGTTCAACTTCTAAATATTGACATGCCTCAATCTGAAATGCTTCCAAATAATGAAAGTGGAAAGTAAGTAGTATTTCAGATTTTCACGATTTTTTGATAAACAATATATCATAGAGGAATGGAAATTTGTGAGCATACTAACTTTAACAATTTTTTGAGTGAAAAATTTTACAGTAAGAGCTCTATGTAAACGATTTTGACAACGATACTGATTTGTGTCAATTTTTTATTTGGAAGCATTTTATAAAAAACAGACTATAGTCCTGTAGGTTTGTTCAAATCCATGATGAAACATCATGCATACAGGATGCTATCATACATGCTCATGGGGGGTTCAGGGGTTTTGACCTCCAGTAGATTTTGATTGATCCCTATCAGATTCTTGCTGACCCCCAGCAGATTTGACTCCCCCAGGATGATTGAGAAAATGATGAAGGAAAATGAGCAAGAGAGAAGGGAAAGTCATCATAAAAATGGAAATGATGTCGTAGTTAAACAATTTTTTAAATAGAAAAGCATACTTGATTCGAAAGAAATAACATCAAAACTTAAAAAAGTGCTGTCTAAGCAAATTATTTTACATATCTGACTAATATAGGTTGAAGAATATGCTGCTTGGATGTTAGAAAACCTTTCTAAGATCTTTCTTTTCATTATCAAGAATGAAAAAATTCCCATTCCACCCCTGTCCTGGCTGACCCCCAGCAGAATTTCTATGTATGAATGCAATGAATATACAACAGTAATTTATGTATAATCAAAATGTTTTATAATTGCATTCTTAAATAGATGTCAAAAATGTAAAAGGATAGAACAGATGTATGGTCTTTTCCCAGGTAAAGTATGTTGAATGGAGGTAAACCATTCAGGAAAACCTCCTCTTAACTGTTATTAGTTTGTTCATACATACATGAGAAAAGTGATGAAACATCATACATATGGAATGCTAGTAATATATAGAAGAAGTTTATGTATAATCAAAAAGTTATACTATTGCTATCTTAGATGTCAAAAGTGAAAAAGGATACAACAGATGTAAGTTCTTTTTCCAAGAATGTTGAGTTGGGGTAAACCATTCTTGAATACCTTTACTTTTCTCCTTTTGGTTTGTCTGAATCCTTCCTCAAAAAAATCTTACATGTAAAAATTTAATTAACATCAAACATATGTATTGATATCTCTTTTTAATAAAATCATTTAAGGAAAAATGGTGCATGTAAGGGGTATATTTTTTGGAAATATCACATCTGAGTCTGGATTTTTTTTCATGCATCCAAGGACCAAATTTTATACACCCAAGGACCAATGGGCCAGTGTATTACATATGCAATGGTATGGATTTGGAAATGCACAAGGTCAACCTGATTTATGTTTTTGTAAGTAGCTGTACTTTACAATATGAGTTTTATTTTGCCATATACTTTTTATTATGATTTTTTACATGCTCAACTATGCTATATCATTTTTAGTTTTATGGTAATTGATATGTCAGTTTTATGTGATTTTCAATTTGTTATTTGGTTATGCAACTTTTAATTCTCTTATTATCTATGTAAATTTCATCATTGTAAATTTTTGTATATTTTTATATTGATTTAAACTTTTGTATTGTCCTCACATTGTTGAACATATTTGTTACGGGTTAAATTTATATTTGTTGCATACATATTTGTTCTTTGTTTTTGTTGTACATGATTGTTTTTTATTATTATCATTTGTTGTAAATATTTGTTTTTTTGCATTTGTTGCTGTACATATTTGCTTTTTTCATTTGTTGTTGTTGTATATATTTGTTTTTCATTGCTATCTCTAAATAAAATGTACATTAGAAATACACTAGACAGAGCTAATTTGAAAAACAAAAAATTTTTGGGAATATTATGTTGCAAAGGTGATAAAAATTTGTATATTTGATGTTCTGCATCGATTAATCATTTATATACTTAAAATACATACACTACTGCAAGATTTCACCACACTTGTATTGGCATAATTGTATATTATTTACTGTGTGAAGTCATGAGTGGCAAAACCATGAATAAGTAATAACACCATATGGCAACTTTTTAGCAGTTCAGTCAATCTTGAATAACTACAATATTTAGAAGAAGGGACAGAAACCTGTAGGTTTGATGTTTTATTTGAATTGATACATATATATACATTAAAATAGCCACACATGAATTCAAATGGTTGTGCATTGAATAAACTATCAGATGAAAGTCTGAAGTTTTTTGTTTTTTCCTCAATTCCATCAGCAATAAAGTTTGCTTGGTTAAATCGTTTTTAACCCATATGTTTGATGTTTCTCCACTTTTCACATGTACACATGCATATTGAGGCATATATAATATTCCAGATTTGAACTAACTATTAGCAATGAGTGCATTTGCTTCAAAAGTGCAGCCAGTTGTTTCAAGAGGGCAGGAGCATCAAAAGTGCAGCCAGAAGTTTCAAAAATGCAGTTAGTTATTTCAAAAGTGCAGTCAAATGTTTCGTTAGCATAAACGTTGCTTCGGAACTTGCTAATTGCAGATATAATGCTTAATTTTGCTTTTTAGCGACATGTGTATGTATAATTTGCAGGATTATAGTTTTGTTATCAAACTCAATTTTATTTCTACATTGCCAACATCATTCTACTATTCATTATTTTCATTGGAACTTTCTTTTCATTAGAAGGATTTGAATTTAAAGGATTTGCATAGGGAAGAATCTTGGTTTTCAGAGAATGATTTAAAACATAGCTTATTTTGTACAATACAGACCAAATTGACAAGAAGGATTTTACAAATGATGGAACAACAGTCCAAAACCCTTTTGTGAACTTAACACAATGTACAAGTTGCCTATTTTTGAAAGCACTAAAAATGAAGCCAAAAAAAGACACTTTTTCTTAATGATATGCATTTTTTAAGTATTGTCATGTAGCATGTCCACTCAGTTTTGAAAAATTTATATCTATTTTTAGGTGAAATTATGTCTGTAGCTAACTGTTGCCTGCGCTTTTGACCCTTTTAACTATTGTGGAATAGTTTATCACTGACTGAGCTTTTGTACCCATTTGCGTTGACTGCACTTTTGAACATTTGGCTGCACTTTTGAACCGACTCCGCTAATGATTCCTACCCAACAGCAGATATGCGGATTCTGCATCTGTCATCTATATCTGCATCCACCAAATAGATTATATCTGCTACCCACATCTGCATGTGGATTCTGCTGATTAGTTAGAGCTGCCAATTTGTAGTGAAAATAATTTTATAGATTTATACTAGTCTATTAGAAAATTCCCCAATGGGGCAGAAAAAAGGAGAATATACTTGCCAAGCTAGAAAAAGGAGTTTACTAGTTTTTTAAGAACTTTCATTAAATTTTGAAAAATCATCTTTTGTGACATTGGATTTTCAATCTTCTTTATCAATAATTTTTTAGGTCTATGGAAAGGTATATTTATGCAACTTCGTGCATTTTGCCCTACCATAGCATTGTATCAACCACAGTAAAATTTTTCTGAATGAGAATTATAAGCAAGCTAATGGTTGACTCCACTCAAATGTGGAGAAATTCTAAACCCATAGCACTATAGCATTGTAAGTCCTAGTTCCAAATCTATGCTTCTAACTCTAGTTGAAAAATAGTGAGAGAATGGCATATTATAGTCATTTTGTTTTTTCAAATTATGTCTCTGATTAAAAGGCATCATTAGGCACTATAAAAACCTTGGTTTAGTTGCACTAATTGAATGTAAAAATAATCTGAATGTTTGTATTAAATTGCTGATCTTCAGTCATGCTTCGTACTGGGTACACTGTATTTTGGGTACCTGGGTAAACCTGGGTACCCAGGTCAATTTCAAAAATGAAACCTGGGGCTACTTAGGTGTCCAGGTGACCTATTTACCCGAATTTCTAAACATCTATTGTATGGGTAAAACACTTATATACTCCAATGTTCAAGTACTTAAATATAGTACTCAAGTTGGGTATGCAAAATACCTGGGTAACATGAATACTGTGAAGACTAGGTACATAGGTCATAAGATTTTCAAAGTGTGAACCACTAATCCTCAGTTTCAGATAATCACAATGCCGAAGTTATTTTCTTGCAGAACTAACAATCCTCACATCAGGCTTCGGATTAGCTAATACTAAGGTTTAAGCCCAGGTTCAGGAATTGCAATTTAGAAATAAAAAAATTATAGAAAATAGTGCAACCCAACAGCTTGAGATGGGGATAATCCTGAAGATATCCAGATTATAAAAAACACTTGATATCATTGACATGTCAGTGCAACAGCTGAAACTGAGGTGGTTGGTTTTTTGTTCAAAAGTATCTCTGAGCCTGAGGTTAAACCTTTAGTAAATATGGGCCCTGATTACAGTTGTTGCACACTACCTGCAAACAATGCAACAGGACAAAGCATACAGAAGTGATTTTCAAAAGTTTTTGATTCAGTCATCCACATAATACTTTGACGCAGTTATCATTGCCATCTTATGTCTCTGGATAGATGCATGTTTGATTTCACATGAAACAAAATTGCATCAGGCACCCACATGCGAAACACTATTCATTAATTACTCATCTATACCCCTGTTAATGTGATGGATAAACTTGCTCTACTCAGTGCCACAAAATCTTGATGTGTTATAGTCTTTTTTGATCAACCTCTGCATTGAATTGTATGTCTCACTGAACCAAAGATATACATATGGTGCCTATTGAATGAAAATTCCATATTTGCAAGACAATTTTTTACGTCAATCTTATTTTGGAATTTCAGATTTTTTCTTCATCAGTACAATTTTAATGCTTGGCACACTATCGATCTGATTCTGAGAAGACTTCATGCTGAAGCTTTTTCTCTAGAACACCTGAGTTGGGTTTTATGCATCAAGCACAGTTAATTCCTGTTTAATTGACAGTAAATCAAGTTGAAAAGTTCAGTGCAATTGGAAGATTACATGGGTGAGGAGTGATATAGGGGATATGTACCCCCAGAGTTTTGAATTACCAAGTCTTCTCCAGTATGAAAAAAATTTTAGTAAATTATTTCAGATTTCTGTCTCAAAAAACCAGGGGCCACTATTCCTATAATCACCCTCCCACAAAATTTCAGAGCTGTACATGTATGGAAGAATTTTTGAGGGGGACTTGAAGCACAAAACTTTATTTTCAAAAAAAATTCAATTTTTACCAGTTCTTGTCAAAAAGCCTGTTTTTCACATGTTTTTAAATTTTGAAAAAGCCCAGGAAAGAGTCAATTGACTTTTTCCAGAGCAGGGCGAGGGGTATCCAGAGTCTCAGTGGAAGGGTTTACTCTGTTGGGGTTACATTAGGTGCACATATTTGACTTCTGGTGTTGGGGCGCAGGTGGCATGAATGCAGCAAAAGTGGCAGAAGTAACAAATTTGTGTAGATTTTTGTTGCAATTGCTTGTTTTTTGGTTATTTTTTGTCATGTATTTTTTATCAAATTTGATGTGTCCTCATCATTATCTGGAATTATCTTTATATTTGTAATGGTGTCATCTTCTTGGATACCCAATATAGGCTCAACATGGTAATTCATTTTGTTTTATGAGCATAGAGGAGGATCTATAAGATTTGGAGATTGGAGACGAGGGTAATAACTTTTCTATCAGGAGTCACGGTGTTCTGCCTGAGGTTTATGGTGTTTCCTGGTGAGGTACTTGAGAGTACGGAGAGAGTTTTGAAGTGTTTGTTTATTGTTAGACCATGGTTTAACTGTTGCAACTTCTTTTGTATAAACCCAAAGGTCAGTCCCATCATCCAACACCTACACCAGCCTAACAAGTGGTGGTCCGTAACAGCCTAACAACTCCCCCACACTATGTGCATCAAGGCTTGGTAAGTGTACTGACACACTTCAGCTGCAGAAAATATACTTTGCCACAGACTTACAAAATTTTTTAATGAGAAAGAATGAAAATCCACTATTACAAAAGAGAATTTTTCAAACTTTAACCCATGGCAACCATCCAAGAAAGTATATTCTTTTTCTGCCCCATCGGAGCATTTCATAATAAACTAGGCCATCTCTTTTTAGTAGGCTTCAACCATGCATCAAACCTTCATAGAAGCACATTTAAGTTTTAAATTTGGCCACTTTCACATCAAAGGAACAATAAAAACAATCTTAAAGCTAGGAATTCTCAATTCTGCTTGTCAAAGATGTACTTAAAACACGTCAGAGTGTAAAGTGACCTTGAATTCCCCACGGAAATACATTTGTTTGCACTCATGATAATTTTTTGTGTGACGTGACTGCATCCATCGAAGCTGAAAACCCCCACCCCAAAAATCATAAAAATACATTTATTCACACTCAGGATAATGTTTTGTGTAAAATGATCACGTCAACTGAAATCCCCGTAGCCGACCCCCCCCACCAGAAAATCGCAGAAATACATTTGTTTACATTTAAGACAATTTTGCGTAAAAGATGATCACGTCTATTGAATTCTCTGTGGTCAAAAACTGCATCCACCAAAAATTGCAGAAAATCGTTTTTTACACTCAGCATAATTATTTGTGTACCCCGTCCACTGAATTCCCTATGGTCGAAAACCCCTTTCACCAAAAATTCAGGAAAACACGCTTGTTTACGTCCCGGACAATTTTTTTGTGTAAAGTGACTGCATCCATTGAATTCTTCGTAGTAGAAAACCCCTTCTTCAAAAAATCGCAGAAATACATCTGTTTACACTCAGGATCTTTTTTTGTGTAAAGTGATCACGACTATTGAATTCTCTGTGGTCGATAACCCTTTCCACCAAAAAAATCATGAAAATACGCTTGTTTATACTGTGGATAATTTTTCTGTGTAAAGCGACCGCATCCATTGAATTCCCAATGGTTGGAAACCCCTTTCCTTAAGAAATCACGGAAACACCTGCATATACATTCCCCATGATTTTTTGTGTGTGCAGTGATCGTGTCCATTGAGTTCTCTGTGGTCGAAAACCCCATCCTCCAAAAAATCATGAAAATACGCATGTTCACGCCAGCATAATTTTTTTCTGTAAAGTTACCGCATTAGTTGAAATCCTGATGGTCGAAAACCCGTCCACCAAAAAATCATGGAAATTCTTTTCTTTACATTTATGATGATTTTCTTCTGTTATTTCCCTGTGGTCTTGAACCACTTCCATAAAAAAATCACGAAAATACGATCGTTTACACCAAGATGCTTAGGCCAAAGTATGGAGCTCAGATATGGCACACCCATGTGGGGCATGGTGGCAGCGGGGGGCCCTTAGAAAGTGCGTTTTTGCATGTTTTTGGGGCCCCACCGAACACCACTTGCAGATAGAGGCGAAATGACAAAATGCATACCATAGTTTGTCCCTATGCCCGAAATTATGAAAAAAACCACAAGGTTCTAGCTCTTACCGTTTTGTCTCTAGTGTGGGGGCATGAATTTTGGGAGCCAAGCATAATATAGTTTCCACTATCGCGCCACATACGATTTACAATAACTATAGTCTTATTTTTATTATAATGCTTCTAGAAAGTGAAACTGGACTAAATGAACTATTTTATATTTTGGTTATTTTCTGCTAAACCACACGTCATAGAGGTTCAAATTTTCCACAAAACTCAACTAACTTTGACATTTTTTCGGGAAACGTTCCACAAAAAGTTTGTGTTAGCGATTTGTCCATTCAGGAGCATTAAGCCTTATTCAAAGACAAAATCGTAGGCTGTCACCAATTCCTAGAATTTCATTCGCGAAAGTCGGCAATTCTAAGGAATAAATCGGCAATTGGCAGAATCGCCGATTGTCACCGATTCAATTAGCAATAGACGGCGTTTTTACCCATTCATTCCTTAAAATCGACGACTGTCGCCGATTTTAAGGCTTTCTATGCATAGTTTGTAATAGCTTGTAAAAAATCGGCGACAGTCCTGAAAAATAGAACAGTGTTCTATTCCCCTTACTTCATCCCCGATCTCTAAGATTAATTGGCGACCTTCGGTGATCATTCACCGACTGTCACAGACAAAAATCCAAGGATTTTTCACTTATGAATTAGGGTAAAAATCGGGAGAATCGACGAGTTTCGGCGAGAAAAATTCTAGGATTTTTTCACTTCCATGAAATCGAGAACAGCCGCCTATAAAAATCCCACGGAATTGGCGACATCCGTGTAAAATCGGCGACCGTCGGTGACAAAAGTCCTACGATTTTTTTCACTTCAGAATTGGGCTTTATAAAAAAAACAGACTATTTACAAGAACTTGATTTCGGTTGTCTGCGATCGGGATTTAGAATCATCTTGAATCCTTGAGCCCGGTTCATACTTCTGCGCGGCGAGCAAATTTAGAGCATGCTCGGCAAGGATCTCCGAGCATAAGCATGCTCGAACTTGGTTCATACTTCGCTAGCAAATTTTTCCCCTAAAATACACACTTACTAGCTTATTAGAAAATGCCCCGATGGGGCAGAAAAAAAGAAAATGTTTTCTTGGATAGTTGCCAAGCTAGAAAAAAAATTTTCCATGTCTGTGAAAAATTATATTCTGCAGTATCGTGCATTTTGTTCTTCCCCTGGCATCAACTACAGTAACATTTTTCTATATGAAAATTATATGCACATGACTTCAAATGTAAAGAAATGGTAAATCAATAGCATCCTAACTTCCGACCGATTCAGAACTTCTGCCTCTCACACTAGCTGAAAAATGGTGAGGGAGACATATTACTATAGTCATTTTCAGAACTATAAAGAAACCTGAGATTGGTTGCACTAACTCAAGATGAAGATAATAACATCGGGATTAAATTGATAATTCTAAGTTTGAGCTAATCGCAATGTCCAAATTATTTTCTTCCAGTGCACAAACAATACTCACTTCAGGATTTAATAATACTGAGGTTTAAGTTCGAGTTTGGGAATTGCACAAATTTTTATATTTATTTGCTTTAGGGATAAGAAAATTATGCCAAAATTTTAGTGCAACCCGACAGATCGAGCTGGGGATAATCTCGACATTGAGCTCGTTATAGTCCTGATGACATTCAAATTATACCGAACTTGAGGTCAAACTAAGTGGCCTTTTGTTCGAGATAATCTTGAGCTCGATCTTAGACCCCTTCAGTGCAACTGGGCCTTGGTCACAGTCATTGGGCACCGATTTGCAAATGGGAGAACAGGGTAAAGCATAGAAAAATGCTCCTGATTCAGCCATGCCTATATTAGGGGTGTGCGCCAAATCTCATACCGTTCTCCCCCACTATACTCGCACTCCCACGGCAGCAGTAGGAATTTTTTGAAAGCAGGACGGGAGCGACAGGGATGGACGAAATTGCTTCCCGTTTGCCATCCTGCAAAAAGCTTGCGCTCTTTCTGCAAATTTCAGTTTAATTCCAAGTACTGTGAATGATGCTGTTTTGTTGAATAGTTAAATAGAGGAGAATAAAGTTCTTTATAGCTTGTAATCAGTAGAACTTACGGAGTGAATTCTATATGATATATTATATGAAATGAGTGAATTAAGCATATCTTGCACAATCGATTTAGTTCTAAGAAGACTTTGTGCTGTAGCCTTTTCTAAAAAAACTGAGTGGGATTTCACGTGTCACTTTCCCAGAGTTGATTACTGTTTTATTGACATTAAAAACAGCAAAAAAGATCAACGCAGTTAGTAGCACAGATGTGTGAGGGAGGACAAGGGGGGGGGCACAAACTACCCCGAAAGTTTTGAAACTGGAAAATTTGTTGTGAAAAAAACATTTTTGGTCAACTTTTTTTGAATTTTTTGTCTCAAAAAACGCCAAAAAACACATGTTTGGTTGGAAAGTGTGTTGATGCCCTCAGCTGCTGAATAAACTTTTTCACAGATATGGAAAATTATTTTTGAAAAAGAATAAAAATCCGATATAACGAACGTGAATTTTTTTCCAACTTTAACCCAAATTCTCAAAAATCTAGTCCACTTCTTTTTCTAGCTTGGCAATTCAAGCAAGTATATCATCCTTTTTTCTGCCCCATCGGGGAATTTTTTAATAAGCTAGTCCACCTTTTTTAGTGGGTCTCAGCCATGCATGAAAACCTTTGTAGAAGCACATTGAAGTTTTAAATTTAATCATCTTCACATCAAAGAAACAATAAACAGCTATCTTAAAACTACGAATTCTCACTTTCGGTAAAAGTAAAAGATGTGTAAACCACATAGAACTTAGAGCACATTGTAAACAGAGTGTAAAGTGACCATTTACATTCGATTCTCCATGGTCAAGAACCCCTCAACCCAAAAAACCGTAGAAACACCTTTGTTTACACACAGAACAATGTGACTGTGTCCACTGAATTCCCAAGGTCAGAAACCTCTTCCCCCAAAAATCGCAGAAATACATTTGTTTGCACTCAGTATGATTTTGTGTGTTAAGTGATCACGTTCATTAACTTCCCGTTGTCGAAAACACCTTCCACAAAAAGTCACGAAAATACGTTTGTTTACACCCGAGACATTTTTTTTGTGTAAACTAACCGCGTCGATCGAATTCCCTTTCATTAAAGAATCACGAATATACGCTTGCTTACATTCGCAATATTTCTTTTGTGTATAGTGACCGCATTCATTGAATTCCCCGCGGTGCAGACCTCGTGTCTCAATTAGTCACAAAAATACCCTTGGTTACACCCAAGATAATTTTTGTGATAAGTGACGCATCCATTGAATTCCCCGCAGTCGAAAACCCTTTCACCAAAAAATCACTAAAATACGCTTGGCTACATCTGGGATAATTTTTTCATGTAAAGTGACCCCGTCCGTCAATTCCCAATGGTCAAAAACCCCTTCCCCAAAAAAGTCACTGGAGTACCTTCTTTTAAATTAATGATGATTTTTTTGTGTAAAGTGACTTTTTTGAATTCCCTATGATCGAAAACCTTTACACCCCAAAAAAGCCCAGTTCAATTTAAACTGCAAAAAATTCTGGCACCGTAGTGCATTATGCTGCAAAAATTTTTTTGAAGTCATAACAAAATCTAGCCATTAGGGATGTATCGGACTTTTTTACCACGTACGCTACCCAATCCTACACGATATTTTCTGACCCGACCCGAAAGAAGAAAAAAGACTCTTGGCCTTACCCGTTATCCATGTTTTCAGAGTCACTACCTTACAAAAATGAGGAATAAGTAAAGAGAATTCTAGTCAGGTAAGTCACATTGAGCTAATAAAATGCAGATTGGCGGTCCACAACAGTTGAAAGCATATTAACGATAGATGAAAAAATTTGACGACCATGTATTGTTGCTATTTGCTTTTTAAAAGTTCATACATTTGCATATTTTGAACTTTGTCACAAATTCAAACCTATGTAGTGCATTGAAAACTTATCACCAAAACTCCAAATTTTCAAGCATGAAGTGAGCCAGTGTGGATATTGCTATGGCGAAATATAGTAAATTTCCACTCTACACGTCATAAGCCATGGGCACCCTAGTCAGTGCATGAATTATCCACGATCCGATTTTATGACACCTTTACAACAGTTTGTCGAAAAAAACTGCGCAATAACTAATTTTCCAGAGGCATAGCTGGAATCAGTGAAGAAAAGTGTTCAATGCTGCAAACATTCGAATCGCAGGCTAGATTTTCAGAACGACAGTATAGCCCGAAAGCAAGGCAATTTATTAAGTTGGAAATTCTTTAACAAAATAAGGTTCAATAGAAACCCCATAGCTCCGGCAATTTTTGGAGATGGATAGAAAAATTTTGCCGAAGTGAGTTTTGGACTTCGGATGACACCTAAACAAGATTTGATCGAAATCTGAGTTGTCGGGCGGGGATCCCAGGACCACTTGGCGTGGACTCCTTTAGATTTTTTTGCGTTTCGGGGCTGATTTGAAAATGAACAGTTAAGTCTGCTCCACACTTGCACAGCATAGGAATTCTGCTAGGGGTCAGCCAGGACAGGGGGTGAAATACAAAAATTTTTTTTCATTCTTCATAATAAAAGAAAGGTCTCAGAAAGTCTTCTAACATCCAAGCAGCATATCCTCCAACCTACATTAGTCAGATATACGAAATTGTTTGCTTAGACAGCACTTTTTAAAGTTTTCATGTTACTTTTTTGGAATCAAGTATGATTTGTTTAGAAAAATTGTCAAACTATAACATCATTTCCATGTTTATGACAACTTTCTCTTCTCTCTTACTCATTTGCCTTCGTCATCGTCTCAATCATTGCTGGGAAAGTCAAATCTGCTGGGGGTCAGCAAGAATCTGCTGGGGGCCAATAAAATCCTGCTGTGGGTCAAAACCCCCAACCCTCCCCCACGTGCATGTATGGTCTGCTCTCGATTTTGTAGTCAGGTGTGACATATGATTCAACAGAAAATCGTAAAAATATGGAATAGTACTTGCTTTTCACTGTTATTATTTAGAAGCATTTCATAAAAATTAGACTATAGTCAATCCAATCTTTTTTACATTACATCCTGACGAATTCTTTGTACACACTATCGGTCTCGTCAAATTCTATTCCAAACCATCCCTCCAAATTGCAAAATCTCTGTTTCCGGTTTACATTGGGCCAGTTTAATTGACATCCCTGGAATCTAAATGCTGTTTTTTGCGCAATCTTTGATCCGGCATCAAGCATTGCTGAGCGAGATCTGTCACCGATTTGATTGGTCAAAAAAAAATTGTCGATTTTTTCAGTTTTGTCTGACGAATTTTCTGGCTTAATCTTAGCCTTAGACTTACGCTTAGGCTAAAGGTTAGGCCTAGGTTTGGGCCTAGACCTAGGTTTAGGCTTAGGCTTAGTCTTATGCTTAAGCTTAGGCTTAGGCTTAGGCTTAGACTTAGACTTAGGCTTAGGCTTAGGCTTAGGCTTATGCTTAGGCTTAGGCTCAGGCTTTGCCTCCGGCGTAGGCTTAGGCTTAGGCTTATGGTTAGGAAGCAGTAAACTGCATTTTGTCGACCGTTCAAACTGATGACACATTTTTTCCGACCAATCAAATTGATGGCACATTTTTTCCGACCAATCAAGTTGATGAAAGTTCTCGCTCAATGCTTAATTGATCCGGCTGTCGTATTTCAGAAGAAGCGACGTGAAAGGACTGTTGATTGACTTATTTACATCAATTTTTCAATTTATTGACTTGCGGCTATTCCGTTTTTGTAGCAAATGTAGTTGTTCCATTCAATCTAAAAGTTTTCGGTGCGATTTCTCTCTCGTTCTATAGTTTGTTTTTTATAAAATGCTTCTAAAACGAAAAATGACACAGAATCTTTAACGGCAAAATTTTTTACTCAAAAAATTACTCAATGTTGGTTGAGTTTTGTCACAAATTTTCAGTTCCATATGATTTACGGCTCGTTAGAAAATACTTAAAATACAAAATAGAACTTGCTTTCCAGATTCATTATTTGGAAGAATTTTGAGAAAAACAGACTATAATTACATTAACTAAAAAAAAGAAAATTTCGTGACTTACCCTCAAGTTATGCGGACTTTGAGCCGATAACAGCAAGTTCTTAGAACGTTCCTCTCTGACTTTTTGCCGTTCCAATTTATTCTTTTGCATTTCCAACTCGCTTAATCGAATGGATAGGCGATTGGGCGCCGGTTGCGCTTTAAAAAGCTTGATGACCGGAGCAAAAATGTCGAAATCGGATAATAAACTTGTGATTTCCTTTTTATGTCGTTTACCCTTGGAATTTTCGTTTCGCCTTTGTTGTCGCTGTGCTATCAAAATCTTTGACTTTGCGTTCATTTTGACCGTATTTCCATCATTTGGGCTAGTCTCTTGGCTGAATTGTCGCATTTTTCTCACAAAGGCTTCTTCGAGCTGAAAATTGTAAAGTTGAAATTTCCGACTCCAAATGAGTCAATAGTGATTGATTTTCGAAATATTCGGCGAATCAAACGCTGCTCACTTTGAGTGCAATACTGCAGTAACAAAGATGAATATGAATCTTACTATCCAGCAGCAAAGTATTCGGTACGAAAATTGCCGCATGCAGTATGATGTCAGAGTTTCGTTTTCGATTCTATCATATTGATACAGAAAGCTTGAAGTGCACCCTTGGATTTGTTTCGAAATGATAGGGAAAATAGAGTACCGAAATGTTTACAAAAGCGTAGAAACGACTATAGCTCATTTAATTTACAATGATAGACGCATCGAAAACCGAAAAAAGTAAGTTCAGTTTGATAAACAATTTTCACTTGGTGGAAAAGTTTACGCTGTAGAAAAACGTTAAATTTCTGAATGAGAATGGGCAAGATCAAATCATGGAAAAAACATCATGCTGATCCACTATCAATTTAGACAGAACTCGTCGTTACCCAAGTGCTACTCGGGAAATTTTGACCACTGAACCAGATTAATTAAGAGAATTTTCAGCCGCGCTGTTTGCCGTTCACTAACGAAGGAATTTTTGCATTGATAACAGTAATAAGCCAACTAGTTTTCTCCGTATTGAACTTATTCTAATGGGATCGCTTCATCGATTATTTCAAAATAAATGGAGCATATACTTTTTGAGAAGACTGCAGAATTATTCTAAAGCATCAATGTTCGCGTATATAACTGACTTCAGATAACAAGATACAGACAACTGTTCAGCCAACAAAATTTACGTTCAAGTATTTCAACGTGCTGAGTTCTTGGTGATCCAATCAACACTTTTCTTACTGTAGTGTACTGAGAGTACGATTATCGGGGCAAATGTTATACCATAAACAAAAATACACGAGCTATTCAAAGTTAGACGGAACTTCGCGTGTTAATGAGACTCCGCTTTGAAATGATCGATGCAGCGGTCAGAGTTTCGACAAACGCGATCTTACTAGGGATCAGGAAATTAATTTCGATAATCTTAACAGGTTGAAAAGAGTGATCATCAGGGAGAGCCTTCCATAATTTTGAATAAAGTTTTGACTGCGACCTTGCCATCGATCATTTC
Organism: Romanomermis culicivorax; assembly: GCA_963922205.1. NCBI lineage: Eukaryota > Metazoa > Nematoda > Enoplea > Mermithida > Mermithidae > Romanomermis > Romanomermis culicivorax. Next base: position 400,236 of record CAWUHX010000072.1, on the reverse strand, counting down.
AAATTGAATGGGATATAGTACCGACTTTTGTATATTTCCCATTGATTTTACGGATTATTTGTAAAAACTTCACGATTTCCAAACAATTTTAGATTCTACTGCGAGTCAGCCGGAAGTATGCTGCACGCTTGGAAGGGAAAGAACCCCAGCAAACTCCAAGAATCGTTCGAATTAAAACCGCAAAACTATCAATAAAGCCGCATTTACACTTCACGGTGCGGCCATGATTAATCAGCTTGCGCCACGAAAAACTGATTAAATTTTGAATTTTGAAATTTGATTAGTCACGGCTGCCGGCCACGGCCGTGCCGTGAAGTATACATGCGGCTTAAGTCAAATGGATTTTGATATTATTCGCAATTATGGAGTATATAATACATTTTTCCTGAAGTGCTTGAAAACTATGGAAAGCAAGCATTACTTCATATTTTTTCATTTTCTGCTGAATTGGACGTTGTACGAAACCGAAAATTTGTGAACCTACTCAAACAACCTTTACAAAGTTTTTGATGAAACATTCTTTAGCAAAAGTTTTACGTAGAAAATTAAACTTATTTTTGTAATTTTCCAATTTGCAAACATTTTATGAAAAATAGACTGTACTGCTAAGACTATTGAGCCATGTTTGACAACATGGACGACGAAAAATACTTGGAAGGACGAAGGAGCGAGGGAGATGACAAGTCTCTAAGAGATCAAAAATTCAAATAGAACTTTGCCATGCTTCATATACTAATCAAGTTGCATTATGATTTAAAAATTTAATTTTTATTTTCGAGTTAACGTCTGTAATAACATAACACTTGGATAAGTGCCCCCAAAAGCATGTCACAAGGCACTGCAGTGACATCCACACTAGATTATTTCTGGGCGGGCTTGAAGAAAACGTAGTGGAAATGAATCAACCCTGAAAATCTTCCAGTAATATGATAACCACATGAGTTTTCCTCAGAAATTGATGTAAAAGCAATCTCAGCTGCATTAATTTAGTCGAGCATACACTTGTAGAATAGAACCAAATTTTAAGACGCGATTTCCGAGTGAATCGACCTTCTGTTCCATTGACCTATGATAAGTTGGAAATAATTAATATCTGAAAATGATCAAATTAGGATAGTTTTATGCGCTTAGTATCGTGACAGCATTCATCCCGCATAAAAGTCAAAATCAGCATAGCTCCAAAGTTTAGAATTTCCATTTTTTTTGACATTTTTCGGTTTGAGTACGTGTTTCAAAATATCACGGCTCAGAAAAAATGTGACTCTGTAGCCAAATGTTCATTACATGCAGGGCCATGCTCTATATGCAGACATAAAAAAATCAAATCTTTCACTTTACAATTTTTATGCTATTTTATAGTATCAAAAAGGAAGTCAAAAATAAACCGAAATGATCATTTGGAGCCTTTTTTGAGCGTCTTCCCATGGGATGCTGCAAAACTTTTCTCTTCATGTCTGTAGCCACTAGTGTTAAAATTTCAATCAAACTTCTGTATCGTTTCGGGAGCTGTAGGTGGCTGCACATTCTTAAAGTTGATACAAAAATGTTGTATTTGTATCTGACAGTATCGCAAAATTGTGTCCCACCAAAGAGGTGCAAGAAATATTGAAAACTTTCTGGTTAGACAAATGAAAAGAAAAGATGTGAGTCGAATCACACTAGTAAAATTTCATCGATCTATTCACAATGGTTGTGCAACAAGGCGTCCCAAATAGATACAACAAAAATTCCTCTTCTCAATAATTTAACTGAAAAAAATCGAAGCTGTAATCATGCTCAAAATAAATGTCGGCTATCTGCCTCCGGCGAATGTGAGAAAGAGCGCTACTGTTGGAGGCACTTTCACACCACGTGATGTCTGATAGATGAAGATAAATCAAATGATAGTCGATTGTAGTGCCTTTGCAATATAGCAGAGAACATGTGAATAACTTTCGCAGTTTTCGTGTAAATGGATTTCAAACGATCATTCGATTTCTAAAATCTTCTAAAATCTAAATTCTAAAATCAACCTCTCATTTGAAGCATATAGATCAGCAGCCATTAAAGCTGAATCAATGAAAATTCATCAAGATTTCAAGCCACATTTTTTTCTTTCAGTGTATCAAGTAAAGACGAATCCTGTGTTCTCAAAACTTTTTTGGTGGAGGATTCATTCAGATCCAAAAACATATTTGAATGACAGTGCGAGGTGCGCGAATCTCTACAGTTCTCAAAACGGTATGCGAATTGGATTGAAATTCTAACACTATATTTTGGACATTAGTGTTTACAGAAATGAAGAAAAAAATTACGTGGAGGGAAGAAGCTGCGAATGAATTTTTCCGCCTTTTTCCACCCCCTTTTTGACACTTTAAAATAAGATAAAAAGTGTAAAGTATTATATTAGAGCAATTGTTTCGTATAAAATTATAGGGGATTGTCTCCTACATATAATTAACGATTTGTTATAGGGTTAATCGCGTATACATAACAGAAAATGCTAAAAAATTGGAAAATACAACTCTAAGATATACTAGCTACATAAATTTTGACTTTCATGCAAAATAGATTCCGTAATGATACTCAGCATGTAAAACTACACATTATACCTGATTTTCAGGTATGATTAATTTTTAACTTATCATAGTCTAGGTCGAACTTTTAGAAAACTGCGTCTTCTCGAAGTCAAAGCATCGTCATTTCATTCAAAAATCAAGTTCTTACTGATGTTAATTTTGGATCACCAGTATTTTTGACACCACAATAAATTGGTGCTTCATTTTCTGTTTTATTGTCATTCATAATATGATCCCCCGTGTCCGGAAAATAGGGATCGCTGATCATTGAACCGTCCAAAGTTCGCGCGGTTGTGACCATTGTCCTTTCGGTGTCCGGTTTCACTGTCGACGATGAACTGGTAATATCGCAGAATTTGTAATAATCGGCGGCATTATACTTCGATCTAAAACCGTTCAATTTTTGTAAATTGTACAAATCCTCGACGATTTTTAAACTCTTCTTATGTTCTGATCGTAAAATTTTCAATTTTTCTAAAAATTCGTCGCCTCTGCTACTGATTTTCATCTCTTCGCTTGTCGACAAGTTTTTCTTTACAAAATCGTCGATTTTTGTGAGAGTTTCTAAAAATTCTCGAATAATAATTAGCCAACGATGATTGTGAGTAGAATGGTGATAATTATCGTTCATCCAAGAATTAACATAACGCGACGTGTATCATAGTAACATATAAAATCCAAAATTACCCCATGGTTACTGTCGAACGTGCATCACTTTTGTTCGGCTGGTAACTATGGTAACTGTATACACTTTTTATGACAAACTGGAATCTACTGCTGCCCTGGACAACTGTTTACCTTTGTCATTTCGTTTTACTTTCCTTGTGCAACCTTTTGTGTTGAAACCAGGACGAAGGTTTCTCCCTACTTGCCTGCAACGATTGAATGTGAAAAGTCAGTCACGATTACCAAACTAAGCGAAGAGAAAGGCGCTGTGCGTAAAATATCCGACAACTTTTCTCAGTCTCTAGGGCCTGTATTCACAATCGCGTGTTAGCGGCGTGTTAGGCTGACACGGTGTTAAATTTTGGCTAACAGGGTGGTAAGACGGCGCTAAGTTTTATCGCCGTATTCACAATCGCGTGTTAGGGTCGAAAAATGGAAAAGTTAACACGGCGTTCTAAACCTGCCCCCTACCAGTTTTAGCGGCGTGTTAGCAGTAGTCTGTTTATTAATTTTCTCAATTGTCATTGATATTATTGACCTATTGGATCATCTTGATGAAAGTGAAGAAATAGTACATCATATTCGTCACTTTCGGGATAGGGCCAATCCATTTGAGGGCTACGATAACGTTACCTTTAAATCAAGATACAAATTGTCGAAAAATGGTTCCAGAGACTTGATTACGCTTCTCCAGGATCAATTAGAAACTTCTGGTCGAAATCATGCGATTCCTCCAGCACTTCAGGTTAACACAAAATCATAAGTTTTACTCATGAAAATTAACTGCTCATTAAATGACTGTTCAAACTCAAATGTTACGTACTGAAAAACGCTAGCATTGTTGAAAAACCTTGTTGACATAAATCACAATGTTATTTTTTTCCTCCTTTTTCATATTAAAAAACATGCTTGAGCTTATTCTGCCAGCCTGTTACAAAAGTAACACGGTGATAACGAAAGTAACACTGTGGTAACACGGTGTTAGCTAACACGGACTTAACACGCTATTGTGAATACGAGGTGATACTTGACACGGTGTTAGCTCGATCGCCGTGTTAGCCAACACGGTGTTAAAGGCCGATGTATAGTCGTCCTGATCCTTAAAAAAATGACCTTTCCTGAGTCAGGAAAGCTCGTTCCCTAAATTTTCGATCCTGACGCAATCCGTAATCCTGAAATCAGGATTGGGATAGCATTCCCGACCTGATAAGGAAAGGTGTTCCCGATGTCTTCCTGATCGGGAAAGGATCGGCTTTCCTGACGTCGGGAACAAAGTACAAGCCTTCCGTACTTTTTAAGGATCGGGAAAGCTACACGCTACAGTAAATACTCATCAAATGCGTAACGGCTTCAGCCTGCGCATAATCCTAGTTACATTTTCCGGTAATTGGAATGTAAAATGAAGTGAAATTAGCAAAAACTAAGAATTTGCTACCAGATAAGATAGAGTAGTCAGCTAAGAAATAGATTTTTCATGTTTTTCGGTGAAATATGCGCACTTTACGCAATTGCAATACTTTGCAACTACAGCGCGTTGTAATACTGTAGCCATGTTTGTTTACAACAAAACGGCAGATTTGCGGCTTTTGTTGATTGATTCCAGCGTTTTTATTTATTAAAAAATTAACTTTCTAAAAAATTAACCAATTTTAATTTCAAACTCTATTAATTTAAAAAAATTTTAAATTAAAATATTTGAAATTTAAAATTAAAAAAATTTAAAATTTAAAATTGAAAATTTAAAATTAAAAAATTTAAAATTGAAAAATTTAAAATTAAAAAATTTAAAATTATTAAAAAAATTTAAAATTAAAAAATTTAAAATTAAAAAATTTAGAATTGAAAAAATTTAAAATTAAAAAATTTAAAATTAAAATTTAAGATTAAAAAATTTAAAATTATTAAAAAAATTTAAAATTGAAAAATTTAAAATTAAAAAATTTAGAATTAAAAAAATTTAAAATTAAAAAATTTAAAATTAAAAAATTTAAAATTAAAAAGTTTAAAATCAAAAAATTCAAAATTAAAAAATTTAAGATTAAAAAATTCAAAATTAAAAAATTTAAGATTAAAAAATTTAAATTAAAAATTTGAAAATTGAAAAATTAAAAATTTAATAATTTAAAGTTTAAAAATTTAAAACTAAAAAATTTTAAAATTTCAAATATACAAATTTTAAAAAAATATAAAATTCGAAACTAAAAATTTTAAAATTTAAAATTAAAAAAATTAATTAAGGGGGAATTAAAATATGACAAATAAACAAAAAACACGGAAACAAAATAATGTAAACGCATGTATGTAAACATGTGCAACGTGAACGAAAACAAAAAAATAATCAGAATAATGAACAAGATCAATAAAATGTATAAAACCTACTGTCTGGTGTCGTCTTTATTTATACAACTTACGCATCTCAATATCTAATCTTACTGTAAAATATTTCTCATGTAGTCGTCCCGATCCTTAAATTTAGGGACGTTAAGGACGACTTTACCTGGTCCTATCCTTTCCTGATCCTTATCGGGTCAGGAACTCAGGATTAAGGATCAGGATTACAGATTACTATACATCGGCCTTAAGTCCTAACACCGTGTTGACTTGACACGCGATTGTGAATACAGGCCTAGAAGAGCAGTGAAGATACCGTTAAACCACATGTCAAAAAGGACTGAAGTTTTGTATAATCGTTGACAATTTATGAAAGATAAATTCTGCCAGAAACATTGTGTCAACAATTTTCTAACGACAATATCTTTTTGGCATTTTTCGATTTAGAAGCATTTTGTAAAAAAACAGATTATATATTCGATCGGAATACACTGTGGCACAAAAATGGCGATTTCAGTCGTACTACGGAAAAAAATCTTCAAGAATGGTCCGTCACATCAAGTTTTTGTATAATTCGATGTAGGTAAAGTCAGAAATCTGTGTCCGTGGTTGCTGCTGCCAATGTTGAGAGTAGTCACAGCAACCACCTCAACTACGAATTGTTGCAATTTGAGCGCGCCTTTCCCTGTTGCCCGGTTTGGCTCATTTGGTTAGAGCGTGCGGATGGTAGCCGCAAGGTCCCGGGTTCAAGTCCCGGACCGAGCCTAACTTTAACTGAAGTCCCGAGTAGCGGGAATAGGTTGCCTCAACACGAAGTTAATGCGGATCAGCCTTTTCAAGTGCACGAACTTATCGTATGATAGCACTTTGTCACAACTGTTCGATAAGTTTTAAGGCCCATCTATACTTTTTTCGCTAAAAAACATACGCAAGCGATTTGCTCTCCAAGTATTGGAGCAATTTCAGTGTATAATACATCGCAAGGTAGATATTGAAATTTACGATCGAAAGATAACAAACACGTTCAACAAGCATCTAATGTGCGCTTTAAATCCAGCTTTGACGCAAGAAACGTAAGAAACGCAAGATGCTTACAAAATAGCTGATTTCTGCAACACTATGCAATTTTTTTTGCAAAATATACTTCCCTGGATAGAACTCATCAAGATTTTTCTTGCGCACTGAAAAAATGAGGGATTTGTTCGATTTTGATCGTTGCAATCACTTGCGACAGATTTTCGAGAAAAAAGTATAGATGGGCCTTTAATCGTTTGCAGTTGCTGAAATATCACTACCACAACAAAAATCAAGCTTACGACGAATAAGTAGATAAAAAAAAGTGGCGACAGAAGAGTGACCGATGAAAAAGAGTCGGAGAGCGAAAGTAGGTCAATAAAAAATCATCTGCAAGATTTTTGCAACATAAAGCGTTTTACATAGTTTGACAAATAGTTGGGGGTAAGTAATCCGAATGAGTATCAGAAATAATCGATTGATAGTCTAATAACCGTTTTTCAGTGTACATGAGGTCTACAGGGAAGAAGGGCTGTATGTAGCAGTTACCGAGTGACGAGTATAAGCGGTTTAGGAAAGTTCGGCGCCGGGCCGTTTTGGCGCCAGCCATTTCGGCGTTTGACATTATATAATTCCATATGCAAAAGCAAAGTCATAAAAAAATCAGCATTATTTCGCCAATCGCTTTCTGAGGTTGTAGTAGTTGTGTAAAAGAGAATATAAAGAAAGAAACACACACTATCAACAAGGGAAAGAAAAACAGAGGCAGGAAAAGAGTTGTAAAAATAAAAAAATTGCTTGTTCTCCGCAATTTTCCATCGGAATTGAGAAAAAAACTAACCTGAAAGTATAATCAAATTTTTTTGCGGGGCTGTTCTATTTCAAATGAAATTTAAAGTTGCGTGCCAGGAAAAATTTGTTGGATAAAAATCATTTAAATTGTGCAATTTTTGTTTGAGTTTTAATTTTTAAAATTAAAGTTGAGTTTTTTAAATTAGATTTTTTAAATTAATCAAAAAATCAAATTTCAATCAAAAAATGAAATTTTAATCAGAAAATGAAATTTTAATCAAAAAATATAATTTTAATCAAAAAATCAAATTTTAATCAAAAAATTGAAGTTTGAATTAAATTCAAATTAGGTAATCAAAATTTAAAATTTTAAATTGAATTAATTTTTAAGTTCTAAAATACTTTTTAAATTTTAAATTAATTTTTAAGTTTTGAATTAATTTTTAGGTTTTAAATTAATTCAAAAGTTTTATTTAAAATTAATTCAAAATTAATTCCGAATGAATTTTAATTTAAAAAATTCAATTTATAATAAAGCCAAATTATTTCTGAATAAACATAAAACATTGAGCTGAAAATAAAACGAGAAAACAATTTTATTTGTTATCTTGGACTTTTTTATTGTCCATAGCTTGAAACGTTCAGACCGAAAATCAACTTTCGGTCGGAAAGTATAAGTGCGACTTTGCTATAAACGACTGACGGTAACCTTAAACCGAGACAAACGGAAATTTCCGTTACGTTCCGTCGGAAAAGGTAAATATGAATGACCCTTTAAGCAAAAAAAAAGGTTTGGTGCCGAAATGGCCAGAATAACTGGCGCCGAAACAACCTGCCACTGAAGTGGCTGGCGCCGAAACGGCGGCACCGAAACTTCCCTTTCCGGACTGTAAGAACACTTCTTCTAATTTACACAATGAAAGAGATAATTTTATTGATGCGCGAATACTTTACAAAACGTACTGCAGTTCATCGGATAGAAGCATTAGCTACTAGTAAAAACCATAGCAAAGGCGACTTCATACATAGAATTATAATTTAAATTTATTACTTTTAATATTGGCGGGAAATATCGCTGAATAGATACATATAAATACTATTCTTTATTTCGTGATGGTTTTCCTCTGTTCGGTTTGCTTTCTCTTCCTGAAGAACCTTCATTGATAATATCTATTCCTTCTAATATTAGACGACCTGGTTCTTTTCCTGTAGCGCATTTCATCGATATCGATGTGTCTGAAATAGGTAAATGTCACCCAACTTTTAATTGGCAAGTTCCAAGCACATGATGCAATAACGACAGTTCAAAATTTGAATTTTCGATAACCTGAGAAAAAGACTTACAGAATTGAAATTTGAAGACACGATTTCCGAGAGATTCGACCTTCCCTATGATGAGTTGGAAATTAATCATATCTCAAAATGAACTATTTTGGGTAGTTTCGTGCGCTGAGTTTCACGGTACTGGTTTTGCATTAAAAAAATTCACACTGCTACAGTATACCAAAGTTGAAAAATTGATGATTTTTTGGCATTTTTAGTGGTCTGGCTAGCCAAGCCATATTTCAGGATCAGAGTGATCTTTTTCGATAGAGGAATATTCAGCTTACGGAAAAGACAGGTTATCTTTTGATGTAATAGTTACAATAAATTTTTGAATGTTACTTCTTTTAAACGAGTTTAAAGTGTTAAAAAGGAGCCGTCGAAATTGGAAAAATTTTGTTTATGAGCACTCCCTGAGCACCGTAGAATTTTATTTTCTAAGTTCATGGCTCATGTATTCTTACTGTATTAGTAAAATTTTCACCAATATTTTTGTACCGTTTGGGGAGCTGCACCGCTCTGAAGAGGGCATATTTATGGAAACCGCTCAGAGGTTACTCCATTTTCCAGGTGACCTCTGTCTATCCCTTGTGATACATTTATTATCCAGTACTATAGAATTATCGAATAACCAACAAACTATAGTTTGATGTACTTTCACACATGCATTTTTCATCCACGAACCTTTTACATTATGCAGAAAAGTTCGAACTGTCGAAAATGAGAAGCAAAAAAAAAGAGAAATTTTGTTAAGGGGCACTCCCGAGCACCTTCATGCCGCGGACTTTTATCTTTTGTAGTTTAATTCATACACTCCTGTGAAAGTAACACCGTCATTATCACGCACCGTTCTGGGAGCTGTAAAGATTTGCTCACACTGAAGTGTTATTCAATTATTTTTTGAACCTGGATAAATTCCCAACCAATAAAGTTCTGGGAATATAAGATGCTTCTTTATCTAATACATAAGAAGAAAAATTGTGGCTCGTAATCCTGATAAATTTTCATTGATCCAGGTCTGATGTTTGCTGAACGAAATGCCTCAATAGAAAAATCGAAAATCTCGAAAATTTTCAATAAATTTCAGAAATCAATTGCTTATTTGAAATTCGTTTACAAGAAAATGGAAAGAGTTATTCGGATGCCTTTTGCTGTATTGGAGAGGCACTTCAATCTACTATCATTTGGTCTATTTTTGTCTGACTGACATCACGTGATGTGCAACAGGATGCCTCCAACTATAGAGCACTTTCTCACAGCTTATAACATAGGCCCGAGTCAGACAGCCGTAATTTATTTTGTAACATTAAACTCGCAGCTTCAATTTTTTTAATCAATTACTGAAGAGGGGAATTCTTGTTGCATCTCTTCTCAAATATTTCGTAACACAACCATTGTAATGAGATCGATGAAGTTTTACGAGCGAAATTTAACTCACATTTTTCTTTTTATTTGTCTAATCTGTAGAGATGTATCGGGTCCAAAATTTTGAAAATATTGGGTCCGGGTCCGAGTCCAAAATTTCAAGAATATCGGATCTGGGTCCAGCAAAGTAGTCGGGTAATTTCGGGGCTCATTTCGGATCCGGGTCCATTATACTTTTCAAAATGCTGATCTGTGTGATATACATGTATATCTTCATATAATAAAAACTAGAGATTTATCGGGTCCAAAATTTTGAAAATATCAGGTCCGGGTCCAAAATTGAAAGAATACCGGCTCCGGGTCCAACAAAATCGTCAGATAATTTCGGGTCTCATTCTGGGTCCGGATCTCCGATACATCTCTACTAATCTGAACGTTTTCATTGCGTTAATGGCATATTTAGTGGGATTAATCAGCATTTCTGTGCCAACTTTCAGAATGAGCAGACACCTACAGCTCCCAAAATGGCACATAAATCAGATTGAAATTTATCACAATGTGTTGGACGTTAATGGCTACCGAAACGAAGAAAAAAATTCTGCGGCATCCTATGGGAGGGTGCCCAAGGCTCCAAACGACTTTACCGGTTTATTTCGACTTCCTTTTTGACACTTTAAAATAGCATCAAAATTGTAAAGCAAAGGATTGCATTCCTTTTTTTCATACCTGAATATAGAGCATTGCTTCTGCATGTTATTAATATTTGGCTACAGAGTAACGCCTTTTCTGAACTGTGATATTTCGAAACACGTATACAGACTGAAAAATGTCAAAATTCTAAACTCTGGGGTAAGTATTTCAACTTATCATAGGTCAATGAAACATAAGGTCGAATGTTTGAGAAATCGTGTCTTAGAAAGCTTACTCGTCGCGATTTCTTGAGACTTCTTGATTCTTAAGATTGAGATTTATTGAGACTTCTTGATTCATGAGATTGAGATTTCTTAAGACATGAGACATTTGGAAAATTTTCTATTGCATATCACACTTATTCAAGCTTTAGTTTACTCACAAAGTGGCGCGCAAAAGTTTTCGCCCTGCATTATATTACAATCTGCAACTTGTCTTACAACGAAAATTTCGCATAATTTGTACAAAATATATTGAAACTCAATACGCTGAGTGAACGGATCATAGAGAATAAACACGAAACACCGTTATCTTCCAGTTATCAAATATAATCTCAAGCCGAAAAATGTTGGGTGAATACTTGTGTACATTACAGTAAGTTGATGAAGAAAGACTATTGTAACGTCAATTATAGTCGGTTTTTATTGAAATACTTGTGAATTAAGGAGTGGAAAGCAAGTAAAATTCATATTTTTGCCGTTTCCTGCTAAGCCGTATGTCGCATCGAACTGAAAATTTGGGACCCTACTGAAATAACCCTTACGATCTTTTGGCTAAAAGATCTTAGCGTAAATTTTTGTGTGAACAATTTTGAGGGTGGTAATTATTTTCGTCGTTTTTCCGTTTACAAGCATTTTATAAGAAACAGACTACATAGATCTTGGATTATCGAATCACAACGTTATAACCACGACATTGAAAACATTCCACTAAAGCATATTAAGAGCAAATCAATAAAAAAATTCTACAAAAAAATCAACGGGTCGTGAAAATACGGATTTAGCTGCATTGAAAAATATATCTCACCCTTGCTTATCAGCTTAGAAGACGTCTGAATATGCGACAAAACTTTATTTGAGGCTTTTGTTGTCGACTGACTCTCTTGATCGGCTAATAGACCAAAGTCGCCGAGCGATAATCGTGGTAACTTTTCCATTGGTATCTTGAAAATATTGCGGATGAGCATAATTAGACAGACCATCAAGATTCAGAAATGATCGAGAGTGAAACGGAAGTAGAGGAAACAGGGGTCCCAGAGCTCTGATTTTAGTGTACACCATTCATCTGATGACAATAATTTCCTTCATTAAATGTAAAAATTATATCGAAGATATTCTAGTCAAGTTTATACGGTTACAAATCATGGGAACTATAGCAACGGTACCCCACCAAAATGTTATCCTGAAATGAGAAGAACAGTGTCCTGACGATAGAGCCCATTCCAGAAAATTAGAAAACTAGATTGATGTGCTCAAAGATCAAGACTTGACACCAAGAAGCTATAAATTTTGTTGTTGTTTATTATGATTATTCTTCCTATTTATACTTCCGCATTTTCGGGTTTAGCCACATCCGAGGGCGATTGAATCACGCTGTTCGATTCTTCGGAGATCGGGAATCGAGGGTCGGTAAAGATGGCCAGAGTGAGAGGTCCGCTGGGCTTCATAGATAACGGGGTCATAACCTCTCCGTCGTGGAAAATTGCAGCTGCTGATCTGGCCATGTCGGCGTAACAATCGGGTGGTTTTCTGTGGCATTCGTAGCAAATAGGTCTATTTTTCTCAAATAAGTAATATTGTCCGGAAATGGGATTATAGCAAAGCTGGCATTTGAAGCAACTTCGGTGCCAGCAGACGTCCATAGCTAAACATCCGAATTTTGCCAGAGGCCTGAACGATTTACAATGCTGTATAGGCCGAACATTTGCACAAATAGAATCTAATAACACATGGGATTGATGAGAAAACTATATCTATAAGTTTATTAGAGATGTATCGGGGATCCGGAACCGAAATGAGACCCGAAATTACCCAACCATTTTGATGGACCTGGACCCGATATTCTTAAAATTTTGGACCCGAACCCAATATTTTCAAAATTATAGACCCGGAAGCAATATTTTCAAAATTTTCGATCCGATACATCTTCAGTTTTTATTATATTATAGGTGGCGCAAAAGCGACAACCTACAATATATTTGGACCCCCATTTTTAGTGTCTCCCCCTCCCTAAGGCCAAAACGGTTACAGACAGAGGGATGCGGTTTTTTGCATAGTATCCGGCATAGGTGCAAACATGGGGGTGACAATGGTCATTGGGGCTCTATATTCAAATGGTGCTCGGTGGGGCGCCAGAAACATTCAAAAAACGGCCTTTTTTGGAAATTGTGTATCTGTAGGTTCCACATCGGGTATTTGATCTACAAGTTCAATATTTTGAGGCATGCATCTACTGAGTGACCTCTCGAACGTTTTTTCAGATTTTTTGAAAATACCGACTTGGTTAAAATGTATCAGTGACCAAAGTCCGAGAAATACCCGAATTTGATAATTCTGCACTACACATCATTTGGGTTCAAAAAAATAATTTTTTCAGAGAAGATCATAAAAACTGTTGATCCCTGTGAGAAACAGGGTTTCCATAATGTTTGGGGCAAAGGGTTTTTGACCCTAGGAAATTGTGATTTTCAGGAAAAACCGTGGAAATCGCGGTCACTTTGGACAAAAAATTATCCTGAGTGTAAACAAACGTATTTCCACGATTTTTTGGTGGAAGGGGCTTTCAACCTTGAGGAATTCAATAGGTGCAATCACTTTGCACGAAAAATTATCCTGCGTGTAAAACGAAGGTATTTCCCGTAATCTTTTTGGGAAAGAGGTTTTCGAATGCCGGAAATTCAATGGATGCGGACACTTTACACAAAAAACATCCTGGGAGTAAATAAGTGCATTTTCGTGATTTTTAGTGGAAGGGGTTTTCACAGAGAATTCAATGAATGCAATCACTTTATACAACAAATTATCATTATGTTGGGCGCCCTGTTGCTGCCCAAGTTGCGATCCAGAATTCGACATGCAAATCCATGATGGGCGACTGGTGGCACAGAAAATTTGCGCAGCAATGAAGCGCCAAAGAAAGAAGAAAAAATTATTGTGAAATCATTCTTTGTTTTTGATAGGTTATGCCAGCACCCATAGTAAAACTTTATCCCAGTGTCTTCTTCTTAATTTGCATAAATATTCAGTGGTTCGTCCACTTTCTTTAACATTGTTACTGCCTCAGTAAATACATTAATATTGCATCAGTATACAGTAAGTTAACGGAGGGCTTTATGCCCAGGTGTTCATTGAAGATGTCAACCAAAAGACAGACTGCTACAGGGACTCCTCTGTGTCATTCCTTTCAAGGGATATTCGTTTTCCCCTGGGAGTCTACAAAGTCCACTCTGTGATGGCCCGTTATTGGTAAGCGTTTGTTTGTTGTTGCCTGGTCTGGGCAAGAACCGTTGCACTATATTCCAGACTTTGCCTAGGAGAAGTTCTAACTAGTTCCAAGGGACCATCTTTCTTTACTTCGTAAGGAATGACTTGCACAACAAGTGGCGGCGTTTAACTCTTCATAACAGAACTTCATAGTCAGACAAGAGGAAAAGAATATCCACCAGGTTTCTACAAAAAATTAGCAAGATTTAGAAAGTCAAACAGAAGGATACTGAGAGGTAATACTTAGAATAGATCACGCCCCAGAGCAGCAAGTGCTGAAAACTTGGTAAAGTTAGGAGAAGGAGATCAGCAACATCATGCTCCTCTTGACCCAGTGATCCCTGATCAGACTCCTGTGAGAGTTCAACCAATGCAGCAGCAAGCCATGCATTTTAAGCCTCAAGTTGTAGGTGTGCCTATAGTACACCCGCCAATGATTGCCTTAGATCCACAACAGGCAGGCCCGGGGAATCCTTACCCCGACACCACTGGCCCTTTACTGCCCAACATGAAATGATCACTGCCAAAGGTCGAATCAGCAGGACCAAAATGAGATATTGTCACACCAGAAATTCGACCAGATTTGAATAATTTGGACCCCAAAATGGAATGGCAATGATTGGGGTGGATCTGATGAGACCAGGAGTGACTGCAAGAAGTGGAAAGAGCCCAAGGTTTGTCCAATGAAGAATTGGTGATGCAACTGCGAGAGCTGAAAAAAAAGTTGAAGCCTTATTCAACATTATTGTGAATGCCACCACAGAGGACAACCAAAGGAAAGCTGACATTTGCCGACAGGAGCTGGATGGAGGTTAGGCCATGCAATAGGGGTGAATAGGGGTGCGGACATTGTCGACAGGAGCTGGATGGAGGTTAGACCATGCAATAGGGGTGCGAAAAGAGACAACTGTCTCATGGTTGAAACAAATGCTGGAGCAGGACCTAGCAATAGGTGGCAGACAATTGGGGAACAGAGACCTAATTTTGAGCCCAGAAGTTGGAGAGGTCCTACTAAAGAAGTTCAATACAAGGGAAAGGCTCAACCAATAGGCCATCAGAATCAGAACCAACTATCTCAGCAGCATCCAACTTTAACTACAATAATCTATGATGGTAGAGGAAACATTGTTGACCAGAGTAGCCTCAGGCCAGATCAGCTGACATGTTTTCTGTACAGGGACTACAGATTCCTTAGAGACATATAACCACCAAATCAAGAAGGTGTTCCACCTCAATGAGATTCAAATCTGATTATGTTGCAGTCACTAAACTCTGATGTGGATCCTGTGCTCACTGCAGTCTATGATTAGAGAGAAATGCCAGCAACTAATTTGACACAGGAAATTATTGTGTGGAATATCATTAAGGGTGTGTTAACCAAACATTTAGAGGAAGGTATGGTAAATCAGTAGGTACTCAGTTTTTTAACAACTTTAGAGGGTGAATTTTGAAGGGATACACCTGAAGCAGCTAAGTATGAAGCACTGCTAAGGCTTTCTAAAGGCAAGCAGAAGACTGTTCCAAGTGACAACATGACCTATAGAGATGCTAGGAGAGCCATAATAGATTTCTTTGCACCATAATGTCACCTGAAAATGCTCAGAACAGAATTATTTGAGATCCAACAAAAGCCCAACAAACAGGCCATTGACTTCTTAAAAAGAGTCAGTATTTTAGTGGAACTAGTAAAGGGATATTTAGATTATCAATCAAAGCAAAGACTGATTATTGATGCTTTTGCTTATAAAAGTGACCCCACATCTCAGTCCAAACTGAAAAATTTCAAGCATACTTTCAGAACTTGGTATGACTTAGCAGTAGAAGTTCATGATATTGAATGGAGACATAAGAATGCCTTTCAAAGATATGGGCCCAAAGATACTCAGCAGGATCCAATTGTTTTTAATGAGGTAGCCATGCCGAGTGGGCAAGACCCTGAAATTGCTGTGGTAGTGATAAATTAGTCAGATGGTTTCCAACAAAGCCAGAGGCAGAGATTCAGACCATCATATCAAAGTTCAGGTAGTCAACTGCCAGTACAAAATCAGAGGTTCAGAAGTGATTCACCTGAAATTGATGAGATAACAGTCCCAGAAGCCCCCAGGGCTCAAACTGATGAAGGTAAGAAGGAGTCCCTTTTGTTAAAAATTTCTAAAGAAATGGTACAGCTGGTCAAAAAATTTGATCAGCTTAAGCAAAAAGTTGATGGCAGACATATGGGAAAATCAATCTGACATAGCCATGCCCAGCACCAGCCTGGGAGGCGCAGCCTCTCAAGATCCTTTAAAGCCATGGTGTCAGTTCCATAAGAGCACTACCCATAATACTGCAGACTGCAGGACCTTGAGAGTTCTGTCCGAGCACAGGAACAGGGGTAGAGGTAACCTTGGAAACTTTAATTGTGGAAGTTTCAAAATTTTGCTAGAGGTAGCTTAAGAGGTAGAGGAGGTCACCCCAATGCTAATTTTATATGCAGAGGCAGATGAGCGTATCACCTTGGTTATTCTGTATATCAGGATAATCATGAAAATTTTGAGCAAAACTCAGAAGACAATGAATTCTTGGAATTCAAAAAGCAGAAAGAGCTCCAGAAGCAATGTCAGCAAATGCTGCAATTTCAACAACAGGCTGCACTACAACGGCCTCAGCAAAATCAAGCTATTGTTGGATCAACTCAGAGTCTAAATTAAGAACAATTCACAAATCAGCAACCTCAAAATGATTATTCAAGTGTGATGGTTGCAAGACAATCACAAATGAATACCAATGAAAAGATGCAGTAGAGAGTGAACTGTCCTAATCTGGTATTAGGCTGCATTCTCCAAATCAATGATATGACAGCTGAAAATGCAGGACCAGCAATTTAGGTGATAAAGTGAGATGCACACCAGCTAGCCCTCAAGAACAGCAATTGCTTAATGCATCTCCTAAGACAGCTCCATTTCATATAGAGGTTATTATAGGAAGATGTAAAACATAGCTCTGATTGAAACCAGGGTTTTTTTGTACATGACCCATTTGCACATGTACAAACAGGAGCCAATATTTCATTTCTACAATTTGTACATAGCAAAAATAGGTATAAATAAGTAATCTGCATTCCTCTACATTGTGGCCAAAGACTAATATCCAAATCAGTGTAATTTTCGAATTTTATTTATAACTACGAAATTCATTTTGAGGAAAAAATTGAAATTTTTGAGTTTCAAGTCTAATTTACCAGCATTGTGGAACAAATTTTCTAGAAAACTATCCAATAGCATAATGAATTTGCATTTGATGATAAATCGATGGTTAAGTCCTCTATGATAACCAGTGAAAACAGAAAAAAATGTTAATCTTTGTTGTACATGGTGCTGAAATTTTTTTTTATGTATTGGCATTCAGCAACGCTGGAAAATCAATTTTCCAAATATTTATTTCCAGAATTAGATTTGAATTTTGTGTTCAAAAGTCATAATTTTTAGAGTCTTATTGTTTAAAAATTTGAAAACCAGTAATTTATTTGTTAACTCTCATGAACTTGGCCCAAAAGATATGAGTGGAAGAGTAGAATTTTCCGAAAAGTACTTCCATGAAACTCCCAAATCGATTTTATGTTAAGAAAGGAATAATTGCTTCAAAAAGTTCAAAGACTTGACATATTAATCTTTCTCAAAACATGTTTCAAGGAAAAATGTGAATGTTCATTGAATATAAAGTTGAAATTAATAAAATTAAAATATAAAATTGAAAATTACTAGTTAAAACATGAGAAAATATGTTTGAGATGATAAAAACTATTATACATTGAATTATAAATTAAGGTAGACATTCTGAAAGCCGTGTCTGAGCTAGGCAATACACATTAATGATTACTAAAGTTATAACCACCATGTAGTTCTGGAAAATTTTGTTATTATGAACTTTTAAAATGCATAAAAATGCATATTTTCTGTACCTTGTCCCCAAAATTTTCTTCCCTAAATGAGAAAGAGCCACTTGTACATGTACAAATGACTACCTCAATTTCATTTGCCCCTAAAAATTTTCATTTGCCTCTGGCAAAAAAAACCACTGATTGACATAGGAGCTCAGTGCACAGTCATGTCAGCTAAGTTTCTGAAAGAATTTTTAGGCCCACATTATACTGTGTATGCGAAAATACTGAATGTCATGGTAGCTGATAGCAAAACAGTCCAAGCTCATGGGTATATTTAGTTTAGGATGGATACCATGTATGGGCAATTCCCAGTCAAAGAAATTGTTATCCCAGAAGCAGGGGAAATTATATTGGGTACAAATTTCTTGTCTCATCCACAAATAGGAACCATAATGAATTTTAGAAATCAAACTATGACTCTTAATAATATACATATATGTGACTCCGAAACAGCCTAATATGAATTTTGGACAGGTCATACCACAAGGGACACAGATTCAGCAGTTTATACTGCTAATCAATGTCAGCTAAAAATTTGTCTTTTGAAGGTTTGGTACCTGAGGTAAGTGTCAATCAAGTCTACTTACCAAGTGGTACTGATATACTCATGAAAGCAAACATGTGGGACAAACTAGGTAAAAATCACCTGAATAGGATCATAGTAGAATCTGAAGAGGAAGAAGAAACATTCCAGATTGACAGTACTATAGTGGATGGTGCTAAAAGTGATTTTGTGGTAATGGTATAAAACAAAACTGGATCAGGATGCCACCTGAAGCAGAATCAGATAATTGGCTATATTTATTCAGTGTTGTCTGATAGCCTTAACCAGGATAAATTAAAAGGGAAGATAGTTTAGGAAGAAGAGAAGCTTAACTTTCAAGCTTGTGCAGTTCAACTTAAATCTAATTTGATTCAAAATGATGAGATAGAATTTAGGGAAGCTCTGCACAAAATTTTAGGTAAATCTAATGTTCCATCCGATCAACTGGAAGCAGCATTGAAGTGTCTCTCTAAATATAGAGATGTGTTTAGCTTGCCCAGTCACCCCCCCAACAGCTACACCTTACTAAACCTCTAAAATTGGCACAGCCAATGTAAGACCTGTGGCTAAACATTACCACAGGACTGGGATCAATTCAAGGCCATATGTTTGTGAGTATGTTCAAGATATGCTTAAAAAGGGTGTAATAGAGATATCAAAGTCACCAAGGGCAGCACCTTTATTCCTGATACAAAAGAAAGATGGACAACCAGTAGTGGACTTTAGGGGTATAAATGATGTAACAAAGGATGATAAGTATCCCATTCCTAGAATAGATGACTATCCAGACTGTTTAGGTACAGCCAAATTTTATACCACTCTGGATTTTAAATCAGGTTACTGGCAAGTACCAATGGATGATAAGAGCAAACAAAAGGCTGCTTTCATATACCAGGAAGAGCTTTATCAAATAAAGGTCATGCCTTTTGGCTTAAAGAATGCCCTGGCAGAGTTTCAACGTATGATGGAGAGAGTTTTGCATCCATATGTATGGAAAATCTGTCTTGTATATATAGACAACATAATTATGTTCTCAAGTACATTTAAGGAATACTGGTCAACTTAGAACCAGTATTATGGGCTCTGAGGAAGGCCCAATTGACCCTGAAGCTGGAGAAGTATGAATTTCTTTCAAAGAAAGTCCATTTTTAGGGACATATCTTAAATTCGGATGGAATTTCCCCAGATCTTAAAAAGGCCAAGGCCATAATAGAATTCCCTTTTCCTGAAACAAAGAAGAAACTCTAAAAGTTTCTAGGAATGCTACAGTGGTGCATGAAATTCATCCCTATATTAGCTAGTCTAGTAGAACCTTTGTGTAAACTAACAAGAAAGAATTCCACATGGGAGATCACAGAGGATAATCATCAGGCTTTCCAAAGCCTAAAAGATGCATTGTTATCAGTGCCTTTTCTGAGGTATCTGGTTTTGGAAGGGTCAGCTGACTTTGTCCTTCAGATGGATGCCAGCGAAACTGCAGTGGGAGCAGTGTTAAATCAGGAGACCAAATCTGATCACAGGGTAATTGCATATAATAGTAGGATTCATAAAGCAGATGAAAAGAAATGGTCAGTCATGGAAAGAGAATGTCTTGCTATAGTCAATGGCTTGAAATTGTATCAGCATTACCTGATAGGTCATAAGGTCATTATAAGAACTGACCACAAGCCTTTGCTTTCCATGAAAGTTAATGCCATTACAAATGGAAAACTAAAGAGAAGGTATTCTTTCATCTCACAATTTAATCAAAAGCTAGAATATGTGCCTGACAAGTAGAATGCCATGACAGATTTTCTTTCTACAATAAATGAACTAGATGATAAGACCCAAAAGATACCACCAAAATGGGAATGTATGTTCTCAGAAGAAGACAGAGAGTCAGATCTGAAAGATCATGAGCAAAAAATTGAAGAGGTTCATCTCAATTTACTCAAGAGATTCATAATTTTGACAGATCAAAATCCTCATGATGACACTCCGCTGTGTCCAAAGCTACAGAATGAGCATCAAATTTGGGATAGCCAAAAGATAGACAGAAATCCCAGATTTATCAAAATCTATCCTGAAGATTGTGAGGGTGATCCATAATCTAAAATGCCTGCAAACCTTGTAAATCCTGTTACTACAAGGAGCAAGGCGAAAGAAGGGGAAAGGAAGGATCAAGCTCAGGTTCAGTCTGACAGCAATCAGAGGGAAATAGTAGAAAAGGAAAAGAACCAGGACACAAGTGAGGAGAAAAAGTAACCTGGGGGAAAAAAGTAACTCCAGAAAAAGAACCAGATTTCACTCTAGGAGATCCAAAAGCAAGTGAGCTGCCAAAAGGGCTAATTAGACATGATCTTATGGCACTCTTGCAGAGAAAGAATGAGGTATTGAAACTCTATTTTGATAGGTTAAGCCGGAATGAGACAATCAAAGACAACAGTAGATACTATATCCAAAACCAAATGTTATACCAGGAAGTTGGGCAAGGAGTTGATGATCAGGTGGTCATTCCAACTTGCCTGAAAGACAATACTTTGCATCAGTACCATGGTGCCATTATAGGGACTCACCAAGGGTTCAAGAGAACCCTGGCAATGATCAAGAAATGGTTCTGGTGGCCTGGTATTAAAAATGATGTCAGACATTGGATAAAATTTTGTCCACTTTGTCAAATGACTGACTCAGGAAATGCTGAGGTTCTGCAATTGATGTCAATTATACCTGAAGGCCCATTTGACATCCTATCAGTAAATATAGTCAGTATTTCTCCACTCAGTGAAAAGAGACCATATGTAAAAGTTTTTCAGGACTATTTCACAAAGGAGGTTGAAGCTAAACTGATCCTGGACCAGTCAGCTAGCACCATCGTGGATACTTTCCTCCAAGCTATTGGTTTTAGACATGGGACTCTATGGAGACTACTCAGTGATAGAGGAGCATGTTTTACCTCAGACCTCATGAAAGAAATCTGCAAGTTACATTGGTGTCAAGAGATCTTTACAATAGCCTATCACCCTCAAGGAAATGGTATGGTTGAAAGATTCAATGAGACACTTATCAAACAGCTCGGAAAAAGGGCAATTGAAGAAATAGATAATGGGTCACAATCAGGGCCGTGCGCAGGATTTTTTCATGGGGGGGGGTGGACTAAATTTTTTTCACTAAATATCCCCAGAAAATGTCGATTTTATACCCTACCCTGTGTGCATACTGCCTCAATGGTGGGGGGGGGGGAGGCAGCCACCCCCCGCCCCCTTGTGCATGGCTCTGGTCACAATATCTAAGAGCAGTGGTGTTTGCCTATAATGCTACACCAAATGCAGCAATAGGGCAATCCCCTTTTTCATTGCTTAGAGGTCAGGAGGCAACCTTGGGGTTAAACTGACCAAAAGTGTATGATATTATATTGTCAGATGTTAATGCAGAGGCTTACACATTTGTGTTGACAAATCATTTAGTCAACCTCTACAAGGATATTGCAATATATATCCAGAGGGCTGTGGAAAAATCGAAGAAATACCTCGATAAAAAGTTCAAGGAAAAGAAGTTTCAAGAAAAGGACTGGGTTCTGCTAAAAGTTGACAAGCAGAAAAATTAGGACTTCCATAGTCTGGTCTGTTTATAGTTTTGTACATATCACAATAAACAGAGAATGTGGTGATCATCATTCATTGGGACAACCCATTTAATCACCAAATTTGATGAAACAATGGAGCAAATTCCAGCATCATGCATATAATTGCAACTGGAGCACAAAACTAAGCAATTTCATAATGAAATTTCACTCAAGGCAAAACTCTGCACAATTTGGTGCAAAATTTTAATGTATATTTTGAGTGTGTGAGTACTTATTTTAAATTTACTTTGTAATTTTTTTATGATTTCCAGACATTGGGAAAAGTTCCTGAGAATTTAATACCAAGGTGCCGACCCAAAACTATCAATATTTTTCAAATATACTACATTTCAAATTTTTACATTTTTTCAAAAGTTACTGCTGGCCCAAGCACCTGAATCCTACATTTCTACAGAAAGAAGAAATGTGTGTCCCTAAACTGGTTTAAAGAAAATTGGCTAAATTGCTAAATTATACTTTTTTAGTGCTTATAAAATTTGAAAAATTAATTATTTTTATCAAAAAATTTTAAGAAAATGGGAAAAGGTGTGTGGAACTGCCAACAAGGTGTGATGCCCAAGTGGTTGCACATGAAGCACCACATCAAGTTTGGCCCACCACAGAGATGGCAGGATAACAGTTTCTTCTACATTGATGATAAGTTTCCAACTTATTTTATTAAACATTCTTGGAATCCAGCAGGATATGCCCAGAACATCAATTGAAGATGAACTCGGCACCTCAAAATTAAGGGCAGAAAAGGTTAGGAAATGTAGAATTGGAGTACCAAGAATCGGAAACTGAAACTTGATCAGGGCTTTCCTAAAATGGAGATGGGCCTGATATTAATGAGAGTTATACCTTTCCAGGGAAACAGAGAACCTTGGGTTCAGCCCATTTATATTTTTAACATCTAAATTTCAACCAAAATTAATAATTTTCAAATCAAAGTTATCATTCTTTAATAACAAAAAAAAAACAAATTTAAAATCTATATATCCTGAGTGGTATAAAAATTGTAGATACTGAGCCCCATAGTTGGTCCCTCAAGCAGTTGGTCAGAGATTGGGATATAATCGAATTGTGGACAATTGGATCAGGTCTACTCTCCCCAAAATATAGAGGTAGCAAGGGTAAGAACTTGGTGAGGTGTTAGTTGCCTACCAACTATATGTTTGCTATATCAGTGGTGCACTTAACACAAAGCCTGCACTAACTTTCTACATGTGAAACTCGGGGTTTTTTCTGCACCAGTCATTCTGCATCTTGCAGAAATCAGCCAAAAAGTTTCTGTTCTGTGCAGAAAACCCTGCAAAAATTTCCCACACAATCCCAAAAAATTCTGCATTGTGCCGAAAAAAATCCCTGGTGCAACTTAACCTGCTTGGTGTATGACTTGGTGTATTGGTGGTAAACTTTCTACATAAAATCAAACATGGAAAAAGGGGGCACCAATACTAGTAGTTCATTTTAAATTTTCCGACTACAATGACATACGAGTCATCTGAGTCCACGAATTGAACCAATTGGTCAAAGAAACTTTCGGCTATTGGCCCTCCAGACCAAAGGAACCAATCATGGTAGACATTGAAAATGTAGGCCAGTTCATTGAATTGATCCGAGGAACATCCATTTTTCATGGCCATCCCGTCTGCAGATTCAAGGTGGAAAAAGTCTGATAAGATAAAATCACTGCCTTGTTCAAAAGGAGCGAGCTGGATAATCTGATGGGTAAGCAATTGGCCCATTATATTAGCTTGCCCCTAACCAATGGCCAGACATATGTTGTTGACACGACCAGCCTCATGGAAAAGGAATATAGTAGCATTCACAAAATCTGAAACTCCTCCATGTTGCTGGCTGGTTGCTCAGTATTGGATGACCTGGTTAGCATTTTCAATGTCTGTGGAGCAGGTCGCCATAATAAAGATAAGGACAAAACTGTAGCACTGCAGGAACAACTAAGGAGGATCAAAAGTCGATACTTCGATTTAGACTATTTTGTTTAACTATGGTTGGCCAAATTTAGAAAAGAAATGTTTTGAGCTGGGAATCTTCCCTGAAACCTTCAGGCTAAAACGGGCTCTTCATGGAATTTTACTTAATAGATGTGGGGCCCTATCAATGATTTTATATTAAAGGTAAATGGCAACATATTCGCGAAAAAATACCCATTGTTGGAAGAGCTGAGGTATGCAGCTCTAGTCGTGTATAACTCGTTAGTGGTTATGTTTGTGGCTATACATTATGGCATGGCCAATTTTCCTGTTAATGCAAATGCAGGTTTTCAACCATGATAGAACGGAGCCAAAACAAATTAATATCCTCATGTTACACTTATACCACAAATATTCAAATATTCCTGGGAATGTAAACACCGAGAAATAGGACTTGGCCTGCATACTGAAGAGACTGAGCAAATGCAGCCAAATATGCCCTACCACATGATGAGGTGCAAAATATATAACAAGTGGGCAATCCAGCTCCAAGGAGATGGAATGGGATTTTATACTGTGGCATCTGAGTGCAATCCCACCAGAGGATGAGATGTTCCATTACCTAGTGGATTCTATTTGTTGATACCAAAAGACAGCAAACATGTAAAATCAGACTGGTAAAATGAAGAGAGTGGACAAAATCAAGGACGTTCAAATTCTGGACTGGGAAAATATCCCAGGAGACATCCTGGAAAATCTCAAAAACGAAAAAAGTTATTAGGATTTAGATGGGGAGACCTCTTTGGCTTTATATGAAGCTATACTGGCTGCAAGCAGGAAAGCCCAACAAGGTGCCAGGAGAGGCTTTCTCTACTAATAACCACTACCCAGTCGGGATAGATGTCCATATTGAGAATTATAAAGGCAATCATCACATACATATAACAGAGCCCCAAGGTCTGAGAGGGGGGGTCCGGCCACTTTTTGGGCCGGGGGTCAGTTATTTCCAAAATTTTAGGGGGAGGTTTCTCTGAAGGAAAAAAATTCGATTTTTCTTACCTCTAAAGCACATTAATATAAAAATGCCTGCAATTCCCAAACTCGAACTTAAACCTCAGCATTAGTTAATGCTGAAGTGAGTATTGTTTGTGCACTGGAAAAAAATAATCTCGGCATCACGATTAGCTCAAACTGTAATCCCAGCGTTGGGTTTATCCTCAGGCTGGGTTAATGCAACCAACTTCTGGTTTTTATACTGCTTAAGGGTCCTTTTAATCACAGGCACGAGTTTCAAAAAACAAAATGGCTATCAGTTGTTCATCCATCT
The DNA here is from genome assembly GCA_963922205.1 of Romanomermis culicivorax. Lineage (NCBI taxonomy): Eukaryota > Metazoa > Nematoda > Enoplea > Mermithida > Mermithidae > Romanomermis > Romanomermis culicivorax. Next base: position 374,684 of record CAWUHX010000072.1, on the reverse strand, counting down.
CTATTTTTCAGCTAGAAGCAGAGGCACAGTTTCGAATCAGTCAATAGCTGAATGGTTTACCATTTCAATGGACTTGAGTGAAGTCGGCCATTGGCATCTTTGAAAATAATTTTTATATAGAAAACTTTTACTGTAGTTGATGCCAGGAGAAGGACAAAATGCGCGATGCTGCAGAATATACTTTTTCACAGACATGGAAAATTTTTAATTGAGAAAGAATGAAAATCCAATAGCACAAGAGTGAATTTTTTCCAACTTTAACACAAGTTCCCAAAAATCTAGTCCACTTCGTTTTCGAGCGCGGCAACTATATCCAGACAAGTATATTCTCCTTTTTCTGCCCCATCGGGGTATTTTCGAATAACCTCATACTATTAATTTCGTTCCTACCATGTTGCACGAGAACATACTTGCAGCAACCGGCGCATTTTTTGGAGAACATTTGACCGAAGCAGCTGAGACAATAGGGCGATGATTGGACATTTTTTTGGAGGAAGTATTGAGCGCCCAACAACGGAGTTTTGCAGTTCGTGCACAACAAACACCGAGAATGCCATAAAATTGATTTCTTTGCGATAGGTATCGACAACAACTTTTCCACGGCTTTGCAGCAACTGGGGCACGCGTTGCGGTCTTGTTTAAGGGTTTTGGTTTTAATTTCATCGGTTTTCGCAGACATTGTGTCATCTATACGCTATGGTGTAATCATGCCAGAAAGATTTCGGATCGTTATAAATAAATATTGTAAATGTAGCAATTGTGAAATCAACACGACCACACTAAATTTGAATCTTTAGAATGCGTGATTATGTGGATTGATTACCAACAAGCTTTTTGGATTTGTACTGGTAGTCGGCTTCGTGAATCAAGGTATTATTCATGAAAAGTTATTCGACGTCGCCTGATACCTACTGTAGTGGAATTATTTGAATCGAGCGAGCTTCGAACCACTGTTTCAGTCAGCGTTTTTTTTTGTGCACGCACGGACATTTGTGCCAATTGGCACAAAGGGCCGAAAAAATTTGTGCCAATAGCACAAAAAATTTTTTCCAGCCTAAAAACATACCGAAAACTTTTAAAAAGTTTTATGCCAGAAGTTTGATAAACACTGTTTTTTTTCCACGAACTTTTTTCCACAAATGTGGAAAGGGGTCAAATTTTTTTTCCACATGTGGAAAAAAATTTTTTTTCGTCTTAAAATCCTCGTTTTTTGGCTTAAAATTGCTCACAGACGCTTTATCGCACTGTTTTTGAGCTTTTTCAAGCCTTCTGGTGTTTTTAGAGGTTAATTCATTAAAATTGAAGAAAAAATTGAAATGTTCGACTTAAAAGCCTAATCTACAAGCATTGTTGAACAAATTTTCTAGAAAACTAGAGCAATTGACTTGAATTACACAAGAAATCAATAGTCAAGCCCTCTATGATGACCATCGAAAGCCCAAAAAAGATGGTAATCTTTCCGGCGCGGAGCGCCGGAAAATTTTTTGGGTATATTGTCATTCTGGGATGCTGGAAAATCAATTTTCCGAACTTTTATTTCAAGAATTAGATTCCAATTTTGTGTTCAAGAGTCGTAATTTCTAGAATTTTACTTGAAAAATTTTAAAATCTGTAATTTATTTGTAAACTCTCATGAACTTGGTCGAAAATATATGAGTAAGAAGAGTATAAATTTCCGAAAGACATTTCCATGAATTTTTTAAATTAATTTTTTTGTTAGCAAAAAAATAATTGCATCATAAAGCATAGAGACTTGACGTATTGATCTTTCTCAAAAGGAAAAAATGCGAATCTTCACTAAATATTATGATAAAACATTGAAGATTACCAATTAAAACATGAGATACTACGTTTAAGATGATGAAAACTATTATAGATCAAGTGATAAATGAAGGTAGACGTGATAAAAGCCGTGCCTGAGCTACTTAATGAATAATGATGATTATTAAAGTTATAACCGGCGCGAAGCGCCGGAAAATTTCGAGATTTGGACCTCCTAAAATGCACCAGAATGCATCTTTTCAATATGAAAACCCCGGGGTTGGGGGGGGGGGAAATGATTTTGGGCACAGGGTTGGCCGAGTTGGGGGGGGGGGGTCCCCCCCAACCAAGGCTGGAAAAAACCTAACCTAAAAAATTTTCAAATTTAGGTTTTAGGTTTTTTTACTAGGTTTTTTTAGGTTTTTTAAGGTTTTTTAGGTTTTTTCTAGGTTTTATATTTTGTATTGCCCTACAATCGCTTACAAGACTACTTTAAGCCATATGAATTCTGTACAATTAATGATAAAAGGCTAGCACACCTTTTCCTATCAAAATAATGAGTCAAATGAAGAAAATTTATAAACTCAAAATTAAGTGCACAACACAACAACATAACGTAACAACTTGACACGACACACAAATCACAAAATCAAATGACCAACATTTATTTAGCTTTTATCATTTATTTAGCTTTTGATATAGGTAGTTGACTTATTATAATAGAAAATGGGACAGTTGCATAGGTACTTATAATAAAAAATAAGACAAGGTACATACTCACCTACGTATTTTCCAGTGTTTATGCATAGTACATCGATACTGTATAGGTAGATAGTTCAAACCATGAAGTAAATAGAAATGTTTTCCACAGGTAACATAAAAGGACCTCTAGTATGCTAAACATTAGGAAATATGCATTTTTTACAGAATTTCGAAAAAACCAAAAAAATCAGACCAACCTAGGTTTTTTTAAAAAAACCTAAAAAACCTAGGTTGAAAAAAACCTATGTTTGCCAGCCCTGCCCCCAACCCCCTCCCAAGTACAGGTATGCCTGCAAGACCTCCGACCAGTTGGGGGGCGGGGGGTAGAAAAAAGTTGAAATTTTTCCCAAAAAAGGCCAAAAAACATACACTTTTTTGAAAATTTTTTTAATTTTTTCCAAACTGGGGAGGGGGGAAAATGATTTTGGGTACAGGGTTGGCCAAGTTGGGGGGGGGTCCCCCCAAGTACAGGTATGTTTTTAAGGTAAAGTGGGGTAACTTTGGTCAAAATCGAGTCAATTCGACTTCTCCAACATATAACTTGTTATACATGGGGAATTCGTAAAAATGTTTCATGGAACTCATATGTCAAAAATGTCAGACAAATCGATTAAACACATCATTTCATAAGTAGCATGCAGATTTAACCTACCATTGACCGTTGAAAAGAGCTCATTTTTTGACCAATGTTACCCACCATGGTGGTCAACTTTGGTCGCCATTATAATTTCTGTTCAATTTACTTTTTCGACCAGCAAAATCGTTATATCTAACCAACCACAGATAGAACGTAACAAAACAAATTGTGAATATGAGGTAACATAGCCATCGACCTTTATTGTCACAAAATTTCAGCTGAAAATGATGAATATCCTCAACAGCAAAAAGGTTTCCGTAAATCTACTCCCGGTTGTCCCTATGGTGGGTAACCTTGGTCAATTGACCTAAAAAAGTACCTGACGTGAAAAATATTGCGTTATTCAGATTACAGCATGTTAAGAGGTACATGAAAATATAAATATGAATGAAAATAAAAATATCAATCGTTCAAAATTTATTAACAAAAAAAAATTAACACACAAAAATATGAGGTACATTAAAACAATGATAAATGTGCATTTTCATGATCAAAATACATGATATTAACCAAATTTAAAGGAAGATTAATTGTTATGAGTAACACAAACTTGACAAATAAAATTACTAGTGGGACCAAAATCATCAGCTAAACAGTTACCACATATCCACCCATCACATCCATCACAGCACGCCCAGTCTTTTTTGTACGTTTTCTTGTAAATTGTCCATTGAATACGGCAAATGGGACACACATTAGTGTTTCCAGCTTTTTTCGCTTCTTTCAATTCTTTCAGTTGAGCACTGACTTCTGGTTCCATCAAAGATTGGCTAAGCGCATGACAAAGACGTTTTCTGGACTTTTTCGACTCGTTTTTTTCGCATGTACTGTCTGAAGATACTTGATGACACTGGCCGTCATACGTCTCGATGGTGTAACCTCGTTGATGGCTGACGCCGACGATGTGGGCATTTCTGAAAATTTTAGATATCATTCCTCTGTTAATTTCTTAACAAAAGTACATACTTTCAAACGTTGAAGTCGATGACGGAAAAGACAACGCCGATAAATTTTGTTGTACTATAATTGTTGTACTATTATCTGCAATAATTTAATATTTAATCACATATAAAGGTTCAAAAGTGTCTACAAGGTACCGTTTGATAGTGGACTGAATAACAAAGAAGCCGATGTATTTTTGGACAAGTTGAGTTTCTCTAAAAACAAATTATCATTGAGTAATTTAGTGTGGTTTTAGAAAATATACTTACTGTCAGATTACTTTGTTTTGTAATGTTCCATGTGGAATATTGTAAACACGAGCTGCTGTTCGAATTTTTGACCCGTTTCGAACGGCCTCGATGGCCTTTTCGAGATCTTCTGTTAAGTAATTAGTCAGGTATTTGCGCGCATCAGGCTTTCTTTTGTAATGCCTGATCATATTGTGACGTACGTAATCGATGAAAATTATATACAGGATAAAATAATTCGCCTGAAAAAGAAGTAAGATCAAATTATTATAAGTAGAAAAATGTGTGGCACAAAAAATTTTAATTTGACTAAAGTTACCCGCCAAAATATAATGTGACCAAAGTTACCCGCCTTGACCAAAGTTTCCCGCTAACTGGCCAAAGTTTCCCGCTTTTGGACCGATTTTTCTGCTCGAAAATGAGTAGTTATTTTTTTATACAAAACAGAAGAGAGAAACTCTCTAAAGACACTTAATAGTTAGTGAAAGTTTTGAGTGCAGCGGATGAGTGAAACCCAAATTTTTTTCAATTTGAAAATTTTCATTAAAAAAAATGGCAATTTTGTCGACCCACAAATTTCTCAATTTTATTTGGATTTCAATTTCCTTTCACAGTAACATGCACTGATCACCTAGACATTAGTGTGCCAAGTTGTATCTGCATATCTTACAGAGAAAAAATTCGGCGATGTTTCAAGTGAAATTGACCAAAGTTACCCCGTGGCCAAAGTTACCCCACTTTACCTTATATAATTGTTTAGGCATTTTATATTTTTCTTTAATTTTCGGCTACGGTTTTCTTCTTAACACCGATGTAAATAAATCAAGGATGTCCATAATGATTTTTCCTGAAAAAAACTAGAACGGAAGTCACGTCGCGCAAATTCTTGGTTGAAAAATTGCGCCAACAAGGTAAATTTTTCTGTTCGAATCAAACACCAAAAATAAAAATTTCGGTTTCCGATCATACTGAATGAACAGTGGAAGTTAACTAATTCATTTTTCAATCATTGACAATCTCAAAGTTTGTTGTGATCATTCAAATCTATTATCAAATACAATTCTTTCAGATTCCTGACTCTTGACTAATAATTACACTTGAGTAATTGACTCGGCGCGCATCGCCGAGAAAATTTTTGCGTTTTCAGCTCCTAAAATGACTAAAAATCAAAGAAATTCGGCATTCGACTAGTCAAAAAATTTGTGCCAATTGGCACAAACGCCCAAAATTTTTTGTGCCATTCCAAATTTTTTTGTGCCAAAAACCATGTTTTGGCACAAAAAAAACACTGGTTTCAGTGTATGTTGCCAGATGCGGCTATTTTCCGCCATTTTCGCGGTTTTCGGACCCATCTGGCGGTTTTTGCGTCGGGTTGACTGTTCAGCGGTTTTTGTCGTGGTTTTTGGGTTTTTGCGGCGGTTTTGGCGGTTTTCAATTTTTTGCTTACCACATAACGCAAGATCAGGGTTAGCCGCAGCGTTTTTTTCGTGCACGGACATTTGTGTTAATTGGCACATGAGGCCAAATAATTTGTGTCCATGGCACAATGCTTGGAATTTTTCCAAAATTTTTAACATGAACTTTTGGGTTTATTGAAAATGGAAATTGAAGACATCATTATAGACTGCGATTTTAGAACTTATATTCACGAATATTCATTGGAGAGATTTATTTTCCAGCGTTTTATAATATAAAAACTGGAAAATTTTTCCGGCGCTCTGCGCCGGAATGGAAAACAAATTATACTTCATCAGTCGGATTTTAATTTATTTCCCAACGTTGTGAAGGTTCAATTTCCAGCGTTTTAGGTTAGTAAAAATCAAAAAAAATTTCGGCGCTGCGCACCGGGACTAAAATCAAATAAAATTGGATAATCCTAATTAGAACCACAGAATTATTAATAAAGGATAAATTCATGACAATTCTGTCGTTAAAATGCTTTCAATGCTCTTGTAGAACACCAATATATTCTTCATCAGCTCATTTTGACTAACATAATAACCAGAATTTTTTCAATTTTCCCAATTTTTGCAGGTATCAAAATCCAAAAGCATCAAAATGCTTGAGTTATGCTCCTAAAATGCATTAAAAAGCATCCGTAAGCACATTATAAACGTTTTTAAGAATGCGGAAAATTTTTGGAAAAGGGGGAAAAAAATTTTGGGTCCGGTTCTCATGTGGAAAAAATCTTCGAGGAATAAAAACGGTGAATCAAACACAAAAAAAGTAAGAATTTCAGTTTCAAATCCGAATCTGATAGGATTAATAGAGAATGTTCAGACTTTCTTTTCATTCATCAGTTATTGACAGCCTATAAAGTTTGCTGCAACGATACTAATACGCTGTTCGGAGGGAAATCGTTCGCGTTCGGGTCAAATATATATGTGGATAGGAAATGTTATATTCAGTGACTCGGCGCAAAGCGCCAAATTTTTTTTGCATTTTCAGCCCCTAAAATGTCTAAAAATCAAGGAATGTTTGACCAGCCAAAAATTTTTTGTGCCAATCGGCACAAAGGCTCAAATTTTTTTGTGCCGTTCCAATTGTTTTGTGCCAAAAGCCATGTTTTGGCAAAAAAATAACAGTGGTTGGCGGGCATATTTTTGGGTTTTCTAACTAAAAAATTCATTTTTTCCATTTTGTTCTCAAAAATACACGTTTCTTACTGATTTAACAATCAAATTGAGAGTTGAGCCAACTTTAGTAACTGCAATGCAGTCTTTTCTGCCACTTCTTGTGCGGCGGTTTTTTTGGCGGTTTTCACATTTCTTGTTGCGGTTTTTTCAGGTCATTTCGCGGTTTTTCACTAAAACCATCTGGCAACACTGTTTTTTCCACGAACTTTTTTCCACAAATGTGGATGGAAAGGGGTCAAATTTCTTTTCCACATGTGGAAAATTTTTTTTTTTCGTTTTAAAATCCTCGTTTTTCGCTTTAAAATGTTCATAAACGCTTTATTTAAGTATTTTTGAGCTTTTTAAAGCATTCTGATAATCATTCTGATCATATATCCACCTTTTTCCCTCAAATGGGGTCTTTTGAGGAAAAAAAATTCGAAATGAGGAAAAAAATTTTGGGTATGGTTCTCATTGTGAAAAAATTTTGGGAATTTAAAACCGAAAAGATGCGTTTTGATGGACTTGAAAGGGTCAAAATCTGAAAATTTTCCGGCGCCTCGCGCCGGTCATGGGTATAATGTTGACTATTTCCTTCAAGTCTATCAACCAAGCTAGCTCGTTTCATTTTTCTAATCGTTAACAGTCAATTATGTCGCCCAAAATTGAGATTTATCATCAATTTTCTCAATCTTTTCTCTCGATAAGCTCGGAAATTTTTAATCGTTTGCAACCTGAACTTTTGTGTTTATTGAAGATGGAATTTCAAGACATCATTCTAGACTGCGATTTTAGAGCTTCTGTTCATGAATGTTTGTTGGAGAGCACTATTTTTTTCAACATTTGCACATTGCACTATAATGTGGAAAAAAATCTGGAATGTGGAAAAAATTTTTGAGGTCTTTCTACAAATGTGGAAGAAGAATTTTGGGTGTTCATATTGGAAATATGCATTTTTGTGCATTTTAGGAGGTCCAAATCTCAAAATTTTCCGGCGCTTCACGCCGGTAATAACTTTAATAATCATTATTATTTATTACCAAGCTCAGGCTCGGCTTTTAGCATGTCTACCTTCACTAACCATTTAATCTTCAATAGTTTTCATTATCTTAAACATATTATTTAATGTTTAATGGGCAATCTTGCATCTCTATATTTAATGAAGATCTGCATTTTTTCCTTCATAGATTTTTTTTGAGAAAGATCAACACGTCAACTTTATGAAGCGTTTGTTCTTTTCTTAACGTAAATTCAATTCAAAAGCTTCAGAATTTGTGGAAAATTTCTACACTTCTGACTCATTGCTTTTCGGCTAAATTTATGAAAGGTTACGAACAAATTAATGGCTTTAAAATTTTTCGAATGATAAATTTCTAGAAATTACGATCTATGAACACAAAATTTAAATCTAATTTTTGAGATATATGATCAGAATGATTATCAGAATGCTTTGAAGAGCTCAAAAACACTTAAATAAAGCGTTTATGAGCATTTTCAAGCGAAAAACGAGGATTTTAAGACCAAAAAAAATTTTTTTCCACATGAGGGAAAAAATTTGTTTTCCACGAACCCCCTTCGACATTTGTGGAAAGAAGTTCGTGGAAAAAAACAGCGTTGGAGAGATTTATTTTCCAGCGTTTTAGAATTTAAAAACCCGAAAATTTTTAAGGCGCTCCGCGCCGGACTTTGAAACAAATTACACTTCATCAGTTTGATTTTAATTTATTTCTCAACGTTGTGAAGGTTCATTTTCCAGCGTTTTAGAGAATGAAAATCCCAAATTTTTTCCGGCGCTCGGCGCCGGACCAAGAAATAAATAAAATTAGATGATTCTAATCAGAACCACGGAAATTTTAGTAGCGGATAAATTCCTGAGAACTCTATCGTTAACATACCTCAACCGCCCCTGTAGAACACCAATATGTATATTCTTTATGACCTCATTTTGACTAACATAATAAGAATTTTCTCAATTTTTTCCTCATTTTTGCAGGTTTCTGACTCCAAATACAACAAAATGCTTGGGTGTGCTCCTAAAATGCATAAAAAAGCATCCGTAGCCACATTATAAATGTTTTTAAAAATGAGGAAAAAAATTTTGGGCCCGGTTCTCATGTGGAAAAAATCTTCGAGGAAAAAAACGGTGTCCTCAAATAGTGTCGTTTGAGACTGTTTTTTTCCAGATTTGTACTATAATGTGGAATAAATTTTGACGTCGTTCCACATAGGCCGTAAAAAAATTTGGGGTTTTGAGATGGAAAAGATGCATTTTGGTGTATTTTAGAAGGCCAAATCTCAAACTTTTCCGGTGTCACGCCGTGCCCCGCCTGTTATAACTTTAATAATCATTATAATTCATTACCAAGCCCAGTCGCGCTTTTTAGCATGTCTACCTTTACTTAACATTTAACTTTTAATAGTTTTCATCATCTTGAATGTATTATCTCATTTTTTCATTGGTAATCTTCAATATTCTATCCTGATATTCAATGAATATCCGCAGTTTTCCTTGACACATTTTTTTCAAAAATATCAACACGTCAACTTCCTTAAATTTTAAAAGCGATCGTTCCTTTCTCAACGTAAAATGAATTCAAAAGCTTCATGGAAGTAGTTTTCTGAAATGTCTGCTCTTCTTACTCACATCTTTTTGACCATATTCGTGAAAGTTGGCATAACTATAGAATCTGGGACCCGTACTTTCCACTGCAGCGGCTAAGCATATAGACGATTGGTAATGGGGCTAGTTGAATATCGATCAGTCTGGTTCTATTTTAACGTGCCCTTTTCTTTGCGTACCTAGCACTTTTTGCGTGCTCTTTATTGATTATGAAATATAATTACAACAAAATTATGAAATTTAATTAATTTCGATTCTTCGCAAAAAATTCAGATTTTCCATTTCTTAATGCAGATCTAAACTGTCTTTGCCAGGATAATTCCGTCAATTTTTTAGAGCTTTAAATTTTTTTTCAAATGAATGAAGCTAAATAATGTATTATAAAGTTCTATCTGAAGTTGTGCAGAATTTCTTGCAGGCGGAAACGGTTAGCCATGGCATGGAAAAATAAAAAACAAAGTATGAAAAGAAAAACATCTGCATTGTTTGCAGCACTCTTTGAAGTGAAAAACCGTTCAGTCATTTTTTCTGGTCAAGTGAATCTCTTGATATTTATTTTCCTTTGTATCGACCATTCTTTCTTAAATCTACAACCTTTCTTCCTACATCTGATATAGCAATGGCATACAATCGGCTCCCTCTTAGTTGGCAATACAGCACACAACATGTGTTTATTGTATTGTATCCTTATTGGAAAATAAAATTTTAGAACTGATTCTGTAAAGCTGACAATCTGAAATAAAGCTGTGAACGTGACGACAGGGCTTTTTTTCTGCTAAGGCCAGGTTCCAATGTCAACTTGGGGAAAAATTTTGGTTGCACAGATTATTTTTTGGTTGTTCACTCTAAAATCAATAAATTAGCTTGATTTTATCGCAACAACCTCCAAATCCTAGTTTTCTTTTGATTCGCGTTGGTTTTAGGCTTTTAAACCAAATTTTCTGAGTTTTGAAGAGAAAATAAAAAGATTGGTATGAGTAACTCGTTCGGCGCCTAGCGCTGAAAACATAAACCATCAAAGAACTATCGGCTTTTTTGTAAACCATCAGCCGATGGATAAAAAATCTAATATTGGCTGACGCCAATGCATCGGTCCATCACTAGATGCATTATTCATTATTTTTAAATGTATTAATCATTTTCCAAATTCAGTGTTTTTTTCTGCACCCGGCTTTCTGCTCAGTGCAGAAAAGCCAAAAAAAGTTTCTGCACTGATTTTTTTCTCCTGTTGATATATAATAATAGTGAATATTTGAAAAAAGCAAATTAAATGTGTAATTCATTGATATCAGATCAGAAGTGCGTACACATATCATCAAAAATTTTTTCATTTCCATAAACTGAATTTCAAAATAAATTCATAAAATATTTTCACGAAAATCTTCGGAAGCCTTCTATAATGTGTCAGTCATTGGTCCTGAAGCTTTGAAAAGTTCAGAATGAATGATTGACACATTATAGAAGAATATGTGTGATAAAACACATGACTCAAAAAATTATGCACCAGTGCAGGAATCACCGAAAAAAATTCTGCACGAAGCCTAAGAAGTCTACACCGTGCAAAAAAACACTGTCCACATTTTACTCTGGTTATCACATGAGTTACTAGTAGGGCTCCTACATACTTTCTGCCAGAAAAAAAGACATTATTCGTAATAAATCTAAATTGATAAACCTTTACTGGCGTCATATGTATGTACAACACAACTAAATTAATACTAGACCAATACGATCAGATCAATGAACATACTTATTGCTCGATTGAATTTGTCGAAGTAAATTATTGTCTTGCAACAAATAATCTTTCATTTCAAATGTGAACTTGACCCGTACTAAGCTTTTAACAGTTTCAATTTTGAGACCATTTCTGTAATCAGTCTATTGCTTTTTGCAGAATGAAAAAATTTGCTCAACAGCAGCATGCGACGTTGGGATTACAAAGTGAAAAAATTGCAGGTTTTAAAAAAGGACGCTGATGCAAATAAAAGTACTGTCTTCTTAAACAAAGGACATGTGGGAGCCCCAGTTACTAGTATGAAGACATGAATTTATTACTGGAACTTTATTATATTTATTATCTGTTTCTTCAACGTCATGATGCCTTGGATTTTCATCAAGTACTGAAACAAAATATCGAACACTGTTTAAGAAAATAGATGAGACATTTTAGGGTGATGGTAACTTAAATATTGACTAGTAAGCATATCTGTACTTGGGGGGGGGGGGTGGGGGGGGGAACCCCCCAACTTGGCCAACCCTGTACCCAAAATCATTTACCCCCCCAACCCCCCAGTTTATAAAAAATTAAAAAAAATTTGCAAAAAAGTGTATGTTTTTTGGCCTTTTTTGGGAAAAATTTCGACTTTTTTCTACCCCCCCCCCCAAAATTTCGGATTGCCCCCCCCCCAACTGGTCGGAGGTCTTACAGGTATGCTAGTAAGTGAGGTAGACATGCTGACCCTGAGGTAGACATGCCGACTGTATATGTAATTGAGGGGATGTGCCATAAGAACTCACCCCCAATCTTTGGCCCTATGACTATACAATTGGTGATTCGCAAGATTTACCAATCATGTTGCGGAAATAGAGTAGCCATAGGTAACCCCATCCTTTTGATCGAAAAATACTGAAAAAAAGGCTGATTTTTTTTGTCAGAAAATAGCCATGTTTCAACAAAAACCGGTCAAAAACGTCAATTTTTTCAATGCTTCGCGCTATAAATACAGATTTTCATGGCTTTTAGACAAAAATTACTCTTTTTTGAACCGTTTTTCAGTGGGCGACAAAATCAATTTTGTCCCTTAATGATCTTTTCCCCGAAGCCTTCTTAAATTGTGACTACCGGTGACGCCTGAGCTGGATTATAACAAGTAATTATTATTATAACGTGGAAAGTGTTGCGGTTTTAAACTCCAGAACTGCACCAAAATGCACTTTTTTGTCGCGAACGAAGAAAGATGGACCGTTCAAAGTTTTATTGTATTTTTCTTTTGAGGTTTGCAAAACTTTTTTTGGCCTCAGGCCAATTGGCAGAAAAAAATCAGGCGCAAAGAACTCATTGTGCCATAGATAGATCTTTTAGCTTTGTCCGAAGCAGTCTGCTTATATTTTATGCACGCCTCTAGGAATGCTTTCCACACTACTATCTTGAAATTTTTCAGCTTGAAATGCGCCAGTCTGTTGCTTCCACCTGCCTATTTGCAGAAATTTGCGAATTACTAGAAGCTCTTAGTTCTGACAAGTTTAAACGTGCCAAACGCCATGAATTATTGGCAAAATTTATTTCTTGTTGGCGTCAAAAACACAAACAACTTCATGGTGAATGCCAAACGGTAAGAAAAATTGTAAGAATATCCGTGAAAGTTATAAACTGTCTTGCGTTGCAAAGCAAGCTGGAATGTTGGAGATACTAAGATTTTATCTCAATTCTTATTTACCTCACACCGTTTAAAACTTTTAGGACGACTCATTTTTTCCTGCTATGCGAATTCTATTGCCCAACGCTGATAGGGAGCGTGGACCGTACGGATTTAAAGAAGTAAGTTGAATCGAGAAATTGAAAACTTAAGGTACTGCTATACTTCACAGGCCGTGAAAGTAGTTTAGCAGCTCAGAAGCGGCGACGGTTGCGACCTGCTATACTTCGTCGTGCGCCGGTTCGGCAATTTCAATTCAATCGACCTTTTTTGAACCGGCGCTAATCTTATAACATATGATTGAGTGGATTTTTCCCGAAAATACTAATTTCGTCAGCTCACCCCGGCGGGCGATAGAATCTCCCGGTGTCGGCCGGCGCCGACCGGCGAAGTATAGCAGTGGCTTTACTGAAAAAACTGAAGAGATAGACGCGTACTTCGTTGGTCAGAATTCATAGGCAATATCAAATTTTAGATGTTCAGAAAGATCATTTTAATGATGCTTTCTAGCATATGTTGGCAAAGAAATTGATCGACGTTCTGGTTATGGACAAAAAAGGCGTCGACGCACAGTTACTGCTGAATTATCAATCGCCCAAAATAATTGGTAAAATAGTTTCGACGTCGACGCACAAGGACTTTGCAACTGTCGCCAGCGATATTTTGAAATACAGGATTGATAAGAAATCGAATATAACATTACAAGACGTCGACGATCGATTAGAGAATATAGCGAAAGCTCATGCGACTGGAAATAAAAGTAAGTTCTTCGCTCAGAGTACAATTGAGCTAGTAAAAACGTAAAAATTAAGCAGGAGGAGGATTCGGGACCTTGTGCTGACGTCCGCAATCTCTAACCAACTGAGTTGAACTTATTTATAATCTATTCTTTCAAATGAGCGTCAGAAAGCTGAATAATCCGTAAAAATCGGTGTGCAGACAATAAACCAGCATCGTGGGTCCTAATCATTTTTTTTCTCAGTTTGTTCGCCTAGCCGCTATAGTCAACTTTGGAAAAATGTGTTCTTATGGCGTATACGCAAGCCGTTTATTATCTGAATGAATAGCTTTCTTGGAGCCGAGGCTCATTTGGGAAAAATGGGCTATAGCAACAGTTCAAGTTGAAGTGGCTGCTTTTACCACTTTCAACAAATCGACCATTTCTCTTATTTACTGCTTTTTTATCTTGACAAATGACTACTTGAGGAAAAGGCAATTGCTGATAAAGTGAATTTAATCTCCCTTGTTGGAATCCCAATCGACATAATAATAAATCGCCATTCCAAAAAAAATTACTTTGTAAAAGAATTTTCACATTAAACATATTTTATTTGAGCGCTGTCATATTTTCGATAGGAATTTTTGATCTTGGAACGCTCCAAAAAACGTAGTGTCTGAAATAGTGTAAGAACTCATTCATGGCATTCATTTTGTGTTGTTGTTTTTATTTCAATTTATTTGGATTCGATTTTATTTATGATGTCAATGATTTAATGTCCATCTGAAACATTGATTACCCGCCCATTATGAAATATAAATTTTTAATATTATTTAAAAACAACATTACAAATTTTCAGACTGCATTGATAAAGAACTAGAGTTCTTTTGTCGAAATTCTGGGCCCACCGAGCTGAAGTGGATTATTCGACTACTGCTGAAAGATATGAAGGTAGAAAATTTCCCAAAAAGTGAACTTTTTTGTGTAGCTTCGAACATACATGATAAGGTCTGGAGGGGGTCTTGTAGGAGGGGTCACCAACGGCCCAAAATTATAGGAGGGGTCATGGAAGGATATAATAATTCGATTTTTTCGCCCGAAAAGTTTTAAAACGGTTCAAAAAGTAGTAAGTGTTGTCTAAAAACCATTAAAATGTGTATTTATGGCGTGCAGCGCCGAAAAATTAACGTTTACGACCATTCTTTGTTCAAAAATGATCATTGTCTAAAAAAGTTGACCTTTTTCAGTTTTTTTCCGACCAAAAGTTCGGATGGGGTTCCTATGACTAGCCCATTTCAGTCATATGATTGGCAAATCTTGAGAGGATGTCACTATATGGCTAGCCAAATGGCCGACGATTTCTGTTGGATTCAGCTGTCCCCCCAATTACATGTGCGGCTCGGAACGTTTGCGAATTACATTGGCAGGCAAAACAATTTATCGGAGCTCGGGAGATCGATGTAAACCTGCTTTTAATGGAAGGGTCGTAAGTTTTCCAGAGTTTACTGAAGCATTATATATAGTTGGAAAAATGGTTAAAAAATACTTCTCGAATTTTCAGCAGAATCCACATTAATGTTCATTTTTTACTCAGAAATCACGATTTTTCACAAAAAACTGTCATTTTTTCATCCTTAAGAGTGGTCATCAAATACTCTCGCCTAACCCTATAATAGCCATATGATTGGCAAATCTTCGGACTCACCATGACGCCATATGGCTAACCATACGATCGATGATTCCTGGGAGTTCCTATGGCGTGTTCCCCAATTATTATCGGAATTATTTCGATATAGACCAAGAAAATGAACATCTGTATCAGCAGTAGTGATGGAAAACGCAACAATCGGCCGATTCGGCCGATTGTTGCGTTTTTCTGCCATCGGCCGATGTTTTGCATCATTTTGCATGATGTTAACTTTTTGTTACAATCAATGCAGGTGCATATGCTTAAAAAACAGATTGTTCACATACATATTTTACAGTTACTTTAGTAAATACATAATTTTTTTTGTGAAAATGATTGTTTCAATGTCTGGCATATTTGCCCTGTGTTGCCATTGATGAATTAGATAACAAGAATTTGACAAGCTATGAATGGGATATTTTAGCTGCGGCGGTAAGAATATACTTTAATACATGTATAATGTATCCACACCTTAGACAATTATGTTTTGGCAGTTTGTCAATTTGTTAAAATCTTTTGCAGAAACTGTAAAAATCTATGAATCTAAAAACGCCTGTATTTCGGAGGAAATAGCTGAAGTAAAGTAAGCTAGATTTTGTGCCTAAATTTTTTTGAAAAACATAAATTAAAGAATCGTATGATTAAGAATTTTATGTCACTCAATCCACAATTTCAACTTTCCTGGATTAGGTTCATTAAAGGAGGAATTGCCGGGAAAAATGAATCAATATTTTTATAGAAATGATAATCGAGCCCACTTTAAACTCATCGAAGACAATAGACTTCATGCTTTGGCATCTTTACTAGATCCTCGATTTAAAAAGGATGGATTAGAATTTGAAATATAACACATACTGATCATACAAATCAAAATTAAATTAATTAGGCTTTCTGTGATCCTCAAGCACAAGACAAAGCTGAACAAGCTTTGGCTAGAATGGTTGTCGATCAAAAACAAAAAAATCAACGCTTTCCTGAAAATATGGTTCAAAAATTTGAATGAATCTTCAAACTCATTTTCCAAACTTTCTCAGTAAGCCACAATTAATACTAATGTAAATAATTGAAGCATTTACACAAAACTGACCAATTTCAGGCACTATTTGGCTATTGCAAGTTCATCTGAGGATGAGCTGTAGCCCGAAAAATATGCAATGTCAACATTTGAGCAAGCAAAAGCATTATTTTGGAATACATTACTAGAATAATGGAAGAAAAATGCTGCAACAAAAACAGAATTAGCCAATGTGAGTCAAAATAGTGTGCAGTTGAAAATAAGTTTCATTATGAAAAAAATTTCTTTAGCTTGCCATGAAATTTTTATCAGCTCCAATTGGGTCAGTAGCTAGTGAATGATCATATTAGAAAGCAAAAGATGTTAGAAGTGGAAAAAGATCCCGTTTATTGCTGAGATTGGATTCAATAGTGCAAACTGGAAAAACAAGCTGAAGTTGAAGAAGCTTCTAGTGAACTCAGCAATCAAAGTGAAGGTAGTACAACAGATGCCTTTGTTGATGACAAATTGGATGAATGAAATGTTGTTAATTACTGAATGTTGAAAATATCAGTAGAACTTCGTGAATAATTCATAATAATTTTAAATTTATTACAGTGTAGCGACTTCAGGTTGCATTTTGTACATGTTACAGCCGATGCATCGGCTATCGGTGACCCTGGCCGATGCATCGGCATCGGCCGATGGCATATTTTTGGCCATCGGTCCATCACTAATCAGCAGTCTGTAAATAGTACTAGCAGTCACTTCGTTCACTTACTACGAGTTTTCACGTTATTTCGCACGTTTGATGATTACCTCATATTATTTTCTCTGTTAAGATTGGTATTCAAGATGCTACAGTTTTCAAGGAATATCACCCTGAAGCTCTACATTTATTTGACGTGACTACATCTTTACGGCAAGTTTGCGAAAAGTTAAGTGATCCTAATAGACGATTGGACGCTATAGAGTTGAAGTTATTCTCTCCCTTCCGACCTATGTTGGCTAATCGCTGCGAACCTCAAGATGTCGTCAAGATCATGAACGGTCAAGATTTTTTCGTCGAAATCAAATACGACGGGGAACGTTGTCAATTGCATAAAAATGGAAATGTCTACAAATATTTCAGCAGAAAGTTAGTCTCAAATTTATTACTTTAGAATACAATTTCCCGTAGAAATATATGATTCGACTGTTGGTAGCTGATCCAAATTGAAAAATTTATAATATTGTCTTTATTCGATATACCGAAAACATGTTTTTGTCGTGAACTGAATCGACAATGGATATTTAACCTTGTATGAATTTATGATCGATCAAAAAAAAAAGAAATTCAAGAAAAGTTTCCGAGTTCTTATTGAATTCTTTATGTGCAGGAACTTGCAAATACTTTGTCTAAAATTTCACATTACCAATAAAAAAGAGTTATTGTCTGTAGTCAAAACTTCAAAGCCTGAAATCTGAAGATACGTTTTTATAGCGGAAATGATTTAACGGTATCCTTTGGCGAAACTCCAGATTCCGGTAGCATAACGCCTTTCATTCATTATGCGTTTAGAAAAAGTGTAATCAACTGCGTCTTGGATGGAGAGATGGTTGGTTGGAATCCGGACGCAAAAATTATCGGTAAGTATTGAAGGTCTTCATCACGCCTGCCACCGTCTCATAAATGAAGTTTGTTGCACAAATGATTAAACATCCTTCACAGGATGATTTGACATTTTGAAAGAAAAGTTCTCGTTAGTAAAATATATGTAATATTAGTTTTCCTGAAATAAGCTAGTAAGCATTTCAATTTCCAACATTTCATATACAGCTGTCAAATCTCCGTTCTTCAAAATTCAATTAATTTATCATTTCAGCTACGAAAGTCGATCATTTCGACGTTAAAGCTCTAAATAATAACGATCTCATCAGGCCTTGTTTTGTCGCTTTTGATTGCTTATTGTTGAACGATAAAGTTTTTACTCAAGACCCGCTGCATAAGCGGTTAGAAGTTTTGAGAAAGCTTTTCGATCCTATCGATGGCCGTTTGTTGCAGTGCAGTCGGTCTCAAAAATCGACAACGTGAAAATTGTTCAAACTTGAGTTTTTTTGCATTTTTACATGTCGTGTGAATTTACAGCGACGATGTCATCGAATGTTTGGATCAAGCCATTGAAAGGCGCGAAGAAGGAATCGTCATAAAAAGAAATGATTCTATTTACAGGTACTTTACGTTCTAACTTGAGTCTTAACTATATTATTTTGTCGACATCTGTTCAGAATATAAATCAAAGTCTTTGTTAAGATTAGTAATCTGTTTCTTCTTAACACATCAAATTCAGCGTGCCACAAGCTCATATTTAATTTCTCGATTTAGATTGAACGGCAGGTCGAACGACGCAGGGTGGCTTAAAATAAAAGTATTTTCAAATTTTTATTTTACCGTCTTCAGCGACTTCTAAATTTTATTTTCACTTTTTTAGCCGGATTATGTCGATGGAGTTTGTGACGACCTGGATTTGGTCATTATCGGTGGATATTTTGGCGAAGGCCGTTTGTCTAATTTGATGTCACATTTTTTGTTAGCCGTCGGAGACCGTTCTAATAGCGAAAGTAATGTTATGTTCGCTGAATTTTATTCTTAATTTTCAAGATTCTAGTACCAACGTAAAGCAGAATTTTCATGGATTAAGATAATCGTGGAAATTTTATAACAAATTTAATCACTGAATCATGTAATTCTTAATTTTCAACTAATCCTCGCATTCTAAACCTCATTGATAAATGAAATCACTCATTTTGTAGGTTTGTCCAAAGCTCCTGACAGATTTATTTCGATCTGCAAGGTTGGAAGCGGTTATTCTGCAAAAGAATTATACGATCTGAATTTATATTTAAACGAAAAGTGCATATTAAGCCGCAAAAAAGCCCCCGATAGTTGCCAATTGAGTACTGAAAGGCCGGACGTTTATATTGATCCGAAAAATTCCAAAGTTTTGCAAGTGGGTGCATTTTCTATCAATGATTTTCATTACTCTTCGGATTCGTGAAACCTAGACTTATAGTCAAAAACATTTTAGCACTAACCTAAATGGCACAACTATTGTACATCGACGACCCATGATTTCTACTTTTCTTTTTGAATAGAACGTAAAACAAGGAGCGGATCTAATAGGATAAAAGTGGACTATTGCGTATGTGTTTTTATATCGCATGCTGAATTCACACGCATTCTTTGTTGAGGACTAATGAAAAGTGAAATCGGAAAATGAAAAGTCATGTTTCTTGATTGGAATGCGGTAAGGGAAGTCTGATCTTTTCACTGATGACACCCAGTGTGTTTGAATTTTTCTCGTACAAATTAGCGTTTATCATGCGGTCCCAATTCGATTTTCCTACGGTTTTATAATAGGTAAAGTGAATTCCAGATTTTTCTTTTCCATCGCTCACGTATCCCCTAAAAATTGTGAGGTGCCCGGTGTGCCATAACACATTCCTGCGAGCCAATGTTGGGCAATATCAGAAGTTCTTGATGATTGAAAAATCCAAATTTTTGATTTGTTTCCCCTTTTTGAATTCTGGTTGTCTGTTTTCGGATTAAAATCCACCATGATTTTAGCTGCTTCTCGCGAATTCCTGAAATAGCGACTGATTTTTTGCCGATTTTTTCCGGTTCCCAGCTGGTTAACGACATTACATAGCTGATTGAAAACGTTAGCACATCACCTTTCCAAAATTTTATGCGAGCAATAGTTTGCCTCTCAGTCGACTATAAGCTCCGCCTCTTCTGCGGGTGTATACTTATAACGTAGTGTAGAAAGTAAGGGTCTTTTTACTTTATAGTTCTGACAATTAAAATCGAGTATTGTTACTACTACATATGGCGAACATTTGGCAAAAATGTTCTCGAGACTTAAATATAGTATAGTATCAGTGTGGGCTGAATTAGACCATTTTCATGAGTGCTTAATTTTATTACTATGTATTTAATATTTTTAGATACGTGCAGCTGAAATTATCGATAGCAATACTTTTGCCGCCAAATATACTCTACGTTTTCCTAGAGTCGAAAGAATTCGTGATGACAAATCATGGGAAAGTGTGACGATGCTAGATCAACTAATAAGCCTGAAGAAGGTCTGCATTTGATCAGGATATTCTGGTTGACTGACCGGTACTGTGAAAACCTTCCTCTTTTCCAAAAGCGAAACCAAATCTGTGAAACTAAAAATTGGAAAACTGAAATCGACATTTTGGATGTATTTTATGTGTTTTTCTCATAGTTTTGGGCATTCAATCATAGAATCACAAGTGGTTGGTAAAATCCGGTACCTGAGACCTCAGATACCCCCTTGGCACCAAAATAAATCGTCACTTTTTGAAGAAAAAATATTTTGATAACTTTTAAATTCAAAATTTTGTTCTGACATACAGATGCATTATTTATTCTTAAATCTATTATTCACTTTTTTCAGATTTTACTCTAGTTTACTACATGAGTTAGCAAATTGAAAACATGTATTCATTCTGGAACCTTATTCTATTTGTTATCTGTTTCTTCAACGTCATGATGATTCTTGTGCGTATATTAAGAAGACAGAATCATGCAATTGACATGTTAAAGAATTCTTCCCGGTTCTGAATTGGGTGTTCAGTTGACGTTCCCAGCACTTCTTGTTTGTTAATTCTATGAAATTTTCTTCCCTACTGACTACTGACTCATGCATAAAGTTATATTTCGTCGGTACAATATCAAAAGATTTAGTATACATTTTTTTGTTGTTTTTATTGCATTTTCAGTGATGCATCAAGTTCCATTTAAAAAAGATCTTGCATCTTGGAATATCTTTATGCTCAATTTCTGTATGGTTTCACATCCAATAGTTGACAAATTTACTTGTGAAAAAACTTTTGTGTGCAAATACATAGATTTGAAAAGTTCTGTCATTTGAATGAATGATAGAAGAGTAGACAATATACAATATGATGTTGCTCTCCATTTGTTAAAATTTTTGACGATTATTTTCTATTGAAATAAGCTATTTACGAACACGTTGATTTCAACGTTGGACAACCGAAACTGCGGCTCCAAAAACAGTAAAACCAAAAGCGTGGATTCAAAAATTCAAAAAAACAAAGAACAAAAATTGAAACCGGGAACCCCAAAAAGATTGAACCGGAACATCCCTAGTATTTCACAGAAATTAAATTACAATGTCGATGTTATCTGCTGAAGTAGGTAACCATTAAGTCATTTTAACGCATTCGCTTAATTTGGTAATGTTTTAAATAAATGGGTTTCTTAGACCTTCAACGGCAAATCTTCGAAACACAACGAGCAAACCGCTATACTCGAAGATCAAGAAATTTCAAAACCAAAAAGGCGACGTTTAAAGCAGCCTAGTTTAGGTGCCCAATTCAAATCTTCGAATTTAAGAAACGTTAAAACTTTGCATGACGTCTTCAATGGGAGAGAATTTTGCATACTGAATGCTCGTGACGATGAAAGTCCACATTCTAAGCAGAATTTGGAAATAAAAATCAA
Organism: Romanomermis culicivorax; assembly: GCA_963922205.1. Classification (NCBI taxonomy): domain Eukaryota; kingdom Metazoa; phylum Nematoda; class Enoplea; order Mermithida; family Mermithidae; genus Romanomermis; species Romanomermis culicivorax. The sequence goes on along the minus strand of CAWUHX010000072.1, from coordinate 352,751 downwards.
AGAACTGGGTGGTTTGATAGTGCAGTATCCAGGTAAGAATTTTTTCGGTACAAAATGAAATATGTAGATATACTCGCAGCATTTACTGAAAGTTTTTTAGTGTGAAATGAGTATTTTGATTATCCTGTAAGAATATTTCAAGAGAGCGCTTTTGTTTAGGTCCCAAAACGGCGTGCGCTGTCGCAGAACGAAAAGTTCTGAAGATGAAGTCTGTTGCTCTTTTGAAAACGGTGAATATTGTAAAGCTGCAGTGGCTTATCAAATGCATCAACAACGAAGTTTTTATTCCGTGGTAAGAACATAGATGCACATAAGCGGTATGAGGCATACGGTTAATTGGCGGTGTGGAGTGCTATGTGATGCTTCTAGCGGGGCAGAGGTCCCCAAGGTCGAAAATTTAGGTAGGGGTAAAGTCGTAAATTGTAAGGGTAGTACTTGACATATTCCCAGCACCGTGCCGTGATCTTTTTTTGCTCCCTACTTTATTCGATGGATGTGGTCTGAGTACTTCTACCACAAAACAGTTCTCACTTTCTCAGTTACAAAAATAAATAATGCCCCTGCTTTACACTTTTATGGTCAAAAAACATTTACTATTTCAACCCTATTTTCCAGCTCCAAATCATGCTACATGGATGTACTAATTATATGCTGAGAATGGTCAGATTTTCAAGATTGTCGTGTCAACTGATTCCTACACATTTCACATTTTTACTTTTGGAAACATTATTTGGACCAGCATCACCAGGAGTATGAGCACATTCCATCACTAATAAGGGTTGTAAGAGTGCTTCCAATTGGAAGTGCTGATGCTGATTGTGGCTTTAGTATTATTAATAACATTTGACTATGAATCACGAGTTTGAAACCAGGTACCACTCCTGCACTCATGTCCATCCGCGTCTACAGACCTCTGATGTCTCAGCTCATAGCAGGAAAGTATGCCGCAGCTTGGGTGGAGAAATATAACCATTATGTGCACAGAAAACCAATCGCAGAAACGGGAAAAGGAAAGGAAATGAAGAGGAAGAAGTTCAAGAACATAATATTTTACTTCCCAAGGGGCGATTTTTTGATAAATCACATATTTATATAACTCATTATTTGATCTTCCAATTATATATAAAATGATTTTCTACGGGTAGTATATATCAATGTGCTAATATCCTTTCGTAAAAGTCGCTATATGGCACAGAAGTTGCATACTTTCCCATTATCATCTGCTCAGTAAATGTGTCAAAAAGACCAGTGAGTAATTCCCCTCAAGCACACATTGTGAAATTTTTCCCGAATTACTATACCCTACTGAAGACAGGATGAGATCTACCAAAATTTATTGCCATAGTGAGCTGTTTTTACCGGGGTAGTAAATTAATTTCCAAATCTAAGACCGGGGTAATACCCCCCCATACCCCCTCATGGGGTGCTCTGTAGCGGGGGATCATTCTTGCTCAGCTCGGGAAAATCGACAGCTGTCTGAATACCCACCATTGTTAAACCGAATTCGTACATTAGTACATGTAATGGAGAGGGAAATGCTGTTAAGACCATACCTGTACTTGGGGGGGGGGGGGGTTGGGGGGGACCCCCCGCAACTCGGCCAACCCTGTACCCAAAATCATTTCCCTCCCAGTTTGGAAAAAATTAAAAAAATTTTCAAAAAAGTGTATGTTTTTTGGCCTTTTTTGGGAAAAATTTCGACTTTTTCCTACCCCCCCCCCCAAAATTTCGGATTTACCCCCCCCAACTGGTCGGAGGTCTTACAGGTATGGTTAAGACCTCCAGAAATCGTCGGTCATATGGCTCGACTATCCATATGGTGTACCCTTCTACAAAATTTGTCAGTTATTTGGCTGAAATGGACTAGCCATAGGAGCCCCATCGTTTTGGTCAAAATTCTGAAGAATGACAATTTTTGGAAGCAAATGGTCATTTTTGTGAAAGAAATAGTCAAAAACGTCAATTTTTCGGCGCTCTGCTCTATAAATACATTTCTTATGGTTTTTTAGACAAAAAAAATTTAAGACTCTGAGCGAAAAATTAGGAATTTTTTCCTTCAATGGCCTTCCCCTTAAAATTTCGGGCTTGACGACCCCATCCACAAAGTCGCTTTAATCTCCATCCAGATCTGAGAACGCCGCATGTATGCTTTGACTGCAGATCAATGTCTAAAATAAATCAGTGGAAACTTTCGCTCTGAATCGTTCGCTTATATTTTTTGTGTAGGAAGCCGTCCGATATGTGGTTCGTAACAAAACATACCCAATCGGCGTTTTCGCTGAACTACGACGAGTTTGGTGACAGTTATACCTGTGAAACAAATGTACAAGATTTGAAAAACCTATTTGATGACATAGATTCCAAAGTTAGTTTCGTATTATGTACAGTTTTCTGTTTTTCGATCCGACTTTCTGTACAACAAAATTTCAAAATTTATCATTTTTGTGAAAATTATCGAGAGATATTAAATTTTATATTTAACATGAACCGATGTTTGTTATAGCTGAGTACTAAAGTCAGTTATTTTACCCTTTCACCCACAGAAAATGATATGACATTTCCTCGAACTCGAATAAAGATGTTGTACTCGGTTCCCTAAGAAGTACTGTTTCCCTATAGTACTTTCACTAAACACGAATTTATTTTTAGGGTATTAATAAAGGCGAACTAGTCGAAACGCATTTTGAATATTTGTCAGATTATAAATATGGATTATTCAAGAGACTCAAGTGAGACCAACCTAAGCGTATTCAATGTTATTTCATGCGGGGAATTCCGATATTGACCATTACAGCTACGTACTAACGTCTTCATGTTATTTTGTTTCAGCGCTTACATTGATCGTACAGCGACAGAAAGCGCAGAACAGATTAACCACTTATTCCGAATGAACCTTACTGAAAATTTAATGCGCTTGTATGGAGCCACAATTCTTACGTCAGTGGATATCTTTTGCTCTCATGTTGTCCTTGATTCTATGTAAGTGGAGGTACAGGAGTGTATAAGTACGTGTTTATGTACTGAATTAAACTGGCTGTCAAAAAACGGGATAGGATAAAGTGATCAGCTATACAGTTTGCTGAAAGTGATTACATAGTTGAAGAATAAGTATGCCTGTCTGTTTTCTAGAACATCTTGTAAAATCAAAATGACAAACATTTATTGACTTGAAAATCGTCTGCACAGCTTTTTTCCGTAAAATTTTATATTCAAAAAAATTGTGGGGGTAGTTGAACAGTCTCATAAATTTTTTGTTTGTATAACTGGTTTGATAGATTTAGAAAATCAAAAATATACTTATTTGCTTCCCGGTTTAATTATTGAGACACAATTTCTCTAAAGCCGAGATTATACTTGCGCCCGAATTGTGCTCTCGGTGCTGGGTGCGATGAGATGACCAATCAACGGGCAGGCGCTTGCGCTGAGCAGCCATATGTCTATGTGCGAGTATAAACATCGCTGAACAATTTACCAACCTATACCTTTTCAAACTGTGCAAGTGCAACCAAATTTTTCCGATCAAGTAGCACAGTGCAATCAAAAGCCTGCGGTCTTTTTGATTAGGCTATAGAATTTCCTGTCTGGAAATGCATCTTTAAGTGTTTTCAATTGAAAAACTCTAAAATTTTCAGGGCTGCGCACTGGGTTTCAACTGATTTATAATTCTTGGTAGAGATGTATCGGGTCCAAAATTTTAAGAATATCGGGTCCGGGTCCAAAATTTCAAGAATATCGGGTCCGAGTCCGGGTCCAGCAAAATAGTCGGGTAATTTCGGGTCTCCTTTGGGGTCCGCGTCCGTAATATTTTTTCACACGCTATTCTGTATGACGTCATTAGAAACCGATTCCTGAGACATTTGACCTACTGCTCCATTGACCAATGTTAAGTTGCTGACTAATAATATCTGAAAATAAGATATTTTGACTGGTTTTACCTGCTGAGTATTGTGACAGCATTCATTTGGCGCAAAAGTCAAAATTTGCATACCTGCAGTACTCCAAAAGTTGGAAGTTTTCATTTGTTGGCATTTTTCGGTCTCTATGCGTGTTTCGAAATATAAATCTCCAAATGTTCATTATATGCAGAGAGTATGAAAGAAATCTTCTGACATCTTACTTTACATTTTTTATGTCATTTTAAAGTGTCGAAAATGAAGTCGGAATAACCCTGAAAGCCTGTCTAAGCACCTCCTATAAGGTGCCACGGATTTTTTTCTTCAAGTCTATAGCCACTAATGCCCAACACATTGTATTAAAATCTAAATTAGGTTTGTGTGCCGTTTTGGGAGCTGTAGATGTCTGCACATATTGAAAATTGATACAAAAGTGCTGTTTGATGCCATTAAATATGTCATAAATGAGGATGCTGGAAACATTAAAAATGTTCACACTTGGCAAATAAAAAGAAACGATGTGGGTCGAATCACTGTCACAATTTGATCGGTCCATTCGTAATGGTTGTGCTGCAAAGTGTCTCTGAAGAAATATAACAGAAATTCCTTTTTTCGGTAATTCAATTGAAAAAAATCAAAGCCGCGAAGAATAATACAAAAAAACGACATCTGTCTGACTCAGGCCTATGTTATAAAATGTGAGAAAATTCTCTACAGTTGAAGGCACCCCGTTTCACACCACTTGAGGTTAGCCAGATGAAGATTAATGAAGTGCTGGTCGATTGTAGTAACTTTTTAAATAAAACGGAATGCAATGGAATAACTCTTGCGTTTTTCTGTAAATAAATGTAATGGAATGACATGATTTCTTAAATTTAACGAAAATTAAAAAAAATTGACTTTTCATTCGATGCATGTCATTGAACAATTATCAAAGCTAAATAAACGAAAATTTTCCAAGACTTCGGGCCACATTTTTTCTTCTAATTGGGGATTTATTCAGATTCAAAAAGATATTTGACTGACAGTGCAGTGTGTGCCAATCGCTACAACTCCCGAAATGGTTCACAAATTGGATCGAAATTAGCACAATATGTTGGACATTAGTGCCTACAAAAATGATGAAAAAATACTAGGGCATCCTATGGGAAAGTGTCCAGAAAGTGGTTCAAATGATTTTTCTGTGCTTTTTTCCACCTCCTTCTGGACACTTCAAGAAGTGTAAAACATGCAAAGTCCAACATTAGAAAGAATTTTTCGAATGCAGTATGTAAAACCACGCAATATATACTCTATTTTTGGGTATGATTCATTTTCAACTGATCATATTCAAGACCGAAATTTCCAGAAATTGCTTCTTAAAATGCATGTGAGAGAGACCAACATCATTTCAAAATCATTTGGTTTGGTTGAGACATAAATTGATTCGAGTCATATGAGCCGAAAAAAAGGCGACCGGCGTAGGGTTTTTTCCGCACCGGTCGTTCCGCAATTTGCGGAAATCGGCCAGAAAAATTTCCGCACCAATATTAAAATCCACTAAAAACATTAAAAAATGTCCGTTCCGTGCGGAAAACTCCAAAAATTTTCCGCACGACCCCAAAAAAATCCGCACTGTACGGAAAAAAAATTCCTGGACCAGTGCTTGCTTCCATAACTTTCGAACAGATGAAGCTTTTATAATGCGGTTTGCCGCATTGGAATAACCTTTTGTCTTTGTTACAAAGGGCCAAATTTTAGGCTCCCAGCTTTTATGGTTACTGTACAAACAGAAATCTAGTAAAAGGGTCATTGTTCAAAAAGGAAAAGTTGTGAAACCAAAGTAAAAGTTGTCCTATTGTGAAAAAAGTTTTGTAAAGCTGTTCACAAACAATAATACTTTTAGAGACACCCAGATTTGTAAGTTACACGTAATTTTAAGTCAGCAATTTTTTCTTTCAATATGGACAAAGTTTCGCCAAAATCAAGGCTTTTGTTTTGAAACTGGAAAAAAAGCAAAATCAATTCTGTCACTGACCAAATCGAAAAACGATTAAAATTATTGGTGAAACAGAAAGCAGGACACACTAAAAAGTAAAACGGCTCTCTTGTAGTTTCCAGCTGTTATTTGGATCTTATAATTGGATATTTTGTACTTTTTTGCTGTGAAACATGTTGATTTTGTCAAATTTTAATTATTTATTAGCACAAAAATCGATGTTTAATATTTTTGATTCTAGTCAGTCAATATTCGACGAATCTGGCTGAAACGTTGCTATTTTTATGCCAGATGTTTTGTCTATCAACGGCAGGAAACCACATTAAAAAACCTTAACCCATTTGAAAGCCATGAAAGTCCAACATTTTAAGAATATCGGATCCGGGCCAGGCAAAATTGTCCGGTAATTTCGAGCCTCATTTCGGGTCCGCGTCTCCGAAACACCTCTTATTCTTGGTATTATTTGAAATTCGCGGTTAGAAAATGCCGTCCTAGCTTATGCGTTGACCAGATTTTTCTTACGGTTCACGATATGTTGATGTTTTAAAGCTATGAGCATAAGCTTGGGACCTCATTTTCCAACCACGAATAGAAATAATCCAATAATTTTGAATCATTTGAAATTCGGCGTGGAGACCCAGAAAATTTTTGGCAGTTTCCGATCCAAAACGCCTAAAAATGCATTTCTTGAAAGGAAATTTATGAGCTAGTCAAAAGCGTCGGCTCTTTGTTGAATTCAAAGTTCTGGATTGCAATTGATCAAAAAATCGCACCAATACCAAAAGAACCTGAAAGATCTATCAGTTGTTACAGATTATGCCATATAAAATGGAGATCAATGCCTTCAACTGCCCTAAAGAAGGCTGAACAAGAGTTCTTGAACTTCATCCCAACATGCTGCAGCATCTTGTTTTGGGTAATCATAAGCCAATGCTGCAGCGAACCAACGTCAGTTTTATCTGGAAAAATACAACTGTAAGGTTTTCAGTATGGAATTTGTATACATAGGTCAGGTTACTGTAGCAGGACTGGTTCGATCGAACTTTATTTACAGCAGGGCTCTTTGAAACGAGAAACTGACATGTGGGTAGGATGACAACACGATTTCAGAATGTGGAGTAGAGTTTTAAGATTGATCAGTCTATATTTGACACCGGACAGTGGTCGGTCGGGGAAATGGGAGAAGAGAAGGAAGTGAAAACTGATTGAAAAATCAACAAGAAACGCGGTTTATACGTGCAAAAAGATACATAAAAACTAACCACGTGATGCAATGAAAGCTATTAAGTTGGTGTGGAGGCGGCTAGATAGAATAGTGAAAGAAGAAAGTTTTTAGGAAGTGTTAAGGTGTGTTTACACTTCGCTCGAGCATCATATAGATCGAAGTGTATACGTCCGCTCTTGAGGATGCTCTCGGCTTTCGGCAAATAGAATAGGGCGGAGAGGAGAAAAATTGTTTATTCATTTCCGGAAATTTTTTTCATGTCGTTATTTCTGCGTCCGCATTTCACCAGCACTATCTGAACTTTTCTATTTGAAGTGGAAATTTCACCGCATTTGATACAAAGATTATGAAAGCATTGATCGTGTATTTGCCGAGAAATTCCAGAAGTTGAAGTACTTTCGGCGGCAGTTTTCCTGCAAACGTACATGTATTTGGTGGTTTGGCCTTGCCCCTCGCCTTCGCCTCTGGTCAGACCGTAGCCGAAAAAAATTGTCATTTTTTGGGCAAGTCCAAAATTTTGGGAAAAGTTGGAATTTTTTAGGGTTTTAGGCCGTCTCCATCTAGGCCCGATGAGTTTCGGGAATGCATGGATGGGGAGTAAACACAATTTTTCGGTGAAATACAAATACCCCAAAAATGTAGGAAATTTATGTTAAACCACACGATAAAAATTTATTGTAGTAGATTCACAGTTCCAATATTTAAATCTATCATAAGCAAGTTACTCAATATTTTTCAGTCATTTGTCGAAATCAATTCAATGTACAACCCCATCAAAGTCAGTACAAAAAATTGCACGCACCTTGAGTGTAGCATCAATCATACATGTAATTGGGGGGGGGGGGGGGGTAAGTGCTATGGGACCCCCCAGAAATCGTCGACCATATGGCTAGCCATTGGGCGACGGCCACCCCAGGATTTTCCAATCCTATGGCTAGCCATATAGTAGCCCTAGGGACCCCCATATTTTTGGTCGGAAAAATACTGAAAAATGTCAATTTTTTGATGTAAATGTCAATTTTTGAACAAAAAATGGTCAAAAACGTCAATTTTCTAGGCGGTTCGCGCCATAAATACATTTTTTAGACAAAAATTTATTTTTTGAACCATTTTTCAGACTTTTTTCGTGGAAAAATCAAATTTTTTTTCCTTCAGAGACCCCTCCCCCCAAAATTTTGGGAATTACTGATCCCCGGCCCAAAAAAAGTGGCCCGATTCCCCCCCCAGGCCTCTGGGCTCCGTTACATACATGTATGGATCTATGTCAAAAAATTTTGACCAAAAAGTGTATATATCATCATAAAAATCGTGTTCGTTTAAGAACGGGTAAAAGTTACTAATCCTACTGCAAAGAACTGAACAATGTCGGCATTTTCATTAATCTTAATGAAGAATTGACACCTTGACTCACGCGGCCATGTTCAACACTATTCATATTTTTGACCCGACGGGTGAGGGGATAGCATTGGGAAAGTGACATCACATAAGCTAGAAATACGGTAGGGTGGAAGGAATGCGGGACCCCCGATTGAACCCTAAATTATGTGGTAAAACAAAATTTTCGTTAAATAGCTTACGTAGCTAATCAGAAGTGGTTAAAATTACTATTTTTGGCACTTTTTGGTGTCAAAATCAGTTATTTTAAAATTGTTTTAAATTTAGGGCACCTTTTGGTTTTTAACATTTTTCGTTTTCTGGTTCAATTATGATTAAGAATTTAGATACAGTTCAGATCACAAGTAACGTGTTTTTGCTTGTGGGTTGCTTCTCACAAGCGCCAATTTGGCAAGCGCGTGGCAAGCAACCCATAAGCGAAGCACTTGTGAATCGCTTGTGGGTTGCTTGTCCAAGCACTTGCAGTTGTGAGTGTGAATGTTAGTTGAAACATATTTATGAGAGCAATTATTTATTTGAAGCCTGTTGGTATACTTTTAGGACGTCTATAACATGCGGTTTCTTAAAAGCAATGAAAGACGTTTTTGTTTTCGACTTTGTCGAAAGATGAAAATGTACCATATGTTTTTCAAAACATGTTGCCTACTGTACATGCATAAAAGGGAAGAAAGTGTAATCTTTTTCTTAAAATTATTTAAATAATTACAGTGAAAAGCAAGTACAATTTTGAATTTTTCAAATTATCCGCTAAAATACATAGAATAGAAAATTTGTGAGTATGCTCCACTAGCTTGTAACAATTTTTTAGAAAGAAATTCCGGGATAAAAGCTCTGTGTCTTGCCTATAAACATTTTATAGAAGGCTTACTGTAGTAGATCCATTGTTTGATATCGTCAAATGGAGATGAGTTGTTAAGTTAGTGAAATGTTTAAAAGTCACGCGTTCATTACTATATCGGGCACACACATGGAATGTTTGATAAATAGCAATTTATTATGTTGTGACAATTACATCTAATTTGTTTCAAGAGTTTATACATTCAAAATATACACTAATAACTTGTTTTTCGTATACTTTTCTGAAACATTCAAACATACACTCTTGGCCTTTCTGTGGATAAGCAATTGTCACAACAAATAAAACATAATACACGACTACAATATTCCATTTCGATGGGGAATTCTTTTGTCGGAAAAGACAAAGCCTTCCCTAAAAGTGAACAACAAGGTTGTGAAAAAGTGTCTGTTTTGCATCGTTTAAGGACTGCTTGTGAAACGCTTGTAGATTGCTTGTAGAGTACCTGTGGAGCGCTTGTGGATCGCTTGCACAAACGCCTGAGTCTTGCTTGGCAAGCGCTTGTGAGTCGCTTGTGGCAAGCAACAAAAGGACAAGCAATCCACAAGCGATCGGCAAGCGACGTGCTTGCCAAGCGCTTGTGACGTGGACATGCCACGCTACTTGTTATCTGTACTGTATAAATATAATATATTCCCTAATGTTTTCCATAAACCATCAGCCGAAAGTCAACGCATTTGCAAGCATTGCTTAATTTTTCGGTCTTCTTACTTATCCGTCATAATTCTAAAAACTGGGTCTGAAAGTGCAAGACGACCAAAATTCTGTGGATCCTCGTGTGTCAAGTTAATGCCAAAAAATTTGCCCAATATGTGTAACATTGATCCCAAAAAATCGAGGGCCCGTTTAGAAACCTTTTAGGAATTGGTGATTCTAACGCAAAGCGTCAAAAAATTTCGACATTTTCAGTAATTTTGACGAAGAACAGACAATTTCTGACTTTTAGACTACCAGTTTTACCATTTTAATGAAATTTTCGACCCGACGGAGGAGGGGATAGCGCTGGGAGCCGCCGGAGTGGCACCAAATATGTTAAAAATAGGATGGGGTGGACAGCGAACGGGTTTCAGGGCACTTCTCCCCAACTTAGCGCACAAAATGTACTAAGAGTACGTTCATATTAATTCATCCTCGAGGGCCATCAAGCGTAGTACTCCTGCATTTTGATTGGCTGCTTTTCAGTTATTCTCCTCGAGTAGGCCTCCTCGAGCGAAGTATAAACACACCTTTAGGCATGAAAATATACGCGGCAACATGGAAAGGAATGATAAGACGAAAAGTAGAAGTATGATAAAAACAATAGAAATAAAGAGAAAATAATGAAAATACGAAATGATCGGAAAACTTGGACTTTGAATGAGGTGCAAAAGAGAACCAGTGACACTACAATAATAGCCACAGTAATTCTAGGATTCTCACGCAACACTGGAATTGTCTTCCGTAAAAAATTCAATGCTGAAGTTGTCTCTCTAGAAAAGAGAAAAAATCTATCATTAACCAGAGCTGACTTTCTCATACCATAACAAATTTCTAGAGTCTGGGTTTGGAAAGTCAATCTTTGTCGAAGAGAGCCCACTAAATTTTATAGTGGCAGCCATACGTATTCTTGAGGGGGTTTTCTGTGTCCTGACACCAGGCAGAACTCTGTATGATCCTTGGCAGAATCCTGACTCACCCCTTAGAATATTTGTTTTTTTGGATTTTTACTCCGTGGAAAGCAGAATTAAATTTTTGCTATTGAATAAATGTTACAAACAAATATATTCAACACGGTTATTAACTAATCAATCAGCCAACTAATCAGTGAATCAGGAAATCAACCCAACAATCAGAGAATTAGCGAAACAATCAACCAGGGAATCAACCAACCAACCATTGAGTCAGAGAATAAATCAGCTTAACAGGGAATAAATGAACGAACCAACCATGAAATAAACTACCAGCCATGGAATCAATACACCAATCAGGAAATACACCAACTGATCAGTGAATCAATGAACGATCTAACCAGGAAATCAACCAACCTTCCAATCCAACCGGGAAATCAACTAAGCAATCAGAGAATCGACCAACTAATCAGGAAATCAACCAATGATGCAATCAATGAATGTGATGCACTAGAAAATTTGAGATTTCGACTTTTTTCAAATATTTTTTCAAATTCTCTGACTTTTCATGGTTCGAGGCGTTTTTTCCCCTGACCTTCCACGTTTTCCAGGTTTGCTAGAAACACCAGTACGTCCTAAAAAGTTTGTAGAATTTGAAATAGGCCTGAAAATACACTTCAACTGCATTCTGTCTATTTTTTACAAGACAAATGTACTATACATCTGAGGTATTAGTGTGGCATGTCTCCACATGGGTCAAAAATCGAAAAAAATTTGAGCTTAAATTAGAATAATTTTGAGCTTAAATTAGAATAGTTTCATGGGTAAATCGATGTCGCTGATTACGAATATGATATCAGAAATTTTATTGGATCAAGTCTTTACGTGTTTTTCCAATAAGAATAATTTCAAAGTTCAATCAAAATTTATTCTTGCACAGTTTAGTCACATTTTTATCAGACAAAGGGAACTGGCGAGCTTTTTCCGCACACATTTCATTGAATGGCGTATCAAGTGTGCATATTTTTCCACCAGTATTCAGCAAGGTTGCCCGGCACAATTCTACTATGGAAAAATTGGGGTTATCACACGAATTTCTTAGAAACATGGAAAAAAATAGTTATGTCAACTATTTTGTAGCGAAAGTGGTATAATCCTGAAGGATAGATTTGCTTCTTTACAGTAGCATAAGAGTTATTCAATCCAGTAGAATTTAAATCTTGTAAACCATTGTTCACGTTTTCACAGATGACTTGTACAAATTTTTGTTACATAAATTTAATTAGCTTGACGTTCTATAGATTTTCATGCCACAAATGTCAGTATACATGGTGATGATATGCGAGCAAAAGCCCAAAGCTTGCCTCGTGTAATGTTGATTTCGGGGATATAATAGACCTTATTCATAAATTTATGTGCAGAATATTTTTTTAGGTAAATGAAATTTTATACTGTGTGATTAGAAGAACTGAATGGATAAATCTAATGAGATGTACAATGTTCTTAAAATTGGTAACCGTTGGTAACCAAATATTTTTAGGCTTCCATTTTGATTACTAGTGGAGTATACTGCTTGATTATAATTATATATATGATGGATCAGTATCGATATTATGATGAAACTTGATGGGTATGTGGCCAAATATTCTAGCTGCAACATAGGCGATATTGGCTTCAATACCTGATATTTTCACGAAATGACACATAAATTTGCATGACAAGTTTTTTCAACAACATCGAAAATATGCGTCACTTAGTATAATTTCCCATGTATGGGATAGCGATATTGTAACCAATTGTTGTGGTCGATCTGCAAAGCGTAAAAGTTCTAGCTGAATTATTACAATTTTGAAAGAAAAGGTGCAATTTTAAACAATAATTTTTATAATTTAGTTGAAAAATGACTTCTAATTTGTTCATTGTGACCAGACTATTTTAGTCATTTTAGGGGCCTGGGCCCCTAGAAGTTTGCAAATGACTCCTAAAATTTTACGTATAGGAGCCATTTTGGCGCCTAAAATTTTGACTTATTCGTTTATATCTTAGCGAATTATAGTCATTTTTATTCAGTTTTAGATTCAAAGTGTTTTACAGGCTCTAAAATCATTAAACACCGAAAATTTTTCTCGTTCTTTAATTTTTCAAATTAGTCTATTCACTAATTTTCAAAAAATCAAACTTTCTGGGGGAAAAAATTTTCGAAAAAGAGAAAAAATATGGGGGTTCGACAAGGAAAAAATGAATTTTGATGCATTTAAGAGATCGAAATCTCAATTTTCAAATTTTTTCAACTATTATTTTAAATATGGAGCCGAGTTTCAATTCATGATCATAATGAGGTGATTTTCATAAATTTCAAATTTAATTCGAGTTTTTGAAACTCATGAAAGTATGAACATATTTTTCAATTTGTAAAATGATATATACATGTGTTCGAGCCTTGAATGTTTATTGAATAAGTTATCCGGAAATTGATTTTCCGGCATTTTAGAGTGTCAAAATCAAAACAAAAATTCGTTGCGTAGCGCCGAAAAGATATAGGAAACAACAGAACAATAAGAACAGAAGCTGCATTTTCAAAACCCTATACTTTTGAGTTAGAAGGAAATGAACTCAAGTGCTATCTTAGACATAGTTTTTTTAGCATTTTACTAGCCATGGCTTGTCAGAATTTTTTGAGTCATGTGTTTGATCATATAGGATACAGGAAAGATGCATTTTGGTGCATTTTAGAAGGTCATAACCTCAAAATTTTCCGGCGCTTCGCGCCGGTTATGACATAAATGAGCATTATTATTTATTTCCTAGCTCAGGCGCCGCTTCTAACATGTCTACGTTCACTTATCATTTAATCTTTAATAGTTTTAATCATCTTAAACGTATTATCTCATGTTTTGATTGGTAATCTTCAATATTTCATCTTGATATTTAATGAAGGTTCACATTTTTCCCTTGACTCATTTTTTGAGAAAGTCAGGTCTGTAAAGTCTGTAAACTTTTTGAAATGATTATTTCTTTCTCATCGTAAAATCAATCCAAAAGCTTCATGGAAGTAGTTTTCGGAAACTTCTACTCTTCTTGCTCATATCTATTTGGCCAAGTTCATTAGAGTGTGTGAATAAATTGATGATTTTAAAATTTTTCAAACATGAAATTCCAGAAATTACGACCTTTGAACAGAAAATTCGAAACTAATTCTTCAAACAAGTGGTTGGAAAATTGATTTTCCAGTATCGCAGAATGTCAATTCAATACCCAAAAAAATTTTCCGGCGTTTCAGGCAGGAAAGATTAATAGCTTTTTTGAGCTCTCACTTGTCACCATAGAGGATTTAACCGCCGATTTCTCATGTAATTCAAAGTCATTATGTTCTTGGATAGTTTGCTGGAAAATATGTTCCACAATGCTTGTAGATTCGACTTCGATCAAACTCAAAAATTTCAAATGTTTTCTGAATTTTAATGAATTAACGGCTCTAAAATGTTATTGAATAAATGTTGAATGACATCTCTTTTTTGATCGATTACCATGATGCTCAATATATACATTTTTAAAAAAAATAACCTAGCATTGGAATTCATTCACGTATACTGATATTATAAAATTGGGTTGTAAAACTTTGGAATGGCTTGTAAAATTTTAGGTCAACAAGCCACTTGGCTTGTGACTCGTAGGTCAAAAAAAAACCCTGATCTTAGAAGAAGGTTTGCGCAAAAATGAACGAAATATCGTGTTTTCTACATAAAAAGTTTTCTTTGCACAAAGATTTTTCGGCCGATGTTTGTACATGTAGAAAGATGCATATAACTAAAAACGCTGGTTGGAAATCAAATTTAAAAAAGTAATTTTTTTAACACGTGTCAACTGATTGAATATCTATATAATTTAATTAATGCGTTCAACAGTGTGTTACAAGCTCATTTATCGATATTCTTCAATTAAAAATGTTTGGCTCCCAAAATTTCAATTTGGCCCCTAAAAATTTAGGCCTAGGAGCCATTTGGCTCCTGGTTTTTAAATAAAAAAAGCCTGATTGTGACACCTTCAAAGGTTCTCAAATTTTGATGAAAGTTGGTGCGTATTTTGTCAAGGTGTCAGACCATAACATAGTGAAGTTGGTTCAAGGAAACTCATATTTTGCCTTTGTGTCGTGCATGTACGCTAAACGTGTTACATATACTGACAAAATATTATTTGTTTCATTGCATAGGTACCTGATTACTTACAGGTCTTTAATGACTGTGACCTAAAGTACCGGAAATTGTGAAAAATTTCAATCTTTGGGTTGATGTTGCAATGCGAATTTCAATCTCTCGATTAAACGAATACCGACATGTTGTTCAGCGCAATAAACTGTACAAAGTGCATATTTTTGAGGTATGATTAATTTTTTACTTATCACACGTAACTACAGGCCTTGGTCGATTCTCACAGAAATTGTGTCTTAAGAAATGTGAGAAAATTTGTTTCTTATACCGCAAGCTGGGGTAAGTAAAAAATTGGCCCCATCTAAAAATCACTTATAGGGACAAATTTATACGTTAGGAACAATAACGATATTCATTTTATCTGAAAGTCAAAATTTGTGCACCTATTGTAGGGAAAAGGTTTAAAATTTTCGACTTTCCCGATTTTTGACATCGAAAGTTTTGATGCACTTTGTAAAGTTCGATTTTCCGAAAAAATTTATCAACTTTAAATCAAGTTTATTCAATGAATATTTGATCGATTACGATGTCTTATTCATTTTTCTACAAAGTGGTGCATATTTTTGACGTCTATTAAATAACAGAAAACTACGATCAGGCTTTTTTTTAGTCATTTTAGGAGCCTGGGCTCCTAAAAGTTTGAAAATGGCTCCTAAAATTTTACTTCAAGGAGCCAATTTGGCTCCAAAAAATTCAACTGAAGTTTAACCGAATTTTAGTTGTTTGCTATAATTATATTATATATCAAGCAACTTTACATGAATGCGTTTCTATTTTGAAGATCTCTTAAACAAAAAACGATTTACTACTATTTTTAACTGTTTTTTCCGAGATAATTTTGTGTTTCAATGCAACAAACGCTGGCGTTAAGCGTGGTTTTTCTCTGGTGAACAGATTAAAGACGAAAACTCGGTCGCAAACAACAGTAAGGTCTTACTCGATCAAGAAATCAAATAGCAAAATTAGATTTTTCATCGATCATCAAATCAGGCTGAACATTTGGACGTCTTGATGCGTTTGCAGAAATGCCACAGCAATTGTAATAATTTTGATTTCGGAAGTGCTTACAAAATAAGGGCTAAAGAAACGCGATATAAAACTGGTGATTTAGCTAAGAAACGATGAATAAACGTGTCGTGTTTTGACTGAAAATAAACTTTTTTGATGAGTTCCGTTTTAAAAGCAAATTCAAAAAATTTGCCCTATCTGTGATACAAGTAAATTTGGATTAAATACAACCAAACTATACGAATTATATAATGCATTAATTTTTATCAAAAGTGTGCATTGATAATTTATGGCCACTAAAAATGTCTTGGCTCCTAAAAATTTAGGTCTAGGAGCCATTTGGCCTGTAAATTTTTGACGACAAAAAAGCCTGACTACGATGCTTGTGTGATCAGTTTTCGACTATTAATGACGTTCTTCGGAAGTTTTTCTGATGGAATTTATGCTTTTGACTCATCGACTTTAAGCAGTTTTTTTGCTGCTTCCAATGGTGCAAGGAGTATGATCGTAGCAAAAAAATTGATCGAAATACTTCCGGTTTCTCAAAACGGGAAACTTTGACGTCTATTTTTCTACGCCAGATGCTGATTTACTTACAGTACGTTGGGCATAATAGAAATTTTTGTCATGATTAAAATATCGTATCACAATTCAGAACGATTAGAATCGGGAATAGAACAAATTAAAAGGTAAATACAAACATAAATAAGGGCAATCTTTCTTTGTTTAAAATATTTTCAAAATGTTTCAAAATAGTAGCTAAGTTTAATTCGCTTAATTACAATGATTGTTGAACAGGGTGTTTCATATGAAACCTAGCATTTTTCTCTTCAGTATGCTGAGAGCCAGCGATGCAGTTCGACTAATCGAAAGATGATACTTGACTCAATGCGCTCGTGAAATAGCATTGATCAAGCCTTAGCAGTTGATTCAGAGTTGTCTCAAATGCCAATGGAAAATCCGAACAGTTTTCAGAAATTATCAGGAATTTAACTTTATTTCTACTTTCCTTTGTTTTTTGTACAGAATACAATCAAATAATATTCCTGTTATATTTTAAGCAATATTTTCTAGCAAAATAAGCTATCTATCACTATCACAAGTATGGGTAACTATGCTTTCATTTTTTAAGCTCTTTACATTATTAAAAATCCAAGGATGATGAGACTCAATATGCTTAGTACAATATTGATCTTCATTCTTATCACCAATGACGTTTCAACAAAAAAGCTAAAAATCAAAATAAGTAGAGCTAACAGTGACAAATATCAGGAACAACATTATGAAGTTGAAGCCCGAATGGGCCAAGAATGTTTGTTTCACAATCAACGCAATCTACTAATTTGTGGATGCTAAGCAATTAGTGAAGAATAAATACAAAGTTAAAATTTTTGGGGCGCTAACATTCTCTGGCTTTGCCGATATTCCAAGTAGTTTTTATGGTGTTGGATTTTCGCCATACACCTATCCAAGCAATGTTGTGGTGTATCATTTGTATAAAGAAATTGTCAACACTGGAACGTTAAGAAAGGGGTATTGGCATAATTTCTACAAGAATACTGAAGCTAACTGCAACAGGTAGCAAAAGCTGAAAATTAAATTATGCTTCAAATATTTCCAACTAAATTTATTGATGTTGCCAAATTTTCGATTCTTTCACATCGATTCATTTCCTGGTGCAAATGATAACAAGGTTACAGTGAATAATCCATTGTCTATAACAAATATTACGAATTTTAAACGCATGCTGTTCTTGACTATATAATGACATCAGTGATGCTTTGTTCCAAGAAAAAGAGTCATTTGCTGAAGTGGAGATTTAGGTTATTTGAAAATTCAGTCTAATAAAGTTGGCTGTTCATCTGTAATATTGCTTGGTTTTTGCTTCACAAAAATAAAATATGCATCACATCATAAAAAAATGTTTTGCCGCATTGGGCTACTTTATTGGACGGAAAAAACTAAGAATAAGAAAAAAAACAAAGCAACCAAATTCTTGGATGACGCAGGCGCAGGCCCACACACACGTCATATGAAGTTAAACGGCATTGAAATCTCAGGTGAGGTAAGTAAGGCACTCGACTTAAGGCCCTGTCATACTTCGCCGCGCGGTACCGGCCGGCGCCGCGCGGCGCCGGTTGTCCTATTCATACTAAAATGCGGCGCCGGCCGGCGCCGCGCGGTACCGCTTTTGAAGTATGAATAGGTTTTTGTAATTTTTGCGGCGCCCCGTCAGGTTTCAACTAAACCAATACACATTTTTTGAGAAGAGCAAAATCCAAAAGTAAAAAAGCAGCGCCGTAGGGCGCCGCGCGGCGCCGGCCGGTACCGCACAGCGCCGCGCGGTGAAGTATGACAGGGCCTTTAGACTCGAGCTGGCAATCTAATGTTATATTAATCATAAAACACACAAGCATGGTAACACACTAGTCATTACGAAGAACTTGCTAAGGTTGCAAAAAAATTTAGAATTGTCAGAAATAAAACCCTGGTAAACTCATTTTCCTTTCATTTCATGTTTTATGTTTTATATTACAGTAGCTTCGCGAAGATTAGTCAGAGCATGTGCAGAATCGACCAGCTAGCTAGCTATCACTTCGGGTCTTTCTGCAGGGGATGGGATAGGGCAACCTTACGCGCTTGGAGTGGGGCAGTGCAAAGATATGCACTTGGAGTCTGTCTGCGGGGGCTGTAAAGTGAAACCTTATGCACTTAAGTCTAGTAGGGATAGTGCGCATGAAGTAATATACTGTTACATGTATGAGCAACATGTGTTTTGAATATTTCTGTCAGCAACTAAAGACATTTTATGGATAACTTCACTGCATAGGGAAATTATCCGTTCTGTTGAGCTCTAGCAATAAATATATTGTCACTTTCTTTGGGAAAAAGCGGTCTTTTCATCTTTTTCAACTGTCTTATCTTTGACATTTTAGGACTCCATAAAAAATGTAAAATGTATTTTTTAGGGGTAGAGTAAATATAGAAAATATGTTCATATCTTATTGTAGAATACTGTATTACATATTTAATGAGTTTTCATGAATTTCTACTTCATTTCCAGGCTGTCATATCTAAAGTATCATTTAGAATGAAAAACGCCAATCAATGCAGAAATTTTAAACTTTGGGGCACTGTAGCTATGAGAATTTTTTTATACAGGTTGGTTTTTATGCTAATATTCAGGGCACATAGGTTGTTTTACTGTCTTACTTTTTAAATTTATCAGTTAGTAATTTTTTCACAATATATACTCTTGGCAGGAAAGTAATGTCGAAAATTTGACTACATTTTTAAATTTAAATAATTTAATTTAAATACATTTTATTTTTATTACATTTACATGAAGCATGGATAATGATCAAAACATGCCCCATGGCTATCAATCACACTTTGCTATTTGACAGGTAGCTTTGCAATGACAGTTCTGGATGAACGTTCCGACGTCGTCATTGTTTTTCAAATTCCATATCGACAAGGCTATTCTGCAATGACTCAAACAAATAATAATTGGATGGTGGAATGTCTGGTTAGAATGTTGAATGGGGTAACAACTCCCAAATTAATTCCTGGATTTTTGCCTAGACAATGTCAGTACATACCTGTACTTTGGGGGGGGGGGGTTGGGGGGCCCCCCAACTTGGCCAACCATATACCCAACCCCCCTAGTTTGGAAAAAATTGAAAAAATTTGCAAAAAAGTGTGTTTTTTGGCCTTTTTAGGGAAAATTTCGACTTTTTTCGACCCCCTCCCCCCAAATTTCGGATTTGCCCCCCCCCAACTGGTCGGACCTCTTACAGGTATGTGTCAGTAGTATGTGGACCTTCATTGTATGGAGCAGAAATACTCCTTTGTGGTTTACCAATGAAAGCTACTTTTGAATCAAGGCATTTTGTACATAAGCTGTTCTTTGTCTGCTTCTGCTTCCGATACTTCCCCTGGTCATCCACCATGAGGTTTATCTTTGATACTGTGGGTGCCAGTCCTGAACTTTGCAAAGCACCATTCAACTGCACATTCGAATGCAGCAGGTTCACTATACACTTGCCATATATTTCTCATTGCCTCAGCTGCACTTCCGCCCAAATCATACTCATACAAAATGCAATGATGTAAATGGTCAGGGAGTTGTTGTAGGTATCAATAAAATGGACAGTATGAGCCAACTTGAAACTGACCCAATTTTTCAAAATAGTAATGTTTGCCCTTCCAAACAAACAATCAACAACCCAGTTTATTCGGCTGGATTAAAAAAGAAGAACCTTGATTGATAACATTGAGCAAAAATCGACATTACTTTCTTGCCAACCCAATAGATTGAAATTTTTAGAAAATGTAATGACTGAATAATTTCCAAACTCCCAGTTCTGCGAGCCTCTAGCAGCCCATTAATTTTCTTAATTTTTCGTCAGCAGCCGGAAAACATATCTATCGTATATGGACTTTTTGGTGCCTCTGAGATTTAGCAGTAAATGTAAGTGTTTGTGAAAAAACCTGCAAATTTTCCTCTTGAAATTTGATATTTCAAGCACTATTCTGTATAGGCACTCCAGACTCATTATTTCTACAGCCTATGCATTTGCGTGAATATTGAGTCATTTCACAAAACATTATGTGTGACCCACATAAACCTGTGGAAGTTTAAAGAAATGTATGTCAAAAATCAGAAAATTGAAGAAATTTAACTTTTGCTTTACCGTAGCTATGCGAATTTTGACCTTCAAATAAGATGAATAGAATTTCGTTATCTAACACTTCAATTTAATTTGTATGTGTGATTTTCAGGTGACGTTAATTTTTTACTTATCACAACTAAGTGCTGCCAGGAGTCTGGCCACATATACTTTCACTTTCTCTATAGTGGGACGATCTCTAATCTTCATGACATGGCCCGGTCTATGACCAATACGTAAATTTATGACTGATAGCATGCACGTAATAATCATGGTTTATGCGGTTTTCAGGAACAAGGATCGATTACATCACTTCGAGGTAATTAATCGTTGTCGCGAACGGAAATTCCACATTGTAAACGATATTTGGGTGAATAAATGTGTAGAACATGGTCATATTTTGCCAGAAGTATTGTG
Source organism: Romanomermis culicivorax (assembly GCA_963922205.1). Classification (NCBI taxonomy): domain Eukaryota; kingdom Metazoa; phylum Nematoda; class Enoplea; order Mermithida; family Mermithidae; genus Romanomermis; species Romanomermis culicivorax. The sequence goes on along the minus strand of CAWUHX010000072.1, from coordinate 331,491 downwards.
AACATTTTCCTCTGCAGATTTAGTCCGCTGTTCTATGTTTTTCAGTCTTAAATTTTGTAATCGGAAATCACGTTTAGTCGATTCTGAACATCAATACTTTTGCAAACGTATTTACCTTATGAAAGCTTTCAGCACAATATAATCTCAACTTCTATGCCACGTTCAGTGTTGTCAGGATTTTGCACTATTTGCAATGACCAAGCTAGAGTTTTATTTTCTTCAGTAGTAGCATCCTTTCAGAATCAAGTTTTTACTGGCTTAGCATTTAATTATCTTGTCCAAGTTTACTGTAGAATAGAAGCAAAAAGATTTGTTTTTGGCAGTGTCTATTAGCCGGATACGGCGAATATAATATTTTATATTTGCAGTATACTGTTAATAGTGCCTGCTATTAGCCGTACGAAAAGTACAGTATATCTCATCTCACTCATTTTTTATTGATACTTACATCTTGCGGATCAGATTGCATATTTGTTAGCTGTTACCCATTCAGCCTGGCACATTGTATACAGTTTATATTTTCATAATTATCCTAATTTGTGTACAAATTTGTCAAAATCCATCCGATTTACATGATAAACTGGTCGATATCAATATATGAGGAAACTTTTGCGCACAATATAGCTTAATTTTTCGATGATTTTCAGGATAGATTGTTATGTACAAGCCATTGAACTTCATAATTTGCACAAAATGCTGCAGATGAAGATTATTGACCCGTCCACTGTAGACGCTTCGAAAGCTTTAGTAGCTGGTTCGGTTTTTGGTTGCTTCGAAGATCTCGCCAAAGCCATCGAACGGCTAGAATGTGAAACTTTTCAGTCATTTTCAATCGAGTCCAGTAAACGTTTTCATAACGATGAAAAGAAATTTGTTTTTTCAAAGCTTGTTCCAGTTTGCAGGAATGGTATTCATTGTAGGGAAACTGGCATAGGCCTACGACCCAATCAAAGTTATTTTGGAGCTGTAGGGTGTAGCTGTGGTTTAAATATTAATTTCAGTAATGCAGAAAATAAACTGAAAGTCACCCGCTCGAATTTTAAACATAATCACAAGTTTCTGAAGAATTATTGTCTCATTTCCCACATAAAAGAAGATTAGACGGAGATGCAAGAGATTTCATTGTAGAAGCAGCCCAGTTGGGAGCTAATGTAAAATTAATTGCTGAGGAAATTCGCTCCACTGAAGGTAAACAAGTGACTAATCATAATATTAGAAACATCCATAGATGCTGCTCGCAGTTCTGAGAAAGCCAACGTTTCCAAAACCATTTATTTTCTTGAAAATGTGAAAAAGACTGATCCAGGCTCGTATCTCAAAGTTATATCAGACCCACAATCGAATATTGTGAATATAATCTTTTTTCAAACTAGTCTCATGCGTCAATGGTTTATCGAATTTCCAGAATTAGTTGAAGTAGATGGAACTTGTCATTTAAACAACATCAACTATGTTCTTTTTTTATTCACTGCGCTAGATAAGAATCGTATCAGTCGCATTGTTGCTGCAGCATTTTTGAGCTCGGAGACTGAATATCAGTGACATCTTGTTTCGAACAGTTTAAAATCAGTAATCAGAATAGCGTAGACAAAATTAAAATTGTTGTTTTGGACAAAGATTTTGAGTCTGTTAAGGCGGCTCAGAATACTTTCCAGAACGCAACTGTTTTACTAAGTATGGTTCATGTCAGCGAAATTTTCAGAAAATTGTTCGTGAAATGAAGTTTACCCCTAGTGAGTCATGTGAGATAGGCAAGTCTTATTTGACTTTACAGAATATCAAAGAACGTGCATTGACGTTGCTGAAAAGACTATTACACGCAAGAAAGTTTGACGTCTTTGATGACAGTTGGACTGAGCTCCTGAATGATAAATTAATCCCAAGTCATTTCAAAGAAATTTTCACATTTAACTGGATGAGTTGAGAGGAAATGTGGGCTTATGTCTTTCGGAAAAATCTCACGAATTTTGGAATTTATGATACTATATTCTGTTTTTTATAAAATGCTTCCCAAATAGAAAAGTGACAAAAATTAGTAATGTCGTCAAAATCATTTACATACAGCTCTTACTGTAAAATTTTTCACTCGAAAAATTGTTTAAGTTTAGGTCAGTATGCACAAAAATTTCCAGTCCTGTACGATATATTGTTTATCAGAAAATCGTGAAAATATGAAATACAACTTGCTTTCCACTTTCATTATTTAGAAGCATTTCAAGAAAAACAGACTATAATCAGATTGAAGCACAAAATGAACATATCAAAGACGTAATAAATCCGTATTCGCGGATGTCGTTATGCATCGAAAATCTGATAAAATTTATTTCTATGCATACGTTCAATGTAAAGCATCGGGAATACATGGAAAAATGTAAAGGCAAAATTATTCCCAACATTCCTTCATCAGAACAACAAGAATTTCTGTTCAAACGTTTCACCGATTTTGCTGCTTCTAAGCTCAGTGCAAAATATAATTTGTTTCAGAGAGACCTCCGAAAATTTCAGATCATCAACAATGATGGAGCGACTAATGTTTACAAAACGGATTCTGACTCCAGATATACCATTATACAGGATCGCAAATGTTCTTGTGAATTTTTCTGCCATTTTGAGTTGCCTTGTCGTCACATTATGGATGTTAGAAATTCGGAAAATTTAGAAATATCTGATTTGAACCTTAGTTCACAACGTTTCCAACGGTTTAAATTCGTTACGTCTGTTCCTGATAACTTCAGTCATGATCCATTGTTGGAAAAAATTCCCGAAAATTCTATCACAATAGATAGTTCAAAAAATAAAATTTTGTCTGTAAATGAAAAATACAACAAAATGTTGAAACTAGCCCAGCGAGTTTGTGACGCCTGCAGCAAATTAAGTTTCACAGAATTTGAAAAGCAATATGAACAGTTAAAAAAATCTTTCAATAGCCTGAATACATCTGAGCCTATGTCGATGGTTATTTCAAAAACTGATGAACTGGTGGAAAAAAAGCCTCGATTTGGAAACAGCAAATGCTGAAACTGATGTTAGCATGTCGAAAACTGGAAGCATCGTGAGCGATCTTTTACCATCAGTGTCAAACCACAATGTTGAGACGGGATCTGATGATTTTAGTGAGGTTTCCGAGTTCAAAAATGATCAAGACTCACCAGATCAGCTACTTTCTTTTAGAAAACAGCGTAAGATCATAGGTAATGTAAAGGGTTTGACGGAGAGGCAATGGTGTTTTCGGATTTGATCCGACTATTTTTCAACAACAATTATCCATCTCCACCAACCCAACGTTTGAAAAAAAACAAAATGGCCGTTTTGTGCAAATTATGAAGTTCAATGGCTTGTACATAACAATCCATCCTGAAAATCATCGAAAAATTAAGCTATATTGTGCACAAAAGTTTCCTTATATATCGATATCGACCAGTTTATCATGTAAATCGAACGGATTTCAATAAATTTGTACACAAATTAGGATAATTATGAAAATATAAACTGTATGCAATGTGCCAGACTGAATAGGTAACAGCTGACAAATATGCAATCTGATCCGCAAGATGTAAATATCAATAAAAAATGAGTGAGATGAGATATACTGTACTTTCCGTACGGCCAATAGTAGGTCTTATATAGCAGGCGCAGGCACTATTAACAGTATACTGCAAATATAAAATATTATATTCGCCGTATCCGGCAAATAGACACTGCCTTTGTTTTTCGAATTCCATTCCATTCAGCAGCGTTTATTTGTGCACGGACATCATACCTGTACTTGGGGGGACCCCCCCGGCAGGGGCTATGCAGCGCCCGGCGCTCTATAACAGTATTTCATTATTTTTTTTATTCAGCGCCCGGCGCTGCATAACCAAGCATTATGATTTTTTTTATTCAGCGCCGGGCGCTGAATACACGTCGATTCAGGTGCTAGTTGAATATTTTGTATTCCGGAACAGATAGCTCCAAAAATATTACAAATCGGGAAAAAACAAAAGCAGATTCAGAACCAGCATTCTTTTTCCGACCAGAAAATCTAAGTTTCGTATGGTAGAGTCCATTAAGACGTAATCTAATTCACGTCAAATGGGAGAACCCGCCAGTGTTTTTTTTGTGCCAAAACATGGTTTTTGGCACAAAAAAATTTGGAATGGCACAAAAATTTTTGAGCGTTTGTGCCAATTGGCACAAATTTTTTGGTTGGTCAATTCCTTGATTTTTAGACGTTTTAGGGGCTGAAAATGCAAAAATTTTTCGGCGCTCCGCGCCGAATCAATGAATATAATATTTCCTATTCGTATATTTGACCCGAACGCAAACGATTTCTCTTCGAACAGTGTATAAGTATCGTTGCAGCAAACTTTATAGGCTGTCAAGACCGATGAGTGAAAAGAAATTCTGAATATTTTCTCTTCATTCAGTCAGATTCGGATTTAAAACTGAAAATCCTTAATTCTTGTGTTTGATTGATTCTGATAGAAAAATAGAAATCTTTAATACAGTGTTTCGACCGAAAATTTACACAATTTTAGACTTTATTCTCTCTAGTCTTTACATTATATAAGGTAAAGTGGGGTGACTTTGATCAGGGGCGACTTGATCAGAGTATGGCATTTGATAATTTTTTGAGATCAGCAGGAATGCCACACTCTGATCAAAGTCGCCCCTGATCAAAGTCACTACACTCTACCTCAAATATTCGCAGTCGAAAATTGTATCAATTTGAAATTCCTGAACAATTCTAGAGTTATTCAAATTTTCTCAGCATTCCATTTCTTTTTCAGTCGCCGTGAGCTTGTTTCTTGCAGTTTTTTCTTATTTCACTGTCGTGGTTAGCTGAAAAATAGGTTGGGCATGATTTTTACAAAAAAATAATCCGTTAGTAGCTTCAAATGGATATATTTTTATCAAACTTTTGGCCTGAAACTTTTCCGCAGTTTTCAGTATGTTCCTTGTAGAAAATTTTTTTTTGTGCCATTGGCACAAATTTTTTTGGCCTCTTGTGCCAATTGGCACAAATGTCCGTGCACAAAAAAAAAAAAAACGCTGGAACCCGCTCTGAAAAGTTTCGTAACTATCATACCGGAATTTGAAATTTTTGACTACAGTAAATCATGATGTCAAAATGAAAAAATGCGAGTGATATTCAAATATCGCAACGCTATGTTGAAGACAATTGATAATTATGCAAGATTCACTATCGCACGCTGGAATTGGTTGCTTCTCTGCTGAGATATATGTAATTAACCGGAATACTTTTTATTTCGTTATTACTGTAGCAACGCTGTAACAAATGTTGATTTCTCCGCTTATGAATTCACGTGAATAACCAGTGGCATGACGCACGGTTATTCAGCGCCCGGCGACGATAACTACAGTAATCGAGACTTAAATCATTATACGCTGAAAATACTAACCTAATCAGCGATATTAGTGAACGGAGGTCAAAAGTAATAGGGACCGCTTAAACCAGTGATTATACCTGGGCTAATTTTAACAATACGGTAGGTAACATACCTGTACTTGGGGGGGGGGGGGTTGGGGGGGGACCCCCCAACTCGGCCAACCCTATACCCAAAATCATATCCCCCCCAACCCCCCCCCCAGTTTGGAAAAAATTAAAAAAATTTTCAAAAAAGTGTATGTTTTTTGGCCTTTTTTGGGAAAAATTTCGACTTTTTCCTACCCCCCCCCCCAAATTTCGGATTTACCCTCCCCCCCAACTGGTCGGAGGTCTTACAGGTATGTACGGTAAGTAACCAAAATTGCCTGAAGTTGTGCTTTCCTTGTTGGTGGTTGCTCAAAAGTACAGAATTAGTTTGGTTTTTAGGGCGGTCAGAATGGAATTGTGAATGGCGAGGTCAAAAAGAACTTGGAGGGGGGGCTTAGGCTTAGGCTTAGGGCTTAGGCTTAGGATTTTGGTAGAAAGGTATGATTACTGTAATTTCCATGAAAAATTTTCAAATTTTTTTTCAAGTTTTTTTTTGGAAATTACTGTTTTCCGCCCTTTTTTTCCAAAATTTTTTTAAAGTTTTTGATTTGAAACATTGAAAAATGGGGGTTTTTGGTAAAAAGTCGAACTTACCGTATTGTAAATTCCTGCCTATACCTGTAAGAGATCCGACCCGTTGGGGGGATCCCAAAATTTGGGTGTAGGGGTCGAAAAAACGCAAAAAATTTCGAAAATTTTCCCCAAAAGCCACTTTTTTCAAGTATGCGGGGGGTGGTTGGGTATAGGGTTGACCGAGTTGAGGGTGGGGGTTCCGATGGGTATAGGCTTCGACCAAGTTGGGGGTGGAGGTACCCCCCAGCCCTCCCACAAGCTCTGGTATGCCAATGCCGGTGTTTCCTGCCTGAACTATTCTAGGAGTTGCCTATGGATTTCCGTATTCATGAAACTTTGACATGAGTGATTATAAGACGTAACAACATAATTCTCAAGGCTGAAGTTCAACGAAGAGGCTTAATTTGATAATTTAATTTTGTGGATTTTCATGTGTAAGCTTTGAATATTGTATGTCAAAATGAACTGAGATGACCATGTAGCAAATGACTAGGCATGGGCGATGTACTGATGTTTTCAATCAGCCAGACACTGCGGTCAACCAACTGGATAACAAAAAAAATGAGCTAGAAATGGGCGAAACGGTAACAATCACATTTATTTTGGATTGATGATAGACAACCGAAAATCAGAGATCTGGCCCCCAATCAAAAATCTGGATTCTTCAACCAGCATGAACTTCTCTCATTGTCTAACACTGCGCATGACTCTAACATGAAAGAGCATGCTACCATAACAATCGCATATACTTTCAAAAACAATATGGGTTTATCTGTAGTCAGTCAATACAGAAATTTGGTTGGTTCTCAAATCCTCTCCGTCTTTGCCAAGCCGAATCAGCTTAGAAAACGGGCTGTAGTACATTTATTTCAAAGAAAATAGACAAAATACAACCAAAGTTGATTGTCGGGCTTATTTCAGATCAAGAGCTCCCAAGGTCAGATTTTCAGATAGTAGTGAATTTAATAATTTGCGGCGGCAATGTATAGCTAAATGTCCAATATAAATGCACCAGTTTTGACAAAACTAGCCACCCAGTGATCAATTCTTAGGACTTCGGGTAGGGGTAATACCCCCTCGTACCCCTCCCTATGGGACAGTCTGGACACTTTTGAACAAAATAAAAATGAAATTATCATGTTGAACATAATTCTTTTCTCTGTACTGTTAGCCAGTTTTCCAATCAAACTGGCCCTGACTCAATTTTTGATCTGGGGCTACTTTCACAATTCACAAGTACGGTGGTTGAGTCGTTGTCCGCTTGCATCAACGACTTTTAGAAAGGTTGATTTTCTAGTTTTTCAGTAGTGTTCACATTCTTGTTTATAACATGTAAAAAGAATGTAATAATGTATTTCTTATCACTTGAAGAATGTTGAAGTGCATTTTAATCTCATGAATGGAAAACTAAAATTTTACATAATATGACTTGCGAAGATCAGTAAATCTTCCCTTACAGATAAAGTTACTTAGAAAATTGTTATTATCCGTAAACAAAAATTCTCTGTAATCCTGTTTCAAATCCATAACAAATTTTTTCTCCCTACATTATTCAAGCGAAATACATCTACTGTAAGGCTTTAAGCAGAGCACCCCATAGGGGGAAACGGGATATTACCGCGGTCTCATGTTTGGATATTCGTTTACCACCCCAGTAAGAATGACTTACTGGTGAAATGAGACGAAAATGGCCACAGGTACACAAAACTTTGGGGAGTGTCATAATGGGTAAGCCAATTTGAAGGAAATGAGTAAGCGGACACTTTTAGAAGAACTGCTATTGGATATTTTTTTAAAGTTCGTGGTCAGTATGAAAAAAGTATGTTTATCGTGTCTACAGGTTTGAAAATGTATCTATTGCATAAATGATTTTGATATATGAAAGTGAAAAATTTGACAGCTGTACAGAACCACTGGCTTTTGTAGGAGACAAACATATTTCGCTCCGTACGAAGATTTTTGTGGTATGTTTTTAGGAAGCATAAATACAATTGGTCGAAATTACAGTTTTCTGGCGCCTAGTGCAGGAATAAATGTTGTAATTCTGGGGATTGGAAAATCCGCTGTTTTTTCGAAATTATGCTTATTTGAGAACAATGTTTTAAAAAGCTGAAAATGTTAATTATCGACGCACGAAAAACAATATTGGTGCTTTTCTAACGTGAGCATTTGAAATTGGCCAACAAAGTGGGAAATAGTGAGTTGTTTTTCGAACATTGCTCTACACCTACTCTGGTTGTTAGTGCATGAATTGTGAAATTTCTATAGCTCATTGGCTTGGATACATGAAAACAATTATCTATGTGACCATTGGAAATTTGCACAATAAAGTATCACTGAACCGCTACATTTTGGTGCAAGCAAAACCTTTATAGAGGTCCCCTGAACTCTTCTAAAGGTTCAGTAGTACCTATAAATAGAAGTAGGTGCAAGAGAAAACGCCATTCAATTAGTTCAGTTCATTATTATTTTCTGTGTTGCAGTGTGTGTCAGTTCTATGGTGCAGAGTTTGGTGCAGGTCAATTTTTACGCCACTGAATCAATAGAGAGGCTCAGATGCGTTTGGTACATCTAGCCCCATGTCTGGTGCCGAGAACTAGTCCGTCTGGCAGGTGCCAGTTGAGCTATTTTCCATGTATATGATACTTTGACCATTTTTTCTAGTGGTTACTTCATGTGATTGTCAAGAATCTAATGTTTCCGTCATGTGAGCAAAATATTCGCATTCGAGACATATAAAACAGAAAAAGCGAAAAAACTATAAGTAATCTGCTTCGTTAGTAATATATATGGAATAAAGTTAATCCTGAACCTGTTGAAAAAGAATTACTCTAGGAGTGTTTTGTGCAAGTGAACAAGCAAGTAATCCTGAACTCTTGACCTTCTAATACAGTGCAAAATAACACCGTTGAATTTCTAGGTTGCTGCTAGCAGAACTTGATGAATAGAAAAATCGTCACCACTTGTAATGTGTGCTCTGCTAAATTTTTCCATGACTCGTCTCACGATTTTCAAGCTTTGCTGTACACCCACCGAACGATAAAAATCGTATGCTTGATGAGAAACTGTTTTTGACTAGCCAGTTCTTTATTTCTAAGCAGATTGCAATTCGTGTTCAATCATTTTCGAAACTCCAGCAAAAGTCCAAAGACCCAATAGGGGTGAAGACTTTGCGAGTTATAGTCATAGTAGTAGAAACGTTATATTAAAGTCTGGCTTTTAGAAATAGACTGGCGTTGTTGTATATTGCAATGAAACTAATGAGGATTTGATTAAAATCATATTCCTTAACCACAAATCACTTTAAAAAACCCAATTGTAATGGTGAACAATTGAAAGCTGTCAAAATTCATTCTTAGCTGGACCGACTGCAAGTGACCAGTCGTAGTTTGATCGCAGTTGGGGGGGGGGGTTTACCTGAATCTGACGCTTACGTACTTCGAGTATCAACCCATAATGGATGATGGAACTCATATTTTGATGAAACATAAACTCTACGGGTGCAACGCGAGAAGTATATTGTAACATAATAGAACCGGGCGCTGAATAACCAATGTAATGATGAAATGTTATTCAGCGCCCGGCGCTGCATAAAAAAAAATAACATGCTTGGTTATTCAGCGCCGGGCGCTGAATAAAAAAAATTAAGACGGAAGGATATTCAGCGCCGGGCGCTGAATAACCACTGCCCCCCCCCCCAACTTGGCCAACCCTGTACCCAAAATCATTTACCGCCCAACCCCCCCCCCAGTTTGGAAAAAATTGAAAAAATTTACCAAAAAGTGTATGTTTTTTGGCCTTTTTTGGGAAAAATTTCGAGTTTTTTCTACCCCCCCCCAAAATTGCGGATTTAACCCCCCCCCCAACTGGTCGGAGGTCTCACAGGTATGCTTGGTGGGGGGACCCCTCCCAACTTGGCCAACCCTGTACCCAAAATCGTCCAACCCCCAACCCCCCCCCCCAGTTTGGAAAAAATTAAAAAAATTTGCAAAAAAGTGTATGTTTTTTGGTCTTTTTTGGGAAAAATTTCGACTTTTTTTCTACCCCCCCGCCCCCCCCCCCCCAAATTTCGGATTTACCCCCCCCCCCCCAACTAGTCGGAGGTCTTACAGGTATGACGGACATTTGTGCCAATTGGCACAAAGGGCCGAAAAATTTGTGCCAATGGCGCAAAAAATTTTTTCACTCTAAAAACGTACTGAAAACCATAAAACTGTTTTGTGCCAAAAGTTATAACAGTATGCCCTGTTTTCGATCAAAATTGAGTCATTTTTTAAAGCTCAACTCGCACGTGCTTTTGTCATGTCCATGAGCTTTTCTGTATTATTCATATCATACCTGTAAGACCTCCGACCAGTTGGGGGGGGGGGTAGAAAAAAGTCGAAATTTTTTCCAAAAAAGGCCAAAAAACATACACTTTTTTCAAAATTTTTTTAATTTTTTCTAAACTGGGGGGGGGGGTAAATGATTTTGGGTAAGGGTTGGCCAACTTGGGGGGGGGGGGTCCCCCCCAACTCCCCCAAGTACAGGTATATTACTCTTGTATTTCTTTGCATTTAATAAATTTATTTTCTTTCTTTCTTTCAAGTTTGATAAAAATTAACTACAGATACTTTCACCGCATTCATTTGCATAAAAATCGTGCCTGCTCTATTTTCTTCAACCACGTCAGCGAGATAAGAAAAACTGATCTAAAAAACGGTTTCTACGATCCGAAAAGAAATTGAATGCTGCGAAAATTCAGATATTTTTATAGACTTTTTGTCATGAAGTTTTCTTTACTTTTCGACCTCCTTCCTAACAAACAACTATATTAAAGATTAAATTAGGATTTCTTGTATGTCTATAATTGTTTTCTCCTGAAAAAAGTCGAAAGTCGCTTCGCGTAGATTTTTGGTTGAGTAATTGTGCCAAAAATTTCAATTTTTTTGTTTGAATCAATCACCAAAAATATAAGTTTATGTTCCCAATCCAACTGAATTAACAGAGGACGTAAAGTTAACAATTTCTATTCTTTAGCCGGTCATTGACAATCTCAAAGTCTGTTGCGATAATACAAATAAATTATTCGAATAGAATCCGCTCGCGTTCGAGAGACAGGAAAGTAGTCAATATTAAACCCATTGAATCGGCGCGAAGCGCCGAGAAAATTTTGCGTTTTCAGCCCTTAAAATGACTAAAAATCAAGGAAATTTAGCCTTGGACCAGTCAAAAAATTTGTGCCGATTGGCACAAACGCTCAAAATTTTTTGTGCCATTCCAAATTTTTTTGTGCCAAAAACCATGTTTTGGCACAAAAAAACACTGCCATCCAGCGTTTTTTTTGTGCACGGCACGGACATTTGTGCCAATTGGCACAAGAGGCCAAAAAAATTTGTGCCAATGGCACAAAAAAAATTTTCAGTTAGAAACATGCCGAAAACTGTGGGAAAGTTTTAGGCCAAAAGTTTGATGAAAAGTTAACGTTTAACGGATTAATTTTTTGTAAAAATCGTGCCCAACTTGTTTTTCAGCTAAACCATACCTGTAATTGGGGGGAGACCCTCATACCTGTACTGGGAGGGTTGGGGGGGGACCCCCCCCCAACTTGGCCAACCATATACCCAACGCCCCCCCCAGTTTGGAAAAAATTTGCAAAAAAGTGTATGTTTTTTTGGCCTTTTTTGGGAAAAATTTCGACTTTTTTCGACCCCCTCCCCCCAAATTTCGGATTTACCCTCCCCCCTCAACTGGTCGGACCTCTTACAGGTATGATTGACAGCCTATAAAGTTTGCTGCAACAATACCATACACTGTTCGAAGAGAAATCATTCGCGTTCGGGTTAAATATACAAATAGGAAATATTATATTCATTGACTCGGCGTGGAGCGCCGAAAATTTTTTGCAGTTTCATCCCCTAAAACGTCTAAGAATCAAGGAAATTCAATGTTTGACCAGCCGAAAATTTTATGCCAGGTGGCACAAATGCTCAAAATTTTTTGTGTAATTCCAATTTTTTTGTGCCGAAAACCATGTTTTGACACAAAAAAAACTGATTCCATTCGATGCGCTTCGTACCAACCACCGTTCTTTTCCTCAAATGGAGTCTTTTGAGGAAAAAATTTCGGGTATGGTTCTCATTGTGGAAATGCGGAAAAAATTTTATGAGTTCTTAAATGGAAAAAAGTGAAAATTTTCCGGCACTTCGCGCCGGGTTTCAATTTATTTACATTTTTTTATATTATTCTAGTGCGCGGTTAGAAAATGTCATGTTAGTTGGTGCTGATAGGTTCTAATTATCAAATTACTATCGATAAATGTTTGATCCTGTATCGTTTTTTGACGAATTTTATTGAAAACAATTATTTTTCGGTTATTTTATCAAAATTTTTTTCCGATCTTTATACAAATTTCGATTTTCATGTTATTAAAACATTTTGAGAGTAAGACAATGCTAGAAATTCTTGCCGGTTGAAAGATCCAAATTCTTAGTCGCTTGCCTAGTTTTTGAATTTTAGTTTGTCCCACTGAAAATTCATTAAATTCACTGAAAAATCAAACCTTCTGTCTGGGAAATATAAGGTGGAAAGATTCATTTTCCAGCGTTCTAGAGTATCGAAATTAAGAAAAATTTTTTGGCGCTCTGCGCCGAACAAATTACTTTAATGTAGTCATATTAATATTTTCATTTTCTCTCCATAACTCAGAGAATTGAATTTTAAATGCCTAAAACCGAAGCGGATCGGATGAAGGTACAGGAAAACTGATTTGCGATGGTTTTCCGATAATTTTACGCAAATTTATCGATTTTAGAGTGAGCAACTAAAGATTTATCTGTGCAACCAAAATTTTTCCTCAAGTTACACATTGCAACCTGGCCTGTGCAAAAAGAAACTCTGACGTTCCGTCGAAAAAGGCAAGTATAAACGACCCTATTGGCCGCATTTATACTTCGCGGCACCGTTTTTTTTCCTCGAAGATTTTTTCCACATGAGAACCGGACCCAAAATTTTTTTCCTCATTTTCCAACAAGTTTCTACATTTTTAAAAACGTTTGAAATGTGGTTACGGATGCTTTTTTATACATTTTAGGAGCATCCCCAAGCATTCCGGTGTATTTGGAGTCAGAAACCCGCAAGAATGAGGAAAAAAATTGGGAAAATTCTGGTTGTGTTAGTCAAAATGAGCTGATGAAGAATATATTGTATTCTACACGAGCAGGTAAAGCATTTAAACGATAGAGTTTTCATTTTCTGAATTCCCCAAAATTTTGTCCACAATGAGAACAACACCCAAATTTATTTCCTCATAAGACCCCACTTGAGAAAAACGGTAGTTCCCACCCAATCTCACTGATTGAACAGATGAAGTTAAAGTCCTATATTCATTCATCATTCCTTGACAATCTCAAAGTTTTTGCGATAATAAAAATATACTAGTTCAATGTATTTCTCTTGCGTTCGAGGCAAATAAAAGTAGTTAGTATTATACCCATTGACTCGGCGCCAACTTTCCAGAAAATTGTGCCTTTTCAGCCTCTAAAATGTATGAAAATCAAGCAGTGTTTTTTTCTGCACTGTGCAGACTTCTTAGGCTTCTTGCAGAAATTGTTTTTGTGATTTCTGCACTGGTGCAGAATTTTTCGAGTCATGTGTTTGAATCCATCGGATACAGAAAAGATGCATTTTTCTGCATTTTAGAAGGTCATAATCTCAAAATTTTCCGGCGCTTGTCGCCGGTTATAACTTTAATAATCATTATTATTTATTTCCTAGCTCAGGCGCAGCTTCTAACATGTCTACCTTTACTTATCATTTAATCTTCAATAGTTTTCATCGTGTCAAACATATTATTTTATGTTTTTTTAATTGATAATTTTCCTTTCAATGGATAACAAGGGCGATTCTTCCTCAATGCCCATCCTTTGACCATTCGTTCAGATATTTCATTTTCATGGAATCCATGCAATGCTTCTTGCATCTCACGCATTTCAGGTGTTAATCTAACTGATTCGATATGATCGCTGCAGCTTTGTATTGCAATGTCCTTGAGGCTAACACACTGAAGTGCCAACTGATGTCAGCCTGCTAGAAGATGGTGTAACAGGTTTCCATGGCATGCAAACGACATGATGCAACTTTCCTCCGGACAACTGAACATATTGTCTTGGCTTAAATCAGCCTGGGCTGGTTCTGCAGCATCTTCATTCTATGGGATTTCGGTGTTGCATTTCTGCTTTGTATCTTTCGATAGTATCTTCAGTTCAATCTAGAAATTCTTCCTAGCATAGCTGATGTAGTTAGCTGATTTTCATGATGCACAAGCTGTACTTCCAGTCCTGGGACAATGGTTCTTTTGTTCTCTCTATTAACTTATAGAATCTTTCTGAAATGAAATTGAATGAAGTCATCTATGCTTTGCTTGTCCTCTCAATGACCATTTTCTAGATATTGATAGTTATCAGGATCTGTGCCTTTTTCCAAAAATGAGGCAGGAATATGTGTTTGTCTTGCAGACATCAAACATGATGTTTGTCACACTTCCTATTTGGACTTACTCACCTAATATAACATCATTCTGGAAGTTCTGAATAGCTTAATCCTGCTCTTTGGCTATCGATTTTATGAATAAATGCAGGAACTTCTTTTGATCAAAACTTGTTGAACATCTGAAGGCTCTGTTTTGATTGTCCATGTGCAGCCTTGATGATAAGTTGTTGAAATAACTCTCAATGTAGAACATTGTTCCTGAGTAGTCATTTTGGGTTGGGGGTCAGTAATTTCCAAAATTTTGGGGGGAGGGGTCTCTGAAGAAAAAATTCGATTTTTTCACGAGAAAAGTCCAAAAAAAATTTAAAAAATAGTAATTTTTCTAAAAAGACCGAAAAAATGTATTCATGGTGCGAAGCGCTGAGAAAGTTGACGTTTTTGACTCTTTTTTGTTCAAAAATTGACATTTTTCATCAAAAAATCGACATCTTTCAGTATATTTTTGACCAAAAGTATAGGGGTCCCTACAGCTACCATATGGCTAGCCATATGATTAGAAAATCCTGAGGGGTGGGTCGCCCAATAGCCAGCCATATGGTTGACGATTTGTTCCAAGCTGCAGAGGATTGATGTTGAGCAGAGCACCCCATGGGGAGGGGTATGAGGGGGGTATTACCCCTACCTAAAGCCCTTAAAATCGATCACTGGGTGCCTAATTTTGAGACAAAATGACGTGTTTGGACATTTAGCTACACTACCCCCGAAAATTTTCAATTTTACCCCTACCTGAAAAATCTGACCTTGGGGACCTCTGATGTTGAGGCATAAGTTTGCTGAGATAATAGAATTCTATAAGATCACCAGTTTCTAGGGAGTTTGGAAACACGTGTTGATTTCACTAATCCAAACTGGCTGAAGGTCATAAAGCAGGTTCAAAATGAAAATAGTTGCAAGTGATAAGAGCATTATTTTATCTGAGAGATACAGTGGTTAATTAGAATATCAACATCCCTCGTAAGTGTAAGAATGATTCCTGTTTTCTCATAATTGAAAGGATCTTCATATATACATAGTTGAAACTGTATCATGCTTTCCCAAATTCAACAATCGATATAACCCCTGGAAATAATACCCCATAGACCAGTATACCAACAGAAAAAACTTTATCTGCATCAATAAGTGAACCTACCAATCCAGCTAGAAAATGTTGGAGACAAAATATTTTTCGTTGGTCCAATTTATTGCTTGGGATAGGTTGTTTATAAAAAACCGGTGAAAAACTGGTCAGGCATAATATAACTTTTTATGTAGCTTTCAGCAAATTTTCTCCCTATGGTCCTTTGGGATCTATGCTTTGTTTTCAGCCCATCAGTGGCCAACTATGTTTTCTGCTCCCGACATTGAAATACTGAACCAACGCCATGGAAACATAAAAATGTCAAAAAAATTATTAATTTTTCAGGATTTTGTTTTCTTTGGAACTGTGTAGCTTTTCAAGGGGTATTCAAATCGCAATACTGCTTTCACAGCTGCTGTAGGAATGTATGAATGGAAGAATCGAAAGATGAAATTCTGTGGCATCCTAGGTGAAGGTGCTCGTGAATGCCTCTAAGCAGGATTTTTCTTCCTTTTTGCTTCTATTTTTTGACTGTTTAAACATTCTTGCAGAGTGTAAAATGTTTGCTTGTGAACAATTAGTACATCAAACTATAGTATGTTAGTTAGTTGATAATTCTACAGTGTAGATAATAAATATATCGCAAGGGGTAGACAAGGGCCGCCTGGCAAATGCAATTATTTCTATGAAATTTTCATAAATAGGCCTTCTTCAGAGCTGTGCAGCTCCTAAAGCAGGGCAAAAATTTTGATGAAAATTTAACCAATACAGTGAAAATGGATAACTACAATATAAGAAAATAAAATTCTGCGGCATCCGATGGGAAAGTGCTCGGGATTGCCCATAAACAAAATTTTTTCAATTTTGATGACTCATTTTCGACATTTAAACTTTATGAAAAAGTGTAATATGCAATTATTTACTCCTGTGTAAAATGAATATTCATTCATCAAATAAGATCAATCCGATTCTGAAATATCGCTTGTCTAGCAAGACCACTGAAAAATTCAAAAAAATTCAATTTTCAAACTTTGGCATAGTACTGGAGCGGTGTGAATTTTCGTTTACAAGCACAACGAATGATACCATGGAACTCAGCGCACGAAACTACCAACAATATCTAGGCCTATGTAAAAAAAGATAGAATCTCTCAGAAACCGTGTCTTAAAAGCTATGAGCATAACCTAGGCCGGAATTTTCTAACCGAATAGCAGAAATGATCCTAAGAATCATGAATAATTTAAAACCCGACAAAATGCATAGAAATGCATCTCCGGACAGGAAACTCCCTTAATCAAAAGGGTCCTTAGACTCGAATTTTTACAAGCCATTTTGGCTTGTGCCCCTAAATTTTTAGGGGCCAATCGAAATTTTCAGGAGCCATGGCTCTTAACTGGCCTAATGTGAAAGACACAAAAAATCGCAAATGTTTGAATTTTGAACCTTTGAATCAATTTGTTTCATTTCGTTATTTCCAAATTCATCTTGAATTTCTAACTCGCATTCAGAATGACACACGATTTTTTTATCAGCTTTTGAAATCAAGCTGCTTGCTTAGTATTCTTTTTTCCTCGTTCATTGCAGACCAGGGAACGTTGGACCGAAAAAAATCAGCTGTTTCAAATGCACTCTAATGTCCCTGCGCCCTTATGACCCTGCGCTCTATAGTCACTGTGCTCTAATGTCCCTGCGCTCCAATGTCTTGTGCTCCAACGTCCCTGCACTCTATTGTCCTGCGCTCTTTTATCCCTACGCTCTATTGTCCGGCGCCCTATTGTCAGTGCGCTCTAATGTCCCGCACTCTAATGTCCACGCTCTATACTTCTGTCACGTTCTGCGTCATTTAAGATTTAATAAAGTAAAACCTGCTGTTTTTCTCGTTTTTCAATCAGATTAATTACTTCAATATATATCATACCTGTACTGGGGGGGTTGGGGGGACCCCTCCCCAACTTGGCCAACCCAGTACCCAAAATCATTTACCCCCCCCCAACCCCCCAGTTTTTTGAAAAAATTAAAAAAATTTGGCAAAAAGTGTATGTTTTTTGGCCTTTTTTGGGAAAAATTTCGACTTTTTCCTACCCCCCCCCCAAAATTTCGGATTTACCCCCCCCCCCCAACTGGTCGGAGGTCTTACAGGTATGATATATATCCTCTGCTTTTTTATGCTGTTCCCCGATGTGTTTTGTTTAGCTAGTTTTTCAATCTCGGGGAATTGTGTTCTCATGTTAAGAAATAGCTACAATATATATTTTTGGGCATTTTGAAACAAGCACCGACTCTACGCTCACGAAAGTCTCGTTTTTGAGCAACTATCTTTTCCTTCTCAGCCCATGATCCGATGCCCTTCTGTTGGTTCATCGTAGTGGTTTTTATACGATATCTCTCATCTTCAAAACAGGCGACTCTCCTCACTTGACAATGCTAAAAACGTATCATGCTCATTTGAGCGTTCATTATTTTTGGGATTTTCTGCTCGATGGAAAATCGATCTTTTACCGTGTCGCCCGTCTTCAACCACTTTTTTGTTGCATATTCGCGTATCACAAGCGGCTTTTTGCTTAAATTTCATCAAAATAGCGCGGCCGCCGATTTTGGAATGCGGAACAACAATGGCTAAGAAGCTGCCTGTTCAGAAAGAAGCTACGCTTGTGAACTACTCGTGCTTTAGTAAGGTTAATGTTGTAATATACATGGAATTTTATTCCTTAGCACCAATAAAACGGTTTTATTCGTCACAAAGTTACATTTCCGTGGAAGCAGCCGTCGATCTGAATTTTTCGATCGCAATTTTACGCTTTTGAAATCAAATGCCGCAGTCGACTGGTGAGCATTTTCATTTTAGAAAATAATCACAAATCCAGATTATAGAAACAGACGGAAAATTTCAGAATTTACTAAATCCCTTTTTTTAAGGGATTTAGTAAATTCTGAAATTTTTTTGTTTTCCTGAACTTCTCTTCTTGACTTTTGAGGTACATCTAATGTACGCGACGCTTCTCATTTGCGCTGCTTCATCAGTATGAAATTCTCTGTGTATATATGTGTCTGTCTCCGATAATTCGTAGATATCTGATTGGTTCGCATTGGGAATCATATGTGGAACAAAAAATTATCATGTTCTTTTTGAATTGAACGTGTCTATGATTTAGACATCTTGTAATTTACTTATCCTAGTTATGAGCATGAACTTTGTTTTTCATAACTTATTCATCTTGTGCGCAGCAAAATATTTCTCTAGTCTGATATGAAAATATTAATATGTATTAATTTAGCGGTTAGCTTTAATGGATGGTGTAGGTGGTGTTAGTATCTTACCTGACTGACATATTAGCTTCCTGACGCTAGGAATGAGGAAGCAGTCTTTAACATCATTTTAGAGAGTGGTTTAGATCAATAGTGTTTGAAAAAACAAACTTTGACCTCAAAAATTGTTGAAAATGTCTCTAAAGTACGTGTTCAGGTCATAAAAAGGCTTTCCGTGCGACCCATGTTAGAGGTAGTCACAGGGCTATGCGCAGGATTTTTTCATGGGGGCGGACTAGATTTTTTTACTGAATAGCCCCAGAAAATGTTAATTTTACGCGGATACACTGTGTGCATGCTGCCTCAACGGGAGGGGGGCGGCCGCCCCCGCCCCCCCTTGTGCACGGCCCTGGGTAGTCACCATGGTTAATGATGACCATTGGCAAGGGTCAAGTTCTCATCGCCCTTCAGTTCAGACCCCAAATTATATGCATGCGAAGTATCACCCAGCTGCGTAGTCAGAAAACCAATCGTGCTGCGCATGTCGTTGAACTGCATATCTGCATGCAAGATTTTCTCCGTACCGGACGATCCGTCGCACGGAATTAACAGAATTCTTGTGAAAAAATTTCCGTTTTGCACCGGTTTTCATAATTAAATGTGTACCGTACGGAAAACTCGGTAAAAGTAGCCTTGCATTGATTGGAGAGGAGTGAACACTCAAAATTTCCTGCATGATTTCTTCAAACTTGTAACGTTATGGTTCAGTAGCTTCTGACTCGCTGTTGTGACTGCAATACCGTAAGCAAGTTACTTTGGGGCCCGTCAGTCCTGAACAGTGGCGGATCTAGAAATTTTTTTCAGGGGGCGGTGCTCAAAATTATGTATTTTTCTAAAAAAAAAATTCAAAAAGTTTTCAAAAATTTTTCAAATTTGTCTATACAGGGCCGTGCACAGGATTTTTTCATGGGGGGGGCGGACTACATTTTTTCACTGAATAGCTCGAAAAAATGTTGATTTTACGCGATACACTGAGTGCATGCTGCCTCAATGGGGGGGGGGGCCGCCTCCCCGCCACCCTTGTGCACGGCCCTGTGCCTATAGGTATACAGAAAAAATCGTATTTCGAAAGTTTGGGGGGGGGCGGCCGCCCCCTCCCTAAATCCGCACTTGGTCCTGAAATTAAAGTCGAAAATTTTCTATTATTATATTTCACACTGTAATCTTCGAGGTTACCAGCAGAGGAGACAAGCTCACGTTAGAACGTACAATGGCTGGCTCAGTAACGTTAGAAGTATTCACCATAGCTATTTTAGAACAATATCACAAAATTCAGTGTAACACTTAACGTAAAAATTACGGCAACATGGTTCAATCAATATGTTTTTGAGGAATGCACCTAAACTAACATCACAACATCTTGACCGCGATTTTCAATGACCTTGCGGGCAATAGATTTTCGTATCAAATATCCACAGCCTTGCTCCCTTTCATGTTTTGTTATTTGAGAGAAGTGTCATTTTCAAAAATTTCATTTCTGCTTGTTTTTACTCGTTTTATTTACTGAATAGTTAGTTATTATGTTAATGTGAACTTTTTCATTTTCTATGAAGGTCAACTCGTTTTTCTGTGCTAATGAACGCCCGGACGGGCCATTTTTTTCAGTAGATGTCCCGCGTCTCTAATCTAATAACTAATAAAGTAATCATATATCCTCTAGCCTGCAGTTTCTTTCATTCCATTCCTTTGTATCCTATCTAGTTCTACTGCAAATGCAATTATCAATTTTGTGTGTGTATACGTTCGTAGAAGGCGGATAGTAAACTAAAGCTGAAACACTCATTTCTTTTCTATATCTATTAATCCAACAGCATCAGTCGTTGGATACTAAATCGATTTTGGGCTCGTAAAAAAGTGCCAGCTGGGAACAGAAGAAGACGAAGAAGCAGAAGTGTGTTGCCTGGGTTTCAGTCCATATTTGCATTTTCGCTTTCACGTAATATTCAGGGGGTCACTACAGTAAAAGTGGGAGCATTCTCCCGCCTGTATGTTCTAATTTATCCCGTTTTCTTGCATGTTTTCGAAGAAAGCTTAATACGTTTGTTATGCTCTATAAATAATATAGCCCACGCCACACTACTACACTATAATATGTAAAAAGAAAAGATGTATACTACCGAATATATGTACTGTATGCTGCCTTATGATTCTTACAACAATTTTTCGTCTGTCTAGATTTTGGCTAAATAGCTGCCTTGAAAGCCAATTGATCTGGTGAAATTTTCTAATCCTAGAAAAATGTTCAATAGTATATATGTGGAGGACTATCTGTTGCCTCGCGGAAAGTTGCTTTATACGCTATTTGTCAGCTTTGAAAGAAAATTCTTGCTCGAACGACTTTTTTCGACTCTTGTTTTCAATTGGTTTACGTTTAACTGTTTCGAATCTATATTTGATACTAGCTTTTCGTGGTTATTGAAATTACATATTTATATATACAAATATATATAAATATATTCAACGGGGATATTCAACGCTGATTATGTTATTTTATTAATGATTACGATGAAAAAGCTTGTCAACGTACGTTCTTAAATGATGATTACCCGAGCACTTTTATCGATGCAGATCATCCTTCATTCTCTTGATTGGTCATTGGATGTAGAACTTCTGCTCATTAGTTCATTTTTTTACTAATTTTAGCAGTTACAATCAACTTTTTCGGTCAAAAACTGTGCATGCCAAGCCATCTGTATGATAAACAAACATTGGTTGGTTCTAGTACTACAATTGTAGATATTGAAAACGTTTTAATAAATTTCTAGAATGCCGTTCCTTCCGAAATCCGAAAACTCTAAATTTAAGTCAATAATCTCCAATTCAGTCGTGTTGAACTAAAAGATACACAGAGGCATGGGCATTGGGATCGATTGATTTCAAGTATTGAGTGGATGTAGTTCGAAATGTTCTCAAATTTTCATTTCAGAAATAAGATCCAATCCTGTGTTTTAGTCTGCCTCTGTTTCACTGTCCTGCATTGTTTTAAACTGTTGACTTCAGTGGTTCAACTCCGCAAAAACTCAAACGTCATCGTCTAGCGTCTATTCCATCAATTCATCGTGGGAAAATTGCCCCGTAGAACCCGGTTCGACGTCGGATTTGCAAACGACCAAAAAACTTTGCGATCATCGGAAACATCAGGCGTCGTTGTTAGTTGAAGAGTCGTCGAAACAAGTTTCCAACGATCGACCAGCGTCCCCGTCTTCTACCAAAGAATATTTGAACATGGCGTCCGCGGCCGCCAACGGTACAATCAATACGGTGGCGCCGGTGCCCAATGTTGTCTGTTCTCAACAAAATAATAATAATAATCCGAATAATAATAATTTCGCGTCGGCTAATAAGTCTAACAATAATAGTAGTACAAATAATTTTCACAATAATCATCGTTTTAACAGTAGTGGTACAAATCAAACGGCGGCGGCCTCCGCAACGTCGAATCCTTGTCGGGCGACGACATCGGGAGCGGCCAATTTTCAGCAAGTTAATCATATGGACCAGTTTTATCAAGTGGAAATCGGTGACACAAAGATGCTCATTTTGAAACGATATACCAACTTGAAACCCATCGGTTCTGGTGCTCAGGGAATCGTATGGTAAGACTTCCAACATTGATGACGGTTGACATTGTACACTTGATTCCCTGGAGCTTCAATTTATTTTGTAAAGCTGTAAGAAAGAATGCCTTCGACGTAAAACGAATTTTTTGAGAAAATGTCGTCCTTGTAAAATTCTCTTGTTATAATTTTTCGAAAATTAGTGAGATTGCGTTTGAGATTTTAAAATTTAAATTTTCTAACTCTGTATGTCAGAAAATCAAAATAGTAAAGTAATTAATGAATATCTGCCTAGATGCACGACCGTAATATAACTAAAGTTTTTTTCTATCCTACAGAACAGGCTTTTTTAGTCATTTTTGGGCCTGGGCCCCTAAAAATTTGGAAATGGCTCCTGCAATTTTAGGTCTGGGAGCCATTTTGGCTCCTAAAATTTTGATTTATGCATTTGTATTTTAATGAATTATAGTTATTTTCATTCAATTTTAGATTTAAAGTAAGCGTTTTACAGGCTCTAAAATCCTAAAACACCGAAAATTTTCTGGCGCTCCGCGCCGGATTTCATTCTATAATTTTTCGGATTGGTCTATTCACTGTTTATATATAAATCAAGCTTTGTTGGGAAAAAAAGTTTCAAAAAAAGGGAAAAATATGGAGGTTCGACAAGGAAAAGATGAATTTTGGTGCATTTAAGAAGTCGATATCTCAATTTTTCTAACCTTTTTGTAACTATAATTTCAAGTATGAAGCCGAGTTTGAATTCATAATCATAAAATTTTCATAAATTTCAAGTTTAATTTGAATTTTTTCAAACTCATGAAAGTATGAAAATATTTTTTAATTTGTAATATTGGCCTATAAGCTAAATTGATTTTCCTGCATTTTAGGGTGTCAGAATTTAAAAAAATTTCGTTGTGTAGTGCCCGAAAGCGTTGTGTAGTGCCCGAAAGATATAGGAAAGCACAGAAGAATAAGAACAGGAGCTGCATTTTTAAACCCTATACTTTTGTGCCAGAAGGAAATGAACTCAAGTGCTATCTTGGAAGGTTTGTGCAAAAATCTAAATATCGTGTTTTTGCACTAAAAAACTTTGCACAAAGATTTGTTGGCCGATCTTTGTACATGTAGAAAGATGCCTGTAACCGAAAATTGCTGGTTGGAAATATAATTTTGAACAATAATTTTTTTAATATCAATCAGGGCCGTGCACAATGGGGGCGGGGGCGGCCGCCTCCCCCCCCCCCCATTGAGGCAGCATGCACACACAGTGTATCGCGTAAAATCAACATTTTTTGGGGCTATTCAGTAAAAAAACTTAGTCCGCCCCCCCATGAAAAAATCCTGCGCACGGCCCTGATATCAATGATTTATCAACTGATTGAATATCCATATAATTTAAATAGAAACGTTCTACAGTGTGTTACGAGCCCATTTTTCGATATTCTTCAATTAAAAAGTTTTGACCTGCAAAATTGTAATTTGGCGCCTAAAAATTTAGGCCTACGAGCCATTTGGCTCCTGGTTTTCAAACCAAAAAAGGCTACTACAGAATCAACAGAGTTCCTGCAAATTTAGAGGGTGTGCATGTGCCCAAGTTCCATCGATAAATTTATGCAGAAATTTGAATCAGGTTACTCTGCACGAGGCGATAGTAAGCCAATGCTCGTGATTAGTTTAATCTAAAAATAGAGATAAACAAAATATTGTTCCCTATGATAGCTACCCGTATGCTGAAAAGAGAGAAATCCACGAACCTCGAGTGCCTATACGACCCCTGAATAGGCGAAATTTTCTCCGCTCACTTTTTCCGAATCATATGCCATGCGGCTAATAGCTTGACATTTTCAAATTTTCATGGTAACATCAATATTATATTAGTTAAATTATATATGCTACATTTTGATGCCGACCGTGTGGCTACAGCATGGTTTGCCAAATCCAGGGTGTCCACTGAACCTGGAGAATCTGAAAAAGTCGGGAGAAAATTGGACTGAAAACCTGGAAAAGTCCAATTAGGATTGTTATAATTTAGCTTTTTTATTGAAAAATTATCCCGAATAATTGAATAATACGCAATTTGCGTCTCAGAAGTTGAAAATCTTTTAATTTTTCGGCGTTTCGCGCCAATTAGCATTAGTATCATTATCTGGGTTTGGCTAAAGTGTGGTTGTTCTTAAGTTATTCACTTAACATTTAATATATTTAGTACATTTGTAATTCTTTTTTGTCTCTAACTATCAATATTTAATGGTTAATGAAGAGTAATTAGGATTGCAGCTTTTCTAGTGATAATATGTTCGCTAACTTGATTGTTACACTGTTGTCATTAATGAACATCAAGAAAACATTTGAAAGCTTACTTTCAATAACGATATCCATATACTGATAGCTAGTAATGCAGTGAAATGTATTGTTCAGGTCATAGAGATACTAGACCTGATACCGTTATGAGGGATGTTTTGTATAACGTGTATTTCTTCTTACATGACGAAATTAGAACGAATTTCGGAAAATTTCATTTCATTTGATTTCGAGAATTTTCATGTGAGTAACAATGCACTGCTCAAATGCGTTTAAGAATAAGAACAACAACATCAATTGCAGCAGCATTACGAAAGAGAGCATGTTTTACTATTGTAGTGATATTTCATTAAGTTTCCAATTTCCTGATAACATTACACCTAGATCGTTGATCCCATAGTCTGTTTTGAGCAGGAGTTCATCATTAATCCTGTGTCCATATCTCGGATTATTGCTGCTGAAATGCATTTGATGACAGATTTAGTAGAAATTTTACTGATGATTTGACCACTAGATTTAGAGTACATTATGTTGTAGATACTTTAAATTATTTCGACGGTAAAGATTTTAACATCATCAGCAAAGATAAGCATTATAACATTTTCTTCAAACGAACGTTACACTTTTAAGCAAATTGTGATGACCTGGTCACGCATTACAACTATTTGATGAATCCATTTCCAAACTAGATATCCCACTAGGTCCAGGTTCAACCGTCTCTACCGGCTCATCATCGTCAGTTTTTAGGGTCGGTGCCAGATCCGCTGCCTAGTGCACATCCGCTACCATAGTCAGATCCGCTACCTTGCACATCCCCTACTTTCCGCTGAGATAAGTAACACGTTACATTTACTTTTTGCGTTGAATAACCTAGGCAGTATTTCATTATGGAAGAATGTACAGCATACATTTACAAATTATTAGGCTCATTTAATTTTTTTACCAATTATATGGCGCATGTATCGCGAAAATTAAAAATTTCATTCGTTAAAAATTGGGAAATATGCGGTTGCAACCGATGCGACTCAAAATTTTCTATTTTCCCCGTATTTTCAGAAGTAAATGCAAGAAATTGTGTTCTGCCAAATGCGTGCCACAAACCCCGGTGAGATGCAGGGGTTTGTTGTTCTAAACGCAGGGTTATCCCAATAATTTTCGATAGAAATCGGATAATTGCCATGGATCCACGTTTGCTTAAAATAATCAGTCCTTGGTCTACTCGGGAGGTATATTCAACAATAGTTTTTTTGAATTTTGAACTCAAAATGGTAAAATATTTGAAGATAATTAAAAAAGTATTTGAAAAAAATTAAAAAACAAAACGAAAACTATATTTTCATCACCCGGATTGGTACAGGTAAAGAATGAAAAACGTCCGTCTAGGCTGATTCTTATGTCACTCGAGGTGCTTGTGTGGTCACTTTGTTATGTAAATAAGAATTTTTCACGCATTAGAATGTGGTTGCGTGGACATTTTTATGATTTTATTACGTATCTCTACTCATTAGTGACTTATCTTTAGGTAGACTCTCCGTAGTATTACGTTTTTTAATCATTCTTGCGGTTCCATAAAAGTGGCTAACAAAATATTTTTTTACCACGCAGAACGCCTACCGTATTCCATTTTCTTTTATTCTTTTGTCTTCGGAAAACCCTTATGAAAACAATAGCAAAACCTTTTTCACATTTTTTGCTGTCTAGTAGCGGATCTGACTATGGTAGCGGATGTGCACAAGGTAGCGGTCGTGCACTATGTAGCGGATGTGCACTAGGTAGCGGATGTGCACTAGGTAGTGGATGTGCACTAGGTAGCGGATTTGCTACCCAATCGTATCGAATACCAATATTTCACACAGGCGTAATTTCTCGAAGACTTTTTCATGTTTCCCAATTCCCTCTCGTGCTTCATTGTTGAAACATGTAGATTTTTTGTTGCTAAAAATGCGCTACAGGGACTTTTTGAGAGCCATAACACGTTGAGTAGGCCCATGCGCTGAATTAAAGAGGAAAATATGTCCATTCACTCTAACTGCACATGAATAATCATACCTGTATTTGGGGGGGGGTTGGGGGGACCCCCCCCCCCCAACTTGGCCAACCCAGTGCCCAAAATCATTCCCCCCCCCAGTTGGGAAAAAATTAAAAAAATTTGCCAAAAAGTGTATGTTTTTTGGCCTTTTGATTTACCCCTCCCCAACTGGTCGGAGGTCTTACAGGTATGCAAGTAATGGTATATAAGTATTTTGTTTATACAATATATTGTTGAGACCCGGGTACCCGGTGTGAAGCACTAGTTGTGTGAGAAATTTCTAGTAGTTTGAAAAAGAATTGTGATTGATATTTCACCTGAGCGAAAATAAGATTTTTTTAGCGTTTAAGAAATTGAAAAATTGCGTTCAGAAAAATTCAATAACGAAAATCGAAAGAAGTTCCTGTATATGTGGGAGATATTTCTATTTCGGCTTACCATTCTCGGTTCTTCTATATCGCGATCTAATGTTTTTTACCAATCAATGGAAAATACGTCATCTTTTTTTGACAATGTGTTTCAAAACTTGTCTGGTTTTCTCTTTCAAACAAATTCTTAGAATTTGATTCTTTGAATGACGAATTAGCAGAAATTTGTTGACGTGGAAATTTGAAAACTGATTTTCTGTTTGTCGTAATTTCAATGATTCAGCCTTATTTTCCTAAGTTGAGGATTGAGCACGTTGATTTAAAACATTCAGCTTAAAACAAAGACTTCTGGACTATGAAGGACTTGGAAATTTCTAGTATTTTTTGTACAATTCTCATTAGTCTGGTAAGATATGTATGTTTTTTAACATTCTAGAATTTTTAAAATACCCTCTCCCGTATGTGTCTTGCAAAAAAGGGTCGCCTGTAAATCACAGTCAAGCATGTTCATTATCATGTTTATTGGGAGTAATCATCCTTGGAACGCTCTCCCGTTGATCAAAATATCATTAATTTTTTATACTCGTAATAATTTTCTCGTTTTATAGCGCTGCTTTCGATAATGTCTCAAAGTCGAATGTGGCGATCAAAAAATTGAGCCGGCCTTTTCAAAACGTCACTCATGCGAAACGAGCCTTTCGTGAATTCAAGCTCATGAAATTGGTCAATCATAAAAATGTAAGCCAACGACGGTCCCGCTTCTTGTTATAAAAATCAATTTAACTAGAATCGGTTTTTATTTTTGCGTTTATTTCGTACAGATAATCGGTCTTCTGAATGCTTTTACGCCTCAAAAGACTTTAGACGAATTTGTGGACCTCTATATAGTCATGGAGCTTATGGATGCAAATCTGTGCCAAGTAATACAGATGGATTTGGATCACGAGCGTATGTCCTATCTTCTCTATCAAATGTTATGCGGCATACGTCATTTGCACGCTTCGGGCATAATGTAAGTTTTTTCCTAATATACGATACTGTGTTAAATATAGATTAGATCAGATAAGATATTAAATGAATATACTCTAATTTATTCGTTTATTCTATTATGGCTCTTATTGCCGAGAGAGAAAGAAAAAAATGAAGATCTTTCGCGTAAGCATCTGTGTAAAAATCTCGCCGCTCCATGAAATGTGATCAAGGAAATAGCGGTCCGAAAGAAAAAGTGTAAAAATCTGCGCCTATCTGCTCCGAACATGTTTCCTTTGAATTTCGAATGTTTGAGTAGAATTTTTAATGAGATGACCCTGCAGCCAAGATTTCAGTTGACCCTACTCTTACATTTGAGTTTTCTAAGCGTGAAAATTTTGTCACAATCAAAGGCACACCCATGAATTTTTAAGGGGCAGAAAAATTATTTTATTAATTTTTTGACTAAAAATGTCGACATTTTCTTTATTAGTTGTTTTTCTTTAGTATTTCACTCAAATACACACTATGCGTGGTAAAAGCAGCATTTTTTAATGCCTACGCTCTTGGTCACAATTAATTAAACAAATATCGGTTAGTCTAAAAGCTGATTCAATAAGTGAGATGGGTGAATACTGACGAATAATGCTGCGGTTTTGAACATGATAAAAATATTGACCGCTTATCTTTCTAGATAACGGTGTATTGAGAGTAAAAGCCGTTTGGAACTCTTAAAAATTTATATACTGTGTTGATCGCTTTTATTTTATATTTTTGCCAATGCGTAGAGGTTTCTTTCTACCGTACTTCTGAAAAATTTAATTTTCTGGTTTTCAGACATCGTGATCTTAAACCGAGCAATATTGTCGTCAAAAGCGATTGTTCGCTAAAAATTTTGGATTTTGGGTTGGCCAGGAGCGCTGCAGGCAATAGTTTCATGATGACTCCTTATGTAGTGACGCGGTATTACCGGGCGCCGGAGGTCATCCTTGGCATGGGATACGCCGACAATGGTACGTTACATTTTAATGTTACAATAATATAGAACTTTTGGCTTCCTGTAAATTATCGGGTTGATGTTTTTGATACGGAATGGACAATATACAACTTGATTAAAACGTCGTTTTGTTAGTATTCTGAAGATCATTTTAGTACTTTTAAGCACGAAAGTAAATGGCGACTTATTTTTAGAGGATAAATTCAAACAAGCTTGCTTAAAAATCGTCTAAAAACCAGAATCACCCGGCTATCTTGATGTAACTTCCGAACCGTCAGGGGTTTTCTTCATGCAATCTATTCTAAAACAATCTATAATGTTTCTTCAAAAAATCCACAGAATGACAATATGGAAATGTATGACATATTACCATCAAAAAACATTTTCGTGGCTTTTCTGAAGAAAAAAATGGCATAATATTTCGAAATAAAATTTAGTGCCCTTGAAATCGACGCACTTTCTTGCAGTATAATTGATTGGATATTTGCTAAATCCAGTAATTTTTCTGAATTTACATGGCACAGGTTTTTAATAAATCAATTTGGCTATTTTGATCTTGATGAATTAACGCCAGAAAATCTTGCCTGCTGGAGAATAGAATTTTCTGGTTCGTTGAATAATTTTTAAAGTTTTCCCGTTGTTTTCTTGAAATTGATTTGATATTCACCGTAGTGCTTGAATCTGTCGAAAATTTCTCAATTTTTTGGCTTTTTACCCGATTGACAGTATTAGCTTGCCGATCAACACATTGTTCAAGTCTAAATAAATATTTTAGTACATTATTGCGTACAATTTATGAAAACGACCAGGCCAATTTGATTTTTTTGTGGTGTTTATCTCATGATTTCAAAGTTCCAAGAATTACTTTTGGTAAAAAAACCAGGAGCCAAAAGGTCCCTAGGCCTAAATTTATAGGGACCAAATTGGAATTTCGGGAGCCCAAAATTTTAATTGAAGACTATCGAAAAATGGGTTTGTAACACCCTATGGAACGTATATAATTCAATTATATGGATATACAATCAGCTGATGAATGGTAGATATTCAAAAAATAATGTTCAAAATTTTATTTCCAACCAGCGTTTTTCGGTTACAGGCTTCTTTCTACATGTACTGACATCGGCCAAGAAATCGTTGTGCAAAGAAAATGTTTTCAATGTAAAAAATACGATATTTCGTTTGTTTTTGCACAAAAGTTCATTTCCTTTTGGCACAAAAGTATGTGGTTTTGAGAATGCAGCTTCTGTTCTTATTCTTCTGTTGTTTCCTATATCTTTCCGCACTACACAATGAAAATTTTTTAGAGTCTGAGACTCTAAAATGCTGGAAAATCAATTTAAGGATAACTTTTCAATGAACATAAGGCTCAAAAACGTGCATTATATCATTTTACAAATTAAAAAATACGTTCATACTCTCATGAGTTTGAAAAATTTTAAATTAAACTTGAAATGTATGAATATCACCTCCATTATGATAATGAATTCAAACTCGGCTCTATATAAAATTCATCGTTTAATTGTTTGACCCCCATATTTCCCCCCTTTTTTGAAAATTTGTTTCCCAAAAAAGTATGATTCATTTGTAAACAGTGAGTAGACCAATCCGAAAAATTATAGAATGGAATCCGGCGCGGTGGGCCGGAAAATTTTCGGTGTTATAGGATTTTAGAGCCTGTAAAACACTTACTTTAAATCTAAAATTGAATGAAAATAGCTATAATTCACTAGAATATATATAAATAAGTGAACATTTTTGGAGCCAATATGGCTCCTAGACCTAAAATTTTAGGAGCCTTTTACAAATTTTTTAGGACCCAGTCAGGCTTTTTTAGTCATTTTAGGGGCCTGGGAACGCTAAAAGTTTGGAAATGGCTCCTTAAATTTTAGGTCCAGGAGCCATTTTGCCTCCTAAAATTTTCACTCATCTATTCATATCTAGTGAATTATTGTTATTTTCATTCAATTTTAGATTTAAATTAGGTGTTTTATAGGCTCTAAAATCATAAAACAATGGAAATTTCTCAGCGCTCCGCGCCGAATTTCACTCCATAATTTTTTGGGTCGGTCTGTCCACTGTTTTTCTACAAATTCAACTTTCTGGGGAAGCTTATTTTCGAAAAACGAAAAAATATGGGCGGTTCGACAAGGAAAAGATGAATTTTAGTGCATGGTCAAAATCCTGATTTTTCCAACTTTTTTGTAAGTATTATTTTAAATATGGAGCTAGGTTTGAATTCATATAATGGGTGATTTCCATAAATTTCTAGTTTAATTCGATTTTTTTCAAACTTATGAAAGTATGAATATATTTTTCAATTTGTAAAACGATATATTACATGTTTTCGCGCCTTTTCTCTATTGAATAATTTTCCTTAAATTGATTTACCAGCATTTTAGAATGTCAGAATCTAAAAAAATTTTCGTTGCGTAGCGCCGGAAAGATAGGGGAAACCACAGAAGAATGAGAACAGAAGCTGCATTTTCAAAACCTTATACCTTTGTGCTGGAAGATAATGAACTCAGGTACCTAGCAAGGAGGTTTGCACAAAAATAAACGAAATCTCGTGTTTTTTGCATAAAAAAATTTTCTTTGCACAAAAATTTCTTGGCCGATCTTTGTAACATGTAGAAAGAAGTCTGTAACCATAAAACGCTGCTTAGAAATAAAATTTTGAACAATAATTTTTTTGAACACGTATAAACTGTTTGAATATCCATATAATTTAATTATATATACGTTCCACAGTGTGTTACAAGTCCATTTTTCGGTATTTTTCAATTAAAAATTTTTGGCCCCCCCAAATTTCAAATTGGCCTCTAAAAATTTGGGCCTAGGAGCTATTTGGCTCTTGGTTTTCAAACCAAAAAAAAGCCTGGGCCCAGGCCCCTAATATGACTAAAAAATGCCTGTTTGATCGTCCAAAAAACTTGAATAAGTCGTTCATATTTTTACGGAAGCATTTGAAATCCAATAATGATCAGTAACTAAATTTTATAAAAAAATAATTAGTATAATTTGATTCTTTTTCACACTCTGTATATAAGCGAAATTTCAGCAGTCTCAGCAAAACTGAAAAGTGCTTTAAACACGTCATTTTCCACTTCTAAAATTTATCTATGTATGTCTTTCTCAATTTTGAGTCGATATCTGGTCCATTGGCTGCATTATGGGCGAAATGATACGCGGAGGGGTATTGTTTCCGGGCACGGATCACATCGATCAATGGTCAAAAATTGTCGAACAATTGGGAACTCCGTCGTCAGAATTCATGCGACGTTTACAGCCTACGGTGCGTAATTATGTAGAAAATCGGCCGCGTTGTCCGGGATATCCGTTTGAACGCTTATTTCCCGACGTGCTTTTTCCGCCGAATAGTTCCGATCCTAGACTAAGTGGTATATGCATCTACAGATATAATTTTTATTTCACGTCGACGAGATTTGTAAATTCGAAATGATATTTGTGCGGCTTTAACCAGACTGCAAACAAAATCTAGGAATTCCAAGTTGGGAAATGATTCTTGGATTTGTTCTCAATACACATCTTATTCGGCGACCAATCTCTTGACTTGCTATATATATATTCCAATTTGTATTGAATGAATTCTCTAGATTCCACCCGTTCGTTTAAACCATTTTTATTCAGCTGCCAACGCCCGCGATCTTTTATCCAGGATGCTCGTAATCGACCCTGAGAAGCGTATATCGGTCGACGAAGCCCTGAATCACCCGTATGTTCACGTTTGGTTCGAAGAATCCGAAGTTTTTGCTGTATGCGTTAATTTTCCTTCGATTCATTCCGAGATTAACATAATTTTCCTTTTCCCTTATATCAGCCTCCTCCGGCTCAATACAATTATACGATCGATGAACAGGAGCATTCAGTAGACCAATGGAAACAATTAATTTTTGATGAAATTATGGATTACGAGCAACATAACGATGTTTATGGCACTTATTCCGGTAGGTAAATCTGACTCACATTGTGCTATGAACTAAAGATACAAGTCGCCTATATCGTGGCCTCCAAATCAATAGCCAACATCATTTTTGTAAATTTTTAAAATAAAGCATAAATCTAGTCTTTTCTCGTTTTGCATCTAGTAGCTTCTCGCACATCTAAAAGCGAAGTTCTTACACAAAAATCATTCTCATGACAGTATTGAAAATTTTTTGGCGAAGTAATATACGTATTTGTACTTATAAAGAAACTCTCCAGCTGAGTACTGTATGCAAATGAATTTGGAATATAGAACGAATCGAAATTCCGACATGTTTTGACAGCATCTCACCTTTTACAGAATGGCATTTATTGGAAAAGGCATGTTTTTCGAAAAATTTTATTCTTGGCTATAAGTTTGATCCCTTTATTAGACAAAGATGAGCTCTGTGATTCTGACTCAGGACATCTGTTTCCCGGAACTCATTTCATATTTTTGTTTGGATTGGAAATTCTGGTCAGTTGTAATGTTACATGGAGCAAAGCATCTGTTTAACGAACATACGGAAAAATTTGTACCTATAAAATACATTTTTGTCCATATTTCTATTAAATTTGTGGTCCGCATTTTGCTATATGTTTGATCAAGATTATTACCCAATTCTGCTGTATTATTTTAAACATATTCGCATAGTGAGATCAGCAGGCCTTTAGTCAGGAATTTGTTTTTCGGGAAGCAACAATTTTGTTCACTTAATTTACTATAAAATTGACATTTCTGACTTGACTTTTTCTTGAAAAAAAAACCGAGAAAAAACCTTTGCCTTTTTTAACACTTAAAACAGTTCGTGCCTCCACCCCTCCCCAAAAACCCCTGCCTGCAGGACTAGACATCAGTAAGTCTTTTGTGGTTCTTGATTTGAGAAAAATTATCCAACTGTTGGATGTTTCAGTTCACTATTTGAAGTTTTGGTTTTAAGCCCGGTTCATACTTCTGCTCGGCGAGCAAATTTACACCGAGCATGCTCGCCTAGCATGCTGGACAAGCATCTCCGATCACAGCTCCGAGTTGGTTCATACTTCGCCAGCAAATTTTTCCCCTAAAATGCATACTTATGAATATTTATTTCCATGTATGAACCATCCTTGAGTAGCTTAGTTCTCCTGAATTTCTTTGAAGGCACTTTGTTTTTTCCTAACATCCTTGTGATCAGGGGATTAAACGTTCCACAGGAATTCTTTTTCCCAATTCCGCCACCGTCCCAACTCCGCCACTGTCCCAACTCCGCCACTTTCTTGTCCTAACTTTCGCAATCTTTCAAAAAGTTTGTTTTTTGTAACAAAGTTTTTTTTTACTTAACAACATGACATTGCTAATTCATAGGATGGCAAAAACTGATATTATCATTAAAGCAATAAATACATGGTATATCTATATAATCTTCGTTTGTATAGTCGTACTTAACTATACAAACGATTTTACCGAAATAACCAAAAATAGAACAACGAGCGTGAGACCGGAATTTACTTCATTAGCATATTACCAAAATAACTGTGTGCTTTGCACATTAAAATACAAACATACGGATCTGTTTTCATTTCTTGTTGTCAATTGATTCAAATTTGTGTAATCAAATCATGGGTGACTTTAGTCCTATTGAAAATTTTATGAATCAGGAATTAAAGAGTAATTTAGTG
This sequence comes from Romanomermis culicivorax, assembly GCA_963922205.1. NCBI lineage: Eukaryota > Metazoa > Nematoda > Enoplea > Mermithida > Mermithidae > Romanomermis > Romanomermis culicivorax. The sequence continues at coordinate 296,686 of CAWUHX010000072.1, read as the reverse complement.
ATAATTGCGGCGCGTAATGATCCAGATTTGTATTTTCTGTTCCGGAAGAAAAGTTCTAAACGTTTGTCAAACAATGAAACATCGCATTATTATGTGTGCATGTTCTGCTCTGAAGATGGAAATGCTGGATCGGCGAGAACTACTGTTCGAAATGGAAGATTCTTATCGGATCCTTTTATTGGACATTTGCCAGTTTGTGTTCCGAAATCGAAAAGTGCAATCGAGGGCTTAAAACTAACACGAGAGGCTAAACAAAGATGTTCAAGTGAAGGGGTAGCCCCATAACAGTGAGATACGAATTTTGATGAATCGTATCGTATATTTATCGGGTCACAATAGCATTTAGCCACTTGCTTGTGAGTAAATATATTCAGAATTCACTGAACAGCAGCTAAAATTGTACCTCGGTCGCGACCGCATGCAATTAAGGGTTAAGTTTAACGCGTTACAAAAAATAAACTTTTTGAAAGATTGCGAAAGTTAGGACAAGAAAGTGGCGGAGTTGGGACAGTGGCGGAGTTGGGACGGTGGCGGTGTTGGGACACGATAGTGGCGGAGTTGGGACGGTGGCGGAGTTGGGATGGTGGCGGTGTTGGGACGGGCCCTGGCGAGCAGTTTGCTCGGAGCTGTGCTTGCCGAGCAACGAGCGGAAGTATGAACATGGCATTAATTTTCGTCGAAATGCATCATTGTATATTTTTCGTTATGGTCAATATATATTTTCCGTTCATGAAGAAATTCGCTAATGATCAATATAATGCAATAATATTTTCTTGTAGAATAATGAAATGTATTTTGTCCAGATCTTTCTGCATTAATTCATGTGTCATTTCATTATACCGTCCAACGGCTTACCATCGTTTACATTTAGACTGCCATGGTAGTGTCGAAAACGGAGAAATCAGGGTCAACAGTCGCCAATCATAGTTTCAAGAGACTCATGAAAAAGCACGCCCGCGGTCTGTTTGAAAAATGTCTTGCCACTTAAAACATAGCTATTTTTATTATTTTTGTATTGGATGTACATTCATGTATGAACGTACGCTTTTCTAAGCCGGTCAATCTTCGATAGAAAATTCGGTCGGTTCGTCCTACGGCTTTCGTCACTGCTTTAGTATCGTTTCGTGGGATTTTCATGGATTGTTTTCCATTTTTAGAAGCTCAATGTGTAAATGTTTCTGTATGTACTCTGTTCATTTTTCATTCGCATCACTTTTTCTGAGGTATCCGCTTGTGTTCAAACGGCGCGTATCAGGTTATGTCATGGCCAGATAATGACAAATAAACGTGATTCCTATTATGCACTAAGGCCCAAATTACAGAAAGTGGATTAAACGTGGGTCAGAGTACTATACTTCGCCCTAACTCCGTTGAGATGAATCAACAGGTTTTTTACATCAATATTTTGATATGTGAATCTGATGAAAATTCCCAAGGTGAAGGGTGCTGATAGTCTACTCCTAAGGAACCAGATGAGGTAACGTAATACATAAGCATCAGTTAGGTATCACATAAGTTATCACATACCTTATCAGTGTCTTACCGTACTACCCCAAATAAACACACAGTGCGTTTATTTTTTCAAACGGTCACTAAAGACGCACCCGGTGCGTTAAATCGAGGGGGTGCGTTTATTTTTTCAAATGCTCTCTAGGGGGTGCGTCTATTCGAGGGGGTGCGTTTATTTGGGGTAGTACGGTATCTGATACTTGCAGTCAGATGACCTAAAAATTATGTACTGGTAATGTGAGACATAAAGTGGTCATAGATAAGAACTGATAAGACTTGAATTTCATGGTTGTTTCTTTTTTCATTATTTATAGATAGTTACGCTGAAATAAACACAATAAGTTTAATTTGACATTTATAAGGATCCTCTAAGGATCAAATAATGTAATGTGAAAATTCAGATTTCACAAACATTGTCATATTAAGTCATGGATAAAGTCACGTAACACCTAAGCCTAGCTAAGGTAACATAAGGCGTACTGATAGGGTATGCATAAGGTCACGTTGTTCATAAGCACTGCTAAAGTAATATATAATAGGTACTGGTAGAAACAGATAAGGCCAGATACCCTATAGGAATGTATAGAGTAATTTTGAGAAATCTGATATTTTGACTGGTCGAGTAGGACATAAAGTGGTCAAATACTAGAATTCATAAAGTCCAAATTGACTCTAATAACGGACTTTGACATTTCAACTAATACTGTTTACTGGAACATGAAAATCAAAGTTTAAATGATCAGTAAAATAAACAGAATGACAAAAATCAAGATGATGATGGACAACATATTATTGATTGGATATGCACGAATTTCGGTACCATGTTAGAATTGATATTGTATAGTGAAAGGTTGAGAGGATTTCTGGTGAGTGAATAGAAACAATAGTTCAATGATTCATTCTTGAGAATAGAAACGAATATGCCAAGAATCATAATTTTCAAAATTCTGCACGTACATAGGTGGCGATTTTTTGTGGACGACGAACATGGTATTGCCTTCATGCAAGTTGAAACAGGTTAATACAGTAAATAAGAGGCATCATATTGATTTCAGAAATAATTACGGAAAAACCGCAGAGCGAGCACTGAGCAGAGCAGGGTTGTTGTTAGCACACAGCAACCTAATTCCGGGCCGTGCAACCAAATTTTTTCTGTCAAGTTGGACAGTGCAACATGGAGCCTGACTGTACTTTTGATTAGGTTATTGGGTTTTTTGTCCGGAGATGCATAAAATGGAAAAAAAGTGAAAATTTTCCAGCTCTTCGCGCCGGGTTTAAATTCACCTATAATTTTTTATATTTTAGTGCGCAGTTCCAAAAGGTCATTCTAGTTACTGCTTATAGCTTCTGGTTATCAAAATATTATGAATAAATGTTTGATCTTGTATATTATTTTTTGACGAATTTGATAAAAACTAACATTAGGTCATTTTTTCAAATTTTTTTGCGATCTTCGCCTCATGAAAATTTTGACTTTCATGCGATTAAAACATTTTGAGTGTAATACAATGCAAGAATTTTTGATCCAAATTCTTAGTCGCTTGCCTAGTTTTTTGGATTTTAGTTTGTCCGACTGAAAATTCATCTAATTTGCTGAGAGCTCAAACCAAACCAGTGTTTTTTTTTGTGCCAAAACATGGTTTTTGGCACAAAAAAATTTGGAATGGCACAAAAAATTTTGGGCGTTTGTGCCAATTGGCACAAACTTTTTGACTAGTCGAATGCCGAATTTCTTTGATTTTTAGTCGTGATTAGTGATTTTAGGGGCTGAAAACGCAAAATTTTCTCGGCGCTCCGCACTGAGTCAATTACTTAAGTGTAATATTAGTCAAGTGTCAGGAATCTGAAAGAATTGTATTCGAATAATAGATTTGTATGATGGCAACAAACTTTGAGATTGTCGATGATTGAAAAATGAATTAGTTAACTTCCACTGTTCATTCACTCACACTGTGATTGGAAATGGTGGAAACCGAAATTTTTATCTGTTTGATTCGAACAGAAAAATTTACCCTGTTGGCACAATTTTTCAACCAAAAATTTAAGCGACGTGACTTCCGTTCTAGTTTTTTTCACGAAAAGTCATTATTGACATCCTTAATTTATTTACATTGATGTTAAGAAGAAATCCGTAGCCGAAAATTAAAGAAAAATATAAAATGCCTGAAAAATTGTATAAAAATATATGAATTCTCGCAGCATCTGATTTCTTTCTGAATCGTATAAACTGCTTTCTTCATCAGTTTTTCTTATCGCACTGACGTTCTTAAGATAAAATAGAGTTGGCACGATTTTTTATGCAAATTGGTGCGGCAAAAGTAACCTTGAATTATGTATCAAACTTTTGGCATAAAATTTTTTAAAAGTTTTCAGTATGTTTTTAGGCTGGAAAAAATTTTTTGTGCCATTGGCACAAATTTTTTTGGCCCTTTGTGCCAATTGGCACAAATGTCCATGCACAAAAAAAACGCTGAACCAAACCGTCAGTCTGGGAAATGAAAGGTGAAAAGATTCATTTTCCAGCATTCTGGAATATTGAAATCCTGAAAAAAATTTCGGCGCTACGTGCCGAACACATTACCATAGTCTAGTTATATTGATCTTTTCATTTTCTCTTCAAAATTCAGAAAATTCGATTTTAAATGTCTAAAACCGACGCAAATCGAATGAAATACAATAAAACTAGTTTGCGATGGTTTTTCCAAAAAATTAAAGCAAATTTATCGATTGTTGAGTGAGCAACCAAAAATCTATCTGTGCACTGCAACCAAAATTTTTTCTCAAGTTGCACATTGCAACCTGGCCTGTGCAAAAAATCCCTGCCTGTAAGAGGTCCGACCAGTTGGGGGGCGGTAAATCCGAAATTTTGAGGGAGGGGGTCGAAAAAAGTCGAAATTTTTCCCAAAAAAGCCAAAAACATACACTTTTTTGCCGATTTTCTCCAAACTGGGGAGGTTGCCAAGTTATGGGGTCCCCCCAACCCTCCCCCCAATTACAGGTATGGCTGGAAAATTTAGCCTTCACTGTCTGTCTTAGAAATAAAAGTAAAAAAATTGATTTTCCAACGTTATAGTATCTCAAGATTCACAACAAATTTTTCAGCGCTAGACGCCATCACCGAACAAGTCGCTCTTTCCACATTAACCTTCTCGTTTACTCTCCAAAACTCAGAAACTTAGGTTATAAAAGTCTATAAAAGAAAAACGAGAGAAAGCTTTTAAAAAAATTCAATATTCATCGCAGAGAACCGAAATGATTGAGGTAGGACGTAATTTTCTTTGATATTTTTGAAAAGTTATGTTAAATTGATCTAAAATGGCTAAGTAATGTGTCTGTGTGCATATTTTGTCAAAATAACGATGCTTTTTAGGTATACCTGTTAGAGGAGTTCCGAGCAGTTGGGGACAGGGGGTCGAAAAATGTCGAAATTTTTACCAAAAAAGGCACTTTTTGCCAATTTTTTCAAGTCTGGGGGGCTCGCCTACTTGAGGGGACCCCCCAACACCCCTCAATTACAGGTATGTTTTTAGGCAAAAGTCGGTGGAAGAAAGAGTGCTTTTGAAAAACATGAAGTCGAAAGTTGCATAAATTTTTGATTGAAAAATTATGCAAACAATGTAAACTTTCAATTTAAATCAAACATCCAAAATAACAACTTCAGTTCCAAATCCCACTGAATAAACAGAAAGTTTAGAATTTCTATTCATTATACCTGTAAGAGATTCGACCAGTTGGCGGGTAAACCCAAAATTTTTGGGTGGGGGTGCCAACATTCCTTAAATTTTGCGGAAGAGGGTCAAAAAACCTCAAAAAAGTCGAAAACAATTTGGAAATTTTTGCAAAAAACACTTTTTTCAACTTTTTCGCACTTTGGAGGGAGGTGGATAATGGGTTTGACCATGTTAAGGGGAGGGGTTCCGAAATTTGGGTGTAGGATTTGATCAAGTTGGGTTGGGGCATATCTACAAATGGGGGGGGGGACCCCCCAGCTTGGTCAAACCCTGTACACAAATGTTGAAACCCCCACCTCCAACTTGGTCAACCCTATATCCAACCTCCTAAACTAGGAAGAATTGGAAAAAATTAGAAAAAAAGTGGCTTTTTAGGAAAATTTTCGAAATTTTTCTGACTTTTTTGAGTCTTTTCAAACCCCCTATCAGTAAAAATGCTAAAAAATGTGCTATTCTAAATTTCGTTTGGATACTATGTTTTGGCACTAAAAGCCCTGGTTAAGACCTGAAAATTTTCCGAATGTCATCCATTAGTCGAATTCCTAAGCAATTTAGGTATTTTTGATTAAGTTTTCTCAGTGCTTTTTATTAATACTAATTTTGATACATATATTTTGGCCTAAAACTAACATATTGGTTTTTCAGCATTTTTCCGTGGATTATTTACTGACTGAAGGAGCATTAGAATGTTTAAACTTGAAAAAGCTTAACAAATCATTATGTGATATTTTTGAGCAAAAAACAAAATCAATTTGACCATTTCCGCATACAGCTAATGCTCGGTTTTCTGTGATCCAGAATTATTCTGAAATGCTGGGTTGCTGTATGACATGCCTTGCTGGTACAGAATTTTTCTGGTTGATACATTTCTTCTGAACTTTTTGAGTAGCAGAATTACTTGTGCAGAAGGTCTTTATGATGAAAGTTAATTCCAGATTCTTGTTTTTCAGGTTTATTATATTCACGTTATGTTTGTATTTCAGATTTTATCATGAGCTCATGAGAAATCGGATATCATATCCAATTCAGAGCAAGGTCTGCATCATTTTCATTTCCGATGAAGAGTTGGGAACAAATTGGTAATAAGTCTCGAAAATAGAGTCTCTGTTTTTGGTCCATAGGTATGGTCATAAATTACTTGAATCCACCTCAAAAACTGCTGAGAAGACAGGAAAAAAGAAAGCAGGGGTGGCTGTGCAACTGCAAAAGTTCTTGCTAGTTGATGTTTATCAGTCCAGTTATTTTATTGATTGCATATTTTCAGTTCAAGTTTGATTCAGTTGCTTGGATCAAATTTATTAAAATCAAATTTTTCTATCTGATGTTTTACTTATTTTTTATTGTTAAGAGACTGGAACATCAGCACATTTTCTCAGCCTGGTAATAAGTGTGTGAGGAAAAGAAGACCATATTGCTCCTTTAGTATTCTGTTATTAGGTGAGTGCATTTTTAATCAGATCAGGTTATTTTTTATTGTTTACAGGTAGGCGTCTGATGCTTAGAACTGACGAAAATTGTGATGATCAAGTTAATAAATATACCATTATTTAGAAGTAAGTGTTGATAGAATTCAAAATTTTTGTTTTCAGGCAGCCATGTTGATACAGAATGTAATTCAGAATCGTAAAAGACAATTACATATTCTGTGATGAGATAGAGGTATTGTCAAATTGTGTTCATGTCTGTAATTTTGTGACTATTTGATTGATTTTATATTTCAGTTGGCCGATGATGTAGAAGCTAGGTGATAACTTTTTTAGCCATTTACTAATTCATGTTATTTATATGGAAAATTATGTATTTTTTGTTATTAAGAATAAATTTGGGCAACACATTGTCTTTGTATAGTAACACACACAGTGTAGGAAGGTATTAGTATGGTACAACATGAAGTTGAGATAAGCATAGGTAACGTACCACATAAGTCATTTGGTACTGACAAGGCGGGCCTAAGGTAATATGTAGGGTACCCAGGTCCCCTTTCTGTACTCGTCTGTACCAATAAGGTAATGCATATGGTCATAGTTGCAAGAAGTAAGGTCACTTATAAGCATTCATAAGAAATGGTAAAGTAAATGATAAGCATTGATAAAATAATACATAAGGTTTGTCTATACCATTATCTGTACCTTATCTAGTATGTGACTGGTATCTTACCGATTCTTATCAGTACCCTTTACCCTGGGTTGTGGCTTTTGATGAAAACATTTGAAGCTTGAATAATCTTCCAGAAAATTCTCCTTAGGCTCAGAAAACAATGACTCCTACAGTTTTTGAGTTAATAAACAAACACCATCTATGCTATAACAACTGAAATGCACTACAGTCTGTTGTTATAGAATGCTTGTAAATCGAAAAATTAACACTCTTTAAAATTGTTTGCACTAAGTCTTTGCTGAAGAATTTTTTACTCAATAATATTTGTCGAGTTTTACAAATTTTCAGTCTTAAATTACATATTGTTTAGAAGAAAATCTTTAAAATATGAAATATGGCTTGTCTTATGGTATTGGAAATTGCAATCAAAAAACACAGAGAGTTGATCACTCTGGCGAGTGGCCAATTCTAAATAGTGATTATTAAGCAAACCAATACCCTTTATGCTCACAGTAACCCTGTCAGAAAATTCCCTTGCGTGAATTTTATTCCTGCTCAGTGACACATAATAATTATTTCCGGACAGCTGCAGTTACAGGAGCATGAGCGGATGGGTCACATAATCGGGAAAGTAGCGCATAATCATGAGAGCTACTGCTTTGAACCGTAAGAAATGTTTCAAATATGGACATTTTAGTTTTGGGATACTCTGTTCGTTATGACTAAAAACAAGCTCACCACAAAAAACATATATAAAAATGATGGGTTGGGTAACCCGCCACGTACCTACTTTCTGTAATACGAAAACTAGAAAGTCAGGTAAATTTCCAGGTTAAACATGGGTAAAATCACAGAAAAATCGCAAGTAAAACTTTGGGTTAAGGATGGGTAGAATCACAGTCATTGATGGATCTCTAAGAACAACTGGAAACTGAAGGGTTGTTTATACTTGCCTTTTTCGGCGGAAGGGAACCAAAATTTCTGTGCGGTTTGGTCGGAGCTTGCCATCGGTTGTTCTCCGCAAAATCGCACTTATACTTTCCGATCAAAAGTGGAAATTGAAACTCAAACAAAAATTGGGCAATTTTATTGATTTTTGCATACCAAAATTTTTCTTGCACCCATCTTTAAATTTCATTTAAGACGGATATATCGACGCCTCGCAAAAAAATTAGATTTCATTTTCGGGCTGATTTTTCTCGATTCTGACCATTGTTTTTCCCCAAATCTTGCTTTTTGAGGGGAAAGATTTGGAAGAGTAAAGAAATTTTAGCGCTAGGATCAGACACACACTGCAAGAATTTTCCATTGGTGTCCTCCGACTTTTCATCAAGGGGGGATAAGGGGTGGGTGAGCAAAGAAACAAAAAAAAGTTCCACAAGCATGTTTTTTCTACATAATATGCATAAAAATAATCAAAAAAGCCACATTGGAAAATGTTCAGGGAGGAGTGTTTATTTGGGACAGGTGGTGCCCTGGGTCTCAGGTAGGAGGGTATACTCCCCTACCTCCTCTATGTGCATGAAATGCAAGGATATGGAACAGATGCATTTTGGCGAATTTTAGGGGATCCAAATTTCAAAATTTTCCTCAATTTCTAGGACTTTAATAATCATTATTATTTGTTACCCATCTAGGGCGTGGGTGTCAGCACATTTTTCAGAAAAATCAAAATGTCAACTTTCAAAACTTTTTGGAACAATTGTTCCTTCCTTAGCGTTCTTGAAGTAAATTTCTGGAAAATCGATTTTCCAGCATCCCAACACTGTTTTTTTTCTCGCCCGACTTTTCCTCAAATGAAAAAAGGGGTCTAAATTTTCCCCATTCTCCTCAAGTCATTTTTTGCTTGAAAATGCTCATATACCCTTCTTTCAAGTGTTTTTGAGCTTCTTAGAACATTCTGATATTTTTAGAGACATTAACTCATTGAAATTGAAGAGAAATTAAAATTTTGGAGAAATGAAAAATTTTTTTATGCGTTGTGTAACAAATTTTCTAGCAGACTATCCAATAGTATGATGACTTTTAATTAGATAAGAAATCGACTGTTTAGGCAACTATGATGAGAAGTGAAAGGCTAAAAAACATGTTATGTTTCCTGCACTCGGCGCCAGAAAAATTTTTGGGTCTTGACATTCTGCAGCACTGGAAAATCAATTTTCCCAACACTTACATATTCCAAGAATAAGATTCGAAATTTTTGTCCAAAAATATTAATTTCTAGAAATTCATCATTTGAAACATTTTTAAATCAGTTATTTATTTGTAAACTTTCAATAATTTGACCATAAAGCAAATGTTGTATTTTAAAATATTATCTGGATTTTAGATAAAGGCAGGCAGGAGTGGGTTCAAGAATTGGTCCTTGATGCACATATTTCCAACACCGGCACTTACCTGATTAATTACTTAACTAAAGTACTTAAACCCAACAATGCTTATCCCAAATATTAAGAAACCTCAGTTTCTCAATTTCATTTCCTAAAACGTGATGTAAAAGAGGGGAGAGTTTTCTCCTTACTTTTATCTAACACAAAAACAAACACTTATGTATATAACCAATGGGTGGGCGAGAGAACATGAAAAATCCCACGTGCTGGAAAAACAGTATGAAAGGCATACGGGGAGGCGTACTAGTAGAAAAGATATAGCACAACAATAATAAAGAGCAAACCCAATGCACATGTGCCGAATTTGAGTTACAGTAAGACGCCCTTCGATGGTCCCCATAGCTCACTCCACTTTGGACTTGCGCACTTCTTCAAAAAACCGACAAACTTTCGAAAATCTTTCAAATCAGCAGAAACACACTACAACACAAAAATACTTTCATTAAGCTTTCGGATTCAATTCATGTTAAGAGGGAAACAATTGCTTCGAAAAGTTTAGAAAGTTGACCATTGATCTTTCTCAAAAAATGTGTCAATGGAAAAATGCAGACCTTCATTAAATATAAAGATAAAATATTCAAGATAAGATAACCAATTAAAACATGAGGAAATATTTTTAAGCGATGAAAACTGTTAAAGATTAAATGTTAAGTGAAGACATGCTGAAAGCTGAGCCTGAGCTAGGTAATAAATAATATGATTATTAAACTTATAACTGGCGCAAAGTGCCTCAAATTTGGAGATTCAGACCTGCTAAAACGCATCAAAATGCATCTTTTCTGCAAGCGTAGTACCCAAAAATTTTTTCATTACATTCCAAAAATTTTCCACGTCCCAAAAAATGGTTATAACACAAACGTTCTGGTGTTTTCAGAGTGAGTTAATTGCAAAAATGAGGAAAATACTAGTCTGGTAAGCATACATGCACAGCATAGAAATTCTGCTGGGCGTCAGCCAGAACAGGGGGTGGAACACAAAATTTTTTTTCATTCATGATAACGAAAAGAAAGGTATTCTAACGTCCGAACAGCATATTCTTACAACTATATTAGTCAGATATGTAGAATAATTATCTTAGAATGCACTTTTTAGGGTTATAATGTTACTCCTTTGGGATCAAGTATGCCTTGTTTAGAAAAATTGTTAAACTACAGCATCATTTCCATTTTTATGACGACTTTATCTTCTCTCTTGCTCATTTTTCTTCATCAATTTCTCAATTATTGCTGGGGACGTCAAATCTGCTGGGGTCAGCAAGAATCTGCTGGGGGTCAAAACCTCCCCAAACCCCTCCACATGCATGTATGCTGGTAAGTCACATTGAGGTAGTGAACAAGACATTGGTATTGAATAACAATTTAAAGCATATTAATGATAGATTTCCCATGAATTGAACTGCCATGAACCTTTTTGTGATTCAAATTAAGAATATCGAAGTTTATTTATTTCTTGTTCAGGAACACCAGAACGAATTTCAGGATGCTGGAAAATGAGTTTTTGCAACATCTGTAGATTTAAATCTGACTAACAGAGTGTAAACAGACATGCACAGCAAGAATTTTCCAGGTAGGAGGGCGCATGGACTTTTTCCAGAGGGGTAGGGGGGTGGGTGAGCAAAAAAACAAAAAAAAGTTCTGCAAGCCTGTTTTTCATACAAAATATGCACAAAAATCATCAAAAAACCTGTCTTCGAAAAGGTTCAGGGGGGTTTTTGACGATTTTTTTGGCCAGAGGGGGTAGCCCGGGTCTCAGGTATGTTGGTTTACCCCCCTACCCCCTATGTACCTAAAAGATTGTAAATCGCTTCTAATTCCGCCGGAAAAATTTTCGAACTTTAATATTCTAAAACGCTGGAAAATGAATCTATGCTACAGACTTAAAATTTTGGGGTGAGGTTCCAAAACTTTCGGGTTTTTTCGACTCCGCCCCAAAAGGCAAAAAATAGCTACTTTTTTGCAAATAAAAATTACAAATGGGATATTTCAATTGATAGAAACTGTTGGAGGCATACCTGTAATTGGGGGGGGGGGAACTCCTCCACCCCAACTTGGCCAACCATATACCCAACCCCTCCCCCCCAATTCGGAAAAAATTAAAAAAAATGGGCAAAAAAGTGTATGTTTTTGTCCTTTAGGGGAAAAATTTCGTTTTTTTCGACCCCCTCCCCCAAAATTTCGGATTTACCCCCCCCCCCCCAACTGATCGGACCTCTAATAGGTATGGTTGGAGGTTGATTTGCTCAGCGGCACCTGATAGGAAACAACGACTAGCATACGCATTCAGCGCTTGGCGCCGGAAAATTTTCGCCAAAATGGATCTTCTCGGTTCTGAACTCCCAAAATTTTTTTCGACAATGAAAATCTTGCCGAAAACTTCTATCTCATATCGAAATTTTTTCCTCAAAAGACTCCATTTGAGGGAAAACGAGTGCCTGGGGGCGGGGTAAACCCTAAATTTGGAGGGGGTCGAAAAAACTCAAAAACCTTCCCAAAAAAGGCAGTTTTTTCCAAATTTTCTCCAATTTTTCTGAGTCTGGGGGTTAAGAAAAGGGTTGGCCAAGTCGAGGGGGAGGTCACCCCCCATTCCTCGCCAAATTACAGGTAATACGACATTAAACTCGAAACTTTCAATATTTTTCTTCGATTTGAATGAATTAACACCTCTAACATATGAGAATGTTCGAAAAAGCTCACAAACACTTGAATAAAGCGTACTTGAGCATTTATAAGCGAAAAAACGACTTGGGGAAAAATAGGGAAGCAAATTTCGGCCCCTTCCCGCATTTGGGGAAAGATAGGCGGGAAAAAACCCTGATTGCGACGGAAAATTGCGTACGAGAGCAAGAAAAGTAGTTCCGGCTCGTTAAATTTGCCAAAAAAAAAAAATTTAAGGCATCAAAAAACATGCGAAATTCGCTCAAATATCGAAAATAAAAAATGAATTTTCAGGTCGGAGTACGCGTACAGACGGGGCGTCCAAACGAAATTTTTTTGCACGCCGTAATCGAAATGCTTCGGTTCGGTCGACTTCATTTATACTTTTCATCATCCTTCCCGCGATGAAAACTGCTATACTCTCTCAACGCGCGGAAAAACTGCTTCGGTTCCGTTCCGTTCCGCCGAGAAAGGCAAGTATAAATGACCCTTAAGGTTCGAGAATAGTTTATCTGAATGCAGAACAAAATTCCGCATCAGAAAAGAAAAATTTTATCAAGTTATGCCACTGTAAACTGATAATAAAAGCTGTGACTATACAGTCTGTGTTTTGCAGATGAACATGTGCGTGTATATAAACTGTGACTTTCAAATGACAAACCTTGAGACCTGCCGACAGATTACAAAATTGACACACTCGTATCGTCTGTGTACATAAGTATATTGAAAGTAGAGTAACGATATCCATAAGATAAAGGTTACTTTACTTGATTATCAGATTCCAAAAGTAACATTTTTTAAATCGCAATATTTTTTCTTCACGTATTTTTGTGATTTTTTGGTGGAATGAGTTTTCGATGGCAGGAAATTCAATGGATGCGGTCACTTTACACAAAAAATCATCCCGGGTGTAAACAAATGTATTTTCGTGATTTTTTGGTGGAAGGAGTTTTCGACCGTGGGGAATTCAATAGATGGAATTCAGAGTTTTTATATCAAGCTTTTCCTGGTCATTTTTCATAAGAGATCTTTTTGTTGATTTTTTTCATGACCTTATAAGTATGAACCCGTAGGAATAATGTTTCATTGCATATAGACCTTTAGAGGTTTTAATTGTAGAATTGAGCATTCTGACATAAAAGACTTTTCTAATTTGCATGAACATTCAGACATGCAGGGCTTCGGATTAGCTATTCTGTTAACCTGTAGACAGCACACCTCTCATTTTGGAGCCCGAGGACACGTTTTTTGGGAGACTTCCTCCGTAGGTGGAGAAAGTCATTCTCTATACATGCTTTCTTTTTGTTTTTTTCCAGTTTTGCCTACTTTATTTTTCCTTTTTTTATTTTTTGTAGTTGGACTAAATGTTTTTTTTGCAATAAAACAAAAATGATACATTAATTCAAAAGTTTTCCTTTTGTTACGTAAAGATTTTTGAACTCTCAGAATTTTCTACATGTTTTCTATGCCCTGCTCATTCTGGTCATTTTTTCTATAAAGGAGCTTTTTGGTCATTTTTGCCAAGTAATCAACTTTATACACATGCACCGGTAGGAATAATGTTTCATCGCGTATAGACTTCTTGGAGATTTTATGCATAGAACAGACCATTACTGACCAATCTGACATTTACTGACTGGAATGATCATTCAGGAATGGGACCTCCGAACATATTAACGCCTGCACGTGGCGCCCTTTTGTCAAATTTCAGAAAGAGTTCCTCCGCCCATAGAGGAAGTCGTTTTTTATACATGCTTTCTTATTTGTTTTTATTTCTTTTCGATTTGTTTACTTTTCCTTTTCCATTTTTCGGTTGACATCAATTTTCCTTTTCCACCTACAGCAACATGACTATTACCCTAACTCTACTATTACTATAATCCAAAAATTACCATAATTCTACTATTACGGTAACTACCAACCCTGTATGCTTTACCATATAACCTATAAATCGACGAAAAAATCTACCATTACCATGTAAGCTATAAATCGACGAAAAAATCCACCATATATGCTTACCATATGACCTATAAATCAACCAAAAATGACAAATTATAGGTTATACACAAAAGATAGGGATGTGCTTAACCATAACCTATATGGTCAGGCCTTACTACTTGCATTATTATTAAGTATCTTACTCACCAGTTTCATTTATGTTCGCATCGTCTCCATCACTCACAAATGCAGACGGCAGGCGCGATTGCCCTTTCGATTCTCTGCATTTTGTGGTAGAAATTATAAATAAAACCCCAAACTCAAATCAAGTATTCAGTAATATGTATTCTGTTATTCTTAGGAAATGTTTGTAGATTAGAAAACGATGAAAATACGTAAAATCATTTGCACCAAGACTTTAAATGTAAAATTTTTTACACAAACTGTTATGACCACAACAATAACAATAATTTGCACAGTCATCAAAATCTTTTTTCACCAAAATTTTAGAGTAGATTTCCTTCCAAAAAATTACTGAATTCTGAAGAGTAAACTCAGAAGTCTTAACATACAATTTTGGAGAAAAAGTGTGAAAAATAAAATTATACTTGCTTTCTACTGTTATTATTTACAAGCATTTCAGAAAGAACAGATTGAAGTCGAGTAGACTACTGTGGATGAGGTCATGCAGAAAATTACGAAAATGGAACGTTAATTCCATGTTTTGATTATATTTGCTAAGAATTGCATTTTTCGGTTATTCCAGGTGGCTAAGGAATCTCTCTGGATGCCTTTTCCTTCTGTTGCATTATCTATAGTCTGTTTTTGTTGAAATGCTTGTAAATTCAAGAATAATAGAAAGTAAGTACTATTTAATTTTTTTCCATTTCCTGCTAAGCCATATGTCGCATAGGACTGAAAATTTGTGAGCCTACAAAACTGACATTCACAATTTTTTTTATTAAAGATCATACAGTAAAAACGTTGTGTAAGCAAGTTTGACACTTGTACTTATTTCCGTCATTTTTCGATTTACAAGCAATTTATAAAAAATGGAATAGTTTCTCACTTTTTAATGCACGCCAATGCAAGTCGGTGTGCATATTTGTTTCTAAATCGGGGCATATTTTGCAATGTTTACCCTACAAAAAAATAAAAAGTTAAGTGAGTGAAGCTGCTAAGAACATATGAGTAAGGCTAAACAGTTACAGGTATAAAACAGTCTTGAAAATACTGAATGGAATCTCGCCTCTATAACTCAAACTATAATGAGAGTGAAAAGAAAAACGAAACAAAAGATGCATTGAAAATTAATAAAAGGAAACAGTAGAAACAGAATGACATGAAATGAATTAAAGTCATCACGACGTATTCGAGCTGGTTTCATGCTGAGGATTCTGAATTCTACGTGTAAAAGCTACGTTGAACACAGGTTTGTTGTGAGATTGAAATTTTATGCATTAAACGTTACCAAACACTGCTCCGTGTCTGCAGAAAATCTAGCCAAAAACATTCACACTTTACAAAATCTACCAAATTAGTGGCAGCATTCCAAGAAAAACGGACTAAAAACATATTGTGATCGAGGAGCATGGTAACTTTTTTATCAACTAAATGTACAGAGAAATGAAGCACAAACAAAACTATTATAAGTCATGTGAGATCTTCAAATGAAGTAGAGCCGTTTTATTCGACTTTAACTAAATAATTGCGCGTCAATTTGTGCAGTAAAATGTTCTCTACAAATAATTATTTACTATCCTTACAAACATTATCATCAATGCAAATTTATAACATCACGCGTAACTGACGTCTGCATGAAATATTTATTGATTATAGTGCCTGTCTGTGACAACTACGTTAAGGACTTATATATAATGATTACTCCCGATCTTACAATCAGGGAACATTATCGTTACATGGCGAAGAGGGCTTACTTCCGTTCTTCACTGATTTTGAAGTCTTTCTTTTCTAGAAATAAAAGAAACCTTACTAGAGCTTTTGTTACATATGTCCGCCCAATTTTGGAATATTGTACAACAATATGGAGAACCCTCATTTTGCTGCTGACATCCAATATTTGGAAGATATACAGAGAAAATTCACTAAAAGAGTAATGGGCTTCAGATCTGGGTTATCGTAGGATCAAAGACTCGCAATGAGTTCAAATTACAAAAACTTGAGACTCGTAGATTGCACTTTGCCCTTTCTATGATGTTTAATATAATACGTGGTAAATCACACCTATAGTCTGTTTTTTTTTTAAAATGCTATTTTTCCGCGGAGAGATGAAAAAGAGTACAACCGTGTCTTGGTATTTTTGCGCATGATGTTAGTTCTACTGTACAACGAGAGGAAACGCGGTAAATTAAAAAAGCGTGAAAAAATGTTGTTTTTCTGACGAATGAGAATCATCGTGAATTTCATGGAAGCCGGCCTTTGGTGTTGCTCTCATCCAAAAAAGACTCCTGTCATCACATGCATCAGACGCCATTCTTATTCAGTCCCCATTTTAATATTTTACGCATTCAAAACAAAGATATAGCTCGCTACACCCAGCATCATAGCTTATCCTACAAAAATCCATTTCATAAAAACTTCTGAATCAGATGCAATTCTCAGCGCCGCGTATCGGCCATACTAATAGCGTACTAATAAAAGCTTTGATCAGTTGCCTACGAGTCTAAAGTTTCTGGCTTTATATCAAGAAGTTATTCCGAAAACTGATAAAAAATATGCGGTTACTTATAATCGAGACTTGGATACCACAGGATGCTCGTTCGCAACGCAGCTCCAGAAATGTTTTTTTCCCGAAAATACTTTGACTTATATGTTGTCCAAAAAATTATGCATGCTGAAATCACTTCGAAAATGCAATTATATTCTGCTTATTGGTGCCCCAATCGTTTTTGTGATAACTCCAAGTAGATCAGTGATTGTATATGTATATTGTCAACATATCTGTAATTGGGGGGGGGGGGGGGGAGGGACTCACAACTTGGTCGAACCCAATACCCAAAAGTTGGGAACAGACATGCACAGCAAGAATTTTCCAGGGGGGTAGGGTCCTCGGACTTTTAATCCAGATAAGGGGACGGGCTTAGTGAGCAAAAAAAGAAAAAAAGCTCTGCAAGCATGTTTTTTTACAAAAAATATGCATAAAAATCATCGAAAAAATTGACTTTGAAAAGATTCGGGAAGGGGAGTTTGACGATTTTTTCTGGGCCAGGGTATCAGGTAGGAGGCTTTACCTCCCTCCGACACCCTCTATGAGCGTGTATGGTCGGGACCTCTCAACTCGAAAAAATTTGAAAAACAGTTTTTTGGGGAAAATTTTCGCCTTTTGGGGACCTCCACACCAAAATTTTGGGTTTACCTCCACAACTAGTCGGATCTTTTACAGGTATGAATTTGCTGCATGCACGCGCAAGGAGTACAAGTACTTAGCTCACCAAAACTGTTCTACAGGGCAAATAACACCAAACTAATGCTCAACAAGTATGATTTCACTGGCCTCTAAACCGTTTTTGTTGATTGTGTTTAAACAGTCAAGAGCATGTTCTGTAGATTTTACTGAAGATGGAGTGAAATGCCTAACAAACTTATTTTATTACTTTACAATATACTATTGTTTTTAGCTGATAAACATAAAAGTAACAATCGAATTTCTTTCAATCTTCGTCGAATTTTCTTGGATTTTTGTTAAATCTTCTATTTTCATCGAACTTTCTCCATTTACTACGAATTTCCAAATTTTTCACTTCTAAGTTCGAATTTAGTAATTCTTCTACCGATTTACAGGCTCTTGCTTCTAATTCGACTAACGACAAATGCGACCTTTGACTCAAGACATTTGAGGTGAAATTTCAACAGGACGTCTGAAATAAAAATCTTAAATTGATTTTTAACTTTTAAAAAAGGACATCAAGCTAATACACAAATGAATGTCAAATCAAAGTTTCCTTACTCGTTTAATTTTGTAAAAAATATTTCTATAAAATATGTGAACAATCCTCTATGCAAATTTTATTTTTACACTTCAAGCACTAAAAATCAATTTTTCATGTTCAAAAATTCTAATTTACCCTATACAAATGGTACCTTCAACTGTTCAATACAGATCAATTTTACACTGCATAAAAATTATAAATTTTTAACTTTCCAGATTAAAATACTAAATTTTTGAAAATAAGAAATTGAAATTGAAATTTTTTGAATGTTCAACTTTGTTACGTGAAAAATGAAAAAAATTAGCTCACTTGGTCATGTATGACTGTAAAATGGGAGCCAAATAAAACTCACTTGAATTTTTCGTTGTGGAACCTCGCTGAAGCACTGCAAGTCGATATTGTACAAGTTTTCAGCAAACTGAAATTGTCGATTTTTTGCAGCGTCGATAAATTGATATTCTTGTTATTGATCCAGCAAGAAAACGACAAAAAATTCTGGTGAAAATCGAAATGGCCGTTGTGAGACGTGAATTATGATAATTAATTTCTCTTCTTGGTTTTTCTGCAAAGTTTAAATATCAGAGATAATCTGATAATTCGAAAAAATGGCAAAAATAATAAAAAAAGATAAAATGGAACATCACATGATCAAGACATTCTACAAAAAATCTGGGAGATAGTCTTCTTTAACTTTTTTCATAAAAAATGCACAAAACTAAATATTTTCTTATAATTTTCACAAAAATTCTTGAAAATGAGCATTTTTCAACAATTTTACACTGAAAATGGTCATGAATCAACGATTTAGAAAAATTCGTCATCAAAATGCTCAAAAATGAATTTTCTTTTGATAATTTTCATCAAAAAGGCTCAAAAATAAACTTTGAATATTAAAAATGCTCAAAAATATGACTATTCGCCAAAAAGGCTAAAAGCTGAAGAATTTTTCAACATTCTTTTGCTTTCACTTATGGGCATTTTTGACACTGATTATTTATTTCTCTGAGAAAACCTGGAAAATTTTGGAAAAATGACATGCAAAAGAAAGAGAATTCCATTTTGAAAAAACTAAATTTATATCTCTAATGAAAAAAATCACTCGTTATACAGCACATGTGATGGAGCTTTTTTGCAATTTGGATCATTGATTGACCAAGATTTTGGTGTAGGAGATCATTGGAGAATAAAAATTAGTTATTGTGCTTATTTTTATTTATTTTACCAATTTGAATAATTTGTGTTTTTTCGACTTTTTGAGCACTGGAGTTCATGAGCGCCACTTATTTCGATTTTAAAATGATGTCTAGCATCATGTGAAACACCGAAAAGTGTTTTTTTTTGTGAAAAATGAGAAAATACTTTAAACTTGAATTATTCCGTCCTCTATGATGAAAAGTGAAGTGAGAGCCCAAAAGAGATGTTAATCTTTCCAGTGCAAAGCGCCTGAAAATTTATTGGATATTGACATTCGGCAACGCTGGAAAATCAGTTTTCCGAACATTTATTTCAAGAATTGGATTCGAATTTTGTGTTCAAAAGTCGTAATTTCTAGAATTCTATTCGAAAAAGTTTAAAACCAGTAATTTATTTGTAAAGCTCATGAACTTGGTCAAAAACACATGAGTAAGAAGAGTATAAATTTCCAAAAGACTTCCATGAAGCTTTTGAATTTATTTTACATTAGAAATGAAATAATCGCATCAAAAATCTTAGACTTGAGGCATTGATCTTTCTCAAAAACTGTGTCAAGGAAAAAATGTGAATCTTCATTAAATCTCATGATGAAATATTGAATACAAAATTAAAACAATGAGATAATACATTTAAGATGATGAAAACTATTATAGATTAAAAGATAAATGGAGGTAGACATGCTAAAAGCCACGCCTGAGCTAGGTAATACCATACCTGTAATTGAGGGGACCCTCCACTCGGCCAACCATGTACCCAATCCACACACAGACTTGGAAAAATTTAAAAAATTGGCAAGAAAAGCACCTTTTTTGGGAAAAATTTCGACTTTTTTGACCCCCTCATAGCCCAAAATTTCGGGTTTAATCCCCCCACCCCCCCCAGCTGGACGGAGCTCTTACAGGTATGGGCACCGTTTTTTTCCTCAAATGGGGTCTTTTGAGGAAAAAAATTTTGGGTATGGTTCTCATTGTGGAAAAACTTTTGGGGAATTCAAAACCGAAAAGATGCGTTTTGGTGGACTTGGAAGGGTCAAAATCTCAAAATTTTCCGGGGCGGAGCGTGGTTCATGTGTATAATAATAACTATTTTCTATCAGGCGCGGCCGTTAGCACATCTACTTCAACTTACTAATTAATGCTCAACAGTTTGAATAAATCAAGTTAGCTCGTTTCATTTTCTAATCATTAACAGTTGATTATGTCGCCGAAATTAGAGATTTTTCATCAATTCTGTCAATTTTGTCTATTGACGCTTGGAATTTTTTAAAAGTTTGCAACCTGAACTTTTGCGTTTACTGAAGATGAAAATTGAGGACATCATTCTATACTGCGATTTTAGAACTTCTGTTCACGAATATCTGCTGGAGAGATTTATTTTCCAGCGTTTTAGAATATAAAAACCCGAAAACAAATTATACTTCCTCAATTTGATTTTAATTCATTTCTCAACGTTGTGAAGCTTTATTTTTTAGCGTTTTAGAAAGTGAAATCCAAAAAATTTTCCGGCGCTCCGTGCCGGGCCAAGGACTAAATAAAAGTGGATGATTCTAATCGGAACCACAGAAATGTCAACGACGGATAAATTCACGAGAACTCTAACGTTAACATGCTTTAGCCGCTCCTGTAGAACTCTAATATATTCTTCATGAGCTCATTTTGGCTAATAACATATAACCAGAATTTCCTCAATTTTTTTCCCTCATTTTTGCAGATTTCTGACTCCAAATACAACAAAATGCTTGGCTATGCTCCTTAAATACATAAACAAGCATTCGTAGCCACAATATAAACGTTTTTAAAAATTTGGAAAAATTTTGGAAAATGAGGAAAAAATTTTGGGTGCGGTTCTCATGTGGAAAAAACCTTCAAGGAAAAAAAACGGTGGGTATGGGTAACCTACATAATAATGATAATTAAGGTCATTAAAATTGTGAGATTATGACCTTCTAAAATACACCAAAATACATCTTTTCCATGTCCGACCCCAAAATTTTCTCCCTCGGGGAAAGAGCACAAAATTTTTTCCCAAAAAAGGCACGTACGATTTGCGGAAAAAATAAAGTGGTTTTATCAATTTTCCACATTACAGTAAAATACCACTCAGTCCTGACACGAAATTAGGCATGTGTTCATCATTTCAGCTTTCCTCGGAAAAATAGCATTTGAAAAAAAACAGACTATAGATTTTGATAATTATTTTTCTTTAAATGTCAATGTCACTCGCCAGAAACACAATTATACACTAATTCAAAATTTTGCTTGCAGTTCAACTTTTAAATTTGATTTTTCTAATAGGCATATTAGTATTTGGAATTCCTTACCAAGTGAAGTTTTTAATGCCTCTAGTTTGCACTCATTTCAGGATAAACTTAAGTCTCTACAAATATGAAATTCAGGGGGGTGTGAATTAGATGTTACATTTGTAACCTGTGTACTCTATTACGTTTACGTTCCTTATTTACTGTAGTTTATCTTTATTTATTTCATAATGTTCACTGAATTTACTTAATCTATTTTGCCTGATATTTAGACGTAATCAACTTATAATTATACTTATTATTATTATTATACTGCTGTCGTCATTTGATCCCGGACATAGGAACCAGAACACGCGTTATTCAGTATACAGTTTGCTTCAGACGTGATTCGCCTTACATATTTTTGTTGAGATGCATCGGTCAATATACTGCATCTGCAGAAAAAAGAGATTATAGCAGTGTTTGTTTTGGGCATTACTGCAGCTGGTGCACACTACCCTATAGCGTTATGATAATGAGTGTATATAAAGTATATTTGTCAGATTATCGATTACTGTAGCAAAAAGATCAACTTGCTCATCAATTTTCAAAATAGCTACGAAAAGCTAAAAACGCGTCAAACGGCAGGGACATCACCTTGGGAGGCTTGAGCACGACCACACGACCCGCAGGAGGTCAAGGGGTAAGGCGCTGCACAATTTCTTGCAAATTGCTTTGTTTCTTGGAATCTTTTAAGCAATTTGACTAAAATATTGACTACTAAAATCAGCGTTAATGGCGACACATTGTGAGGGGCCAGGCCCCATGCCCCGTGGGAGTTCGAGGGGTAAGGGGCTGCACATATTCCTGCAAAATTTTTATTTCTATATGTTTTTTTCTTATAATTTCTTGTTTTTTCGGTTTTTTATATTCGTTTTTTCTTCTTATTTTTCGTGGTTTTTTAGTTAATTTTTTAGTTATCGTATTTTTTGTTTTTTTCGGTTTTATGTGTTTCCTTCCAAATTCTTCTATACTTTTGCTAGCTGTCTGTTTTTACTCATTTTTTCTTTTTCTTTTTATTTTTTTCTTTTTTTCTTCATTTATGTTTTATTTTTTCAACTGTTTTGGTTTTTTCAATATAAAATGAAAGTCTATGCTGGCATTTTTGTTTTTTGTGCTTCACTTGCTTTCTGTTTTTTGTTTTACTTGCTTTCTGGTTTTTATTTCCTATGTTTTTTTCTAGAAAAAATTGCAGATTTTATTTTTCGTTCTTTTTGTTTGCTTTTCTTCCGTTTTTCTAGTTTGTTATTTTTTGTTGACTTCTATCATGTTTTGTGTGAAAATTATAGTTTATGATCATTTTTTGTTTCTTCTGTTTTTATTTTTTCAATAAAAAATTTTAGTCTACGCTGACATTTTTGGTGTGTTACCTGCTTTTCGCTTTTTTAAATTTTTTCTTATTTATTCTTTTCTGTGTTTTTTATTGTTCTTTTGTCAAGTTTTAGTGTTTTGGCTTGAAAATTATATTATTAACATTATGATTCTCCATTCCTTGGCCTTACAATCGCATAAAAATTATATAACGCTTTTTATTTTGCCCGTAGGCACACAATGAACGAATAATAGTACAGTGGTTATAGTAATGCGACGTTTCGGTAGTCTACCTACTACCTTCCTCAGGTGACAATAAACTCCTTTTTACAAAATTCGCTACTTGAGGGAATTGAACCCTGGTCGTTTGATTGAGAGTCTAGAGCGCTACCACTGGGCCATGGGGGCCAGTAGTAACTTGTTTATAAGTGCTATATATCCTGACTTGGGGGTACTAGTTCAGACTTGGGTACCTGTCTGTTGCCCTTCTAAGGAATGCTTGGTTCCATATGTGGCCTATTTCAATGCTCTTACTACCTACATTTTTTGACCCCACTTTTTCCATCTCAATGGTTTCTCTGATCTTCCTTTTGTAGGCATTAGGCTCTTGGGCAAGTATGGTGGTATTGTCAAAATTGGGTGTACATCCACATGATAGGCAATGTTCCGCCACACCACTTTTCTCAAGGCTCAGGTTCTTAAGGGCATTTCTGTGTTCTGCAATACGGGTCTTAAGTGTTCTGCCTGTTTCTCCTATGTATACTTTCCCACATGGAGCCATAGGTACTTGGTATACTATACCCTGTGTATCTTCTTTATTTCTAGTTGGTGCTACTTTGCTGACTCTTTTCCTGATTGTGTCTTTACTTGTGGCAACTAGTCGAACCTTGTACTTGTGGCATATTCGCTTCAGTTTCTGTGTTAGTTGGCCACTGTAATGTATTACAACCGTGCCTTTGTATTCAACTTTTTGTTGGTCATTTGCATTTCTTCTTATATTTGCTTTGTTAATGATTGCTGTGGGATAACCATTTTTCTTGAAGGCTTGCCTGATGTTATTTTCTTCGACTTTCCTGGTTTCTTCAGTTGAGCATAGTGTACCTGACCGCAATATCATTCCCTTTACAATTCCTGCTTTGGTGTTTACAGGATGGTTTGACTGGAAGTTCAGATATTGGTCTGTGTGCGTTGGTTTATGGTAGACACTTGTTGCCATTGTCTGTCCTTGCCATTTGACAAGAACATCTAGGAATGGTAACTGCCCATTGATTTCTGTTTCCATGGTGAACTGTATGGCTGGATTCTGTTGGTTCATATGTTCTAGGAAGGATCTTAGTTTTTCCTCACCATGGTCCCACAGGATGAATGTGTCATCCACATATCACAGCCAGATTCTTGGCTTGTCTGGTGCTGTTTTCAATGCTGATGTTTCAAGTTTGTCCATGAACAGGTTACAAAGTGCAGGGGATAGTGGTGAACCCATTGCCATGCCATCTGTTTGTTGGTAGAATTTGTCTTTGAACTGGAATATGGTGCTGCGCACACAATGGGGTTTGGGTTTGGGTCCCTCAAGTAGCGAATTTTGTAAAAAGGAGTTTATTGTCGCCTGAGGAAGGTAGTAGGCAGACTACCGAAACGTCGCATTACTATAACCACTGTATTATTATTCGTTCATTGTGTGCCTACGGGCAAAATAAAAGCGTTATATAATTTTTATGCGATTGTAAGGCCAAGGAATGGAGAATCATAATGTTATACACCAATCGCAAACAACCTTTCGCCAAATATTGAAAATTATAGTTTATGATTAAATTTTTTGTTTTTTGTGTTTTGTTTTTTTGTTCTCTTTTTTGTTGATTTTTTGTTTTTTTGATTGCAAAATTAGAGTTCATGATGGAATTTTGGGTTTTTTGGATTTTATTTGTTTTTGTGGTTTATTATACATCAAAAAATGTTTTTTTCGTAAATTTTAAATCTGTTTTTTTTGCTTTTTTGTACTTTATTTCTACGTTTTTTAGCTTTCTGAAACTTCGTTGGGAAAAATTGTGCATTGTTATTAATTTTATGGTTTTTGTGCTGCACTTTGTCACCTGCCGACGAATTTCGCCCAACGTCACATGATTCACATCATGTTTTTCCATTATGTTTTTCGCCACTTTCTCTTTTACAATTCACTTACGTTAATTTTGCCTTTCGTTTTTATATTTTTACATGCATTTTCTGTGTGTACTTTTTGCGTTTCGTTTCTGTTTCGTTTTTATACTTTCATTTCGGTTACGATTTGTTATTTTTCCATTGCGCTCAAAGACTACGGTATGTAACCCGCTAGTTAGAATTTCCACTAAAGATAAGCTCTCCGAGCTTCACGCTGTAATTGGAGCACAACGTGCACCTCTTGTCAGTAAAAACTAGCGACGTTTCCCAACATGAAATGACTAATTTGGAAATTCTCTCTAGATGAGGTTCATATGTTTAGCGTGGAGAGTGAAACTCGCCCCAATGCTTAACGTAGTGAACTTAACGTAGTTCCTATCAATGTGACTGATCACAAGGTCTACTTAATGTGACATGGCTCCCCCCCACTTGTTTAATGTGACAACTTGCTTTTCATTTGTGTTTGTTTTCTGTTTTTATTTTCTTAAATTAAAAAAAAATTTTTGTTGAAAGTTTTTTTTTTATTTTTTTTTATTTTAAATTTTTTTTAATTTCAATTTTTTTTCTAGTGGTTGAATAAATTTCAATTTTTGGATTTAACTTTGGGTCAACGTCGAATTTTACATTCAAAAATTGTGGAAAAATGTTCAATGGCCAGCTTGCCGTGTGTTTTCCCAAAAATTACATAATTGTGTGACATCTTGAACTATAATTTTTCAATAAAAAAACAAAAAATTTGACAACAAAAACCATATTTGAACCGACAAAAAAGACAAAAGCAAAAAAATAAATCAAAAAATGAAAAAACTTGACAAAAAACAAATTCAATAAAAAACAAAAACAGAGACACACAATTTTCAATTAAAATCAAAACTTGAAAAAATAAATCAACAAACTGAAAAAAACAAAAGAAAAATTTTTTTAAAATGAATAAAAACAGATAGCAAGCTCAAGACAAAAATTTGAAAGAAAATATTTAAAACTGAAAAAATTAATACATACGAGAAAGTAAAAAAAAGTAATCAAAAAACAACAACTCGACAAAAATTCATAAACTGAATAAAGATAAATTAAAATGAATAAACAGAAAATAACTAAATATTCAATAAAAAAACTATAGAAAAAACAGATAAAAAAAGAAAAAAAACTAAAAATGAGTAAAAAAGAAGAAGTAACAAAAAGGAAAAAAACATATAAGAAATACAAATACAGAAATCGCGATTTTTAAAACTAAAAACCAAAGCTCAACAAAAAAATGAAAAAAGAAAAAGAAAAAAAATGAGTAGAAACAGACAGCTAGCAAAAGAATAGAAGAATTTGGAAGAAAACGCATAAAACCGAAAAAAAACAAAAAATACAATAACTAAAAAAATTAACTAAAAAAAACACGAAAAAATAACAAGAAAAAACAAAACCGAAAAAACAATAAATTATAAGAAAAAAACATATAAAAAATAAAAATTTTGCAAGGATATGTGTGGCGCCTTACCCCTTGACCTCCCGCGGGGCATGTAGCCTGGCCCCTCACAATGTGTCGCCATTAACGCTCATTTTAGTAGTCAATATTTTAATTAAATTGTTGAAAAAAATTCCAGGAAACAGCGCAATTTGCGAGAAATTGTGCGGCGCCTTACCCCTTGATCTCCCGCGGGTCATCTGGTCGTGCCCAAGCCTCCCAAATTGGTGTCCCTGCTGTTTGACGCGTTTTTAGCTTCTTGTAGCTCTTTGAGAATTAATGAGCAAGTTGATTTTTTTGCTACAGTTATAGAAAATCTGACGGATATACTGTGTATACACTAATCATCATAACGCTGCACCACAAGCATCACAGCGTAAAGCCATCAACACAGTAAACTGTTGTTTAAAGCGCAAATCGTCAAACTTACTTTTAAAATCATGAAAATGTCATGAACACGACTGAAAAGCTAACTATAGTCTGTTTTTTATAAAATGCTTCCAAATAATGAATCTGGAGCAGCAAGTATCATTCAATGTTTTCAGCATTTCCTGCCCAGCCGTATGCCAAATGGAACTGAAAATTTGTGAAAAAACTCAACTAATTCTCGAAAATTTTCCAAGTAGAAAATTGAACAGTTGAAGCTTTATATACAGGAGTTTTAAGTCATATAATATTTGTGTCATTTTTCATGTTAGAAGCATTTTATAAAAAACAGACTATAATATATAAATAAGGCTTCCATTTACAAGCTTTATGAATTGGATAGAATTATAAGCAAATTATAAAATAAAATGACCGTTTTCAATGAAAATACAACGCGCATAGTGCACAAAAACAATTACAGTATGGAAACAAGGATAAAAATATTTTAATTTTTCGACAAGGATATCACTTGGATCTATCGTGAATTTCTTTTTGGGACTTCAAATTCTGAAAAAGTGTAGGATTAATGCATATGTCAAGCTTTTTCTCAATGTTAGCAAAATTATGCTCCTACAAGCAAAGAACCGTCAAACAAAATATATTTGATGAAGTAGGCCAAAGTTGGCACAACAGTTTTGTTTTTTGATAGCCCCATTTTTTGTCTGAGTTCTGAAAAAGCCTTTTCACAGCTGTCTACAGTTCTGTATAGATACAAAATATTATAAGAAATGAATTTAGTAAAATCGAGTTACTGATTTGAGTAACAAGTGAATTTCCTTACTTTATTAGCAGCATAATGGGGCTGAGATGTTGGGCTTTCATGATTGGAAGATGCAATTATTGTATAGACTTCATTCAATCTGCTCAATGCAACTTCCACAGCTCTCGGATTAATTGATAAACTTTGGCTGACAGGTTCCTTCATTAAAATTTTCATCGATTTTTCCACAACCTTGACAATTTTGTCTGTTGTTTCTGCTGATGAAATATCGACACATTCATTGGTCGATCTTTCTTCTGGCAATTCAAATTGTGGATAACATAGATTTTGTTGGTACAATTGCAAAGAATGGATACAGTGAATATGCTTGCAAGTATATCTAGCTACCAAAAAATCATGTCAATGCAAACTCAACATGATCTACATTTAAATTGACAGGCACTGATCACTGATTTTTCTAGAAATAAAATAAGTACACTAAACATGGGGAAAATGAATGAAAATGAGAAATGCAAATATTCAAAATTCTGTTGATTATTTTTTTCAGTACAAAACTGGTGCAATTTTTGTATAAACTGTATTAAAATAAAGTGCCTCACTTGACAATGTAAAAAATGTCTGAATCATTTTTCTCATTTGCTGATTTAACTTTAAACAAAACTTTCCATCAAAACATTGTACTCCTTGCAGATCAAGTTCTTCAGAATGCTTATGGCAGCCTACTACATAATGTAGACAAAATTCCATGAAATTCAATGGAATAATCAACAGGAGAGATTTCAGCATTTGAATCAGAAAAAGTCAATTATACGAAAATTTACTCTTTCTTAAGGGCCTTCAAAAATATTGTTGAGCTTTGTTCATTTTCTTGGTTGCACAAGAATCAAGCTACTGGCAATCCTCACCATGTATCATCCAATACCAAAACTGTGATAAGTAACAATTTCTTTCAATTAATGCTATACGTGGTATCCATACACACAATGTTTGATGCAAATTTTCGAAACAGTGACCTCTGGACAATCGTTTGCAGGCCTGAAATTAAAAAAATATATTTAATCAATTTTTACCAATGGATTATGACATAATGATAAAAATAGTTTTATTATTATCGAGAAGAGTAAACAGCTATAGTCTGTTTTTCTTGAAATGCTTCTAAATAATGAAAGTGGAAAGCAAGTAGTATTTCAGATTTTTACGATTCTCTGATTAACAGTGTTTCATTCAGGACTGGAAATTTGTGAGCATACTGACCTAACCTCTAACAATCTTTCGAGTAAAAAATTTTACTGGGAGCGCTCTGTGTAAACGATTTTGATGACAGAACTGATTTGTGTCACTTTTTTATTTGGAAGCATTTTATAAAAAACAGACTATAATTTGATGAAACTTGACTAAGAAAAAATATTGCTCATCAGAATGATAATAAGGCACAGCTCCAGCATTCTTCCTGACATTCTGCCCTAGACTTACCATTCATCTTCACAAAGTCGGCCAGGCTGTAGGCCAAAATCTCACCTGTTTTGCTGAATTGCTGGTTATCAAATGCTCATGTTTGGAAATTTTTTCAATACAATTATCATCCATATCAGCTGAAAAATCACACTGAATTTAGACTTCCAAAAATCCAAAAAGGTACTTTTTCCTAATTTTCTGAGTTTGGGGGTTTTGGGTATAGAGTTGACCAGGTTGGGTAGTGTAACGAATGGTTTATTCGTTGATATTCATTATTTCTCGTTTTAACTTCCTTGTACGATTTTCTGTAATGTCCAATCTATCGCTTTTCCATAACTAATGTTTCTAGTTTGATTCCATGTTTTGTGTTTACTCTATCGCTATAATTTTGCTATAATTAGCTATCTATCGGAGCTCGATCGTTCTAACGGGAATAATATTTACTTAGCTGTTTTACTGCTTATAAACCTTTGTCATAATGATAGATTAGGGGAGAGAGAGCTAGAGCCGATCTATCAGTGTGATTCGCCATAACTTTAGTTGCCTTACGCTATATTGTAACGGCTACTCAACGTCTACGATATTGGCTTTGTATTACGGCTACCCAATAAAAGCTTAATATATCGTTATCGTTATATGGGGGGTCATCAAAACTAATTATTCGAATTTTGTATGCCAATTACACGAGCAATGACATTGGACGAGGTACGTACTAATTTAGATTTGTTGCGGGAACAGGTTCGTCAGGAGCTAGGTATCCAGAATCAGCAGCTCAATGCACTCCAGACCCCGCGACCCAATCTTATTCGGTTTGAGCCAGATTTCTTTCATGGTCGGCCCACTGAAAATTTCGAGTCTTGGTTGAATCGGTTTAACTTAGTTGCACAAGCACAAAAATGGGATGAAACATATAAACGACTAGTTTTCCCAACCTTGTTGCGGGACGCAGCAGAAATAGTTTATAATAGTCTTAGTGACACCCAACGCACCCAACTTGATTTTCTAGCTCTTACAGAGCTTTTCCGACAAAGATTTCGGCCACCACATATTAGTGACATTCGATCCACAGAGCTTCATGCTCGCCGTCAAAAATCGTCTGAAAGCGTTACAGATTTCAGTATTGCCATACAAAAATTAGTTCTTGAATCATATCCAGGTTTGCCACCTGATGCTATAGATACGCTCTGTAAAAGATTCTTCATTAATGGATTAAACCAGGACTTACGCCCTGATGTGATGAAACGTAGCCCCACAACGTTTTCTGAAGCAGAAATTTTGGCTAGGCAGCTAGAAACCCAACTACTAATTGAATCACAGTTGAGAGATAGAGAAAATAAGGAATGGTCAGGTTGCCACCGGGTAAATACCATAAAAACCCAAAACAGTCGACCCAATAATTATCATAGTCCAGCAGGGAATCGACATGAGAAGACGGAGAAACAAACCTGTCATTATTGCAAAAAAGCAGGTCATTTTATTTCGGTATGTCGCAAAAGGCAAAGAGACATTCAAAATGGCACACACATGGCAGTTTCCATGGGTCAATCAGCATATAGAATGCCCAAATCCTCGCTTCCTAGAATTAAGCCTGGGAACCATAGTGTCCATGTTGCACAGCCTTTAGTCCAACCTGAGCGCACACCACCCAGTAGGGAACATCTCCTAGAACAGGAAGTTGAAAGCTTAAGGCGACAACTTGAACAGATGTCGCAAAATTTCTCACAAAATCCATCATTCAGTGTAACTGCACAACCTGCCTCCCCTGAGAAAGATATGGTATCTCAGTGTTCTGCACAGCTACCTACTTACAAATGTGGATCAGACATTGTGCTACAGTATCCCACTGACCAGAATGTGGACGATTTTCCAGTAGATATTCACAAGAGTAGCAGAACGAATAAAAAAAAGTCAACTTCTAAGAATAAGTTGCAGTCCAAGGCTAGGAACAAAGTATCAACTAGTGATAACAAAAATCCTTCCAGTATACGATGGTATGAAAAGTATACTCCCACCAAATCCCTCTCCCTTCAAGTGGGAATGATTGTAGGAATTATTATTATGGCAATAATATGCCCATTGACTGTTGGAGTAGAGCTTGATTTCTACCAATGTGGTCATGGCCGCAGCGGTCATCCAATCGCAATACCAAAGACAATGGATTGCAAAATGCCATCAAAGGAAGTGCCAAAGAAGGTCCAACTGAAGCTCTACCAGCCAAACCACAAACCAGCCACAATCGAAGCATGGAAATGCCGACTTCGCCAAAGAACAATCTGCACCAATGTTGGATTCTTCGGTGCAAAAGGAATCGTGTTGGATCAAATCAAAGAAAGGCCTCTTATCATGGGTGAATGTAAAGCCGTTATTGAAACCAAACATTATCGGGATCATCCCCTAGTCCCACTTGCTTCCAATGAATCCTGGACGACCAATCTTACGCTCGATGTTCGGTTTGAATGGTGTTGTCGAGATAAATGTTTCACTGTAGAGAATTTAATTCTGGAGAAAGGACAGATTGCCACCACTGATGGTCACACCTTATCAAGTGATCTTGGCAATATGGGATCATGTTATGCACCCAGCGGGTACTGTGACACCCAAGACGGAGTGATAGTATGGGATGCATCAAAGATAGTCTCTCCTTGCAAATATGTTGAACTACAGACATATTCAGCAGTTTATAGTGGCTCATTCTATGTTATTGATGCCATTCAGGGTGCATTCTCAATTCTCAATGTACCACTGAGTGAGATCAAAGGACGCCACTGCTTACCTGTTGATGCTGTCTTAACTCATCAAGGTGTAGCCCTAAAAATAATTAATAGGTACAGAACAAAACGAGCCTCCAATCCCTCTCGTCCCTCACGACCACAACCACCCAAACCAGTTGATCCAGTCAATGCTAAGCTACAGTACTTGGAAGCCAAAATATTGGCATTAGAAACAAATGATTTTCGTGAAGTGTGGTCAAACTTTTGCCACATGAACAACCGACAGATAAATATTATCCACCAGCTATTACAATTAGATGCAACCCTTGGAGCTCGAGTACTCCTCAACCGAAATGACATTCACGCCAAGTTTGCTGGAGAAGCTTTATTAGTATGGGAATGCAAAAAGTATACAGCATCTAAAATCTTCTGGGACTACCAAGTTAATGGAACATGCTATGAGCTCCTTCCTGTCCTTATTAACAACAAATTAATGTTTGCTACCCCAGGCAGTCACGATTTAGTTTCCACTTCACTTACCATAAATTGTAACCATCATATAAGTGGAATCTTTCAAAACACCCCACAGGATTGGAGAACAGAACGGGGACCTGTCCATGTAAGCATGCTCCCCGCAGAATTGTTGATGCATTCAGTGCCTAATGTAACTATATTCAATGCGCCAGCAATATTTTACGACCAATTAGAAGGCACCATTAATGGCCTGGGAATGTTCAAAAATTACATGAGTAAAGTGATGAAACTTCAGACACAAATGAACCAACTTATAGAATACAATTCCGCTTTGTCACTACATCCATCAGCTCTCAAAGAAATGATTGAAGGCGCTGGAAATGCTGCAAGTAAAATGATGCAGGTACCCAGTAAAAATCTTGAACATTTAATTGGTAGTGCCACAAAGGGAACTGCTGAATTAGCCAATACGCTGTTAGCTGGACCATTACAACTGATATTTAACCTAATAGTCACGGTTGCAGCACTACGCGGGATAGTTTTCATCATCTATCTAATAGTAAAATCAAAGCTTGGTTATTGCTTTCGATGTTTTTCAATGCCAAGATTTTTGAGGCACAAAAACCACAGAGTTGGAAACCAGAAAATACTTTTCAATGGTGCACGTGACACAGTAACAATCTCTGGTTATGAACCATTGAGAAATAATCAAATACCAAGACTCCTACCAGCAAATAGAGAAGCGTCCATTTCATACGTTGCTGATGGCAACTCTAACATAAAACAGCCATTGATATTTGTCACTGCTAGTGGTACTGGTACATTAGCCTTGATTGACACTGGAGCCACACTATCTTTGCTGAGTAAGAGCCATCTCCAAAAAATAAATCAGAACAATGTTTCCAAAAATCAACCCATCATCAATTTAATTGACCTGCCACTAGGTGCAACCTCTTTAACGGGTCACATTGTACAATTGGCTGGTCATGTACAGCTACCTATTGTAATTAACGATTTTCAAATAATGATGAAAGTTTTTGTAATGGACAACTGTCCTCAACAAATGATTTTGGGCAACGATTTTCTTGTCCAGGTAGGTGGTAAAATGACCATTGATATCATAAGAAAATGGGTTCGTTTTGATGTCGGGTCTCAGATTCCCTTAATTGAAGGCCTCAAATCCTGTCCAGCACAAAGGGAAATGCCAAAAGTAAAGAAAATGCCCATCCATTTAGCTGAATCGAAAATTGTACCACCTCGTAGTATTATCAAGTTAACTACACTACAAAAGGCCCCAAATTTGCCAGAACAAGTCAACCTTGTCTCACCTGCAGAAACTCTGATGCAACGAAATAATCTGATTATTAAAGAAATGCTGGTAACCCAGAATACACCTATTGAAGTCATCTGTCAAAACCCAACGGTAGCACCAGTAAAATTGTTCAAAAATACGACACTAGGGTATATAGAAACGTTTAGCCAGAGCAATGTTGTAAAAATGGAGTCCATCCTATTCATTGAAGATAAAGATATCAATAGCTCAGCTGAAAACCTCATTGAACAAAAGCTAAGAAACTGTCCAGCTAATCAATATGATATTATGAGCCAATTTTTAATCAATAATATGGACATTTTTGCCCTCTCTGATGCTGACCTCGGAAGAACTGATATAACGAAGCATAACATAGAAACCCATGATCATCCACCAATAAAACAACGACCTTATCGTGTCCCTTTTTCCCAAAGAAAAATCATTGATGATAATGTACAGGATCTTTTGAGTAGGAAACTCATACAACCATCAACCAGCCCATGGTCAAGTCCTGTAGTACCTGTCAAAAAGAAAGATGGATCTATAAGATTCTGTGTCGACTACCGTAAGCTCAATGACATCACAAAGAAAGATGTGTTTCCGCTACCTCGTATTGATGATATACTTGACACTGTAGGGAAATCTAAATACTTTTCCACATTGGATCTTGCCTCAGGCTACTGGCAGGTGGAAGTAGATGAAACAGATCGTGAAAAAACGGCATTCACAACCTATTCAGGATTATACGAATTCAATGTTATGCCATTTGGACTTTGCAATGCCCCAGCGACATTCCAAAGAACCATGAACAAAGTTTTGGCTGGCCTCGAATGGAAAAACTGTTTTGTTTACCTGGATGACATTTTGGTCTGCACAGAGACAGTCGAGAAGCATAAAGAAGTGCTTGAAGAAGTTTTTAAACGGCTGCGATTGGCAAATCTCAAGTTGAAGTTGAAAAAATGTCAATTTTTGCAGGAGGAGGTCAGTTTCCTCGGATATAAAGTCACTGCTATGGGCTTGAAAGCCGATGATTCAAAGATTAAAGCTGTCAAGGAGTTTCCACAGCCAAAGGATACAACACAGCTAAAATCCTTTCTAGGACTAGCATCCTTCTATAGAAAATTCATTCCCAGTTTTGCAGATATTGCTCACCCTCTTCACAAACTTCTCCGTAAAGCCGTACTATTCCATTGGACAGATTCTTGTGAGCAAGCTTTCCAACAACTCAAGCAGGCACTAATTACAGCTCCCGTACTAGCTTACCCTGACTATACTAAACCCTTCATCATCAAAACTGATGCAAGTAAAGATGCTCTAGGAGCAGTACTTGCTCAAATTCACAATGATAATGAAAAGCCAATTGCATACATCAGCCGAGCATTAAGCAAGCATGAAAAGAACTATGCTGTAATTGAACTAGAGGCACTCGCTATTGTCTGGGCAATAAAGACCCTCCGACCTTACATTTATGGTCAGGAATGCATCCTTGTCACGGATCATGCACCACTGCAGTACATTTACAAGAATCCATCTACCAGCTCGAGATTGACAAGATGGAAGATGGCGCTGTTGGAATATAATATCTCCATTAAATACAAACCAGGAAAGAATAACAATGATGCAGATGCCCTGTCTCGTATCAGAATGGATGATGGAAAAATAAATATGATACAAGGAATCGAAGAAGAAGATGATAGTTCAAATGAAGAAGATGACAGTGGAAGTCACAACCTGGTTGCCCAAGCACAAAGAACTGATAGATTTTGCAAATGGATAATTGATTATCTCGGGAAAGCATACATTGATCCTACAATGTCTGCTGAAGATATCCAGTTCTTATCAGCTGAAGCCTCTCATTATATGATTTTGGACAATCTACTGTATCGTAGAGGTAACAAAGATAACCGATCACCTCGTATAGTAGTCCCACAGTCCCTGACAACAAAAATATTCAAATTGTACCATGAAGACAAGTTTAGTGGTCATTTAGGATTTATGAAAACGCTCGCCAAAATTTCCAAAAGATTCTATTGGCACAACCTGAATAGCGACATTCATAAGATGTGCAAGGAGTGTGTAAAATGCTTCTCCTACAAGCAACCGAATCAAAAGACAAAAGTTCCAATGCAATCCATATTGATCCCTGGGAATCCCTTTTCCATGATTGCAGTCGATGTTATGGGTCCCTTGCCTCTCACAGAGCGTGGTAACAAATATCTTGTTGTTTTCATGGACTACTTTACTAAGTGGCCCGAGGTATTTGCAGTGAATAATGTCACAGCAGAGATAACAGCGAGACTTTTTGTAGAAAATATAGTTTGTCGCTTTGGTAGTCCACATCAAATCCTCTCTGACTGTGGTACAAATTTTACATCGAAGTTATTTCGAGAAATAGCACGACTTTGCGAAACGGAACAGAAACTAACAACACCGTACCACCCCCAAAGTGATGGTATGGTAGAGCGTTTCAATCGCACACTGACAAATATGCTGAAAATGTATGTCTCTACAACCCATGATAATTGGGATGCTCACTTACCGTATGCCCTTTTCGCCTATCGCACATCAGTCCATGAATCCACCAAGGAAACACCCTTCTACTTACTATATGGACGTGATGCCCGGATTCCTGCAGATGAAAACTTTGCAGTATACCGAAGCCCCTATGTTGAGAGCTTTTCATCATACAAAGAAGAGCTTCAAGATCGACTGACTGTGGCATGGCAAATAGCATCAGAGCACATACAACAAGCACAATGACTGCAGAAAACCCAATATGATAAAACAGTCAAGATTGTGATCTTCAAGAAAGGAGATATAGTTTATTTGCATAATCCGACAGTAAAGCAGGGGAAGTGCCCCAAGTATACCGTATATTGGTATGGACCATATCGAATCATGAAGATGGACCCACCCAATGCCCACATACGACTCATAACAAAGCCAGATAGTCGCCTCGAAGTTGTTCATGTCAATCGATTACGACTATTCACGACAGAGACCAAGCCTTTGTGAAATTGTGTATTTCGGTGTAGGTTTTTCTTAAGGGGTGAGGTGTAACGAATGGTTTATTCGTTGATATTCATTATTTCTCGTTTTAACTTCCTTGTACGATTTTCTGTAATGTCCAATCTATCGCTTTTCCATAACTAATGTTTCTAGTTTGATTCCATGTTTTGTGTTTACTCTATCGCTATAATTTTGCTATAATTAGCTATCTATCGGAGCTCGATCGTTCTAACGGGAATAATATTTACTTAGCTGTTTTACTGCTTATAAACCTTTGTCATAATGATAGATTAGGGGAGAGAGAGCTAGAGCCGATCTATCAGTGTGATTCGCCATAACTTTAGTTGCCTTACGCTATATTGTAACGGCTACTCAACGTCTACGATATTGGCTTTGTATTACGGCTACCCAATAAAAGCTTAATATATCGTTATCGTTATAGTAGCAGACATGCACGGCAAAAATTTTCCAGGAGGGAGGGTCCATGGACTTTTTTCCCAGGGGGTAGGGGTTTGGGTGAGCAAAAAAAACAAAAAAAGTTCTACAAGCCTGTTTTTCATACAAAATATTCACAAAAATTATGAAAAATGCTGTCTTGAAAAAAGTTCAGGGGGATGTTTTGACGATTTTTTTTGCCCAGGGCGGGTGGCCAGGATCTCAGGTATGGGGGTTTACCCCCCCCTACCTCCTACCCTGTGTGCATGTATGTTGGGTAGGTCGCCCCAATCCACTCCAAATTACAGGTATGTGTCTATTGCAATGATTCATTTCCCAGCATTTTAGTATATAAAAATTTGAAAATTTTTATACTCTAAAACAATGAAAAACAAAATTGCTATCTATTAGTATGATTTTAATTTACATTTAAATGTAGTGAAAATTCATTTTCCAGCATTTTAGAATGCAAAAACCAGAAAATTGAAACAATAAACACATGAAGAGTTTGGTTCTCATGTGCAAAGAATCTTTGAGGGAAAAATTGGTGTGCAGCTTGATTATCAGAGTGTAATGATAGGTGATAGATGTATATACCACTTTGTTTAGTTTGAATAGATGATTTTATTCATAGTTTAGTTTAGTACCAATTCAAAAAAAATTTCGATCATGAGTAGACTAAATTGTCTGTTTTAACTATCTATTTTTGGAGATTTTTGAAATGGAATAAAATGAAATAAAAAATATGTATTGCTGTTACACAAAACAAAATGAAAAGAGAAATGCAATATAAAATACATAATATAATGTCGTCAGGGTTGCCCAAAACCAAACTTTAGAAATTTTAGCTTTTTGGTTATTGGGTTTTTTAGTGTTTCTTATGGTTTTTTGATGATTTTTTTGGTTTTTCTATGGTTTCTTGGTGTTTTTTTCTGGTTCAATTCTTCAAAATGTTCGGTACATCAAAATAACTATGTAAAAAACTGCTGGAAGCTCCCTCTATCGTCTAAGATTAGTTAGGGAGACTTGAATTGGCATCTAGAAGTATTAATCTTATCGGAAGTGTCGTTATTTTATGCTATAGGAGTCATTATTATGCCCTTGGATAGTTTGCTGGAGAATTTGTTTCACAATGCTCATCAATTAGACTTCAATCAAACTCTAAAACTTCAATTCTTATTCAATTTCAATGAATTAATTGCTCTAAAAATGTTAGAATGATTGGAACAGACCATTATAATTCACTATGGGCATTATAAAGCGAAAAAACGACTTGGGGGAAAAAAATTTCAACCCTTTTCAAGGCCGGCGGAAAAAAATAATGCCTGAAATTTTTCAGGGCTCCATTTTCCGATGAACATACTTTATCCCGTTTCAACCCCAAGTTTTATTTCATTCCCAGCATACCTGTAAAACCTCCGACCAGCTGGTGGTGGGGGGGGGGTAAATCCAAAATTTGAGGGCAAGGGGTCGAAAAAAGTTGAAATTTTTCCCAAAAAAGGCCAAAAAATATACACTTTTTTGCAAATTTTTCTAATTTTTTCCAAACTGGGGTGGGGGGATGGGGTTGGGTGATGTTGGGTACATGGTTGGCCAAGTTGGGGGGGGGGGGGTCCCCCCCAACCCCCACAAGTACAGGTATGATTCCCAGATGAAACCCGAAGCACAGAGGACTTTTGCTCAGCACCGCCATTGCAGATTTTTTGGAATCAATACTCCAGACAATGTTCTAGTTCAGATTCGAATTTGGAAATGAAGTTTAAAAGTTTGTTATATGGGATCTAGAAAATTGAAGTTACTGTATTGATGGCTTTACGCTGTGACGCTTGTCGCTGCACCAGGCTGCAGCTGCACTAATAACCAGCGTGTTTTATTTGTGCACGGACATTTGTGCCAATTGGCACAAGAGGCCAAAAAAATTTGTGCCAATGGCACACAAAATTTTTTTTCTATTAGAAACATACTGAAAACTGCGGAAAAGTTTTAGGCCAAAAATTTTGATGGAAATTGGAAAGTTAACGTTTTACACATTACTTTTTTGTAAAAATCGTTTCTTTTTAGTAAAAACCTATTTTTCAGTTAACCATGTCAGTTAGATAAGAAAAAACTGTGCGGGAAAATAGTTCACGACGACTCAAAAAGGAATGGATGCTGAGAAAATTGAAATAACTCTAGAATCTGAATTGTTCAGGAAATTCAAACTGATTCAATTTTTGACTACGAATATGAAAATCTTTAGGTAAGATATATTTAACAACAATGTTCAGACTATTAGAGAAAATAAAGTCGAATATTGTGTAAATTTTCGATCGAAACATTGTACCATTACCCACGATATCGATTATTCTATTTGAATCAATCAAACACAAAAAGTGAGAATTTCAGTTTTAAATCCGAATTTGACTGAATGAACAGAGAATATTCAGAATTTCTTTTCATCCATCAGTCGTTGACATTGACAGCCTATAGAGTTTGCTGCAACGATACTAATACACTGTTCGAAGAGGAATCGTTCGCGTTCGGGTCAAATATCAGGGTTGGCAAAAACCAAACTTTTGAAATTTCGACTTTTTGGTTTTTTGGTTTTTTAGTGGTTTTTTATGGTTTTTTAATGTTTTTTTTGGTTTTTCTATGGTTTTTTAGTGGTTTTTTTCTGGTTTAATTCTTCAGTATGTTTGGTACATCAAAATAACTATGTAAAAAACTGCTAGAAGCTCCCTGTATCATCTAAGACTAGTTAGGGAGCCTTAAAATGACAGCTAGAAGTATTAATCTTATCGGAAGTGTCATTATTTTATGCTATAGGAAATCCCTATTATAGCAATAGGAATACAGTAATAGTGAGCACATAAGAAAGGAACCATTAGTGAAGAACATAAGAAAAGTAAAAATGGAACAGAGCATGCGATATGTAAGGGGCAAATTCAAGAAAAAGAAGAAAAATTACAAATAAAGAGAAATATACAATACACAATGTAAGTAATCAAAACTCAAAAGAAATCAATTACAGAATTGTTTCAATGCATCACATATATACATATTCACAGAAAAGTTGAAATGACACAATACCGTTTTCGATAAGAGGGTTTTAAATTGATAGATTACTACATATATGTTATTGATATTACGAATATAGTTGAAGGTCACTCATAGACATTTCAGATGTTTCCAAATTTTTGCTTTTCAAACCTGTCTGCGAGCTATAACTACAGCAAATGGGTCTTATTATATATACTATTCTCGCTTGCATGATAGATATACATATTTTTGCACAATTTTTTCTACTTAGTAGCGACGTCAAGTCACATAAAAATCAGCCACTCAAAAGCTCTTCTCTTTGTTAACCTACAGTATGCTTAACTGATCTGTATAAAATTTTATTTTTGTTGTCTCATTTATATTTTGAAATTTCGAGCTAAGAAAATTGAAAAGCTTACCGTTACAATAAATTCAGGATATTAAACTCAATCATATTTTATAACATTTTGATGATGATATGGATCAATGGATGTTACCCCGTATGGTCGAAGAAGTACACTCCACGAAAGATTTAGCATCTACTTTTTTGTGAGCAAATTATAGCAAAATTGACTCATGTACTAAACGTGTGCTTGCAAGATGGATACAAAGGATATCGATTGATTTATATTACATCTTTTGAGTACGAAATGTATCATAAAAATACGACTTTTTTCTACTTTGTAGTGAAGTCAATTCAACTAATTTAATTGTTTTGTTGATTTAGATAGACACCTATACATGTCTAGAAGATCGACTAATGTGAAAAAACAGTTTTCCAATAATTTTGGAAAAAAAACCAAAAAACCAGAGATTTTCCAATTTTTTGGTTTTTTTTAAAAAACCAAAAAAACCAAAAACCAAAAAACCAAAGCCTTGCCAACCCTGTCAAATATACGAATAGAAAATATTATATTCGTTGACTCAGCGCGAAGCGCCGAAATTTTTTACATTTTCAGCCCCGAAGACGTCTAAAAATCAAGGAAATTTAATGTTTGACCAGCCAAAAATGTTGTGCCAATTGGCACAAACGCGCAAAATTTTTTGTGCCATTCCAAATTTTTTTGTGCCAAAAACCATGTTTTGGCACAAAAAAAAACACTGTACCCAACCACCGTTTTTTTTCCTCGAAGATTTTTCCCACATGAGAACCGGACCCAGAATTTTTTTCCTCATTTTTCAAAAATTTTCCTTATTTTAAAAAACGTTTATAATGTGGCTACGGATGCTTTTTTATGCATTTTAAAAGCATACCCAAGCATTTTGTTGTATTTGGAGTCAGAAAACCTGCGAAAATGAGGAAAAAATTGAGAAAATTCTGGTTATGTTTGTTAAAAATGAGCTCATGAAGAATATATGGGTGTTCTACAGGAGCAGGTAAAGCATGTTAATGATAGAGTTCTCAGGAATTTATCCGCTCTATTGACATTTCGGTGGTTCCGATTAGAATCCTCCACAGCGTTTTTTTGTGCACGGACATTTGTGCCAATTGGCACAAACGGCCAAAAAAATTTGTGTCAATAGCACAAAAAAAATTTTTCTACTGGAAACATGCGAAAAAGTTTTATGCCAAAAGTTTGATGAAAAGTTAACGTTTAAAACGCATTAATTTTTTGGAAAAATCGTGCTCCTAAACCTATTTGCCAGCCAAACCATTTCAGTCAGATAAGAAAGAACTGTGCAAGAAAATATTTCACGACAACTCTAAAAGAAATGGCATGCTGACAAAATTTAAATAACTCTAAAATTGTTCAGGAAGTTCAAATTGATTCACTTCGACTTACGACGAATATGAATTATCGATACATTTAGCAACACTGTAAAGACTAGGGAAAATTAAGTTAAAAATTGTGTAAATTTTCGGCCGAAATATTGTACCATTACCAACGATATCGATTTTTCTATTGGAATCAATCAAACACAAAAAGTAAGAATTTCAGTTTTGAACCCGAATTTGACTGAATTAAAAGAGAATATTCAGAATTTCTTCTCATTCATCCATCAGTCATTGAAAGCCTATAAAATGTGCTGCAACGATACTAATACACTGTTCGGAGAGAAATCGTTCGCGTTCGAGCGGGTCAAATATAGGAATAGGAAATACTATGTTCAATGACTCGGCGCGAAGCGCCGAAATTTTTTGTATTTTCAGCCTCTAAAACGTCTAAAAATCAAAGAAATTTAATGTTTGCCTAGCCCATTTTATGCCAATTGGCACAAACGCTCAAAATTTTTTGTGCCATTCCAAATTTTTTTGTGCCAAAAACCATGTTTTGGCACAAAAAAAACACTGATCATCCTGCGTTTTTTTTGTGCACGGACATTTGTGCCAATTGGCACAAAGGGCCAAAAAAATTTGTGCCAGTGGCACAAAAAATTTTTTCCAGCCTAAAAACATACTGAAAACTTTAAAAAAGTTTTATGCCAAAAATTTGATAAAAACATAACTAAAGCTTACTTTTGCCGCACAAATTTGCATAAAAAATCGTGCCAACTCTATTTTATCTTATGTACGTCAGTGCGGTAAGAAAAACTGATCAAGAAAGCAGTTTATACGATTCGGAAAGAAATCAGATGCTGCGAGA
The DNA here is from genome assembly GCA_963922205.1 of Romanomermis culicivorax. NCBI lineage: Eukaryota > Metazoa > Nematoda > Enoplea > Mermithida > Mermithidae > Romanomermis > Romanomermis culicivorax. The sequence goes on along the minus strand of CAWUHX010000072.1, from coordinate 253,860 downwards.
ATTCAGATATTTTTATACAATTTTTCAGACATTTTATATTTTTCTTTAATTTTCGGCTACGGATTTCTTCTTAACACCGATGTAAATAAATTAAGGATGTCCATAATGATTTTTCCTGAAAAAAAGTAGAACGGAAGTCACGTCGCGTAAATTTTTGGTTGAAAAATTGTGCCAACAGAATAAATTTTTCTGTTCGAATCAAACAGATATAAATTTCGGTTTCCAATCACAGTGAATGAACAGTGGACGTTAACTAATTCATTTTTCAATCATTGACAACCTCAAAGTTTGTTACGATCATACAAATCTACTATTCGAATACAATTCTTTCATATTCCTGACACTTGACTAATATTACACTTAAGTAATTGACCCGGCGCGGGGCGCCGAGAAAATTTTGCGTTTTCAGCCCCTAAAATGACTAAAAATCAAACAAATTCGGCATTCGACTAGTCAAAAAATTTGTGCCAATTGGCACAAACGCCCAAAATTTTTTGCGCCATTCCAAATTTTTTTGTGCCAAAAATCATGTTTTGGCACAAAAAAAACACTGTGGAATCATCTAATTTTATTTAGCTCTTGGTCCGGCGCAGAGCGCCGAATTTTTTTTTTTGAATTTTCACTTTCTAAAACGCTGGAAAATGAACCTTCACAACGTTGAGAAATAAATTAAAATCAAACTGATGAACTGTAATCTGTTTCCCATTCCGGCGCGAAGCGCCGGAAAAATTTTCGGGTTTTTATATTCTAAAACGCTAGAAAATAAAACTCTTCAACAGATATTCATGAATAGAAGTTCTAAAATCGCAGTCTAGAATGATGTCTCCATTTTTCATCTTCAATAAACGCAAAAGTCCAGGCTGCAAACGTTTAAAAAATTCCAAGCATCGAGAGGAAAAATTGAGAGAATTGATGAAAAATCTCAATTTTGGGCGACATAATAAACTGTCAACGAATGAAACGAGCTAACTTGATTGATGGAAACTGTTGAACATTAATTAGTGAGTCGAAGTAGATATGCTAACGGCCGCGCCTGATAGAAAATAGTTAAGATGATACCCATGACCGGCGCGAAGCGCCGGAAAATTTTTAGATTTTGACCCTTTTAAGTCCACCAAAACGCATGTTTTCGGTTTTGAATTCCCCAAAATTTTTTCCTCAATGAGAACCATACCCGAAATTTTTTTCCTCATTTCGAAATTTTTTTCCTCAAAACACCCGATTTGAGAAAAAAACGGTGTACCCAACTCATATACAATAATTAGGCTGAAGGCCGGGAACCGACTTATAAAATTTAGCCGCAGTTTTCAGTATGTTTCTGGTGGAAAAAAATTTTTGTGCCATGGTACAAATTTTTTTGGCTTCGTGCCAATTAGCACAAATGTCGGTGCACAAAAAAACACTGGATTATAGCGTTTTTTGCGCAGGGAAATCCACGTGGCATGGCCGTAGAAACCGGCTTTATTGCTTGGTCAGTTTGTATCACTATTTCTTTCGCCAAATCGGTGTTGTTAGCGAACAAAATTTGGAAATGACGAAAAAATTTTTGGGATTTGAAGTCAGAAAGGGAACGTGGATTCAGATCAGATCACCACAGTTTTTTTCCTCAATCGACCATTTTTGAGAATCTTTTTTTGAAATTGAGACACATTTTTTGTGCTCAGGCACCATTTTGAGGAAAATTTTTTTGATGGTTTCCTGTCTGGAAATGCATTTTACGCGTTACAAAAGTGAAAATTGTTGAAATTTTCCGGCGCTTCGCGCTGGATTTACATTTTAAAATAATTTTTCTATATTATTCAATGCACGGTTAGAAAATGTCATTCTAGCTAATGCTTATAGCTATTAATTATCAAGATATTATGGATAAATGTTTGATCCTGTGTCGTTTTTTTCAGAACTTGACAGGAAGCAAGATTTCTCTCGGTTATTTTCCCAAAGCCTTTTTGCGGTCTTCAAAAAGATTTTGACATTTGTGTGATAAGAACATTTTGAGTCCAAGTGGAAATTCTTGCTGGTTGAAGAATCAAAATTTTCGGTTGCTTTCCTAGTTTTTGCATTGTAGTCTGCCCGACTGAAAATTCATTGAATTCACTGAAAAATTAAACCTTCTGTTTAGGAAATAAAAGTTAAAATGGGTTCATTTTCCAGCGTTCTAGAATATCAATATACCAAAAAAAAATTTCGGCGCTGGGCGCCGAACAAGTTACTCATACCAATCTTATTCTCTCTTCAAAACTCAGAAAATTTGGTTTCAAAAGCCTAAAACTGACGCGAATCGAATGAAATAGAACAAAACTAGCTTTTTGTGGTTTTTCCCATAAAATTAAGCTAATTTATTGATTTTAGAGTGAACAATTAAAAATTTTTTTCTGCAAACAATATTTTCCTCAAGTTGCACATTGGAACCTGGCTCTCGCAGAAAAAAGCCCTGTGGTCAAGTTCATACCTTTATGTCAGATTGTCAGCTGTTCAGAATCAGTTTTGAAATTTTATTTTTTATTTTTATCTTTTTATGAAAGTTTACTGCTTGATTTACTTTTTATGTCAAAATTAGGTTGTTTTATGTCGTCAAGGAAATATAAGAAGTAAAGGTTATGCCGTTGAATTATTCTCTTACTTGGCTCATGTAAACTCACTTAAATATTTATTCACAAGCAGGTCATCATAACTCGAGTCTTTTTGCAAAAAAATGGGCACATATGGAGTTTACGGGGTACGGAATTTTTTTTCCCAAATTTTTTAGAATTTGCATATTTCAGACTAAACTGATGGCGATCAGTTTAGTCTGAAATGTTAGCACTTTTCCATAAAATCGAATATTTCAACTGCAAACAGGGTGTCCTGTGACAAAAATTTTTTCCTGAAATTTGCATATTTGTGACTAATGGGCAAATCGATGATGCTGATTACGAGTATGCCAGTAGTATTGCATGTAATCAAACATATTGATTAAAAAACATTAACGGTGAGGTTTACATTTTTATCAACGTTACCGTTTATTGCGTAAAAAATTGTTCACACTTTGCACAATACATAATAGTCAAAAACTAACATTGAGTCAGTGCTGTGTGTATTATCTGGACGCTTTTCTTGTTAAATTTTTAATATGGCCAATATTATTCGTTCATTTCCCGATATTTCTGATTTTCGGCTCAAAAATTTCAATGCTAACAAATTACTTAGCTCAGTTCCTTTGGCGCCAACGTTTTTCGAATAATCCGTTTTATTATCTTGTTGAACATATTCGCTTGGTTTACCCCGAAGCCGCGATTCAAGGGTTATATACGTTATTTTACTGTTTCAGTATTGAAACTGCAGGTTGATGAAAATGTAGACATGTCAGTGGATGTTTTCTGATCGATGTATCTGATTGCATGAAATACTATTCGCATATTCGTAATCAGCAGACAACCCCATAGGGAGGTGTATGAGGTGGGTATTACCCCGACCTAAAGTCCTAAAAATTGATCACTGGGTGCCTTATTTGAGACAAAATGCAGTGTTTAGTAGACATTTGACTACGCTACCCTCGCGAAATTTCAACTTTACCCCTACCTGGAAAATCTGACCTTGGGGATCTATGGTAAAATTTTGTCAAGGGACACCGTTTTTTCAGTCAAAATATTCGATTTTATAGAAAACTACTGACTTATTCATAATCAGCGTCATCATTTTAGTGAGAAATATGCAGATTTGGGAAAATTTTGGAAAAAAAATTCCGTACCCTCTAAACTCCATAAGTGCCAAAAAATGTCGGTTTTTTGACGGAATAAGATGCAAGTTAATGAGGAACGTTCAAAAAACACATCAGAAATGATTTTGAGCTATTTTTAAGCAAGGAAACTGGAAAAATTGATTTTTCCTCATGAGGAAAAATTTTTTCCGACAATTATCGACAAAACTCTTAGGAATAAAAGAGATGAGGTAGTTCATTTGATGGAAACTTGAAAAAATTTTTTTTTTGCCGAAAATTTTTGGAATTTTTTTCGAAAATTTTCGACAAAACTCTTAGAAATAAAAAAGAAGATGAGGTTGTTCAATTGATAGAAACTGTTGAAGGTTAAGTAGTGAGTAGAAGTAGAGAGATATGCTAACGGCCGCTCCTGATAAAAAACAATGACTATTATACTGATCACCGGAGCGAAGCGCCGGAAAATTTCAACATTCTGAGTTTCTAAAGGTTACCAAAATATGTACATCTTTTCGGTTTTGAACTCCATGATTTTTTTTCTACAATGCGAACCATGCTCAAAGCTTTTTCCTCAGTTTTAAATTTTTTTCTTCAAATGACCCTATTTGAGCAAAGAACAAAAGAACGGTGTTTTGTCCTATTTGAGGAACCTATTCCTATTTGAGGAAAGAACGGTGGTTGTAGCTAATAATGTTGTGAGATTTATTGTTCTGATCGAAGGACAGCTAAACCATAATACCAGTGAAAAATTCGAAAATTCTGTTAACTTCGTGTTGCTTCTCATTCTCAAGTTCACATTACACTACACAGTTCTGCGGTGTCGTGCGTAACAATTAGATTAGTTGAGTAACACTGCCAAAAGAAGAAAGCAAATCTGTATTCACAATCTACTCGATTTATTTTCCGATCTTTTGTCATATACAAGTTTTCAATTCAATTCAAACCATACATGTAACGGAGCCCCGAGGTCTGGGAAGGTCAAGCGACTTTTTTGGGGCCCCGATCCACCGATCCCCCAAAATTTTAGGGGGTAGTCCCTGAAGGGAAAAAATTCGATTTTTTAACAAAAAAAGTCCGAAAAAACGGTTTAAAAATAGTAATTTTTATCTAAAAACTCAACGTATTCATGACGTGAAGTGCTGAGAAAATTGGCATTTTTCAGTATTTTTCTGGCCGAAAGTATGGGGATCGCTATGTATGACTATCATATGGCCAGTCGTAGGATTCTCAAGTCTTGTGGTATGACCATACATGTTATTGGGGGGAAGTGCTATGGGAACCCCCCCCCCAGAAATCGTTGACCATATGGCTAGCCATTGAGCGACCGCCCCCCAGGATTTTCCAATCCAATGGCTAGCCATATGGTAGCCGTTGGGACCCCATACTTTTGGTCGGAAAAATACTGAAAAATGTCAATTTTTTGATTAAAAATGTCAATTTTTGAACGAAAAATGGTAAAAAATGTGAATTTTCTTGGCGCTTCACGCCATGGATTTATTTTTTCGGTCATGTTAGGGAAAAATTACTATTTTTTGAACTATTTTTGGGACTTTTTTCGTGAAAAAATCGATTTTTTTCCTTGAGAGACTCCTCCCCCCAAAATTTTGATAGTTACTGACCCCAGCCCCAAAAAAGTCGCCCGACCCCCCCCCAGACCTCGGGACTCCGTTACATGTATGGGTATGACCACCCAATGGCTGGTGATGTAGCCAACGATTTCTGGGGTGGGGGTTCTTATGACACTTCCTCCCAATTACATGTATGGTTCAAACCCCAGGCCTGTGGCCAGAAATTTTTTCGGGGGGGGGGGGGGGGCACCCATTTTTTCACTTTGTAAAATTGGCATTTCGGACTTGACTTTTTCTCGAAAAAAAACCAAAAGAAAAAACCTTTGCCTTTTTTAACATTCGAAACATTTGGGGGGGCCGTGGCCCCCAACCCCCCCTCCTCTCCTGCAGGCCTGATTCAAACCATACATGTAATTGGAGGGGGAAGTGCTATAGTTTTTGGGACTTTCTTGGTGAAAAAATCGATTTTTTTCCCTTCAGTGACCGCTCCCCCTAAAATTTTGACAATCGCTGACCCTCGGCCCCAAAAAAGTCGCCCGACGCTCCCCCCCCCACCGACCTCGGGGCGGGGCGCCGTTACAGGTATGATTCAAACGGAAGCTGAATATTTTTCCAAACAAACGGCACGAATTTTTTGGTCCTCGACAATGTGGTACAATATTCGTGCATATCAAAGTTTCGCTACGTTATTTTACCCGTTGTAGCAAACAAATTTTTTGACACCATATTTCAGTAAAAAATTGAACTATGGCACTAAAAATGATGTTTTTACGTACCATATCGATAAGATCTTTCCACGGCACTCATTTTATCGCATTTTGAGAAAAACGTTTTATCATCGGCACACAGAGAGCCCGATTTTCGGTTGCAAACAAAATAAATTAGTCGTATCGTGGGAAAGTCGATTCCACATAATTCCGCTGAGCTGATGTCAGAAGCAATGTTTATCTATGCTCCTTAAGCCTGGTGAAATTTTGAGATTTTTAGTCTCTGAAGCAGGGCTTTTTTCCGCACCGGTCGTTCCGCGTCTTGCGGAAATCGGCCAGAAAAATTTCCGCACCACCATTAAAGACCACGAAAAACATTAAAAAGTTTCCGTTCCATGGAAAACTCTCCAAAAATTTTCCGCACGACTACAAAAAAAAAATCCGCACTGTGCGGAAAAAAATTCCTACTCTGAAGACACGAAAACACGTTTTCCATGCATTAAAAAACTTTCTCCTTTCCTTCACAAAGCGTGCGCCCCTATCCCCGCACTACGGACGTCTTTATCATCAATCGTTATTTCGTTCAGTCGCTCCGAGTTCACTTGTTTTTCAGTCGGAAACTCTTCTAAAGCCGTATTACGAAAAATGACAGCTTATGACGTTAGTCCGCTTTTGACAGGTAATTCTTTGTTCTACAAGATGCGCAAGCTGTCGAAAATTAGAATCATATTTTTTGTGCTCTCAGTTCATAAGAAAATGTTAGAAGTTATTGCTGGTTGAAGAATCAAATTTTTTGGTTGTTTGCCCATTTTCAGTCCGAAATTGATATGATTTTTTTTGTTTTGCGTGAATCTGTGAAAAAATTTTTTAATGATCAAATGCTATAAATTGAAAAGTGAAAAAATTAATATTGTCAAAATGCCTCGCAGGAAGCTTTTACAGTTAGATTTTTCAATCGAAAATTTTCAAAGACTGGTTGAGTATATATGCTCACGAAATTCTTGGTTTAGCCGAAAATCGTAAAAATATGAAATAGTACTTACTTTTCACACAGACATGTACGGCAAGAATTTTCCAGGGGGGGGGGTGGTCAGTGAGAAAAAACAAAAAAACGACTCCATAATCGTTATCATCAAATGTTATATTCGGAAGTTAGCAAAAGATTTGTCGCCGAGATTTTTTCAGGCTAGGCGAGGTCAGGTATCGGGGTTTACCCCTACCCCCTATGTGCATCTATGTTTTCATTTATTATTTAGAAGCATTTGAAGACAAATAGACTAGCTGATTGAAGGCACTTTCTAGTTGATTGAAAATCGCACTTTGTCCAAGCCTGTGCAACTACTATCGAGTCAGCTTGCGGTTAATCGATAAGTTGGTTCAAAAGTCATTCTTATGTAGTTCTGTTTATCTTTAGATCTGTACCAAATCACGATGAGCTATGCTTATTTCAAAGCTAACAAACATAACGATTTTGCGGTTTTCGATTTATTCTTCAGGAAGAACCCGTTCAAGGTAAGATCTTTCGTAAATTTGTTTTTATCTAATCTTACTTGAAGGCGTTTATTTTGAGGGTGAATTTACGATATTTTGTGGTTTGGGCGAATGCTTGCAATTCCTTAAAAATTTCAAGTTTACCCATGATGGTAAAGTATATATCAAAATGTTTTGTACATTTGCTAAGCGTTCAAAATTGTCAATACTTTCCTTTTTGTTTGAAAAATATCGTAAAATTTATCGTGTTTTTCTACTCCGATGATGATATTGTGGACACAGCATTCCATACACCTGAATGCGGGATCCGAGAGAGGCGTAGGCTGGTAGGCGGTTGCGACCGCTTCCTTGGAAGGTTGACCAAAGAATATTTTGCTTGGTATTGCAGAAAATGCATTTTTGCACATTAAAAAGTGATGAAAATCAAAAATTTTCCGGCGTTCCACTCCAGAATCGATCAAAAATTGTCATTTTCATCACTTTTCTATGTTGAAGCGTAAAAAATGTTGCTTTTATCACGTGTAGTGTGTATTTGGACGAAATAGTAAAGGAAAATAGCAAATAGAGAAAGTTTTGACATTTTCAGTCGAAAAATGGGAAAGGAAATTATTCCGCCCTCTTTAAATAGCTTTTCCCTACACCACTGAAAAGGTCACATGATTTTACGCTGTAACATAAGAAACGGGTGCGAAACTTGTGTGCAAGCCTGCAGACAATGGGGATTGGTGTGTTTGAAAAAGTTTTAAAAAAGCAAAGGTAAACTTTGGTTTTCTTCTTCAAGAAAAAGTCAAGTCAAAAATTCCAATTTTATAGTGAATTGAGTGAGAAAAAAATGTGTGCCCCCCCGTGGAAGAAGTCCTGCATACAGGCTACAACGTGTAAGAAATTTTCTATTACTCATAAAGATCCACATACCATAAATGAAGTTCTGCATCGCAATATTTAAGATGTCTTCGAAAAAGTCAAGATTTCACGCATGAGAAATCATGTTTCATTTTGATTCCAAAAGAAGAACTCTAATTTCATCATGAATTCTGATTTTAAAAAATCAAGATGACTGACATTTATTTTACTAGCTTTCCGAGAAAAAAGCAAAATAACGGTTTTCAACCTAAAATTCTGTTTTTTCTTCCGGACGTTTCATATAATTTCACTCTTCATGAAGAATTGTCTCACTATTTTCCTTATTCACCTACCAGACGAGATGACTGATAAAAAACTTGGAAAACTTCCCTCTATAAGATTTTTCGTAAAATCAGATGACTCAGGTGCTTCAGAAATTGTTCTTGAAGAGGTAATATGTGAGACATAAGATGCAGAGAAAAACTTCTAATTGATTGGTTCGTTCCAAAAATTTCTAAATTTATCGGTAAACAAATTAATCAGGGAATCAACTACTAACAAATCAGGGAACCGATCAACTAAAAAAAATATCAATGAACCAACCACTCGCCAGGTTAGCAGCCAACCAATCATTGAATCATGGAATCAACCAACCAAGCTGGGAATTAACTAACCAAGCAGAGAATTAGAGAACCAGCCAACGAATCAGTTAATCAACGTAGCAATTATTCAGGAAACCATCCAACCGGGTAATCACCCAACCAATCAATCAGGGAATCAACCAGCCAGGAAATCAATTAACAAATCAGGAAATCAATAAGGGAATCATCAAACCAATAATTGAATCAGAGTACTATGCATCTGGTTCCTTCCCCTTGTCTGGCTTGACAACCACCAAAACGATTCGGGAACCAACTTGTTTGGGTTGGTTGGTGCTAATGTTTTTTTCTACAAATGACCCATATGTGGGAAATTTTTTAGAAAAATTTAAGCGCTTTCCACACGGCTTTTTCCGTATCAGACGGATTTCTCCGACTGATACGGAAAACTTTCTCCGAGTTTTCTGCATGGTACGGATTTTTTGATGCACAATGCAACCTAAAGCCTGACCACCCTTCTGATTAAGTTATAGGATTTCCTGTCCGGAAATTCAATTTCATGTGTTTTAAAACGACAATTTTCCTGCGCTCCGCGCCGGATTTTAAATGATTTGCAATTCGGCATGTTATTTCTAGGTCATGATTAAAAGATGTCATCCTACCTTTTGCTAATAGCTTTTAAACATCAATACATCATAGATGAATGTTCAACATTGTATTGTTTGTTGAGATAATTGAATAAAATCTAGATTTTTCTCGATTATTTTCTGAAAACCTTTTTGCTGTGTTTGAATATTTTACTGTTTTGTAAACATAAACTTCCCATTTGGAATATGATCCAAACATCATCAGCGCAAAAAATAACAGATGTTTATTCTGACTGAGAAATCCAAACTATCGGTGCGTGCCTAATTTTTATATTAAATAAATGTTGAAAAGAGATTTATTTTCCTACATTATAGAATATTGAAATGCAGAAAAAAATTTAGAAAAGTCTTACCAGACTTTTCATTATTATTCTCCAAAACTCATGAAATCCAGTTGCAAAAGTTTAGAATTGACGCGATTTGGATGAAGTTAAAGAAAATTAGCGTTTAATCGTTTTTCTGATGAAAGTAAGTAAATTTATTAATTTTAGGGTGAGAAACCATCTTCGAAATTTTAAGACGTATACTTTGAACTAGTGTTATGAATATTAGCTACAACAGACCTGTAAGACCTCCGACCATTTGGGGGGGGGGGGGGTCGAAAAAAGTCGAAATTTTTCCCAAAAAACATACAATTTTTTGCAAATTTTTTAAATTTTTTCAAACTGGGGGGTTGAGTATATGGTTGGCCAAGTTGGGGAGGGGTCCCCCCAATATCCCTCCATGTACAGGTATGACCTACAAGATATGAAACAAGTAGAAAGTAATAATTTTACGGAAATTTTTTATGATGATACGGAAATTTCTCACCAGAATTCCGTACCGGACGAATCGATCGGTACGGAGAAACCCTGTTTCCGCAAATGTGGAACAATTTTTGTGACTCTTGGCGAAGTCTGTTTAATTAAAAATTTAGATTTATGTATTAGAGAAAAAATGAAGATCTATCACATGATTTATTTTCCCAATTAACAATTATTTAGGGTCATCATCATCATTATCCTCATCATCACTTTCATCGATGTCTTTGTAAAATATGATTAAGTTCTTCAAGTGTTTCGGAGTGCTTGAATGCAAAATGTACCAAATTTTGCAAAAAGTTGCGAAATTTTTCGCATACTATGCAAAAAATTTCTCACTTTGTGGAAAATTTTTTATTGTCCTTCCACAAATGTTAAAAAAGAAGGTCGGAGGAAAAACAGTGGTTGGTACCAGATAAACCGATTGGGTTTGTCGAGGTATGCCCTCCCCAGAAATCGTCGGCCATATGGCTAGCCGTCGGTTGACCCTCACGGATTTGCCAATCATATAGTTAAAATAGGCTAGCCATAAGAAACTCATCCTTTTGAATAAAAAAACAACTGGAAATGTCAGTTTTTTTTAGAAAATTGTCATTTTTGTACAAAAAATGATCAAAAATGTAGATTTTCCGGCGCTTCGTCAGAACTATTTTTGAATCATTTTCTTGACTTTTTATTCGAAAAAATGATGTTTTTGTCCTTGGATGACCCCCTAAATTTTGGGCAACATATGACTCCACCTGCAAAAAAAATTGATTCCCAGACCTCCGAGCTCTGTTAAATGTATGTTTCGATGAGTTTTTAATTTACGACGAAAAAATGAAATGACCCTTTCCGGGTTCCATTTTTGACTGTTCATTGATCGCAAGTCACGTAAATCGCTTTCTGGTAGGAATTTCAAACCACTTGGGGGCAGTCTTGTTTACCTAACGGTGCCTTTATATAGATATCGAATACTTGAAGACAATTCTGCCTGGAGATACGCGAGCCGATTTCTTCGACTACCTTTCGAAAGCTGATTGCAAAAATGTTAAAATTTGGGCGATTCCGGAAGGAACTGTAGTCTTTCCGCGAGTGCCATTAATTGTCGTCGAAGGACCTTTAGCCATTTGTCAGCTGTTGGAAACGACTTTACTGAATCTGGTTAATTACGCGAGGTAAGGGTAAAATTTGACCGCTTATTACAGATTTAAAATGGTATCGGTTCAAGTTACGAATGGTCAAAAATATGAGATTACTTTTTTCTCATCTTCAATTTTTCGAATTTTATTATATTGCCGGAAAATAGGGATGGGCCGGGTGTCCGCGGATCCGGATTCGCGGATATCCGACTAAATTATTGGATCCCGATCCGCTGAACGGTATAACTATAGAATCGGCGACCCCTACTTTCTACAGCAACGGTTAAGCATAGGCGGTTAGTAAACGGGGCGTGGTTAAATATCGGCCAGTCTGATTCTATTTTTATCGTACTCTTTTCTTCGCGTACCTCGTACACCAAAGAGCCCAGTTTAAAAAAGTAGTTGAACGAAAAAGGGAAGGAGAAAAATAAAGAGAATAAAGCATGAAAAGAAAGGAAAAAGAAACCAAAAAAGTAAAAATAATTCGATATAAAAGAATGGAAAACCAAGGGGAAAATAATTAGACAACGAAGGAGTATATAAATAAAAGATAACCAAAAAACATTAAAATGGCCGGTAAGGTCGTAGTTCTCAAAACTTATGCCAAAATCAAACTTTTAGTCCCCAAAATTTACGTCAGCACGGTTGTTTTTCGTTTATTTGTTTCAGTAAATTTTCATTAGCCAAATCTAAACTAGGGCCGAACTTTCCCACGCCTTGACTAACCGTTTCCGCCTGCAAGAATTTCCTGGGCTTCAGAACTTTAGATTACATTATTTAGCTTCATTTATTTGAAAAAGATGATTGTTTCCGAACTTGGCGTCCGTCCTAACTTGGCGTATTAGTCCAATGTTGGCGTCCATTTTATGTCCTAACTTGGCGTCCATCCTAACTTGACGTCCGTCCCAACTTGGCGTCCACCTTAACTTGGTATATTATATGCTTTGGATCAAAATTAACCCAAAGTCAATTTTTATTGGTTATGGAAAAATATGCATTTGCGAGTAATACACGTATATCACTACCATACATGTAACGGGGCCCCGAGGTCTGGGGCAGGAATCGGACGACTTTTTTGGGCCGGGGGTCAGTAATTACCAAAATTTTGGGTGGAGGGGTCTCTCAAGGAAAAAAAATGATTTTTTTCACGAAAAAAGTCCCAAAAATAGTTTAAAAAATTGTGATTTTTTTCTAAAAAGACCGAAAAAATGTATTCATGGCGCGAAGCGCCCAGAAAATTCACATTTTTCGCCATTTTCTGTTCAAAAATTGACATTTTTCATCAAAAAATTATCATTTTTCATTGTTTTTCCGACCTAAAGTATGGGGTTTCCTACGGCTACCGTATGGCTAGCTATGGGATTGGAAAATCCTGGGGGGAGGCGGTCGCCCAATGGCTAGCCATATGGTCGACGATTTCTGGGGTGGGGGTTCCTATAGCACTTCCCCCCCAATTACATGTATGATTCATTACAGTTCTAGTAGTTATTCAAAATGCGTAAATTTTACTAATATATTTCTATATACAGAAACCGTTTTCCAATGAAGAAAGCACATAGTTTCACAAAGAAACATTTGCATGCAAATTCGTAGGTTCCCAGAATTTCGAAAACTGAATAAATCATCTACGTTCTCAAAGTCTAACAGACTTCCCGTAAAAATGTCCATTTGAATTTCAGTTTTTAAATATAGTTAATTCATTGCGCTGTTCTCTAAAATATGGGTGATTTTGGAGAAGCAAAGAGATGGCCTGATAAATCGTTGCAATCCATTCACATTTTCTCTTCACTTCTTTCTTTCTTTTTTTACCACATTTCTCATAATGTATTTTTCATTTATTTTTTATTTATTCGTTTAAACTTTTTTCTTTGAGAGAGGATGTAAAGGAGAGGGCGCGAACAAGACGGAATGGAGGACAGAATCAAGGAAGGGATATTACTAAACAACGAGTTCAAAATAATTTCCTAATAAACTAGGGATCAACTCTTAGCTCCATAATCCCTGAGCTCTGGGCTGCTTTTCTGCTCCATTGCTCTGACAAAGCATAAAGGTGATCTGGAGCTCCGTATATTTTTGTCAGTTTGTTTACTGTAGTTTACATAGCTGAAAGGAATGTGACAAATAAGTTCCTGGGTTAATTATGGTTGATTTTTTTGACTCCTGTCTTGCTACTTAATTCCCTGGTTATTCCCATGGTACTTGGTTGGTGAGGCCGCGGCCTCACTTGGTTGCTCAGTATAGTAGGTTGGTTTTTCCTATTCATCTTATCTTCATCTTTTTTCGTTTATTTCTCTTTGTATTCTTTTTCTGTTTGATTTTTTTTGTCCATTTTTCTGTTTCTTCTTTCTTCCTCTTTCTATTCTCCCTCCCATTTTCTCTATCACTCTCTTATTTGGTTAGTTGTGTAATAAAATGTTGATGTATTGAATTGAATTGAGGCACTTAGTACACAAATTATAGGTAGGCATACCTACATAAAGAGTTTCGGAGGAGAAAAAGAAAGATAAAATGTAATTAAGTTAAAGAAAAAAAACAAATAATTCCAAGACCAAAAAGATGAAAAAATAGAATAATCAATTTAATTTTGATTTCATGATGCATGGAGGCCAAGTTAGGATTTTTGCCTTCAACACTGGACGCCAAGTTGAGATTTCTGTATTTAGCTTCTAATATAGCATTAGACGCCAAGTTAGGACGGACGCCAAAGTGGGATACAACGAAAAAAATATCGTGGGATTAAAAAGTGTTAGGTACGCACTAGAGATGTATCGGGTCCTAAATTTACGAAAATCGGGTCCGGGTCCGGGTCCAAAATTTTAGGAATATCGGGTCCGGGTTCGGTTCCGGGTCTAAAATTTTGACAATATCGGATCGGGTCCGGGTCCAGCAAAATAGTCGGGTAATTTTGGGTTTCATTTCGGGTCCGGGTCCATTATATTTTCCACATGCTATTCTGTGTGACATTATTTGAAAACAATGTCTGCGAGATTTGACCTACTGTTCCATTAACCTATGATAAGTTGAAAATTAATAATATCTGAAAATGAGATATTTTGAGTGGTTTTATATGCTGAATATTGTGACAGTATATATCCAGCAGAAAAATAAAATTAGCATACCTACAGCACTCCAAAAGTTGGAAGTCCTACATTTTCTGGCATTCTGCAGTCTCTATGCCTGTTTGGAAATATAAATCTTCAAACGTTCATTATATGCAAAAGGTATGAAAGAAATTTTCTGACATCTTACTCTCTTAAGTGTCAAAAGTGAAGTCGAAATAACCTGAACGAGTCATTTGAAGTTTTTTTGGCACCCTCTTATAAGATGCCACGGAATTTTTTCTCTTTCTATAGCCGATATTTCATTTGTACAATTTGTACATAGAAAAAATACGTAAAAAAAGTAACCTGTGTTCCTCTACGTCATGGCCAAAGACTAATAACCAAATCAGTGCAATTTATAAATTTTATTTATAAACTCAAAAATGCCGTTAATTCATTAAGATTGAGAAAAAAATTGAAATTTTTGAGTTTCAAGTCTAATTTACAAGCATTGTGGAACAAATTTTGTAGGTAACTATCCAATTCCACTCATATCCAATAGCATAATGACTTTGCATTAGATGATAAATTGATGGTTGAATTCTCTATGATGACAAATGAAGGCTCAAAAAGAAAATTTTTTTGTGTATTGACATTCGGCGACGCTGGAAAATCAATTTTCCAAACATTTATTTCAATAAATAGATTCGAATTTTGTGTTGAAAAGTCATTTTAGAATTTTATCATCTGAAAAATTCTGAAAACAGTAATTTATTGGTTAACTCTCATGAATTTGGCCGAAAAGATATGAGTGGAAGAGTAGAAATTTCCGGAGGCTGCTTCCATGAAGCTTTCGAACTGATTTTATGTTAAGAAAGGAATAATCGCTTTGAAAAGTTTAGTGACTTGACGTATTGATCTTCCTCAAAAAATGTTTCAAGCGAAAACTACGAATCTTCATTAAATATCAAGATAAAATATTGAAGATTACCACTTAAAACATGGAATAGTACGTTTGCGATGATGAAAACTATTATACATTAAAAGATAGGT
The DNA here is from genome assembly GCA_963922205.1 of Romanomermis culicivorax. Classification (NCBI taxonomy): domain Eukaryota; kingdom Metazoa; phylum Nematoda; class Enoplea; order Mermithida; family Mermithidae; genus Romanomermis; species Romanomermis culicivorax. The sequence goes on along the minus strand of CAWUHX010000072.1, from coordinate 238,296 downwards.
GAAGTTGCGTCTGAGCTAGGTAATTCTGAAAGTTGCGTCTGAGCTAGGTAATACAAAATAATGATTATTAAAGTTATAACCGGCGCGAAGCGCCAGAAAATTTTGAGATTATGAACTTCTAAAATGCACTAAAATGCATATTTTCTGTACCTTATCCCCAAAGTTTTCTTCCCTAAACGGGAAAGAGCCGCTTGTACATGTACAAATGACTACTCTAATTTCGTTTGCCCCAAAAAATTTTCATTTGCCTCGGGCAAAAAAAAACACTGGTTGAGACACAATAAACCGATTCGAGTCACTAATCTCTCGTGAAATATTAGTGAGTAAGCAAGCATCTCTATAATTTAATTCTTGATCCTTAGATTAATATTATGAATAAAAATCAAGATTAAAAAAACAACGACTTCAAGGAAAACAGCCGAAAAACTATTTATGAAATAAAACTTGGGTGCTGTAGATTTTAAATCTAAGTCAGTCTCAAGATGATTTAAGCAATAAAGTGTTGATTTGTTACTTATTATATTTCATTAGTTAATTGATGTGTCATCACATTCTTTAACACGGGTATTTGTTTTCAGCTGAATTACTATGTTATACATCAGACCCGAACCAGAATTGTGATAATTTCGTCGGGTCCGGGTCCAGGTCCAAAATTTTAAAAATTTCGGGTCCGGGTCCCAAATTTTGAAAATATCGGGTCCGGATCCAACAAAATGGTCGGATAATTTCGGGTCTCATTTCGGGTCCGGGTACCCGATACATATCCAGTACGCACAAAAAGGAGTACGCTAAAAATAGAACCAGACTGGCCGATAGCCACGCCCCCTTTACTAACCGCCTAAATGTTTGACCGTTACTGTAGAAAGTACGAGTTCCGGATTCTATAGTTATGCCCCGCTAAACCAAATTTTTTTGAATCCAGATCCGCTGCTGTCAAAGATTAAGATCCGGTCTTGATCGTGTCTTTATTCATTCCAGTTTCCACGAAGTTTCACAACTTTCAAGCCAACGGTAGCTGAATTATACATCACAAACAGAAATTTTTCAACACTATCACCGAGAGTTTTTTCAGCACAGTTAGCACGGTTGACAAATGATACTTTGTTGGTCTCAAATTCATGTGTATGTTTGTCAATTCTAATAAGTAGTATATCCCGGCCCCCTGTGACGTCACAGCATAGTCGTCGATTTCATCACGTGACCAGAGTTGTCCTCGAGGGCGTTTTAGCAGCGAGCGGCAGGCGCGTCTGGGGGGATGGTGAACGCGTTCGGGTCGAGTGGTCCGGGTTTGGGCCGGGTCCAGGGCCAACCTAGGAGTTATCCTCAACTGTTCTAGAAAAAAAGTTCAAGAACTTCCATAGCATGTTTTTTTACCTGCAAATTAGGTGAAAGAGTATACTGTAGGCTCAGTGAAGGCCAACCATCATATAGTCTGGGGCGCAATGGTTAAGCATAGGCGAAAAATAGTTGCTGTGGACTATCGTTTTTTTGGGTAGGTCAGGTCAGGAGGACCGGGTCGGGTCGGGAGGTCTAGGTCCGGTTCAGGTCAGGTCGGGTGATGTCAACTAGGGATGCTCTAGAACAAAAGTTCTAGAACTTCCGTCTGTGGTTTTTTTGGTAGAAGGGGTTCTCGACCACAGGGAATTCAATAGACTTTACACAAAAAATCAATACGGGTGTAAACAAGCATATTGTAGTAATTTTCTGGTGGAAGATGTTTTCGATGACAGAGAATTCAATGGGCTTTACACAAAAAAAATCTTCCGAGTGTAAACACATGTATTTTAGTGATTTTTTGGTGGAAGATGTTTTGACTGTGGGAAATGAAAAGGACTTTACACAAAAAGTATTCTGAGGGTAAAAAATACCCCACTTTTTTAAATTCATGTCCCGCTTTTTTTACTTCATGTCCCGCTTATGTCACTTCTTGTTCCACTTTTTTAAATTCATTTCCCACTTTTTTTAATTTTCCATTGTTTAAGCATGTAAATTCTGTCCCACTTTTTCCAATTCATGTCCCACTTTTTCCAATTCATGTCCTACTTTTCTCAAATCATGTCCCACTTTTTTCAAATCATTTCCCACTTTTTCCAATTTTCCTACGTTTAAGCATGTAAATTTTGTCCCGCTTTTTCAAATCGTGTCCCACTTTTTTAAAATCATGTCCCACTTTTTTAAAATCATGTCCCACTTTTTCATTTCTTGTCCGATTTTTTCATTTCCCTTATGCTTAAGCATGTAAATTCTGTCCCACTTTTTCCAATTCATGTCCCACTTTTTTAAATTCTTGTCCCACTTTTTTCAATTTTCCTATGTTATGTTTAAGCACGTAAATTCTGTCCGGCTTTCTTCAATTCATGTCCGGCTCTTTCCAATTCATGATCCACTTTTTTCAAATCATGTCCCACTTTTTTCAATTCTTGACCCACTTTTTTCACTCCATGTCTCGAATTTTTCTGAAATGTAACTTCAATATTGTTTTACCAAATTCAAATTCAACTGTTTGATTAAGATCATTTTTTATTTCCACATTAATTACATTGGATGATTTCTTTAGTACTGGTACACAGTGTGGACTAATGTATATTCTGCTGACAGTTTTCATATAGTCTCCCTCAACATTAACTACTTGCAGCAGCAGTCCAAAGTTTTGCCTACTACCTGAGGCTATACAATGTCACGGCATACATAAAAATAATGTAAGCTTCCATACATATCGAGTGGATGTTTTGCAATAAGCATTGTCGTTTTCTGTGTATAGTCCACACCCCTAATATCAATATCTGTAAAACCTAGCATGTATTGTAAATGTGCAGACAACTTAATATCTCTGACTTTTGAATCAATCTTAATTTGACATGCTTTCTTCTGTGCATTATAGCTAATAACTATCAACTCATTATATTCCCTATCTGCCCTGTCTGAAAATTCCTTCAGACCTAGTGCTAAAACTTCAATCAGCTCCCATATTTTTTCATATTGTGTAAGGGGGATCTTGACCATCCATCTCTTCTTGATTCCAGTATCGTAAAAGTACATTACATTCTCTTTGGCAAACACATTGTTCCAGGTATTTGCATATATTACTTCACCTAAGCAATTTCCCAATCTCCATCTAGGATTAATATCTGCAAGCCAATATGTCTGAATGACTGACGCAGTATTGCCTTCTGTTGAGTTACTTGGTAGTGATTAAAAAAAATTCTTTATTCATTTTGATTGAATTTTACAAGTAAATCTTCATATTTATACTAAACAAAGCATTGATAAACTGGTTGATGAACTCATCATTCTGTATGGATTGCACAATTTCTTTGAAAGGTATGCCTCTAGCCCGTCAGATCAAATAGTAAAGGCACATTTGTCCACATGTCCCAGTGAATAGTCGTTGTGCCTTCATGTTATTATATGTGAAATCAGATGCATTTACCCTGATATAGTTCTTTATTGTTGGTGAAGATAGTGCCCATAACTGTCAAAGTATTCCCATGTGCCTCGTGGTGTGAAATATAAAGCTACCCAATGAGAGCCAGGCAAATCACTGGGATCAAGGTTTACTGTTGCTGCTGAGGGATAAGCTGTGATGTGTGGTGTTGCTTGGTCAGTCTTCAGAATATGAATTAGTTGATTTGTATTCATCTTTAAGCATTGTAGTCATGAACTGGGATACAATCTTTATTTATAAAAATCACATTATCAAACTCTGCATATATGATAGTTTCAATGCCTGATCTTGGTATATCTTCCCCAAATTCTACTTCAATACTTGTAGGGCCATCTCGGATCAAGTCCCAGTGACCATGATCATCTTCATGAGGGTTAAGTCAAAGCGAAAGAAGCAGCAACTAGTTTTATAGTCAAAAATATTAACATTGTTTCCTTTATTTTCATGAGCCAAATCTATGGCTTCAAAGAGATGATTGTAGGCCTGTATGAACCTGTCATCTTTGAAATCAATCTTCAGAGGATATACTGGAAATTTTTCTCCCCTACAAGTAACTCGCACACCACTGATACCAAAAGGTTTGTGATTAAATGGTGATTTAGCATACACACATCTATATGCTGTTGCATCTAAGCATGCAAAAACAATTCATCTAGGAAGTTGACCTGAAAACAAAGTGTGATGAGGTGTTGCTCGAGATGTTGTTGGAACATGTAGATTAGTCATGATTACTCTCCTTATAGGATACTTAATGGGATAAGCTTCAAGTGTGATTTCTAAGGCTAAATTGATGCTTTCTAGCAATTCAACTCTCCTGGCACAAAACTTCATTTGTCTTACCTCCAGTTTTAAATATTTTGCATTTGGGTCGAAGCTTTGCAAGAGGAACTCATTGGAGTTTCTATGTAGTTCCAAATGCAAGTCAATAAAACTGATCAGATATCTGTCTTGTAAGAACAGATCAATATGCAATGGTGCAATTAACTCTATGACCTTTTCCTCCTTGAACAGCTCTACTCTGCTATTAAAACTCATACTATTCTCTGTATCAACATTTTCTCCTGAGTAGTACCCAGAGCAGTGATAGACAGGGTACCTGGGCCTGTTTCAGGCCCAGCTGGTCAGGCAAGGCCCAGGCCTGGGCCCAGTGGAAAGTCCACTGGGCTGGGGCCTCAGTAAGGTGTTACATATTATGCACATTCAGAACAGTGCATATGAATATGATACACTACCAATTTCCTGTTGTGACTCGTTCATCAGGTTGTATTATTGCCTTTTGCCAACCTAATCTACTATATTCCTTGACTTGTTATTGTTGTTAGCTGCAAGTCCCAAGTTCCAACTCAATCCCAGTCTCCCTGCACAGTTTCTTTTGAAAGCGGTAATGCCCCAAGTGAGAGGGAGTTTAGCTGTGCAGCAGATATAGCAAGCGATGAGCACAACAGAATGACACTGGATCATGTGGACAAAATGATGTTTTTAAAATACACTTTGCGTGCTATCAGATGTGAAACCTTCAACTTGAATGTTTGATTTTGTGTTGTGGAGAAATGTGTGAGTACTGAGTTGAAAAAATTTTGGAAAAATGTGTGAGTGGTACCAAGTTGAATAAATTTTGCTTGAATGAATGGAGTATACTTTTTCACAATCTTATGTTGTTAGTTGTTACATAATGCACCTAGTGTGTATATTATAGACTACATATCAGGCCCAGACCTGGTGAAACCAGTCAGGCTGAGGCCCAGTAAAGTTTGGAGCCTGGTCGATCACTGACCCAGAGGCTTGCAAGTGTGATTCTTTTGCTTCTTGACCAACAAAGTTCTTGTTCAATTGGATGTGAAGAGGATTTGGAGGGATCCTAAAATCATATGGTCCTCCATCTGTGACAGGGTTCATTGGTTGTATTTCCTACCATAAGCCTTTTTTGACAACTACTTGGGTAGGAGGGACTGTGAATAAGTCCAATTCAGTCTTTGTACTTGGAATTGATTATTCCTCTATTAGAGAGATTTTTCTGTTTTGTAGTTGATATTTAGTTGAGTGCATCAGTATTTATAGACTTTGAATGATATCCAAGCCCCTGGCCTGCTTGAAGGGACTCACTGGCCTCTTTCAAGAGCCTACCAGTTTCATCTTGAGCATGGTGTTTTGTTGATTCAAATAAAAGTTTGCCTTGTACAATATCACTAGCAATATTTGCACCAGCTGTAAGTGCATGTTTTCCCACTTGTCTATTAATATTCTTGATTACTGGCACTGCCATCCTAAACAATGATCTAAAAAAGCTTCCTAATCCTGTGCCCCTCTGATAGGGCATAGCATGAAATCCATCCATCCCAAAGTCAGTCTGTGTAGCCTGGCCTGCATAACACTTCAGCCAGGAATTGTAATCTTCAATGTTATAAATTTTATGCATGATTCTCTGTATATAATTAATTATTATTTTGCATTCTATCTATTTATAGACTAATTCATCCCAAAGTGCATCTTCATCTTCTTTAAAGAGTTCATATCTATTCTTATTACCAACCAGGTCTGTAGAAACACCAGATTGTAGCAGAACAACTGCTAAAACTTCAGCTCCTGGTGGTGGGTCATTTTTGTTCGCAATGGAAAAGTCATAAAGCAAGTTTGTTATATTTGCATCTTTGATCTTTTTGCCATTTATGTTAATACTGCTGTCATCATGGATATCTATTAGGGAATTTCTCCTTATATAATTTAACAATAGTTTTGCTTTTTTAGCATATATTTTTGGAATACCTGGAAGAATAGTTTCATCATCTAGCTTGCGCTTACTTTCAATGGACAACTTGATCAGTATCTGCTTCTTTTCTGTCATATGTGTGTATGTATGTAAAAGTTAATTATATCTTTTAAGTTTGACACCAATAGGTACTTTGCTATTTTCAGCAACAAAAATTCGGGATCTTCTTCCATATCGAACTATGCCCTCATTGCATAGATTTCAATAGAGCTGTTCAGTAGCAGGTTCTAGAGTTTTAGAAAAAAATTCAGAGACAGATGTAGAACAAAAGCAGGTCAGAGCTCAGCAGAGTCTATAAATACTAAGACAGCTGGTTTGAAAGAGGCAAAATGGAGACTCAAGGAGAAATAGTTTTCCATGACTTTACTGTCAAGTTGGTAGAAATAGCAGCAGGGTTGCTACACAACCTGGAAAACCTAGGAAACTCGGGGGATTTTTTCAGCACCTGGGAAACCTGGGAAACTCACGGGATTTTTTTCTTCAGCCACATGTTCATACAAAAGGCCCAATGCTTAAAGAAAAAAAATAGTTATTTTTGATTTTCTCATTTAAGTTTTATATCTTTGCTGCTTATAAATTGATGAACAGCAGTTAAAAAAACTTGATTAAAACGTTAATAATAATTAATCATCAGTAATAAAAAAGATTGGTAATTGTCAGTTTCAGTAGAATGTGCCAAAAAATGAATTTTCCCGCATTTTAGAGGCCTCCAAATCAAAATCGAGAAAAAACCAAAAGAACCCTGCAATACACACTCTAAAAGTATATAGTGTAAACAACGAAAATAGTGTCCCAATTGTGTATGTCATAAACCTGGGAAATTATTTATGGAAACCTGGGAAATTCAGGAGATTTTTTTGGCCAGTAGTCTAGGAACCCTATAGCAAGTAGCTGCTATATAAACATCAGAGACACCAAAAAATTGGGGCCTTGTTCTGTCAATTCCTAGAAGACTTCTATAAACAGGATAGGAGAGATAGATGGGCTGAATGTCTTCTAGAATTTTGCCTGCAAACTAAAAAACTCTATCATACAAAAGAAAGTTAAAGAATTATTCCATCTTTGGAATCATTTGGATAGTAATGTCAAAAATTTATTTGAAAATCTGTATGATAATTTCTCTTTTAAATTATATTAATTGTATATTATAAATATGACTTTGTAATAAAATCAAAAGTGATGGAAAAATTATTAGAAAAATTGTATTTTGACCCTGAAAGAAGGGTATTCTGGTGTTGATAATCTATGTAGGTGAGCAAGAAACCTGAATCGAAAGATAGAAAGATCAGACGTTGAAAAATGGGTAGCAAACCAGCCCTCATACATCATCCATAAACCTGCTCACAAAAACCACAGACAATAAAATTTTTGTTAGTGGTATAGATGAGCAATGGCAAGGTGATTTTGCTGATCTCCAGTCCTTGCAAGAACATATGATGGGTATAAGTACCTCCTTAACTGTATCCACTTATTCTCCAAATTTGCCTGGTCAGTCCCCCTCAAACAGAAAACTAGTGCTGAAATTCTGGATGGTTTCGAGAAAATTTTAAAAACAGGCCAGAAACCCACCAAGCTCCAAACCGAGGAAGGTAAAAAATTCACTAATAAGACATTCCAAAAGTACTTAAAATCCAAATATATTCATTTTTTCACTGCAAAAAGTGAAGTCAAAGCTAGCATAATTAAACAATTTAATAGGACTTTCAAAGAGAAAATGTGGTGATGAAAAACAATACTTATCAATATATTGATGTCCTGAATGAGCTACTTGAAAATTACAACAGTTCATATCATCGAACAATAGGAACATCACCAGACAAAGTTTCAGTTAAAAATGAGCAAGAAGTCCTCAATAAAGTTTTCCAAATTAAATCTATGAAGCTGAGTTTCAAATTTGAGATTGGAGACAAAGTTCGTCTGAGTAAAGTGAAACGGGCTTTTGAGAAAGGATTCTGGCCAAACTAGACAGAGGAATATTTTCTCATCAAGGAGAAATATGCTTGGAACCTACCTGTTTATATCTTGGAAGACCAGTTAGGTGAGAAATTGGAAGGAATTTTCTATGAATCTGAGCTGCAAAAGATTGAAGCTGATACTGAGGATCTAGGAATTATAGAAAAAAATCCTAAAACTCATAAAAGAGGAAAAAAGACTGATTACCTGGTTCAATAGAGAGGGTATGCACCCAAATTTGATAGTTTGGTTTCTGAGCTGGTGAACTATAAATCTAAATTTTTCACTTTAGATTTAAAAAGTGGATGATTTCACATTAGGACCTGGGGAATTTTTCCTCCAAATAAATTCACTCCATTCATTAGTTACAAAGGAGAATAATGAATTCAACTACATTCTACCAAAACCTATGAGATAGGGGAATGGGAGATTGGGGTAATGAGTTGATAATTATTTGCTATAATGCACACAAGAAAGCATGTCAAATTAGGATTGATTCAAAAGTCAGAGATATTAAGTTTTCTACACATTTGCAATACATGCTAGGTTTTACAGATATTGATATTGGGGGTGTGGACTATTCACAGAAATGGCAATGCTTATTGCAAAACATCCACCCGATATGTATGGAGGCAAGGCTGTGCACAAGGGGGTGAGGGGGTGGCCCCCCCCATTGAGTCAGCATGCAAACAGTATATCACATAAAATCAAAATTTTCTGGGGCTATTCAGTAAAAAAAATTTAGTTGGCCCCCCATGAAAAAATCCTGCGCACAGCCCTGTATGGAGGCTTACATTATTTTTACATCCACTGTGACATTGTACAGCCTCAGGTAGTTGGCAACACTTTAGCACTACTGCTGCAAGTAGTTAATGTTGAGGGAGACTATATGAAAATTGTCAGCAGAATATACATTAGTCCACACTATGTACATGTACTGAAGAAATCATTCAATGTAATTAATGTGGAAGTAAAAAATGATCTTAATCAACCAGTGGAATTTAAATTTGCTAAAACAACATTGAAGCTACATTTCAGAAAAATTTGAGACATGGACTGAAAAAAGCGGCACTAGATTTGAAAAAAGGGGACAAGAATATAAAAAAGTGATACATGATTTGAAAAAAAACAGCACCACTGAATAGTTGCTCAGAATGGATAATTGTTGCTGGTGCAGGCAAAATTTTTTTTGGCGATCATGACAGGTCCAGCAGTGAAGCTTGATTTAGATTAGGAAATTTTTCTATATGTGAGATTCTCTTCATCTTGATATATGTTTTGATTTCCTGTCAATTCTACAAATAAGGATATATCAACAAACAGACAATACAATAAATACTTTGTTCACTATTTTTATATCTCCTGGTTTATTTTGATTTTCTTTATCCTCACTGGTGCTGGCCATTAAATCATTAGATGAACTACTTTTGCTCATATTTTCAGTTTTTGTGCTTTTTGGCTAGTGTGGGAATGATCTGACTTTGATCATTGAGATTACTAACAAAAGTGTTTCAACTATATTTGACATTGTTTCAGCATACCTGGACAATAGGTTCAACTGAATCCAACTCGATACCCAATCAGTACCAGATCACTTGATTCTCAGCTCCATATTTATGTGTGGACAGTTTCTATTTTTTTAATATTTGTTTTTTTTCTTGTTTTTTTTATAATCAAGCAGGATTTTTTCTACTACCTACCTTATAATGGAATAGGCCCACCTCCCCATTCACTGCACCATCTCTAAGATGCTAACTGGGCTGATTAGACCCTGTCAAACAGTGTTCCAAGCTTGGCTCCACAATTTCTCTACCCCCTAAGGATGAAAGTCAGTTTCTGCCTGGGCCAGCTACCAGAAATTTAATTTCAGGTTACACCCAGAATCGAACCTGGTTCTTGAGACTAGTAGTCAGAGGCGATAACCACTAGACAAATATGAATTGTGAAAACCTGATTGAGGACTTAAAGATAGACTATTAATCATTAAAAACTAGATAATCAACCAATTAACTTATCTGGGAACAATCTGTCAATCAAAAAAGCAATCAGTAAATCAACTAATCAAAATGGAAATCAATGAACCAACCAACCAGGAAATTAATCAAAGAACCAAACTGGAAATCAACAAATCAATCAGGAAATCAACCCACAAATCAGCGAATTAACATTCCAAGCAACCAGGAAATCAACCAACTAATCAGGAAATCAACGAAGCAATCAAGAAAGGAATCAACTAACTTACCATTGAATCAGAGAATTAACCTACCAAATCAGGGGATCATCTAATCTGGAACAAATAAATCAGGGAACCTGTGGAGAACCAACCAGGAAATCAACAAATCAAACCAGGAATCAATTAGCCAATTAGGAAATCAACCCACCAATCATGGAATCAACTAACCGGGAAATCAACCAACAGATCAGGGAATCAATAAACGAACCAACCAATCAGGAAATCAACCAGCAATCCAATCCAACCATGGAATCATCCATCTAATCAGAAATCATACAATCAATCAGGAAATCAGCCAACTGATCAGAAAATCAATTGACCAATCTGCAAAGTAATAAATAAGCTGCACCAAAAAATTTTAAGATTTTGACCTTGTAAAATACACCAGAATGCTCTTGTTCAAATTGTCCGACTTTTCCATGTTTTCCAGGCATATTTTTCCCCCCCAAATTTCCTGGTTTTCCATATTCATTAGATACATTGGTAAGTCCTAAACGGTTTGCAAACTCTGAAATAAGCTTTAAAATCAACCTTGATTGCATTTGTTCATTTTCCACAAGATAAAATGTGCTATACATATCATTTCCTACCCTTGTCCAGCTTGGCAACTATCAAAATGATTTGGGAGGGAACCAGTCAACTTTTTGGGCTGACTGGTACCAGATGAACCAATAGGGTTTGTTCTGGTATGCATCCCAGGTTTTTTGAAAACTTTGTCTTGGTATCAGGAATTAATAAAAGTAGCAATCATAAATTCTCTATTAAAATGAAAATATTTTCTTAGTTTATATAACATTGTTTCTATGTCTTAATTACTCTTTCCAGATTTCCAAATCTGAGATCTATGCTCACCTGTAAAGCTTCAACAAATTAACCAATTCCTCCACTGTTTAAATTTCTGAGCATGTACAGTGTGAGCCAAAAAAAAGATGGCCGATGCTCTCTTTCATATGGATGGAACTTTTAATGTGGATATTGCTACATTAGAATCCCCTATTTGTCTTTCTCATAAGTGCCAAATTTTATTTTCCTAGCATTTAAAGTTTCTGTTCAAACAGCAATTTTGTAAAAAAGGTTACATTGCAAAGTAAAATTTGTTAAATCAAAGTAACTCTTTAAAAATCACCCAGATTTTAACTTACATGCAATTTAAAGTCATCTACTTCTTGTCTCAGTATGGGAAAAATTTTGCCAAAATCAAGAGCCTTTGTTTTGGAATTAGAAAAAAGCAAAATCGAAACAAAATTAATTTTGTCATTGATCAGTTGGAAAAACGATTAAAAGTATTGTTGAAGCAGAAAGTATGATACACTAAAATGGCTCTCTTGTAGTTTTCAGCTGCTATATGATTCTTATGATTGAATCTATTTTACTTTTTCTATTGTAAAACATGTCAATTTTTTGTTATTTGCAAAATAATTGACGTTTAGTATTTTTGATCCCAGTCAGTCAATATTTGAGCAATATGGCTGAAACTTTGCATTATTTATGCCAGATGTTTGATTTATCGACAGCAGCAAACCCCACGCAAAAAGCTTCAGTCATTGAAAAGCTATGTGAGCCAGTACCAGTCGCCTTTTTTGGCTCCCCCTCATTATCTTCACTAATTTATTGACACTGAAAAAATACAAATTCATAGAACTTAATTTTAGAATATATTCATGGGCATATACACATATATAAGCTATCATATAATATCAGAATCCAGTCAGATTTTTCATTCAAGATCCATATCTGTCAAAGCAAATTTTTCTGGATCCAGGTCCATTTTCTGCTCAATGACTGGGGATCAGCCAAAGCACTGGATTCAACCTCCAGCAAATACAGCCTTTTTTCGACATTCAGCCTCGGGCCCTCAGGATGGTAAAAACTGGCTGGAAGACAGGGATTTTTAAATCAAATTCAGTATATATCAGCCACTATTTCTAGCCAAAAACTTTTATTGCAATGCAAGTAGAGCTTCACACTGGATACTCGAATTGCCTGGGTATACTTGGGTACCCGGGTAGAATCAGTAAAATGCTATTGGGTACTCCCTTGTAATTGATTGTATTTAAAAAACATAGTAGATAGTGTTGAATGTTGTTCCTGCTGTTGAAATGAGACTTGGGTGAAAATAAAGAAGAATAATAAATAGATTTGAATCAAAAGTAGACCTAATCAGTCACTCGCTAATTCACCTAATCAGGCCAAAACCTTAGGTAGAATAAGTCTGCAACAGTTTGGTCAGTCTCAAGTTCAACAAAAGATAAACTGCTTTCGTTCCAAAGAACTGCAGAAGATCAGATAACACTCTGAACTCAATTAACTTCAAATCAAGGGCAAACTGAGAAGGCATGCCGAGAATTGAGTTGCAAATGTAGACTTGCAGGCTGGGTGGTACTCCTGAGATCCGGAATCTAACCTGTGTTCCCTCCACTCTGAGAATATAAACATATGTCCAAACAGGTAGTGTTGTATTTGGGCGTCGAGTCCACAAAAATACATAATGAATAATATATAAATAATGGCCGGTCTGGCTGCTGATTTCTTCACTAATAAAAACAAAAAAAACCAGAATGACCAAAAACATAGAGGACCGAGCCTTTTATGCATGACCTCTATGCAAATCAGCATCAACACAAGATGTGTCCACTTTGGCTATTTCTTCGCAACCATGAGATAGACTATGTCCATCCCAGACATCCCTTGAGCCTCGAAACTGACCAACAGAAGGTTAAAAAGATCCATATTACGCAGCAATGACAATTTTGGACCTTTTCAGGACCTATAACAGTCAACGCAGTTTTCTGAATCTTTTTGGTCATTCATGCCCCCTTGCAGAAAGCTTTCCAAATGACCACCCTCTTATGTCAAGTCTTTCTTACAGGCATACCAGAATGTCCACAAGGCCACCCAGTTGTGCTACCTCTTGGTCTGGACACCGACCAATAGAGGACTCAGCATGGGCTTGACTTTTGCTGGCATACTGCTGAATCCACTTTGATCTGCACCAGAGCTGAGGGTCTTCAGTTGCCTACCTTCCCATGACCTTTCCTTTCAGACCTTGCGATTGATGCTGGAGACAACATATATCTGTCTATCTCTTTCCAGTTGCATGTTTCACAGTGAAGTCTTCACCACCTTTCCAACGCTACCTCTGCCAAATTTTCTATAAAATTCTAAATAATTTGCATTTTATCTACATTAGCCCAAATATCACAAAAAAATCAAAATTCGGGCGTCATTGATTGAGCAAAAAAAAACAAAAAAAAAATAAGGCAAGATTTAAACCGAGATTAAGTGAAAAAATAAATTTTTACATGCCATTTTTTGGCAATGTGAGGAACGAAAAACAAATAAGAATTTTAAAGCACGCAACAATTAAGCAAATTTTTTTTTGTATTTTATATATTGTGAATTTTTTTCGTAGTTTTGTGATTTTATATTTTTTTGTAATTTTGTATTGTTTTTTTTGTTAAAAAATATATGCGAAACAATGATTTTCAGGCCAAAAACCTTTGCGGCTATATTTTATGGTTGCAGCCCACAGCCTCCTTGCACCCCTCTATGGGCTCCTCCACAACCTCCGTAAGGTCTCCATACCCACTGGCCATGCTGGCCACCTCTACCTTGCACCTGGGGTGCAGCACCTCTGCCACATACCACTCCAAGACCACCCCAGTTGGGGTTGTGGAACTGAAACTGGCCTTGGCCGTGGTTACCAATTCTTTGCACCTTTCCTTGTGTAGGAGCGCTGCAAATCAATCAATATCAATAGCAATTAAGCAACCTACAGTAAACAGCGATGCCCTCATAGTCACGCACATGCCAGGCAAACCTACGCTATCCAATCCTACTGTAGACACTATACCAAGATTCTTTGCCTTACGTCACTGAGCCTTTTTTTATTTATTAAAAACATGCAATATCTGATCTAATGCTACGCATCTGTGAGTTATGTGCAACAAGAAAAATAAACACGAGTCCCTACCATCCACAAACAGACGGACTAGTAGAGAGATTCAATAAAACATTGGCTACTATTATCTCGATGTACATCAATAAAAAACACAACGACTGGGATTCCTATTTGCCCTATGCATGTTTTGCATATAATACGGCCACACAAAAGTCAACAAAATACTCAGTGTTCTTCCTTCTTTTTGGCCGCTATCCAAATTTACCGATCGACGCTGCTCTTTATTTTCCGCCTAACCTTTATAGAATTGACGTTGACGACTTTGGTGACAACGTCCAACTCCTCTTGTCCAACCCCTGGCAATCTGCCAAGGAAAACATAAAAGTTGCGCAAAATGCTCAGAAAGCTGCCTACTATAAAAAAGAACATGGAGAAGAATTTGCAGTAGGAGAAGAAGTCTTTAAGTATAGTCCAGTGGTGAAGCCCAAACACTCACCTAAATTTACTTTTCCATGGACTGGACCTTACATCATCATTGAAAAGAAACATCCGATATACTTATTGCAATTGAAAGAAAATCCAAACCGCCCGCATAAAAAAATACATTTCAACATGTTAAAAAAGAAGAAAACAGACGAAAATTTGTCCATGATGCAGGCTCTGATCCTATTGTCAGAACAGCCTCCAGAACACTCACCTGCATGTTTGTCCATGTGAAAAAAAGAGGAAAAAATGCATAAATGCTTGTATATAACGCACATCATTTTTCTGCATAAGTTATTGAGAAGGCTCATTTTTTTTTCACTTAGTCGTGTACTCCGTCGTTTAAGTATTTTTATACTCTTTTTTTCCGTAAATTGTTATTTTATTTATGTACTCATTTATACTCTGTTATTAACTAACTTTTACATCTGAAGATATGGCCTTCGCGAAAGTTACAACGAGGATAGCTGCTGACTGTTGGCGCATTTGTCAGATTTCGCTGCCCCTGATCAAACATGAAGCCATCGTTGCGTTTGGTCAAGAACTCGGGCGACTACCGCTGAATGGCCGATACATTGTATGCAGGACAGTAGAAGAGAGCCAAACGATGTGTGATTTTTTGGCCAACGACCCGCGTCACCCCGGCATCTATGGGCTCGATGCTGAATTCATGAACCATCATATGGACTGGGTCGATTGGGACAAGAAAGAGGCCGGCCCATTAGCAAATTTGGCCAAAAGGAAACTCGATATCGCTTTGCCTGCTCAGCGATATTCTAAAGGACCATTTGCCGTTATCATCAAAATTTGCCACGCCGACAGGTCATTTTCGACCTTTTGGAAATGGGAGTCGTCCCCATTTCCTTAATCGACCTCCTCAAATGCGCCCGTGGAATTATCAGATTCGCGGCCAATTGCGATTTGACCGCCATGGCCAATGTTGACATTCGATTCGCAAATGTCAAAATTCAGGCCGATACTAATCAGATACATTTGTTTCTGAAAAGTAATCGCAGCATAGATCACATTCGGAAAATGAAACCCGACCTTTACAAACGTTTAATCAATAGGACGGCAAATTTTTGCCACGCCGGGAACAGTTTAGCGGCGATAATTCACCATTTATTGGGCGTCCACCTTGAGAAGGGATTCCAAGGCCAGGGATTGGCATGGGCCAAACGTCCTCTCCCCTCCAACGCTCTCGGGTACGCGGCCTTAGACGCTATCACCCATAGCCAAGCGTCCAAGCCTCAGCCCAAAAAACCGAAAGTAGGGGCCGCTCTGAGCCCAACCCAAGCCAGAGAAACTCACACGGCGGAAGAAAACCGAAAATTTTTACAAATAACGACCGAGATGCCGAATATTTTCAAACCGAAGCCACCGCCACCCGATTGCAATTTCTTGGCGTTCAACTACTTTTGACGCGGCTTCGTAATGCCGGTCGCTAATCGAGACGCAATCGATCTTCGAGCCCAAGCAGAAAGAGAAGCCTACCGCCACCTAGATGATAATTTGGCTGCTTTTATTGTCTGCTACATGCCGCCTTATTATAATGAAATGACGCCAGCCGCCAAGGAGCTAGCCGAGCATCGAAGCATCCACCTATGGTGCCAATTACGACGCGACCCCCAATTATTCCCCGAACAGGTTGATGCCCTAGTGGCCAAATTTTGTAACATACTTACCAAATATTACGAAAGTCGCATCGTCCGACCCCCCCGCAACTGTCGAGCTCGTCCCTAAATAGCCAGCATCCCAAATCCTTGTCGCCGCCGATTAATTTGCTGTTGTCCTTTCGTCCCATATTTTCATCGTCCCCGCCGTCGAACCGACGCCCAATTTTGTATTACCATCGTAAACTCTGAACTATCCGTCGCCTTTTGAATTGAAATTTCGTCGATTGTTGTACATTGTTCGCATTGTATATAAAAAAAAAACAACAGAAAACACCGTCTTAATCTTTTCAGTTACTTACAAACTCGTAAAATTTAAATTTATGCGAAATCGGAACATCTTAAAACAGAACAGGAAAAATCATGAAGAAAAACCAGAACACAAAGTTGGAGAAAATGAAAGACACAAAAAAAGGGAGAAGAAAATTATATTGAGAAAAATTTGAGAATTGGAAAAAAAGAAATTTTTTCTCACCATCGTAAATTCACTTACCAAAAATCCCGCCATCAAAATTGCCGCCGATCCAACATCCAGTCTTTATAGGCTGGGGACAGCCTTTCCTCGGCGCTGGATGATGTAGGAGCGCTGCAAATCAATCAATATCAATAGCAATTAAGCAACCTACAGTAAACAGTGATGCCCTCATAGTCATGCGCATGCCAGGCAAACTTACGCTATCCAATCCTACTGTAGACACTATACCAAGATTCTCTGCCTTATGTCACTGAGCCTTTTTTTATTTATTAAAAACATGCAATATACGCAATGATGACTATGCCTACAAAGATTAGAATCTAAAGTTACGTGATATCATGACATAATATCTTAGTTTTTATACCTTTTTCTTCATATATAAACGTATGATTTGTATGTAAAACTTCACTTCACTATATTCTCTTAATAAATTTAACTTACTTGCTTTTCTGCTCTTTGGCAAAGTCGTAGGGTCGTCCTGTAAAACGTCGTCCACATCATCCGGATTTGCAACTATTGGAAGCTGGAAAGAAACATATTTTCGTTACGAGACTAAACTTTTCTTTTAAAATTACCTTAGCGTTTTCCTGAGCGTTGCCATCGCCGTCCATCCTTTGACGTTTCCATTGGCGTTTCTGAAGAAAACAGAATAACTTAAGAACATTTTTAGTATTTAGTCCGATTTGCAGGTTGTTCAGCCCTTAACCCAAAAATAGACAACCCTTACACTTGCATATTCAGTGTTAATTCCTGGCTTCCTTGGCCTTGACCTCGACCTTTAGGTTCGGGAACCCTCAAAGTTTTGCCAGTTTTTCCATCTTGAGCTTCACTGAATTTAGCAGAGCTTTGCAAGTCTGAACTGGCACTCCTTTCTGCTCCCATCACTCCAACCTGGTGGTTTCTACTGAGCATCACTGATCAAAAGGCCGTTTTGAATTCCACGGGGGTATCCTGGCTGTTATATACCCTCAACAGTTGGTTATTTGCCGCCACCATGGCTCTGGCATAAATGTTGCCAACATACATCAGCAGGGCCATGCAGGAGGGGGTGGGCGGGCGCCCCCCCCCCATTGAGGCAACATGCACACAGTATATACACATAAAATCAACATTTTCTGGGGCTATTCAGTAGAAAAATCTAGTCCGCCCCAGGGTTTTTTTTGCACACAGCAACCAAAGTTTGTGCTGTGCAACCAAATTTTCTCTGCCAAGTTGCACAGTGCAACTTGAGGCCTGACTGCTCTTTTGATAAGGTTATTGGGTTTACTGCCCAGAAATGCATTTTTATGCGTTCTAAAATGGAGAAAAGTGAAAATTTTTCGGCGCATTGCGCGGGGTTTCAATTCATTTTAAATTTCTATATTATTCTAGTGCGCAGTTAGAAAAGGTCATTCTAGTTAGTGCTTAAAGGTTCTAATTATCATCATATTATGGTTAAATGTTTGATCCTGTATTGTTTTTTGACGAAGTGGATGAAAACCATCATTTTTCTCGATAATTTTCCCAAAATTTTTTGGGATCATCACAAAAAATTTGAATTTTGACTTTAATGTGATTAAAACATTTTCAGTGTAAGACAATGCTAGAAATTTTTGGCCTTTGAAAGCGGCTTGCCTAGTTTTTGGATTTCAGTTTGTCCCACTGAAAATTCATTAAATTCACCAAGAAATCAAACCTCCTGTCTGGGAAATAAAAAGTGAAAACATTCATTTTCCAGTGTTCCAGAATATTGAAATCCTGAAAAAATTTTCCAGGCTACATACCGAACTAATTACTCTAGTCTAGTCATATTAACTTCTTCATTTGGTCTCCAAATTTCAAAAAATTGGGTTTAAATGCCTAAAACAGACACAGATCAAATGAAATGTCAAGAAAACAGTTTGCAATGGTTTTTCCGATAAATTTGAGCAAATTTATTGATTTTAGAGTGAGCAACAAAAAATTTATCTGTGCCACATAAATTTTTCCCCAAGTTGCACATTGCAACCTGGTCTGTGCAAAAAAACCCTGGTCAGCCTCCCCCCCATGAAAAAATCCTGCGCACAGCCCTGTGCATCGGGGACAGCGGGCCACATTCCAACACGAGGAATAGCATCATCACCAAGTACCTTACCGAAGAAAACACATCAGATGCTTGTTCTCCTTGAAGCCACCTGGGGACAAAGTCATAAATGACTCTTTCCCAGAGTTCCTCAGGTAAATTGGTCCGATCATAGAGAAAAGCTCCCTGCATTCTGAACTGTTGTTCATAATGCCAGAAGATTTTCCTAATGGCATCATTTACCATGAAGAATACTCTTTCTGACTCAAATTGCTGGAAAGCAAAATAGTTCACAACTGCACTTGTGAAAAATGAAATTGGTCCAGATTCTCTGGTTTTTGGCTGATAACATCCCAGAAGTCCAAGAGACTGTCCTTAAATTTTTCCACAGTCTTTCCTGGCATTTCAGTTGCCTGAGTGGCCTTTGACTGCTTAATTTTTCCCAGAACAGCCCCTTGCACTTGACTAGCTGCCACTTCTAGTTTTTGATCCTTGCTGGGTTTTGCCTGACCTTTCAGTATCAATTTCCCCATTGCCATGCCTACTGCGCCTGAAGCTTGGCTAGTTTGTGATGTGCTATCTGTAGTTGCAGTTACCAATGAAGATGTAACTACTGATGGCATTCCAGTGGAAGTAGAAGTAATTTCAGATGTGGGAGTAGCAGTGGAAGTAATCATAGAAGCTGGGGTCGATATGATGGACAAAGTCGCCCTCTTGCTGTCTTCCTCTTTCCCTTCCACTTTTGCTCCCTTACCACCCTTCTTCCTTGTTTCCTTCTCCTTCAATCTTATCTTCTTTTTCCTTTCAGCCATAAATAAAATTCTCTCATCATTCCATCCCTTGTCCCTCATACTCTGGACAACCTTGGCTGATTACAATCCTGGAACCCCCCCCCCCTCATTAGCAGGAAAAGATATAACCTCCTTACTATCAGTTATTTCCAAATCCAGCATTTCCACTACATCCTCATCAACAACTAGTTTATCAGTGGAAATATCATCATCCAGTTTTATTGGTGATGGTGGCTCCATCGCTTTCTGTTCCACTGTGGATGTTACCTCCTCTTTCCTTCGGAATCCAATATCATGTTTCAACTGTTCCATTTTGGCCTTCCTCAGTGTCATTCCTTCCTGGAGTTCCCTTTCCATTTGTTCCTGTTCGAGTTGGATTTTTCGCCTCACTTCTTCCTCTATCCTCAAAATTTCCTCCAATCCATGTTGGGCCATGAGTTCAGACTGGGTCTGAGCAGTTTGAGCTTGCATCAGTCCCATTGCCGGAACCAATTGCTCTTGCTGCTGCTATTCTTCTGACAGTTCAGTCACATCCTCCTTAAGCCTCCTGTCTTGCGATTCATCTTCAGCAGGCAGTTCAACTGCATCGCTGAAAATTTCGCTTTCCGATGTTTGGACTTCATGGCCTGAGAATATCAGAATTTCAACTACACTCACTCCAGCTTGCTGTTTGTCTTCACTTTTCAGACTATCAGTCTTGGTGGAACTAATCCTGCTGGCTAGTTTGGTGATAGTACCTTCAGCTGTGCATTAACTATAAGTATGCTGAATTCCTGGTAAATCCAAGGCCAAGGTTCTATAGTCCAAGATCTTTGTAGGGAAGGATATACTATACTCCCCACTTTCCGCCATACAACCATAGACATCCCCACCCTTGCATACCTGTAAGACCTCCGACCAGTTGGGGGGGGGGGGTAGGAAAAAGTCGAAATTTTTCCCAAAAAAGGCCAAAAAACATACACTTTTTTGAAAATTTTTTTAATTTTTTCCAAACTGGGGGGGGGGGGTTGGGGGAAATGATTTTGGGTACAGGGTTGGCCAAGTTGGGGGGGGTTCCCCTCCAACCCCCCCCCCAAGTACAGGTATGCACCCTTGTTGATTTTCATTTGCCAGGTTAACCCATACCTCAATGAAGGGGTTCTGACTGCAAGCTCGATATGATAGAACCTAACATAATAATACAGATTTGAGCTATAGCTCTTACTGTCCGTAGTTATCGTGTCAGAACTACCAGGGATCAGAGCTCACATGTCCGCATTTTTCCATAACCTCAACCGAATCAGCATAAATCCAAAATAACTCATCCAAACATATATTCCAGCACCTTTTCAGGGTGCCTCATACTCTATGCTTGGAAGTTTTTTCGCCAACAAAAGGTATTGGGTCAACCTATCGCCTGACTGCCAAGCCATTATCTTTATTTTACCCTGTAGCTCTGGGCTGAATGATGTAATGAACCTGTAACTGAACATTTCAGACATTACAGAATCCAGTTCCTTTGGGCTATGAGGCCAGATCACATGGAAGGCAAGCGAGACTAAAGTACATGCAGCGTGCAGTTCTGAGAACTGCTTTTCCTCAAATGCTTTAGCATACTCTGCCAGCTGAGGCTTCCAATAATCTTTATCAAAATATCCCATTCCAGAATCAATGTCAATCAGCACATGAACCAGATGATTTTTTATGGCATTCAGTAGCACTTGCTTTTGATGATCCTGAGGCAATTTGATAACTTTTATTGCGGTATCTATGAACCAAACCAAAGATGCAGGCTGTGTGAGTTCCTGATACTGTTTTCCTTGTGCCATTTCCTCTACTAATTCCAGGCACAACTTCTCTTTGGCCAACAAGTGCTGTTCAGGCCCAGTCATTTCATCATCCTCTGGATCACTTGACTCATCGAAGAAATTGGGTTTTAATTTTTTACCCTGACGGTAAGCACCTGGATAGATGCCCCTCCATGGCAAATTTTCTTTCCCCTTCCTCGGGTTGCAAATGTTCCTGTGTCAATGAAATTTAGGCCCTATTTCTTGCACTTGCATGGCCCATCTTGCGTATATTTCCTGGTGCATCATGTGGTAGATCGCCTCTGGCTGCCTAATCACAATATCAGGTATACCCACAAAGTTACATAGTTTATAATCAGTAACTATATATGAGCTCAGACTAATGTAAAAAAATGTCCCATTAAAATCTTTCTTCGTTTCCACCTACTATTATTGTTTATTTTAACAGTTTAATTGCTACAAATGCAGCACGTTGCCGCTTGGCCGCTGGAGCATCCAAAGAATTATTGGAATTCGGCTTGCGGAGAGCACAAGGACCCAATGGAGGCTTGTCGGCATCTAAATATGCTTTTGTTGGTGGTAGGTAGGCTAAGTGTTTTTCAAGTCATACCAACTGTAGCCAAGCATGAAAAAAAATTAACCAAGTATAGAAATTTCTAATTTTTTCCAAGTGAAAGCATACCTGGGCCATGCTGAGCCACCCAAGACAGCAGGTAGCTACGTTTTTAGGTCCGGTAGCTTCGTTTGTGACCATTGGTGGCTCCACACTCCGTGGAGAGCAGAGAACGAACAGATAGAGAAAAAGGAAAAAAGAGGAGGAAAGGGAAAAGGCGAGAAAGAAAGAAAAAAAGAAGAAAGGGAGACAGGGACATAAATTCAGTCAGCCAATCAACAAAGCAACCAACCAAGTGATCTGGGAAACAACCAGCCAATCAACTGATCTGGGAATCAATCAACCAACCAAGTGATCTGTGAAGTGATCAACCAACTGATCTGGGAAGCAACCAACCAGTTGGGGAAACAACCAAACAACTGGTTTGGAAATCAACCAACCAAATTGGGAGTTAATCAATCACCAGATCTGGGAAGCAACCAACCAATCTATGAAACAACCGACCAACCATCTGATCTGGGAATCAGCCAACCAATTGATCTAGGAAGCAACTACTCAACCTGGAAGTCAACCAACTAACTAGTCTTGGTAGCAACCAATCAATCTGGAAGTCAATCAACCAACTGGTCGGGGAAGAAAGTAACCAATTATAAAAGCAACCAACCAACGGATCTTAGAAGCAAATAACTGGCTGATCTGGGAATCAACCAGCCAAATGATATAAGAAGTCAATCAATCTGGGAGTTAATCGACCAACTAGTCTTAGAATCAACCAATCATTTCGGGACACAACCAACCAACTAATCTGGGAGTCGCCTAATAAAACTGATATGGGAAGCAACCAACCACTGTTGGAAGCCAGCAATCAACTAATCTGGTAGTCAATCAACCAACCAATTGATCTGGGAGGCAACCTTACAATTTGTGAAACAACCAACCAACAAATACGTGATTCAACAAGTCTGAGAACCAACCAACTAATCTGGGAGTCAAACAACCAACTGATCTAGAAATCAACTAACCAATTTGGAAAAATCGACCAACTGAGCTGGAAAGCAAGTAACCCACCTACTGATCTTAGAAGTAATTGATCAATTTACGGAACAACCAACCAACTGATCAGGGAAACAATCAACCAACCAGCCAATCTAGAAAAACTAATCTAGGAAGTCCCAACCAATTTAGGAAACAAGTAAACAGTCAATTTGGGAAACAGCCAACCAATCAATCAGGGAGTCTGCAACCGCCAAATAACAAATTTGAAAAACAACCAACCTAATTGGATTTCATTCAGTGGGAGTCAAGCTTAAAGCAGTCAACTAACCAATCAATTGATCTGGTGAACAATTTACCGAATGGAAGTCAATGAAGCAATTATTTAAACCAGGTTACTAATCAGGGCGGCAGTACACAAACCAAACATATAACATGGAAACTAACCCCCCCCCCCCCCAATCTGGAAATCACTGAACCAACAAACTGATGTGTGAGCATTAACAAACCAGTGATCAATGCATGATTCTCTTTTTGTAAAATTAAAGTATGAAGCACAGTGTTTTTTTATACGAGCGTCTTTTTACATGTGCAAAAATCCACAAAAAATTTTGCACGAAGAATTTTTTTTGTACACCAAAGAATCATGATTTTGCGTATATTCTTGCCCAAACTTTCTTCCAGATCGCACTTGAATTCATGTATTTCATATGTAACACAAAAGTACACGGTGTTGAAGAATGCTTCTGTTGCTTTAGATTCTAAAATGCTGGGAATCGATTTCTTGATTCTTATTCCTATCTTATTCTTATTCTTATTACAGTTCAAATTTTCTATTTAAAAACATTTCTTTATCATTTTATCATTAAAAATATTATGCTACTTTCATAAGTTTAGAATCATCAATTTAAACTTTAAAGTTTCTTAAAATTAGTCAAATGATGCTTCTAAATTCAAACTCAGATTCATGTTAAAAAGTATGAGTAAAAAAATAGATATTTGAGATATGGACACACCAAAATTCACCTTTTTTATGTCTTTGTTTAGGGTGGAGAAGCATTTTTCCACCAGGTGATGTGGACAAAATCTATTTGTACTTTGCACAAAGATACCAAAGAAATCTTTCTTTGTACGTCTTTGTACGGATCCAAATCTTTGTAATCTTTGTACGGAGCCAAAAATCTTTGTCTCGTACAAAAAACGGTGATAAGTAGTACACTAACATTACATTCAAGAGAAATACGATCATAAAAAGAAAACAGAATGAAACCGAATCAGCAATCCGTGAGTTCTGCTTTTCAGTCAAAACGCTGGTTTTGGCGGCTAAAATAAATTTTGAGGATTCAGAAGTGCAGAGGCGCTTTTTACCAAATTTTATGGCGCTTCGCACCAATTCTGATTCAATAGGATATTCATTGTTTTTGCATGAAACGAACATGTATGAGTACATAAAAGAATTTTTGGACAAAATTACAAAGATTTCGGGCATCCTGGTCTGAATATGCTTTTCCACCATCTAAAACCAGTAGAATACGAGAAAATTTTCGGACGCTTCACAGCCGATTGTACTTCATAAATTTCGGATTGGTTCATCCAAGCAAGCTACGACAACAACATCCGCAGATTGCAGACAACATTTTTGGCTTTATAACGTAAAGTATCTTCTGTTGTATAGGTACCATTATTAATGAACAGGTAGCATGATCTTCATCTTAAGAGGCAAATTCATGTTCAACCAGTACAAACAGCATGAATTTGAAATGCTCTAGCATTCTGCATGATAAGCATATAATAAAAAGAAAGCTGCATTTCTCAGTATCGTGTCGTATACTTGTCTGTTATGAAAAGCATAAATTTTAGTGTGAGAAAATTTACTGTGGAAGAACTTTTGTACAAAAACATGCAAAGCTCGCAATCTTTTAGCATATAAATAAAATTTTGTCTGTACAATGATTTTTTGTACACGTACAGAGACTTGTGAAAAAAGACTATGGCTCAGCTCTGGCTATAATCTAGCCCAGGCACGGACATTAGCATGCTTTAATTTTATTTTTTTCCACTTTTGATTGTTTTCATTATGTAAAATGCTTCACTTGACTCTATCAATGATCTTCGAAAATTTGTGTGCATATTAAATGAAAATAAGAGCATTTCTCAGAACAAATTTTTTTCAAACCTAAATTATTATGAGCGTGCGTACATTATCCAGCATTTGAGTCCCGAAATTTTTCTGGCGCTGCCTACCGGAAAGAGAGATATGCCATCGGTAGAAATGTTGGTGCCCCATCTTGGATCAAATTCGAAATTATTGCACTCCAGACTGTTCGTTATATAGCATTGATTTTGCTGCATTAAGCATGGAACATTAGAATACTAAACCAAGCTCGATAGTATGCATTTGGAATTATGTAGTGAAAAAGCGCTTACTGAAAATATAGAAACAACCTTTTCGAAAAATGGCAACCCACCTCAAAAAATTTGGCTCGGGTAGCTACTTGCAAAATGAGCTTTGCCCAGGTATGCGTGGAAGAAGGAAGTGGAAGTAAATTGCAGTCTAAGCTAGAAAATGCAACTTGTGGAATTTCAACTCCGGTTAATCAATAATGATTTCATTATATTATCGCCTCAGTATCACCCTGTACAAGTAATGATCTTAAAATCTAGCTCTGAATCGTATTTCGTTGAAGGCTTTGATGGAACGAGTAACGTTATCGCTGGAAAATTGTTTGCGATACCAGTTCGAGGAACTCATGCCCATTCGTATGTTTCATCTTTCCAAGCTAAAGATTTGTGCATTGCTGTAAGTATAACAGTTTATTTTTAAAATTCTAGACTTTTCAAATATCTTTCCGTTCGCACGGTATCAGTCGTTATAAAAAATTCTGAATAAGAAAAGAAGTTCAACCTAGAAGATTCCCATTCATTTGTGAGCTTACTTTTCTCTGCCCATTTGATGTTTTATTAGAAGCCCTTGGTGAATTCCAGTGATGAGCGAAACGTCGCCAATTTAACAGATTTGGCCATCGACTTTCGGCGGATATTGGTGGAGAAAGACATTTTCCATAGTGTTATACTCGACGAAGTTAACGACGGGGAGCTAGCTGCGTTCATCTCTTATGCACAATGTTTCCCTAATGGTTTCCTCGCTTTGGTAGATTCATACGACGTTTTGAGGTTAGAATACATGTGTTTTACCAATAGAATTTCATCCAAAATTTTCAATTTTTGTGTTACTAAATTATGATATTATACGCGGAATTGCAGAAGCGGAATCGTTAATTTCTGCGCTTGCGTTTTGGCGCTCGATTCTCTGGACTATAAAGCAAAAGGCGTCAGGATCGATAGTGGCGATTTGGCCTACCTTTCGCGAGAAATTCGGCGTATATTTATTGCGATTTCGGAAAAGTGAGATTCATAATATTTATAGTATACTGTTGCCTCTTTGTCTGAATTTCAAGAGTCGTTACATTTGGACGATATTTTTCGTAGAATTTTACAATGCACTAATTTTTGGAAATAAGCGGATGTTCTTCATAATCCTTGAAACCACCAAAATTCATCAGTTTTGTCGTCTACATTGGGATTAATTTTGGAATTCGACTGAGCACATCGTCGCTTATTCTTTCTTGAGATTTAACATACCCTACGTATCGAAATTGAAAATTCTGGCTAGCAACGATTTGAACGAAGACACTATTTATTCCTTGAACGAACAAGGTCACGAAATAGATTGTTTCGCCGTTGGCACCCATTTGGTCACATGCCAGAAACAACCAGCTCTTGGATGCGTTTACAAACTGGTTGAATTAAATAATACGGCGCGCATTAAGTTGAGCGAAGATATCGATAAAGTTGTTTTACCAGGTCGGAAACGATGTTATCGACTTTACGGCAAGGATGGTACATTTTTTAATTTTTAGATTTTTGTAGGATAGAAAGAACGATCGTAAACATCACACTCGTTTCAACTTGCTTGCCTGGAAAGCTAAATTCTGAGCTTTGTAACATCAGTAATTATATTCCATAATTTTTTCTATAGTTTTTCCTACAGTTTTCGACTGAAAATATTATTTGACCTTTGGTTTTGATAAAGTTGGGTTCTTTACTTTTCGCCTGATCGGGTTGATCTAATTTTTAAGGTCGAATCATCAATGATTTACTGGCGCTAGAAAACGAGATTTCTCCTGTCGAGGGCACGCCAATATTGTGCCGACATCCTTTTCTGGTTAGTATAATTTTATTGTCACGCCGTTAATTTTGTGTCGAATAATTTTGCATTTGGTATTTGCTTTTAGAATTAGTTTTTCCTCTTATCTTCAGTTCTTTGTTCTTATAATATTTTGATGTGATTTTTTGGAAAAATATTGCCAACAAGTTTTCAAAATCAGTTCAGACGCCGAATATGCATTCTTCGGAAAATGTGCAGTCACACTTGGTTTTCTAGAAATTTCGTTCTATGACGGAAAAAGCTTAATTGTTTGGTGGACATTATACAGGCTGTTTTTCTTGAAAAGCTTCCAAATAATTGAACTGTAAATCTGTGAACACATACTCTCATACAATTGTTTACCGGAAAATTTCGCACTAAAAATTCTATTTAACGACAGTAGTAATTTTTGTGGTTTTTCAATTTAAAAGCATTTTATAAAGGCAGGCAAGCAAGCCCATTTAATTGAGAGTGACTGACGCAGCGATAACCGAAAAGTAGGTTCAACTTGAAACGCAATTTTCACTTAGCGGAAATTACACTGTAGAGAAACGTTAAATTTCTTCATGACGATTGACAAAAATCATTGAAAAAACATCATGCTTGTAAATAAGCATGATTCGGACAGAATTTCGTCGATACCCGAGTAATACTCGAAAAATTTTGACCACTTGACCGATTTATTGAAGGAAATTATCGGCTATCCTGTTTGCCGCTCACTGACTGAGAAAATCTTTTCATTGATCAGGATTAAAAATTTTTTCCGTATTGTACTTTCTCCCAAACAATCGCTGCATCGATCATTTCAAACTGAATGAAGTATGAAGTTCCCCATTAGTATTTATTGTTTCACTGCGGACCTCAATTTGAAACAAGCAGACTTTAGAAAAAAAATAATTAAATTAATGTTATAGGATGCAAAACGCGCGTACGTTGTACCGAAATCCGTTAAACTGTTACACCAGCTCTATTGGAATGGGGAATCGACCGAAGAATCGTCGGAATTCCTAATTGACAAAAAACAGAGAGTCGAAGACTCCTTAAAAGAGCTCAGAAGCGATATCAAACGGCCGTTAAATCCTACCCCTTATAAAATATCGGTAACAGAATCATTACACAAGTTCTTCCATCAACTTTGGCAGGAAAATGCTCCGATCGGTCGACTGGAGTAATGAAATGCAATGCCGCACCTCGCTGGTCGTCAGAAAAATATTTTGTACCCCCCAACGTTTATACGATTTTTCAATTTTTATGCGAATAAATTTCTATAAACTCTTCAATTGAATCTCAATATTTCACGCTAGACAAGTGTCTGCATCATGATAGCAAATGCAAAAAAAACGTTTGAAAGGGGCGATGTTATTTAATTTCAATGATACAGATTACTGTAAAGTATTATCCATATCATTTGGCTGTGGCCATATGGACCATGTATTTCTGATATACATTCCAAGTATGTACAGTAAACTGCGACTTGCAATTTACAAACTTCGAGACCTGCAAACAAAGTATAAAATTAATACGACTTTATCGCGCGTGTTCATAGGTGTATTGACAACAGTAAACGATATCCATAAGATAAGTATTACGTATCTTGACTATCAGTATTCAAAAAAATATTTCTTCCATCGCATAATTTTCTCTTTAGCTGATTGTATGTATGTTGCAAACGGAATATCGTGTGATAATCAAAGTAGACGTATAGTCTGTTTTTCTTGAAATGCTTCCAAGCAGGCTTTTTTATTTTTGCACAGTGTCACACCAAGTGAAATTGGAGCCATGTCACATTAAATGAAATGTGGCCAATCACAATGATGGGACAAACCCATGCCACATCAATAGAAAAAAATACGGCCATGTCACTGTGAGTGACATGTTGTGACCCCGTTGGGTGGCTCGCTTATTTCCACTCTGGGAACCTAACCTGGCTAGTACTGGCTATAGGTAGGCCTTGTCACATGTTGCGCCATCCATGTCACGTGTATGACATGTGGATTTGGGAGAGCTGGGGAGGTTTGGGTATCTCATCAGGTGATACCGTGTTTTAGACGTCACATTGATGGTGAACCATATCAGATTGATCCTATTACAGTGAGTAATAGGCTGTGACTCCTGATGGATACTGGCATTTTCCCCAGGCTTCCCTAAATGGCGGTGGGGCCTAACCTGGCGAATGGTGGCTATAGAGAGATCTATAGTTGGTTCTCTTGTGTTGTCCTTGGGGTCTTGCTGTAGGGTAATGGACAACGCTGCCAGGCTAGGTGCGACAATCCCCGAGTCCTACTCAGTGAGAGTGGGGACAGGGTCACCCGTAAAATGACCTAATTTGTGGGACCCGATTATGAACCAGACAGCCCCTATTTAGCCCGAACCTGAGAGGTGGAGGCCCTACTTATCTGTGGAAACCTTGGGAAACCGACTCAGGAAGGATTCCTCAACAAATACCCCACAAATAACAATAATCCCCTGAGAAGACTCACCTAGTCCTGTTTCTCAAGCGATTCGACGCAACGGGCGGCAAGTCCCTGGATGCTTTCGGTCTTCTGGCACTGGGAGCGGGGATGCGATCCTCAAACGTCCTAGCGGCGGCGAGCGGGAGGCGATACTCCAACGTTTTCTTCACGAACCGGGGGTGGTCGGACACCTGGCACTGATGGGCAGCGGGGTACTGTAGGCGGTAAGCGGCGGACGCAGTGAACACGGGTAATTTATGCAAATTTATTGGTAATAAGTCGGCGGACGCACAGGTGTATAATAAAATATGCAAATTTGATGAAGGGCGGCAGACGCGGAGTTACAACTGGACGAAAGCTTGGTGAACCCAAGAATGAGCGAAAAACTAAAGAAACATGTCCTTTTAAGGACATGTTTGGCTACAGCTGCAGCTTGGGCGGAGTTTCTCGGCGCTCAAGCTAACTTCTGCAGCTAGACGCGATGCAGAAGATGCCTATGAGCACATAGACATTTTTTCGTTCACATGCGTTTAGCACTGAGGCCGACTGCAGTGCCTATGCTAAGCATATGAACGTCTTTAGCTAAAACTTCTTAGCTAGTCGTTTTTGCGTAACAAAAACGACGCTAATTTTTGATGATAAGAGGTGCGTGAGCGCACCAAAAATAGCCATGTGCTCATGGAGCACGACTGGCGGAAGTTTTTAGCTAAAGGGCCTACTGTAGCCCGCGTTTGTAAAGAAATAAAAATACAACAAAACGAAACATAGAAATGCATGAAAAATATAAAAATGAATGTAAAATGCATGTGTAAAAAATGAAATAGACAAAAGCATGATCGAGTAATAACAAAACATGAAAAATAACAAAATGTCAGCATGATCGGAATCACGTGACATTGAAGAATTGAGCGGCACGTGACACGGCGGTTCTTCGAAAAAGGGCGTCCTCGTCCTTGCAGTGGTTAGTAGTGAGGCTTTGTACGGCGTGTCCGTGGTCGTAGGTCATTCCAAGGTATGACGGCGGAAGTGGTCGAATAGGTCCGTTGGGTTGTCGGCGGATGGCGCCTTCTTTGATCGTAATTCGTTCGGTGGTGTGGTAACTGGAGGTTGTTGATGCGTGAAGTTGCAGACATTGAATATCCTGTGCGACAGTCTAGAACACAGAGAAGAAAAAATTTTCAGGGCAGGATGTAGGCTATCGCAGAGGATGCGCCCAGTGAGGTACAGATTATTGGGTTATCGCAGAGGATGCACCCAGTGAAGTGTAGGCTATGGCGTGAGGATGCGCCTAAGGCGTGACGCTTTGGTTGCTGAACACTCTCTTCTATCCACTAAGATCCAGCATGGACAAGAGTGGATACTTCGTGAGGGGCACGGCGGTCCTTCGAAAAAGGACGTCCTCGTCCGTAAGCGGGGACAATGAAGAGAATGCATCTTGAATTAAGGGTCGGGGACCTCTGCGTCAAGATGTGGGTCAATCAAATTCGGTGTAAAGTCCCGGCTTATTGAAGGATACAACAAGGGGGCCGAATCCGTTGCCTGTGAAGTGGGAGGTGTATCCTCTGCTTCACTCGGTTGTTCAGGGGACACGTAAAGTCGAAGCTGGTTGACATGTACAGTGTCTTCCTGATCCATCTCGAGACGAAGTGTGACATTTGGGTATGCCACACTCGTTACAAGGTAGGGCCCATCGTAGATGGGCAGCAATTTAGGAGTGAGTCCACGTTTGCTGGAGGTGCGCAGTTTGAGCACCTGATCCCCTGCTTTGTACGAGACATCATGTGCCTTCTGGTCGTACGACCGTGCGTAGGCCTCCTGTGCTTTCTCAATCCGACTCTGGATTAAGGTTAACGCATTCGTGAAATGACGTTTGACCTCCATATCATATGAGGAAACATTAATGATATGGGCCGGAGGGTTGAATGAGAGCGCGGCATCAACAGGGAGCATGGGTGTGCCACCGTACATGAGTTCAAAGGGCGAGTACCCTGTTGACTCATTCATGCTGATATTGACCACAAACACAGCGTATGGTAGGTGTTCATCCCAATCGGTATGTCCTTGATGAACATACATACGTAGCCGTGTGGCTAGCATCTGATTAGCTCTTTCCACCTCGCCGTTGGTCATCGGATGATAGGCGGTAGAGTGGATTTTCTTCGTTGCGCAGATCGCAGTGATCTCAGTCATCAGTTTTGATGTGAAATCAGTGCCACGATCTGACTGAAGAATCTGCGGTACCCCGTGCCGGCAGACAATTTGCGTTACAAACAGCCGGGCTATGGTGTGCGCAGTGATGTCCGGAGTAGCAAAAGCCTCGACCCATTTCGTAAAGTAGTCGATGAAGACTACGATGAAACGGTTGCCAGCTTCGCTAGTAGTCATTGGTCCCATACAGTCGACACCTACCTGATGAAACGGTCCCGTGATGGTGATAGGTTTCAGGGTCGCAGTGGTTTTCTGTCGAGCGGGCTTATTCCGTTGGCAAAGATCACACCGCTGACAGAAGAACTTGACATCCCGACTGAGGGAAGGCCAGTGGTATCTGCGAGCAATGAGCCGCGCAGTACGTTTAGCACCAAAGTGTCCAGCTAAGATGTCATCATGATGAGCCCGGATAATGGTAGTAACCATGGATCTGGGTATGACGATCTTATTGGACTCGCCTGTCCATTTCTGAAGAACGTTATCCAACAGATGGTAGCCTCGCACATCATTCTGGTCGCCCAGGGGCTTAAGAGAGCGAATGATGTCGGCTAAGTCCGGATCCTCCAGCTGAGCAGCGAAAAGGTCGGGGTGCTGCGCACCAACCGATATCTCGGCATAAGACTCTGATCGTACCGGGCGCTCCGCGCCAACAGTGATCGGTGCTGAATTACTTGAACGCGCCAGGTGCTGCACACCATCAGTCAAGGTTCTTGATCTCGCCAGGTGCTGTGCACCATCGGTGATCATCATAACATGCCCCTCAGGTCTGTAGAGGGGAGTATCATCAATACTCTGACTGGTGAGGGAGTTAGGATCCGGCAGGCGTGATAATGCATCAGCATTACCATTAGACTGACCTTTTCGCGGCCGAATTGTCAGTTTGAATTCGGCGAGCGCGAGTCCCCACCGAGCGATCCGAGCAGAGGGGTTAGGCTTCTCCAACACTGCTTTGACCGCGGTATGGTCTGTCTGAATGACCACCTCGTGCTGGAAGAGGTATGGTCGAAAGTGCTTGACGAAATGGACAACAGCGAGAGTTTCCAGTTCTGTAATGGAATAATTTTTCTCGGCCGCTGTTAACCCTCGGCTGGCGTACGCGACAGGATGGTCGTATCCATGTTCGTCTAACTGGCTGAGAACTGCTCCTATCCCCGAAATACTGGCATCAGTTTGAAGGATAAAGGATTTCGAAAAGTCCGGATGGCGCAGGATAGGAGGGTTGGTCAGCAGGCGGCGGAGTTCATCGAACGCCTCCTGCTGAGGTTTTGACCACTGGAAAGTAGTTTCCTTCCGTAAGAGCTTGGTGAGTGGCTCGCTGAGCCGGGCACAACCAGGGATGAAACGCCTGTAGTAAGACACGAGGCCTAGGAAGGACTTGATGTCTTTGGCGTTTTGTGGAATGGGTAGGATTTGGACGGCGGCCAGCTTGGCTTGGTCAGGTTCTAGGCTGCTCTGTGAGATGCGATAGCCTAGGTACTCTACCTCTGAGTGCGAGAATTTGCACTTGCTCAGTCTGAGCTTCATTCCACCCCGGCGAAGACGGGCGAACACATCTGCCAGGCGCTCAAGCATTTGGGTGTGAGAGTTCCCGAACACCAAAATGTCGTCGAGATAGGTCAGAACCATGTGCCATTGGATTCCAGTAAGGAGGAGGTCCATAAGGCGTTGAAATGTCCCTGGCGCGTTGCATAAACCGAAAGGCAAATAATTGAATTCGTAAAGTCCAATAGGCGTATTAAAGGCTGTCTTTTCTTTATCTGCCTCGGCAATCGGGATTGACCAATACGCGTTAGCCTGGTCAAGGGTAGTGAAGTACTTCATACCCTTGAGTGTGTTGAGAATGTCATCTATCCGTGGGAGAGGGTAGACATCCTTTTTCCTGACCTCATTAAGACCACGAAAGTCAACACACATACAGTGAGAACCGTTTTTCTTGCGCACCAGGACAGTATTAGTAGCCCACGGTGACGTGCTCGGCCGAATAATACCTTTCTCCTGGAGCGCCTTGACCTCCTGCATGATGAGATCCTTTTCCTTAGGTGAGGACCGGTAAGGGAAACGGCGGACTGGGCGGGCATCGCCCGTGCTGATTTCGTGCTGGACGAGATCAGTGGAACCTGTGTCCTTTTCATCAAGAGCATAAAGGTCGGTGTATGCAACCAGGAGATCGAGTAAGGCTGCCCGGTCCCGAGGGGAGATGTCCGGTGAGATTACAGCATTGGCCTCGACCTACTGATGATCGAGGACGGTGTCTGAGTCGACCGGTGATTCCCGTGAGGGCTCACTATGCATTTGCACATGACCGATGGTCATGTGCGGGTAGAGAACCACGGAATGAGTATTCGGGTTAACTACTTGAAGTGGTATGTGACCGTTGGTCACGCTACTCACGCTTCCAGCAAAATATACGTGTCTTTGAGATCCGGTGAGGTGCTTCGGAAAGAAGGCCACCTCAGGTACGTTCGTATAGATTGGTGGAACAGGGACAGTGAATCGTGTCAGGGAGCGAGGCTCGAGAATTACCAAGTCCTTCAGGGGCAAGGCGCCGCGGGCAGAAGGTGGGCTGTGGATGAGACCGTCACAGGGGATTCTACTTTCTTTGAACTGGAGGAAGGATTTCTCCCAGTTCAAGCTGACACAATTGAACCGGCCGAGGAAGTTG
Organism: Romanomermis culicivorax; assembly: GCA_963922205.1. NCBI lineage: Eukaryota > Metazoa > Nematoda > Enoplea > Mermithida > Mermithidae > Romanomermis > Romanomermis culicivorax. The sequence continues at coordinate 203,611 of CAWUHX010000072.1, read as the reverse complement.
GTTCCAAGGACTAGTTCAGCTGAACAATTGTCCTGTATTTGGACCTGAATCCGTTCAGAGACATCAGCCACTGTGACCGTGATGTAGGCTGCTCCTAGCAGTGGGATCGGGGACCCATTGGCTGCGATAGGGCGAGCCCTGGTTGGTGAGAGTGACAAGTTGGGCAGCTGGGCCGCTAACTTGTGGTCCAGGAGTGAGAAAACAGCTCCTGTGTTGACCAGTGCCTTTGCTTCTACCCAGTTGTTGAGGAGAACTTTGATATGGGGTGTCCGAATATCATTTGGGTAAAAAGCAGAAACCACATGACGGGAATCAGGTGTGGTGGCACCACTGGTGTGTTTGGTCTTACTGGACCACTTTGGAATCGGCAGTCCCGTACGACGTAGTAGACCTACTAGAGCGTATCTGACGGAGGGTTCCGGGTTGTTTAAAAGGTTGGACTCATCCTGTACCGTGAGCACGTGGTCTGAGTGGTCCCTTGGGCTCTGAGTAGCTCCTAGTGATTCAATCTCGGTGTCCGATAGCGGTGTGATGGTGATGCCGGAGCATCTGAATCACTTGGCTCACGGTATCGGCCTTTCTCTAGCGTGACTGGAGAGGTTCCAGGCGGAGGTCGAGGGCAACCTGACCCGTGCAAGGTCGACAGATGACGACTTGCCCATCTAGAAGAGGCCCGGGATCCCCTGGTTGACCCACGTGATGAGGCAACTGAGGAGGCCCGTGAGTGTGGCTGAGAGATGGACAAAGCCCTGGACCGCGATCGTGATCCCGACCTGTGTGAGTTTTGCGAGAGAGCACGGGTGTTCTCCCACCAGGGGTCGATCTGGTCAATCTCGGGCGTGGTCAGCAGGAGGGGTAATTCTACCGCGTCCAGCGGACAAACATTACGTTGGTAGTCAAACATAATGTTCTTGAACTGTTCTAAGAAGTCCAGTCCGAGTATGATGTCAACAGGTGCCCAGAAGGGAGACGTAGTCTTGCACACATGGAGATGTATATCGATCCGTGTGTTCGGCTGGCGGTTTCCGGGCAACATGATTTCATATGGTCCCGAAAGGATGGTATGAACGGCTTTACCATTGATGCTCATCAATGGGTTAAAGTCGTGATGTTGCTGGAACGCCATGACCGCCTTCGGACTTTCTTTAGCCAAGGCCTTATGAAGACGTTGGCTAATGATAGTGCGGGGGCAACCCATGTCAAGGAAAGCGGGAGTTTCCTTGGTATCCAGCAGCACGACGAAACACGGTGTGATTCGGTCGAGCTGGGAGGGCACATGGTTTTGCACGTAGTGAAAACTGATCCAGCGTTGGACTTTGCGGTGAAGACCCAACGGGGAGAAACGGCTAACAAACCTGACCTGTTTGCTCCGCAGACGGTAGCTGAGATAATAAGATACACCAAGATAGGCAAGGTATCTGACACCGATCAGCACTGTCAGGGTAATTAGGATGTTAAAGATCAACTGGACCGGCCCGCTCAGGACAGCATGCAAGCCCTGGGCGAGGGTGTGTTGTTGACCCGTAATAACATGGTTTGCTGCCAAACCGACACCTTCCAGAGAGGCCTTGATGTCGGTTCCTACCCCTGCAAAGGCCTGGTAGATGGCGTCTGGTTGCAGGGATAGACCAGCGGTAAAGTTTACCAGCCGGTTAAGTACCGCTTCAATTTGCTCAGTCTTGTAAACGTACTGTTTAAAGAAGGCAAAGTTTGAAGGGGTCATCGCCAACTGGTCATGGAAGAGCGCCGGTGCCTCAAAGTGAGTGATGTTGAAACGCTGCTTCCAGAAGAGTTCCAGTGGGATGTGGCTCACATGGACCGCGCCAGACTCAGTAAACCAGCCCGAGCGATTTCGGAAAATCCCTGTAAAGTGGTGATGACACGGCACAATTGGGCTAGATTTAATGAGATCCGGACCACCGGGGGTGGCGAAGTAGATGGTGCCGCCAACCTGTACAGGTAAGTACTTGTAGCAAACGTTTCCCACCCGGTACGAGTGGTAAACGTAGGTGGCGTTGACCTTCTGACATGGTTATATTGTCAGCGCATCGCCTGTGAATTCCGCCATCAGGTCATTCCTCTGGAGGAATGCCCGGGCACCCAGGGTAGGGTCGAAGCGAAGCAACTGCCAAGTCAGATCAAGATAGCGTTGAGCGTGAGAGCAGAGCTCAAGCCACATGAACGGGAAACCATTAATTTCCGACTCCTTGATCTGCTGAGCCAGATAGTTCAGTTTGGCATTGACAGGATCGGGACGGGTGTCCTTTGCCATTCTGAACAAGTTTTGGGTTAAATTGTATCTCCCGTGGATGCGAAGGAGAAGACCCTGATCCGTCCAGACTGTTTTGGAACGTAGTTCTGGGCACAGTTGGAAGACGCGGGAGTTTCCCGGGATCTTGAGGGCAACCTGTAGATCATCGATGATGACGTGGTTCCCTGACATGGACGCAGTGTAATTTCCCATGGGGTGATAATGACACCGCGCCGTGAAGTTTTGTGCAGGCCAGACAATGACCCCGTCTAGAGTAGTGCACTGGCCTGCAGTGGGACTGCATCCACCTACATCGCCTAAGGTGCTTAGGGCCGTAGTGCCGTCCCACGAAGCGACTTGTCCCTCCTCGATGAAGAGGTTAGTCACTGTCTTGCAGACGTCGCTGCAGCACCATTCGTACATCACTTCCAATGTTTGGTTTGTGCTATAAAAGCCAGGGCGAATGCCGACAAGTTTTTGTGAACCAAACATCTTAGTGCGATGTGCTAGCGTGCATGCCGCAGGCGCTAAGTGCTGAGTGGTGATGACGTCTGCAGTGATGCCCCTAGAGTCGAAGAAACCAGTGTTGGTGCAGACTTTGCGGGAGCGCAATGTGCATTTCCACGCTGTGGCTGTAATCGGGTCTGAGCTAGGGACATACACCGTAACATTCATGCGCCCCGGGCTCCATGAAGATTGCCGTGGTTTACACTCTACATGCTGGGGTAACTCAAGTGGATGTCCGCTTCTTGAGAGACCGCAAAATTGATACTGAGCCGCCGGTGCTGACAAACTCACCCCTAGAAACAGTGATGCTACCAAGGTCAATTTTATTATCAAAAACAACTGTACAAAGGTAATTTGTAAGTGTTCACTCATTTTCACAAATCTGGCCTGAGGGGCAGTGTCAGATTTCTTCTTCGTCGCTGTCGGACGAGATTGGTTCCTGGCCGGGGAAATCGAGGACCAATCCACCGCACGGGTGGATTTCCCGGAGGATACCGATTTTTGGCGACTGTGGGGCGACTGCCGTTGGGAACGGAGATTCCTCAACGATGCTGACATCTTCGTTAACCGGACGTAAGGTCTCGTCGACGGCCATGTGTTCGACGACGGGCGACTTGGTCCCAGCGGTCCGAGATGTCTCTTGGGCTGGCGCCGGCGATTTGACTTGGGCTGTTGCCGACGGTGTATTTTGGGCTGTTGCTGCCGGTGTAGGATCATTCAGGGGTTCCTTGGCCGGGGGCGAGGAAGCAGTAATGTCCATTTTTGTTGGCAATGTCGCGGCAACAGGTGGCGCTGCTGTCGGTGATGTAGCGGCGACAGCAGGCAGGAGGATCCGACTGGCCTGTTCGACTGCTCGGCGGACGGCATCGACCGAAGGCGAGGATGGCTCCCCGTCCAATAAGAACTTCTCGACGGGCGAGATTGTGATAGTCCCATTGGCAATGAACTCGAGTGCCCGTCGGGCGACGTCGGGTCGTAAGAGTCGCATTGAAACAGGTGCCGCAAGCACCACGTTGGCGGCCGTGAGCGCTTCGACATGCGATGGCTCCTTGAGCAGAGTCCATGGCAAATGGGGGTATTTCTTGGCCAGGTCAACTGGCCAGATGGCCAACATCGCGTCTTGGACGGGCGATGGCGCTGTGAACAAGAAATCGATAGAGTCGTGGACTGTGATAGATTTCTGGTTCCTACTCTAGGATCACCTGAAGAAGAAGGTAGTATACCTGACAAATTCATGGGCTCGACCTGGTCGAGGACTTCCGTAGCCGAATCCGTGGGGATCGAAGGCGGTGGTCCTGGAGGGACGATGCCGGCCGGTGGCGCCGAAGACGTCCTGTTCGCGGCTGGAGCTGGCTCGGCAGTCTTAATTTTGGGAATGCGATACGATGCGAGGATGTTAGCGTGGCCAACAAACTGCGGTGTCGTCGAGGGGTCCAGAGTGACCGGCATCGCATACTTTGGTGGTGGTGGTGGCAGCGGTATGTCCAATACATTTATCGGTACGGGTACCTGGGCTGCTTGGACCACTGAAAATCCAATACTGATTACGCAGACAGGATAACACTGTTGTGAAGAATCTGTCAGGTGTTCAGCAAGTGCCTCATCATCCAGGTCAAGAGGATCTGGATGAGGAGGGCCATCGGTAGCCCCAACGGCGTTGTTGTGAGGTATGGGCTGCGGATATTGGTTTCCCATCCCGTTAGGAGGGTGATAACCATTTCTCTGATGATACACATTTGTCCCCTGGGAAGAATAACCAGTATTTTGGTAGTCATTCTCACCTGTGTTTGCCGGATTGCGCTGCGGACAGGCAGTCGATCGGTGCACTCGCACTTGACGACAATGAGGGCATGGCCTATCACATCGGTCCGTGGGGTGGGCACGTGTACGGCAAAAATAACAGCGACCACCGTTAGCGGCGTTGTTACCGGGAGCGGCACCGGTGGGACGCTGGGCCCGGCAGTCGGCGTGGCTATGTGTACACAGTCCGTGGAAGGAGCATGTTTGAAGGTGTGCTCCCGACGAGCGTCGCCCGGCGGACTGATTTGGTGTCGACGGCTGTGGAGGCGGCGTCTGTTGGATTGGCGCTGGTGCACGTTGCTGGGCCGTGAGCTTCGCTACGTGGGCTGTGAGCCTGGCCATTTCCTGTTTCAAGCGGCGAACCTCATCGGCGGAGGATGACGACATTGGAGCGTTGCTCTGACGACCGTTTGCGCTTCTGTTAGGCATATCGGGATTATATCCGGCGTGTTTAGGTTCTGAAGAGAAAACGGCGTTAGATGGAGCAGTGTACCGGATCTCGTCCCGAAAGATTTGGGATTCTGCGTAACAGGCTGCCTTGAGTGTCTCTTCAAGAGTCGTAAACTCCCTAAACTTGATACTATCTCGGAGGACCGGCTTCAGTCCTCGCAGAAAGATAGGTTTGATGATAGAATCTCGGACATCCGTCGCGAGATCTGGATACGCTACCCTGGATAGTCTCTTGAGGTGCTCAAGGTAGACTATCGCGGACTCTGTCGGCTTCTGCAGTCGATCTTGGATCAGCTGCTGATGCAGATCAGAGTCGCGCCCTACCGGAAAATCTCTCCGTAGAAAAGCCGTAAACTCTTCGTAGCGGGTAGGTATTGAAGTGCTGCTGCTAAAGTCCCGGTAGGAGGCAAGAGCAGGACCCGTGAGGCATGACTCCAGAAAAGCGATTTTATACGCATGATCCGTTTCGCTTACACCCTGGAGTGTAAAGAAACGAGTAAGATGCGACATAAAATCAGTGATAGACTCACCAAAAGCACCGGAGAAGGTGGGAGGGGCCATAAAGCTGGACACGGGAGGGTGCCTCTGACCATTCATGGCCTCTAACTTTTGGTTGAGGGGTCCAAGAGCATTCTCAAATGCTGCCTGGACTTTGCTCTCGATCTGTGAAGGGAGATCAGCTTCCGACTTCATGTCTGAGGGTTCGTTTTCCCGTAAGGTGGTTAGAACAGACGTCCTTGCCCGTGAAGCAATTAAGTCAAATTGAATAGAGAGTGGCTCACTGGTCTGTACAGGCTGGGTACTGAGACAGCAGGAACGACGGGGTGTCTCTATTGTGTAAAATGAAAGTGAGTACTACTTTTGAATTCGCGGCGAAAGAGCGCGTGAATTCGGAAAACGTGTGCGCGACGGCGTTTGTGACGTAAACTTGATTTAGCTTAAGACTAGCGACCACGAAAAGGGAGCTAGAATGGAATAGGATTATAAGATGTAAGATCAGAGTACATCAGGGTGACGCAGAAGGGAATTTATCTGGTCGCCCGTGATGGACAGAGGCATGGCCTGAGATATGGGGGAATCGATCCCGACCAAAAATGTAGAGTTGGGGCCTGGACCCGGCAATTAGAATAGCTGAAGAGGACAGAAGATCAGATATAGAAGGAGAGAAGAGGCGGTTTTTTTCTGCCGAGACATAAGATGACGGATGAACCCGCTCAGGAGGGATTTTTCCTGGAGGTTCGACCGCCGTACTAGTTTACAAACCTTGGGGCGAGGCGGACTCGTAGCCGGCAAGATCCTACTCACCAGGAGTAGCGCATAAAGTGGCATAAAGTGAAAAGGATGGGGACAACTGAAGGTGAACTTAAGAGGGAGCAATAAATAGGGTCAAAACTAATTTACAAACCCAGTTACGCAAAGGGGTCGCGCAGTTACGCAACGGGCCTCACTCGCCAGGAGCGATTGCGATCTCTGCATAGTGAGATGGACTATACAGGAGGTTCCGTGTTGGATGACATTCGCAGGTAACTTACAGCCGTGTTCGAAACGGGAGCCCGCATTCCGAACAGAACGGACACTCTCCAGGAGTATTATATACAGCTGGTGGCCGGGTTTGCCGATCACTGAGATGAAGTGAGGTTCGCAGGTCACACAGTGAAAGAGAGAAGGAGCACGGGTACCAAGGGTGCTATTCTGACACACTCAGTCAGTTGGAATGGATTAGTCTGGATGTTTTGAGGGCACACCCGAAAACATCTAAGGGATCACGGGTACAAGGTGTCCCTGGTGGAATATGAGTGTAAAATAACTGAGGCGGACGCAGTTATGTATCGAGGCGTACTCAATACCTTCGCTGAGGCGGACTCAACGATGCCTATTACTTTACATGACTAACAGGGGTGGACCGCGGAGGCGGACTCTGGGTCAGTGGCGACTCTAGCGCGGGCATCGTTAAGCCAGTTAACGAAGGCGTTCGGGTGAATAAAATATGACAGGGGGTCCTATACACTCTAGGCCCAACCGGAGGCTGTGCCGCAGTCCCTTGGGAACCACTATGGCGGGGACACTAAAGAAGATCTATGTATGACAGCTCGATGAGATGAAAGAGAATGAGTGAATTTAGATAAGAAATTTACAAGAAGATTGCTGAACCCTTGCAGACGTCAGACACAGGCAGTACCGACTGCAAATGCCTGCTGCCTGCACGAGTCAGACAACCAACCCAGCTGAGGCCGAGTGTAACTCGTTCAAACCTGCAGTTAAAGCTTGAAAACAGCCACGTGCTGATCAACAGTGCCGCTACCCGGGCGGACAACCTGATCAGTACGCAGACTAGAGAGCATCTCAGGTGGTGTATGCATGTGGACTGATGTTTCCCAGGCATCAGCCCCCAGACACACACAACCCTAGGACAAGAGAGGTAAGTGATAGGACCATGCGCCAGCGACCACCTACAACTCAAGTGGAATACTCATAGGGCCGACAGTAACCTGGTGCTGACGTCAAAAGGTGGGGGTATGAACCAACACATGACCTTGGTGCTGACTGCAGGTGCCTGGGATAAGAGTATTCAAGTATCATGTCGCAGTTGCAGACGCCAGGGGTGAGTGCCGAAGGCCAACAGGACCCCTGCAGTAGCACGTAATGTTACCGTTGCGGACGTCAGAAATAGGGTCATGTAGTCTCAATTCCTGCTGCGAGAACATGATACATTGTCATTGCTGATGTCAGTAATAGGGCCCTGAAGCCAGCTATCGGTATTCAGCATCACGTGATGGTGCCGTTGCTGACGTCAAAAGGTGGAACCGAGGGTCTGATACCTTAAGTCAATGACATGAGATGCAGTTGTTGCAGACGTCAGATGTGGTACCCGTAAGACCTGCACATCTCCGAATAGTGACACGGTGCGTCACCATTGCTGACGTCACAGATGGGGTGCAGAGAACCAGCCGAACCTGTTACAACAACGTTAGCTTCAGCTGTTGCAGACATCAGAAGTCGTTACTGCAGGAGTGTTGACTTAACCAACCACACGTAATGTCGGTTGCTGACGTCAGGAGTAGGACCCAGAGGGCTACCCACCCCTTAAAGCAACAGCAAGTGAAGCGGCTGTTGCAGACGTCAGTGGTTGCATCCGTGAGGCTGAACCACACAACAACAACAACCCGTAACGTTGTCGTTGCTGACATCAAAGAACATGACCCGTAAAGTCTATGGTCTAGATGCAACAACCCGAGAATAGAGGAGAACAGACCTTACAGTAAGTAGAAATGAGAAAGAGAGAGAAACTTACGCAAGGGTGTCATACTGTAGCGGTGGCATCAAAAACAGAAAATTTTTTTTTTTTTTGACACCGCTCAGATGACCGAGAAAAGAAAAGGGGGGAGGAATAACCAAAGACGGGGAATACGAGATTTGGACATACGCGTGTTAAATGTGTAAACAGTAGGTGTAAAATTTTTTTTTTTTTTTTTTTTTTTTTTTTTTTTTTTTTTTTTTCGGGGCCGGAAAAGTGAGCAATTCCGACAGTTTCCGCCGACATACAAAAATACTGTACACAATTAACAGATCGCAGCCACGGATGACGTCCAGAATCATACGTGGAGGGTGTACGGTATTATGGGGTCACGGACCACCAACAGTCAGGAGAGGCCGTAAACCCCTACAGCTGTGATACCAGTACCCGCGTATGGGTATACTGTAGTTACAGTATGGGGATGGGCACAGGCGTACTGTAATGGCACCCACCCGGAGGGCTACAGTATACCACCCAGGATTAGAGAAGAGGGGGGGAATAAGGGAAAAGAAACAGATAAAGTAGTTTACAACACAGATTAAGTATGCAGAATGTACAGAATGAATCAGAGGAGAAATACAGAATACTCGATATATAACTCAACTCTGGGACAAATAACTCGACTCTGAGGATAAATAACTCGACTCAGGGGGAATTTATTACTCATAGGGGGTTATACACACGCATGAGATAATTATTTACACATATAGATCACATTTAGATCACTCGTAAGGGCAAATCCCGTCTTACAGTAATTAAATTTGATGTTAAGGGATAAATTCCCGACCTACAGTAATAACTCTCGGTGGCACGGGAAAAATTTCCGACTTACAGTAATAACACGCGACTTGAGGGGAGGTTTCTGACCAACAGTAGCGGTAATCCGAAATAAGGGACATTCCCGACCCATTAGGCAGTAAACCCGAATTTGGGGGGTCTCCGACTTATTGGATGGCTAGTACCCGATTTTAAGGGGGCTTGTCCGACTTAAAATGGGAATTGACCCGACCTGGGGGTAGTTCCGACCCAAGGGTAAAGTTTTTGCACTTAAGGGCGAGTGCCAGACTTAAGGTCGATTTTCCAGCCTCGCCATGTCACATGTTGCGCCATCCATGTCACGTGTATGACATGTGGATTTGGGAGAGCTGGGGAGGTTTGGGTATCTCATCAGGTGATACCGTGTTTTAGACGTCACATTGATGGTGAACCATATCAGATTGATCCTATTACAGTGAGTGATAGGCTGTGACTCCTGATGGATACTGGCATTTTCCCCAGGCTTCCCTAAATGGCGGTGGGGCCTAACCTGGCGAATGGTGGCTATAGAGAGATCTATAGTTGGTTCTCTTGTGTTGTCCTTGGGGTCTTGCTGTAGGGTAATGGACAATGCTGCCAGGCTAGGTGCCACAATCCCCGAGTCCTACTCAGTGAGAGTGGGGACAGGGTCACCCGTAAAATGACCTAATTTGTGGGACCCGATTATGAACCAGACAGCCCCTATTTAGCCCGAACCTGAGAGGTGGAGGCCCTACTTATCTGTGGAAACCTTGGGAAACCGACTCAGGAAGGATTCCCCAACAAATACCCCACAAATAACAATAATCCCCTGAGAAGACTCACCTAGTCCTGTTTCTCAAGCGATTCGACGCAACGGGCGGCAAGTCCCTGGATGCTTTCGGTCTTCTGGCACTGGGAGCTGGGATGCGATCCTCAAACGTCCTAGCGGCGAGCGGCGGCGAGCGGGAGGCGATACTCCAACGTTTTCTTCATGAACGGGGGGCGGTCGGACACCTGGCACTGATGGGCAGCGGGGTACTGTAGGCGGTAAGCGGCGGACGCAGTGAACACCAGTAATTTATTCAAATTTATTGGTAATAAGGCGGCGGACGCACAGGTGTATAATAAAATATGCAAATTTGATGAAGGGCGGCGGACGCGGAGTTACAACTGGACGAAAGCTTGGTGAACCCAAGAATGAGCGAAAAACTAAAGAAACATGTCCTTTTAAGGACATGTTTGGCTACAGCTGCAGCTTGGGCGGAGTTTCTCGGCGCTCAAGCTAACTTCTGCAGCTAGACGCGATGCAGAAGATGCCTATGAGCACATAGACATTTTTCGTTCACATGCGTTTAGCACTGAGGCCGACTGCAGTGCCTATGCTAAGCATATGAACGTCTTTAGCTAAAACTTCTTAGCTAGTCGTTTTTGGGTAACAAAAACGACGCTAATTTTTGATGATAAGAGGTGCGTGAGCGCACCAAAAATAGCCATGTGCTCGTGGAGCACGACTGGCGGAAGTTTTTAGCTAAAGGGCCTACTGTAGCCCGCGTTTGTAAAGAAATAAAAATACAACAAAACGAAACATAGAAATGCATGAAAAATATAAAAATGAACGTAAAATGCATGTGTAAAAAATGAAATAGACAGAAGCATGATCGAGTAATAACGAAACATGAAAAATAACAAAATGTCGGCATGATCGGAATCACGTGACGTTGAAGAATTGAGCGGCACGTGACAGCCTATAGCGTACTCTGGTGCTGTTCTGGAGTAGAGTAATGGACAACACCGCCAGGTCAGGGGTGGCAATCCCTGGTCCCATTCAGTATGAAAGATGGACAAGGTCACTCCAGGAATGACCTGATATGACCCGATTGTAAACCTAAATCCCCCTCTTAGCCCTAACTCAGGAGGAACAAGGGACCTTCTAATTGAGGGAAGACTCAAGGGAAAATGGACTTAAGAATGGGTTCCCCAAAATACACTCTCAACAATAATAATCGCCTGAGAAGACTTACCTAGTCCTGCTTCTCAAACTGGGATTCGACAAAAGGGCCATGGATCCCTGGTGGCTCCCAATAGTGATCCGCGAATGGGGCAAAGGTCCACTCAGGAGGTCAAGGGGATGCTCTAGTTTTCAATGGATGGGTGAGGGGGGTGACCAAGCACTACATGGGCAATGGGTGCTCTCTATACAAGCAGGGGTGACGGATGCAGTGAGTAGGAAGAATATGCAAATTCAGGGACGGATGCAAGGGGAATGCAAATATTTAAATTTATTACAAAAGAAGAAGGCGCTGGATGCTGACTGAAATACATAATCGGATTTGAGCAAGAACCCAGAGAATGAGCACAAAACTAATGAAACAGGCCCTTTTAAGGACCTCCCAGGCCTACAGTATGGCCTGGGCAGAGCTTACGATGCTCAAGTTAACTTCTGCAGAGGAAATCGGTGCAGAAGATGCCTATGGTCACATAGACATTTTCCGGTTCAAATACGTTAAGCATTGGGAACAAGTTCCATTCTCATGCCAAACATATGAACCTCTTTTAATGAGAACTTCCAAACTAGTCATTTTGCGTTGCAAAACGTCGCTAGTTTTTATGGATACGAGGTGCACCTGATGCTCCAATTATCACCAAGAGCTCGTAGAGCTTATCTGGTGGAAATTGTGATTAAAGGGTCACACTGTAGCCTATATGGCAAACAGAAAACAACAAAAATGCAACAAAAATGACACACATGATGCATGTAAAACATAATAAATGAAATGAAATAAAAGTAAGTAACTGTCAAATAAAAATTGGCGAAAAACATAAAATATCAACATGATAGAAATCACGTGACATTTGTGAAAATTGGTCAGCACATGACACCGCCATCTTTGGAAAAAGGGCATCCTTGTCCTTGTTGTGGTAGACGTTTATGCAGTATGTCCATGGTGGTTGATTGTCCAAGGAGTGTGATGGCTGGTGATCAAGGGTCCATTGGATTCTCGGCGTACTCTGGCTCATTGGTCTATATGGCGACTGGAAGCAGGGCTTTTTTTTCCATACCGATCGATCCGTACCGTACGGAAATCCAGTGAAAAAATTTCCGTACCGCCTAACTTATTTCCGTATGGCGCAAAAATAGTTAAGTTAGTTAAAAAATAGTTCCGTACCGTACGGAAATTCCTATAAAATTTTTCCGTACCACCTGAAAAAAATCCGTACTGTACGGAAAAAAAAACCCCTGACTGGAAGTCAGTAATGCTTGGAGTTGCTGATGTCAATTCATCTGCAAGGTCAGTGATGCATGGAGTTGCTAATGTCAAATGGCCTGTGAGATCTAGAATGAGAGGAAAAGAAAAGTTTTAGGGGCCAGATGCAGACTATCACATAGATGGGCCTCTGGTATGAGGCTATACCCTTGGTTATATGCTTTGGTAGCTGCTCATTCTCTTCTTTCCACTAATGATCCAGCATGGATCAAAAATATGGGTCTTCCATGAGGGGTACAGCAGTCCTTCGAAAAAGGACCTCCCCATCCGTAAGCAGGGACAGAGAAGAGAAGAGGGTCTTGATTAGGGGTTGGAGGCCTCTGCATCAAGATAGGGGTCAATTAGGTTGGGCGTAAAATCCAGACTTGTTGATGGAATCAACAAGTGTGCGGACTCGACAGCCTGTGAAGTGGAAGATAACTTCTCTGCTTTACTCGGCGGATCAGGTGACATGTAGTGTCGAAGCTGATTGACATGCACAATATCTTCTTGACCTGTGTAAAGATGAATAGCGATGTTAGGATATGCCACATCCATGATAAGATAGGGCCCATTGTAAATGGGCAGCAGTTAAGGCGTGAGACCATGTCTGCCAGAAGTGCACAGTTTGAGCACTTGATCCCCTACTTCCTATGAGACATATCATGCTATGCTGTCGTAAGACTGAGCATAAGCTGCCTGTGATTTTTCAATCTGACCCTGGATCAAGGTCAAAGCATTTGTGAAATGGCGTTTGACCTCCATAACACATGTGGATATGTCAATGCTATGGGCCGGAGGGTTGAATGAGAGCTCAGCATCAACAGGTAGCACAGGCCTGTGACCATACATGAGTTCAAAGGGCAAAAACCCTGTGGACTCATTCATGCTAATGTTGACAGCAAACACAGAATACGGCAGGTGTTCATCCCAATCTGTACGACCTTGATGGACATACATACATAGCTGTGTAGCTAGTGTCTGATTAGCTCTTTCCACTTCACTATTTGTCATCGGGTGATAAGCAGTGGAGTGTATTTTCCTTGTTGAACTGATGGCAGTGATTCCGGCCATCAGTATTGATGTGAAATCAGTGCCACAATCTGACTGAAGAATCTCCGGTGCCCTGTGCTGGCAGACAATTTGCATGACAAAAAGTCAGGCTATGGTTTGTGTAGTGCTATCCAGAGTAGCAAAAGCTTCAACCAATTTTGTAAAGTAGTCTTTGAAGACTACAATGAAATGGTTGCCAGCCTCACTAGTGGTCATGGGTCCCCTACAGTCGACTCCTACCCCATGAAACAGACCTGTAACAGTAATAGATTTCAGGGCTGCTCGGGTCTTTTGTTGATCGGGCTTATTCTGTTGGCAAAGATCACACTGCTGACAAAAGGACTTGATGTCCGTACTGAGGGATGGCTTGTGGTACCTGCGAGCTATTAGCTGGGGGGTACATTTAGCACCAAAGTGTCCAGCAAAGATGTCATCATGATGAGCCTGGATAATGATAGTAACCATAGATCTGGGTATGACAATCTTGTTGGACTTGCCTGTCCACTTCTGAAGGACATTATCCAACAGGTGGTAGCCATCAACATCATTCTGATCACCATAGGGTTTTAGTGATCTAAGAATAGAGATTAGATCCAGATCCTCAAATTGAGCTGCAACAAGGTCATGGTGCTGCACACCACTCGATATCTCAGCATAAGCCTCTGATCTCGCCACATGCTGCACACCATCGATGATCACCACAGTTGATCTCACCAGGTGCTGCACATCATCTGTGATCATCATTACATGTCCCTCAGGTCTGTAAAGAGGAGTATCATCAATACTCTGACGGGTGAGAGAGGTAGGATCTACTAGGTGCGATAATGCATCAGCATTACCATTAGACCGACCTTTTCGCAGTCAAATTGTCAGTTTGAAAGCCCCGAGCATGAGTCCCCATAGAGTGATCTGAGCAGAGGGATTAGGCTTCTCCAACACTGCCTTGACCGCTGTATGGTAGGTCTGTATGACCACGTCATGTTGAAAGAGGTATGGCCGAAAGTACTTGAGAAAATGGACAACAGCTAGTTTCCAGCTCCGTAATGGAGTAGTTTTTCTCGGCTGCTGGTAACCCTTGACTGGGGTACACAACAGGATGATGGTGTCCATTATTGTCTAACTGGCTTAAAACGGCCCCTATTCCCAAAATACTTGCATCTATCTGGAGGATGAAGGATTTTGTAAAGTCCGGATGGTGCAGAAAGTGAGAGTTTGTCAGCAATTGTTGGAGTTAGTCAAACGCCTCCTGCTGAGGTTTTGACCACAGGAAAGTAATTTTCTTTGGTGAGAGCTTGGTGTGCAGCTCACTGAGCCAGGGACAACCAGGGATGAAACCATACATGTAATTGGGGGGGGGGAAGTGCTATGGGAATCCCCCCCCAGAAATTGTTGATCATATGGCTAGCCATTGGGCGACTGCCCCCCAGGATTTTCCAATCCAATGGCTAGCCATATGGTAGCGGTTGGGACCCCCATACCTTTGGTCAGAAAAAATACTGAAAAAATGTCATCTTTTTGATTAAAAATGTCAATTTTTCAATGAAAAATGATAAAAATGCGAATTTTGTTGGCACTTCGGGCCATGGATACATTTTTTCCCGGCCTCCCTGTGAGATGCAATAGCCTAGATATTCTATCTCAGAGTGCGAGAATTTGCACTTGCTCAATCTGAGCTTTATTCCATCCTGACTAAGATGAGAGAACTCGTCCGTCAGGCGCTCAAGCATCTGGGTGTGGGATTTGCCAAACACTAAGATGTCGTCGAGGTAGGTCAATGTGGTATGCCACTGTGTTCCCGTAAGGAGCAGGTACATGAGACCTTGGAATGTCCCAGGGGCATTGCACAGACTAAAAGGCAGATAGTTGAACTCGTACAGTCCAATGGGCCTGTTAAATGTGGTCTTTTCTTTCTCTGCCTCTGCAATGGGTATTGATGAGTAGGCTTTAGCCTGATCAAGGGTAGTGAAGTACTTCATACCTTTGAGTGTGTCGAGGATGTCATGTATCTGTGGGAAAGGGTAGACATCATTTTTCGTGACCTGGTTAAGGCCGAGAAAGTCAACATACATACCATGCGAACTGTTCTTTTTGTGCACCAGCACAGTATTAGTAGCCCACTGTGATATGCTCCGCTGGATAATACTTTTTTCCTATAGCACCCTGACTTCCTGCATGATGAGGTCCTTCCCCTTAGGTGAGGTCCAATAAGGAAACCTGGGGACTGGGTGGGTGTCACCTGTGCTAATATCGTGCTTCACAAGATCAGTAGAACGTGTGTCCTTCTCATCTATTGCATAGAGGTCAGCATATGAGACTAGTAAGTCAATCGATGCTGCCCCCCCCTGTGAGGAAATATCAGGTGATATCAGAGCATTGGATTCAACCCACTTTCTGTCAAGGACTATGTCTGGTTTGACCTCTGATCCCTGTGAGAGATCAGTGTGCATTTGCACATCACCAATGGTCATGTGTGGGTAGAGAACCACGGAATGTGTATTTGGGTAAACTACCTGTAAGGGTATGCAGGGGTTAGCCATGGTACTCACACTGCCAGCAAAGTATATGCTGCTATGAGTTCCCGTGAGGTGCTTAGGGAAGAAAGCTACCTCTGGTACAGTTGTATACATTGATGCTAGACGCCCAGTTAATCCTGTCAGCGAGCATAGTTCAAGGACAACCAGTTCCTGCAAAGGTAAAGCACCATAGGCAGAAGGCAGGTTGTGAGTAAGACCATCCTATGGGACCTTGCGGTCCTTGAACTGAAGAAAGGATTTCTCCCAGTTCAAGCTAACACAATTGAACTGTCTTGGGAAATTAGTTCCAAGAATGAGTTCAGCTGAACAGTTCTCCTATAATTGGACCTAAATCTGTTCAGAGACATCAGCCACTGTCACCATGACATAAGCAGCGCCTAGCAGTAGGATCCGAGACCCATTCGCTGCTATGGAGCGAGCCCTAGTCTGTGTGAGCACCAAGTCGGGTAGTTGGACTGCCGATGTATGGTCTAGGAGTGAGAAAACAGCCCCTGTGTTGACCAATGCCTTGGCTCCCCCCTGTTGTTCAGGAGAACTCTGATATGAGGGGTCCTCATTTCAGTGGGGTAGAAGGCTGACACCACATGACCTGGATCGGATGTGATATCATCAAGGCTATTCTCTGGTATATCGGTTTGCCTTGGAATCGGCAACTGGGTGCGATAGAGTAGACTTACTAGAGCCTAACCAACCAATGTTTCAGGGTCATCCCATGGAGTCGGATGAACTTGTACTGTGAGGACATGATCTGATTGCTCCCCTGGCTCTGGGTAGCTCCTAGTAATTCAATCTCTATGTCTGACAGTGGTGGCACTTCCAACATGAGTGATGCCTGGGCATCTGAATCACTGGGCTCACGGAACCAGCCCTTTTCCAGTGCAACTGGAGAGTTTCCAGGTGGGGGTCCAGGGCAACTCGACCCTTGCATGGCCATCGGATGACAACTTGCAGGCCTGGAAGAGGTCAGGGTTCCCCTGGTCAACCTACATGATGAAGGGAGTGAAGATGCCAGTGAGTATGGCCTAGAGATAGACGAAGTCCTGGACCATGATCGGAACCTTGACCTCTATGAGGCCCTTGATACTGAAGGTGACTTCTCCCACTAGGGTTTGATCTGGTCAATCTCTGCCATTGTCAGAAGAAGGGGTAGTTCCACCCTGTTCAACTGACAAATATTATGTTGGTAATCAAACATAATGTTCTTGAACTGTTCAAGAAAGTCCAGTCCAAGTATCAAATCAACTAGTGCCCAGAAGGGAGATGTAGTCTTGCACACATGGAGATATACATTGATCCTCGTTTTTGGCTGGGGATTACCGGGCAACAAGATTTCATTCGGTCCCGAAAGGAGGGTATGAATGGCTTCACCATTGATACTCATCAATGGATTAGAGTCGTGATGTTGCTGGAATGTCATTTCTGCCCTGGAGCTCTCTTTAACCAAAGCCTTGTGAAGACGTCGGCTAATGATAGTCCACAGGCAACCAGTATCAAGGAAAGCAGGAGTTTCCTTGGCATCAACCAGCATGACAAAATAGGGAGTGATTCGATCTAGCTGGGATGGTATGCCCTTTTGCACGTAATGAAAACCAACCGAGTGATGGACTTTGCGGAAAAGACCCAGTGGGGAAAAGCAACTGATAAACCAAACCTGCTTTTTCCGCAGGTGGTAGCTGAGATAGTAGAATATGCCAAGATAGGCTAGATATCCAGTACCAGCCAGCATTGCCAGGGTGACAAGGGTGTTCAAGATCAACTGAACTGGTCCACTCAGGACAGACTGCAAGCCCTGAATGAGGTTGTGTTGTTGACCAGTAATCACATGGTTTGCTGCCAAATCCACACCTTCCAAAGAGGCCTTGATGTTGGTTCCTACCCCTGCAAAAGTTTGATAGAGAGCATTGGGTTGCAGGGACAGACCAGTGGTAAAGTTTACCTGCTGGTTTAAAACCGCTTCAATTTGCTCAGTTTTGTAAGCATACTGTTTAAAGAAAGCAAAACTTGAAGGCGTCTATGCTGAATGGTCATGGAACAGCCCAGGAGCATCAAAGTGATTGACATTAAAGTGCTGCTTCCAGAAGAGTTCCAGCGGGATGTGGCTCACATGGACCGTGCCAGACTCAGTGAACCAACATGAGTGATTTCTGAAAATCCCTGTAAAGTGGTGATCGCAAGGGACTATTGGGCTAACTTTAATGAGATCTGGGCCACCAGGGGTGGCAAAGTAAATGGTACCACCAACCTGCACATGAAGATACTTGTAGCAGATGTTTCCCACCTGGTATGAGTGGTAGATAAATGTGGTGTTGACCTTTTGACAGGACCATATCATCTCTTTCCTCAGGTCATTCCTCTGAAGGAATGCCCGGGCATCCAAGGTAGGGTCAAAGCGAAGCAACGGCCAAGTCAGATCAAGGTAGCATTGAGCTGGAGAAGCTCAAGCCACATGAATCGAAAATTGTTATTTTCTGATTCCTTGATCTGCTGAGAAAATAGTTCAGTTTGGCATTGACAGGGTTGGGACATGAGTCCTTTGCCAATCCGAACATTTTCTGGGTCAAATTAAATCTCCCCTGGATGCGTAAGAGAAGACCCTGATCCATCCAAATCATGGTTGAACGTAGTTTGGGACACAACCAAAAGACGCGAGAGTTTCTTGGGATCTTGAGGGCAACCTGAAGATCATCAATGATGACATGGTTCCCTGATACAGATGCAGTGTAATTTCCGTGAGGGCGATAATGACACTGCACTGTGAAATTTGTAGCAGGCCAGACAATGACCCCATCAAGGGTAGTGCGCTGACCTGGAGTGGGATTGCATCCACTTACGTCTCCTAAGGAACTTAGGGCCCTAGTGCCATCCCATGAAAGGATTTGTCCCTCCTCGATGAAGAGGTTAGTCACTGTCTTGCAGAGATCCCT
This sequence comes from Romanomermis culicivorax, assembly GCA_963922205.1. Classification (NCBI taxonomy): domain Eukaryota; kingdom Metazoa; phylum Nematoda; class Enoplea; order Mermithida; family Mermithidae; genus Romanomermis; species Romanomermis culicivorax. Next base: position 184,775 of record CAWUHX010000072.1, on the reverse strand, counting down.
GCAGCACCATTTGCACATCACTTCCAACATTTGGTTAGTGCTATAAAAGCCAGGGTGGATATTCACAAGCTTTTGTAAACCAAACACCTTAGTGTGATGTGCTAGCCTGCAAGCTGCAGGCGCTAGAAGCTGAGTGGTAATGACGTCTGCTGTAATGCCCCTAGATCCAAAGAAACCAGTGTTGATGCAGACTTTGCAGTTGTGCAATGTGCATTTCCACATTAATGCAGTGATTGGATCAGAGCTAGGAAGATATACTGTGACATTCATGTATCGTGGACTGTGACATTCATGCGTCATGGTACTGAGTGGCATGTACTGCATAACTCATTCCTAAGAACAGTAATGTTACAAGGGCTCAGTTTATGATGTACAACAAATTTACAAATGGTGTCTGCAAATTTTCACCAAAATTCACAGTATCCTCCCGGGGGGGGCAGCCTTATTCTTGGTCATTGTCGTTGTCGGATGATATCGGCGGCTCGCTGGGGAAGTCCAGGACCAAACTCCAGACAGGTGGATTTGGCGAAGAATGCCAATCTTCGGGGACTGGGGAGCAGTGACTGACAGGAAAGGTGATGCCTCGATGATGCTGATGTCATTGTTGAGTGGGTGCAGCATTTCTCCGAAGGCATTGGCTGCCACAGTTTTTGAACTGGTCATGATGGCTACAGGCGTTTACTGGACAATCTCCAACAGCATTTGAACACTTGTCCTCATCATTGGCAGTAACGTGGCAATGGACGGCACAGGCTGGGGAATCCAACTAGCCTGTTCGACAGCACAGCAGACAGCATCAACTGCGGGTGAGGAAGGTTCACCTTCCAATAGTAGCTTATGGACAGGTGTAGCCTGGATAGTGCCATTGGAAATGAGCTCGAGGGCTTGTCGAGCGACCTCGGGTCCCAATACTGACAAGGCCATGAGCACAATGTCCGCGGCTGTGAGTGCCTTGACTTCGAACAGCTCGTTGAGCAGCACCCACAGTAAATGTGGGTATTTCTTGGCCAAGTCTGTTGACCAGATGGCTGGCATCGTGTCAGTGATGGATGATGAATCTGTAAATGAGAAATCATTAAAGTCAGAGACCCACAAAGATTTCCAATCTGCAGACCTGAAAAGTCAGAAAAAGATGGTAGTATACCTATCTGATTCATCAATTCCAATTGACCGACAACCTCCAGTGCTGAATCCATCTGAATTCCTGGGGTGAGGGTTCTTGCCCAGCAAAATGGGCAAGAGGCGCCGCTAATGCCACCACAGTGGCCAGGGCAGCCACTGCTTCTTTCGGTCAATACGTCTCCACAATGCTGACGTCGCCAGTTGTTTTCAGCTTCAGGGATGGATGTAAAGTAACTGGCGTCCCATATCTCTGCAGTGGCAGTGGTAGGGCAGGTGAAGTCGCCCGTGCCCAAACCACTGAGGCAGCTAAAAACCCAATACTGATTATGCAGAGAAGATAACACTGTTGTGAAGGATCCGCCAGGTGTTCAGCTAGCACTTTATCATCCAGATCAAGCAGATCTCGGTGAAGAAGACTGTCGGTGACCCCAATGGCATTGTTGCGACTTGGGAGCTGCTGATATTGGTCATCCCCTTAGGAGATGGATAAGCAGATCACGGAGTGTACGCATTTGTCCCTTGGGGAGAGTAACTGGAATTATCATAGTCAGTCTCACCAGAATTCCTTGGATTGCGATTCGGGAAGTGTTGGCCCGGTGCACTTGTATTTGATGGCAATGCCGACAGGGTCTGTCCCATCCTTCAGTCAGGTGCACCCACATTCCACAAAAATAGCAACAGCCAGCCTTGGCTGTGGCAGCTTTGCTGGGAGCAGTGCTGTTGGGAGGTTGGGCCCAACAACTGGCGTCGCTATGTGTGCAGCATCCATGGAAGGAGCACATCTGAAGATGCGCCCCCCGCAGGTGGTTGCCGACATTCTGGACTTGCACCCACAGCTGTGCAGAGGGCATCGGATTTCCTGGAGCCAGCGATTGTTGCAGAGCCATTAGCTTGGCAATATGGGCCATGAGCCTCGCCATTTCTGTTTGTAACCGCCAAATTTTGTCGAACTGCATCAATGACGATTGTTGAGCATTGCCCTTTTGGATCGGCATGAGGGGATTGAATTGGGCTCGCTTTTGTTCTAAAGAGAAAACAGCATTGGATGGTGCAGTATACCGAATCTCATCCCTGAAAATCTGGGATTCTGCATAACAGGCTGCCTTGCGTCTCTCCAAGAGTTGTGAACCTTCCGGTACTTGATACTATCTCGCAGAACTGGTCTCAGACCTCTCAGAAAGATAGGTTTGATAATCGAATCTCTAAGGTCAGTCGCGAGATCTGGATAAGCCACCCTTGATAATCTCTTGAGGTGCTCAAGATAGACTGTCCCTGACTCAGTCGACTTCTGCAAGTAATCTTGGATCAGCTGCTGATGCAGATCTGAGTCACGCCCTACCAGAAAGTCTTTCTGTAGAAAAGTCGTAAACTCTTCGTAGGGGGTAGGCTGTGGAGTACCACTGCTAAAGTCTGGGTAGGATGCAAGAGCGGGAGCTGTAAGGCAAGACTCCAAAAACACAATTTTATATGCATGATCTGTTTGGCTTACACCTTGAAGTGTAAAGAAACAGTTCGAGTGAGATATAAAATTGGTTATAGACTCACCAAAAGCACCAGAAAAAGTAGGAGGGGCCATGAAGCTGGACATGGGAGGGTGCCTCCGACCACTCATAGCCTCCAACTTTTGGTTGAGAGGTCCAAGGGCATTCTCAAATGTCGCTTGTACCTTGTTCTCAATCTGTGATGGGAGATCAACTTCCGACTTCATGTCTGAGAACTCATCTTCCCGTAGGGTGGCTAAGACGGATTTATGAGCTTGTGAAGCTATCCTATCAAATTGAATAGAGAGAGGCTCACTGGTCTGTTTAAACTTAGTACTGGGACAGCAGGAAGGTCTAGGTGTCTCTATTTTGCAAGGAAAAGTAAGTGTTACTTTTCAAAACTTGCTGCGAAGGTGCATGTGAGGTCCTTGACTGTTTTCATGATGGCATTTTGAAGCGTTAAACGGCTTGTTCTTTGATAATAAAGACTAACAACCACTCATTAATGGGGCTAGAAAACAACAGGGTTATAGCACTCAAAATCCAGCAGATGTAAATTAGGTTTACACAGAAGAGGGTTTATCTGGTCACCTGTTTACTTATAGGTGTAACCTACTATATGGGGAACTGATCATGTTCCATTGAATTTGAGAATTGGGGCCTGGGCCTGGAAATTTTAATGAAAAAATGAGAATTTTAAGTAAGATGGCAGTTTCCCAGCTGAAATCGAGGTGACTCATAGGGATGGAAAAACCCACTCAAAAGGGATTTTATTTGAAGGTTAAGCCATAGGTACTAGTTTACAAAACCTCAGGGTAAGAAGAACTCATAGCGAGCAAAGTCCTACTCACTAGGAGTAGTGCATGGAGTAGCTGAAAACATAAGTAAAGGTGGACAACTTAAAGTAAACTCATGGTGGAGATAAATAAGAACAAAAATAGTTTACACACCTGATTACGCAAAGGGGCTGCACTACTACGTAACCGGCCTCACTCACCAGGAGGGATTGTGATCTCTGTACAGTGAGATAACTGCACAGGAGGTTCCGTGCAGGATGACATTCGCATATACCTTACAACCATGCCCAAAATGAGAGCTCCCATTTTGAACAGAACGGGAACTCTCCAGGAGTGTTATATACAGCTTGAGGCCGGGATTTCAATCACTGTGTTGCAATGAGGCTCGCTAGGTCACCAGTGGACGCAAGAGCACATTGTACCAAGGTGCTATTCTGACACACTCAGTCAGTAAAGGGGCAGCATGGGGGTCCTTGGCCCAGCTGTGCCAAAATAAACAGAGGTGGGACTCACCCAGCTTCCTCCGGATGGTTCAAGGCAGACTCAAAACATCTAGGGACAGGGGTACAGTGTCCTGGTGATGTTCATCAGTGAGTGTAAATTGGCTGAGGCGGACTCTAACACCTTCGCTGAGGCAGACCTGCGGCTTATTATGCTATAGGGACAACCAACGGAGGCCGACTCGGGGTTAAGGGCGACTCTAGTGCGGACATTGTTAGGCCAGCTAATGAAGGCATTTGAGTAAAACAAGTATTACAGGGGGTTGTTTAAACTCTAGGCCCAACCAGAGGCAATGCTGCAGTTCCCTGGGAACGACTATGGCCCAGACACTAAAGAAGATCATAGATGAGAGAAAGGTGAAGAATTTAGATAAGAAATTTACAAGAAGGTTGCTTGACCCTTGGGGATGTCAGACACAGCCAGTACTGACTGAAAATGCCTAACATTCACATGAGTAAAACAACTAACCCAGCTGAGGCTGAGTGTGACTCATTCAAAATTGCAGTTAAAGCTTGAAGGCAGTCATGTGCTAATCAACAGTGTCTCTACTCTCTACCAGGGTGGACAATGTGATCAGTAACAAGGACTAAAGGCATCTCAGGTTGAGTTTGCATGTTGACTGATGTTTCCCAGGCCCCAGTTCCACACAAACTTCAACCCCTTAACAAGAGCTTTAGGTGAGAGGGTTGGTGCTGATTACAGATGACTGGGATGTGAGTGCCATAGTCTCATGTCACAGTTGCAGACGTCAGGGGTAGGGGCCTGCAGCCATCAAACCCCTGCAGCAATCTGAAATGTTGCCATTGTGGACATCAGGATAGGATTGTAAAACCTCAATTCTGCTGTGAGAACATGATACATTATTATTGCGGATGTCAGGGGATATGGCTCTGAGGCCAACAACCCCCTAACCGTAACACATAATATCACCATTGCTGACGTCAAGGGAAATGGCTGTGTATCAACTAGCCCAAAGCAATGACATGAGATGCAGTTGTTGCAAATGTCAGATGTAGGGTTTGTAAGGCTCACACATCTCAGAACAGGAACACGTGATGTTGCTGTTGCTGATGTCAAAGACCGAGTTCGGTGAACCGACCAGTCCTGATGCAACAACATGAGCCTCTGCTGTTGCAGACATCAGAAGGATGGTGCTGTGAGATTGCCGACCCACAATGGAAACATGTTATGTTGCTGCTGCTGATGTCAGAGGTAGAGCCTGTGAAGCCACCCACCCCTTAAAGCAACAGCAAGGGATGCAGCTGTTGGGAGTGCCAGGGGAAAGATGCTGATGATCAGCGACCTTGGAACAGTCACATGTGATGCGGCCATTGCTGACATCAAAGGTAGGACCCATTGGGTAGACTACTACAATGCAACAGCAGCAAATAAGTCACTTGGGGACATCTGAGGCTGTAAGACTAAGGACCTGGGAACAACAACAGGTGGTGTTGTCATTGCTGATATCAGAGGTTATGACTCCTAAAGTCATCACCTCTTTGCAACAACTCACAGAAACAGAAGAAGAAGAGATCTTACAGTAAGTAGAAGACACAGAAGGAGACCTACTGAAGGATACCAAACTGTAAGGCCTGTGTGACTGGGAGAAAAAGGATTTTTTTTTAAATGAGAAAGTATGATTTGGTAAAAGAGAAAGACTAAAAAGATATTTATTTAGATAGAAAGGAAAGAAAAGTAGGTCATTAGATTTTGTTTTTTTTTGAGGTAAGAGAATATTTATTTATTTGAGTTGGAAAATAGGTGGAAATGTTATTAGAATTAGTTGTCACACAAGAGGCATAGATGACTGAAAAGTGAAAGTAAAATAAATAAAAGTTTAAGCTAAAGAGATAAGCATAGTGATTCTTATAAACACAGTGTTAAATGTGTCAACAGTACAATTTATTATGTTTTTGACCAGAAAAGTGAGCAGCTTGGGCAATGCCTGGTAAGGATAAGAAAATAGTAAAAATATTGACACTGGTACTGGACACAGATAAGGGAATCACAGCCACACATGATGTCCAGAATCAAGTGTGGAGGGATGTACTGTATCTCATGAACTGAACCACCAAACCACAGTGGCTGTAGACCTCAGCAGCTGTGATACTCAAGTACCCACAGACAGGTATACTGTTGTTAGAGTATGTGTTTAAAACAGGCCTACTGTAACTGACCCAGCATCAAGGCAATACAGAGTGGATTAAAAGGCTGAAAGAGAAGAAAAACAAATACCTAAAGGGAGAAACAGAGGACTCAGAGGAGATTGATCAGAATACTCTATATTTGACTCGACTTTTGGAAACTCGACTCTTGGGGCTCGACTCTTAGGGGAAAAACTCAACACTGCGGAATTTATTTGAACCTAAGGGTGGTACACACACATAAGGGTGACAAAATATACACATAAATCAGGTCGATCACTCGTAAGGGCTAATTCCCGCTTACAGTAATTGAACTCAACTCAAGGGATGTTTTCCAGCTTAAGCTGGTGATATACTCCAACATAAGTGCCATTATCCATCTGAAGGGGGCAGTATACCTGCCTTAAGGGAGTTTTCTGTCTTATATGAGGGCTAGAACCCGTCTTAAGGGAGAGTTTTCCAACTTAAAAGGCAATTCACCTGATTTGAGAGAGGTTTCTCCTCTTAAATGGTGATGGTTCCTACTTAAGGGTGATTAGCCAGGCTTATGGTCGATTTTCCAGCCTCGCCATGTCACATTAAGTGAAATTGGAGCCATGTCACATTAAATGAAATGTGGCCAATCACATTGATGGGAAAAACCCATGCCATATCCATAGAAAAATATGGCCATGTCACTGAGAGTGACATGCTGGGTCCCAGGACAATTCGCCGCAGTAATTGGCCCCCAGCAATTTGTCCCCCACAAATCGCCCCTGGTAATTTGCCCCCACTGCAGTTTGCCCCCAGACAATTCGCCCCCAAGACAATTTCCCCCCAAACACAATTTGCCCCTGAGCAATGTGCCCCCAGCAATTCACCCCTGGTAGTATACTTACCAGGTTTTAGATTTAAAAGCAATTCCATGATACATTATGTAATATATTTTCAGATTTTCTTTTTCCAGCTTCATTTCTTGAAATTTTTTATCCAGATCTATAGAGAGCAATTAAGATTATGATCAAGTACCACAATTATTCTACATGTGACTTTATTGTGTTCTTCCCTATCTTTTTTGTGACAACTTTTCGTTGTTCCAAAAACAAAAAAGAACAAAAAAGAATAAAAATAGAAAAAACAGAAGAAAAGTATAAAGGAAAAAATCAGAAAAGGAGAATGAGTAAAAATCAATAAAAAATATAGAAGAAGAAACTAAACAAGATAGATGAAAGACAAAAAACAGGAATATGATGAGAAAAAAATTAAATGAAAAGGAACAAAAATTAAAAAAAACAATTGCAGATTAAAAAACATAAATGACTATGATATCTGTGTTACAAATTAGAGTTCTGCGTAAATTCTCCCAGGTATTCACGCCATCAGACTAAAATTTGGCATGGTTTCTGGGGATTAGGACACCATCATTACAAACTTGAAAAACTATGAATTTGTAAATTGCCAGTGTTGAGATTTTTCATGAGGTTTTGGTCAAAACTGATTATTTTCAGCCAGATAAACTTTAGATGCAAGCTTTCATTTTGAACTCAGCCACAAATTTTGTTTCAAGTGCAAAAACAACCAGTCACTTCAATTCTAGGGAACTACTGCTCAAATGCTTGTATTGCTGACTGTATGAGTAAAAAATGCTTATACTGACTTAGTACTAAGACCAACAGTAAAAAAATCTTATATGCAAAAAAAAATTTTTTTCAATTATTTGTGGACCTTTATTTGGAACATTGCTGTAGATTTTTTTCTTCTTGTACATGATATTTGCACTCTGCATGCGAAATTCATAAATAAACATGCTATTTCGGCTGGGAAAAATCTCTAGGTATTGTGTATGAATGTGTAGAAATGCTATTACATAACTGCTAACAACCTAGTGGAATTATTTTTAAATCTGAATTTTTCGAATTAAAAAACAGTGAATTGGGGGCCAATTACTGGTGGAGAATTGTGGGGGGGGGCGAATTGCTCAGGGGCAAATTGTGTTGGGGGCGAATTGTCGGGGGGCAAACTGCAAAGGGGGCAATTTACCAGGGGCGAATTTTGGGGGATGAATTGCTGGGGGCGAATTACTGGGGGTGAATTGTCCATATCTCGACATGCTGTGACCCCATTGGGTGGCTTGCTTATTTCTACTTCGGGAACCTAACCCCACTAGTACTGGCTATAGGAAGGCCTATAGGTTACTCTGGTGCTGTCCTGGGGTTCTGCTGTAGAGTAATGGACAATGCTACCAGGTCAGGGGTGGCAATCCCTGGCCCATTCAGTATGAAAGATGGACAAGGTCACTCCAGGAATGACCTGATATAGGGGACCCGATTGTAAACCTAAATCCCCCTCTTAGCTCTAACCCAAGAGGAACAAGGGCCCTTCTAATTGAGGAAAGACTTAAGGGAAAATGGACTTAAGAATAAGTTCCCCAAAATAGGCTCTCAACAATAATAATTGCCTGAGAAGACTTACCTAGTCCTGCTTCTCAAACTGTGATTCAACAAAAGGGCCATGGGTCCCTGGTGGCTTGGGATAGTGATCTGCCAACGGGGGAAAGGTCCACTTGGTTCAGCCATGGGTTAACTCGGGAGGTTGGGGTGATGCTCTAGTTTTCAACGCACGGGTGACAGGGGTGACCAGGTGCTACGTGGGCAATGGGTGTATATGAGCTGAGATACAAAGTCAGACATGAGCAAGAACCCAGAGAATGAGCACAAAACTAACAAAACAGTCCCTTTTAAGGACCTCATAGGCCTACAGTATGGCCTGGGCCGAGCTTATAACACCCAAGCTAACTTCTGCAGAGGAAATCGGTGCACAAGATGCCTATGGTCACATAGACATTTTTCAGTTCAAATGCGTTAAGCATTGGGAACAAGTTTCATTCCAATGCTAAACATATGAATGTCTTTTAATGAGAACTTCCAAACTAGTCATTTGGCATTGCAAAATGTCCCTAGTTTTTACTGATAAGAGGTGTACGTGATGCTCTAATTATGGTCATGAGCTCGTAGAGCTTATCTGGCAGAAATTCTGATTAAATGGTCACGCTGTAGCCTACATGCGGAACGGAAAACTCAAAAAATGCAACAAAAATGACACACAGGATGCATGTAAAATATAATGAACAAAACGAAATAAAAATAAGTAACTGTCAAATAAAAAGTGGCAAAAAACATAAAATATCAACATGATGGAAATCACATGACGTTTGTGAAAATTGATGGGCAGGTGACAACAGGATAGATTGCAGTGCACAACTTGGGGCAAAAATTTGGTTGCACAGATAAATTTTTGGTTGCTCACGTAAAATTGATAAATTCATCTGATTTTATCAGAAAAATGATAAAAATTTAGTTTTTTGTGTTACATTTAAGACACGATTTCTGAGAGGCTCTACTTTCCCTATGATAAGTTGAAAATTAATCATACCTAAAAATCAGATATATTGGGTAGTTTTGTGCACTGAGTTCCATGGTACCATCCATTTTGCTTGTAAAGTTTGCTTGTAAAGTTCCATGGTACCATCCGTTTTGCTTAGAAAATTTCTCCCTAGTTTATTCCTATAGCATTTAAATATCAATGAAGTTTGAATAAATGCTTGATCCTGTTTACTTAATTAATGAAAAAATTCAGATGTATTCCTACTATTTTCACAAAATCTTTTTGCGGACCTTAAGTTCGACTTTTGTAAACATAAACTTTTACTGGAGCTCTTGTGGTCGGAGGAATTAAGTATCCAAATTCTTGGTTGCTTGCCTAATTTTCGAATTTAAATTGTTCCCACCTGACTGAAAACTCATTGAATTCACAGAAATATAAGATCTTTCATTACAGAATAAAAGTTCAAAGATTCATCCATCAGCATTCCAGAATGTCAAAATACAAATTTTTTCCCCAGCCCCTGTGCCCCGGAATTACTGATACTAGAATCCGAGACAAAATGTCACGCTTTTTCATGCTTTATATCATTTAAGAACAATTTCTTTACGTTTAATAATCATGATAGATAAAATGGTAGACAAATGTTTGACCTATTTGCTGAATGGTGAAAAAACTAAGGTTGATATAGGGTAGTTGCAAAAAAATGAGATGAAAAAAAGAATTTTCTGCTCAAAATCTAAATTTTTTCGGTGCTCTGCATCGAGCTATTCACAGTTGTCAGACATTTCATTTTTACTCCAGAACTCAGGAAATATAGTTTTTAAAATCTAAAGCTGACACGAATTAAGACACGATTTCTGAGAGATTCTACCTTTTTTTACATAGGCCTATGATAAGTTGAAAATTAATCATACCTCAAAATCAGATATTTTGCGTAGTGTCATGCGCTAAGTTTCATGGTACCATTTGTTTTGATTGTAAACAAAAATTGGCACCACTACAGTATGCCAACATTTGAAAATTGATGATTTTTTGGCATTTTTCAGTAGTCTTGCTAGCCAAGCGATATTCCAAGATCAGATTGTTCTTATTTGATGAATGAATATTCATTTTACAGAGGAGAAAATAAGCTTTCTGATGTAACATTTACAGTAAATGATTGCATATTCCGCTTTTTCATAAAGTTTAAAGTGTCAGAAATGAGCCTTCAAAATTGAAAAATTTTTGTTTATGAGCACTCCCGAACACCTTCCCATTGGAAGCCGCAGAATTTTATTTTCTTATATTGTAGCTCATGCATTTTTACTGCATTGGTTAAATTTTCATCAAAATTTTTGTGCCGTTTTGGGAGCTGCTTTGCTCTGAAGAAGGCATACTTATGAAAATTTCATAGAAATCATTGTATTTGTCAGGTAGCCCTTGTCTACCCCATGGGATATATTTATTACCTGTACTGTAGAATTATCAAATAACTAACAGACCATAGTTTGATGTATTAATTGTTTCACAAGCAAACATTTTACACTCTGCAAGAAAGTTGAACAGTCAAAAAGTAGAGGTGAAAATGAAGAAAAATCCTGATTAGAGGTACTCCCGAGCACCTTCATCGACCATGCCCCAGAATTTTATCTTTCTATTCTACTGTTCACACATTTCTACAGTAGATAAGAAAGCAACATAGCAATTGGAATACCCCTGAGGAAATTGTATTTTAATCTTACAGCAATGTGCACTGTACCAAAGATGTAGCATACCCTGAATGGAGCAACAGAAGTATAGGAACCCCAGCCTTATAATCAACAGGGTCTCTGCAAATTCAAAAAAAAACATGCGAAAATAGGCAAAAACGCTCCTGGGATCTCAAAAACTGCTGGGCCCAAAATCTAGATATTTTGTATGTGTGATTGGGGCAAAATTTCATTGGTAAAATTATGAGTGCGGCTAATAACCTGACATTTTCAAAATTTTACGATAACATTAACATTATATGAGTGGAATAGTGTATATTCTCCTTTTGATGCCGATCAAGTGGCAATAGCTTGGTTTTAAATGTCCTAAGGCAAATGTTTGATGCAATGACATTCTCATGTCATTGAAAATTCACTGATGAAATTCGACCCCATGCACACCTACTAAATATCTAGATTTTAGGCTCAACAGTTCTCAAAATTCAAGGGGATGTCGTTGCCTATTTTTACAATTTTTTTTCAAATTTGCAGCTCTGTCTATTTTAAGGCCCAGATTTGTATACTTCTATTGCTCATTTCAGGGTACCCTACATCTTTGGTACAGTGCAGTTTATTGTAGGATAATAATTAATTTTTCTTAAATGATGGCACCTCCTATGTATTTGTATGACGCCAAAATGCCACTAACAATCAATTGAAAGTCGTTAAAAGTGAGAAGTGGTCTCCTACAGTTTCTATTGCAGTAAATTTTAGATCAGAATTGAACCGAATACATCCCTGAAGTTTGTCTGATGAAAAAGTATCAATGAAAAAAATGATAAGAACATATCTGGCTAAGTGTCAGTGTACTGCATTCTTTTTGAAATGATCGGAGCAGGGTTGGAGCCAAAATTCTGTTGAAAATTATGGAAGACTCTGAGTTTATTCAGTAAACTCTTCCTTCATGAAACGGACTCCTTCATGATCACTCTTTCTTTTCTAACCATTTCAAAATTTTCGAAATTGATTTCATAATCTCTAGTAAGGTTCTGCTTGCTCAAACTGTGACCACTGCTTTGATCATTTCTAAATAGAGTGTGTTGGTGGATCAGGTAACAGGAAACTATTGTCAGATCATGATCCGATCTTTCATGACATATCAACTTGACCAACTATTTCTTACTTTATATTAAGATAGATGTCAGTAAATACAGCTAATAATACCCTAAAGGTAAAGAGAAAAAAATGTGTTACATCAAATTCATTTATGTGGATTCTTGTATGTATGTATGACTGACTAAAAAGAAATTACCAACCACAATAAGAAAATATTTTAGTCTTCAGTGAACAATTTGCTGCTTATCTTAGCTGTGCAATGCTATTGGTAATTACAGTATTTCCATATTCAAATTTTTGTGGATCACACAAAGTACTCATTTCTTTTTAAATAAGCCTTCTAAAAAAAATCTTTCCAAGATTTGATGTATGAGTAGAAAAAAAATCGTCAGTGCTGATTTAGATTAGTGATTTGTTCATGAGATTCTTTTCATATGTTGCACGTCTTCAAGCTTTGAAGTCATGTCCCTAAATGTATATGAAAAACGTGAAATTACTTGCAAATACAGGTATCAAACTGCTATTCACACAGTGGGCTTTATGATTTTTCTTTTTCAGGTGAATGATGACATAGACTTTGTGAGGTTTGATTAGGCGAGGGGCTTTTATCATCCTTTTGGATCTGTGACTTGAATCAGTTTGGTGAAAATTGATTGGGCATAGGGGTGCTTGTATCATCGTTTTAGATCAGTGACTCAACGGAATTGAACAAAATTTATCAAGTAGATAAAAATGAAGTTAAAATCATAAATCAATGTTTTTCTACAACATGTCTGAAACGTTGTGGTCTTTTTGATCAATTTCCAGTTCCAGTATTGATATAATGAACCTACAAAAATGCAAAAAAAAAGATTTTTGATCGATTTTCAGGATTTTGCTTTCCTTGGATCTATGTAGCTTCTCAGGGGTATTCCAATCGCTATGTTGCTTTCTTATCAACTGTAGAAATGTGTGAACAGTAGAATAAAAAGATAAAATTCTGGGGCATGGTCGATGAAGGTGCTCGGGAGTACCTCCAATCAGGATTTTTCTTCATTTTCACCTCTACTTTTTGACTGTTCAAACTTTCTTGCAGAGTGTAAAATGTTTGCTTGTGAAACAATTAATACATCAAACTATAGTCTGTTAGTTATTTGATAATTCTACAGTACAGGTAATAAATATATCCCACGGGGTAGACAAGGGCTACCTGACAAATACAATGATTTCTATGAAATTTTCATAAGTATGCCTTCTTCAGAGCAAAGCAGCTCCCAAAACGGCACAAAAATTTTGATGAAAATTTAACCAATGCAGTAAGAATGCATGAGCTACAATATAAGAAAATATAATTCTGCAGCTTCCAATGGGAAGGTGTTCGGGAGTGCTCATAAACAAAAATTTTTCAATTTTGAAGGCTCATTTCTGACACTTTAAACTTTATGAAAAAGTGGAATATGCAATCATTTACTGTAAATGTTACATCAGAAAGCTTATTTTCTCCTCTGTAAAATGAATATTCATTCATCAAATAAGATCAATCCGATCTTGGAATATCGCTTGGCTAGCAAGACTACTGAAAAATGCCAAAAAATCATCAATTTTCAAGCGTTGGCATACTGTAGCGGTGCCAATTTTTGTTTGCAATCAAAACAAATGGTACCATGAAACTTAGCGCATGAAACTACCCAAAATATCTGATTTTGAGGTATGATTAATTTTCAACTTATCATAGGCCTATGTAAAAAAAGGCAGAATCTCTCAGAAATCGTGTCTTAATTCGTATCAGCTTTAAATTTTAAAAACTATATTTCCTGAGTTCTGGAGTAAAAATGAAATGTCTGACAACTGTGAGTAGCTCGATGCAGAGCGCCGAAAAAATTTAGATTTTGAGATTTATAAAACATCAGAAAATTCTTTTTTTCATCTCATTTTTTTGCAACTATCCTATATCAACCTTAGTTTTTTCACCATTCAGCAAATAGGTCAAACATTTGTCTACCATTTTATCTATCATGATTATTAAATGTAAAGAAATTGTTCTTAAATGATATAAAGCATGAAAAAGCGTGACATTTTGTCTCGGATTCTAGTATCAGTAATTCCGGGGCACAGGGGCTGGGGAAAAATTTGTATTTTGACATTCTGGAATGCTGATGGATGAATCTTTGAACTTTTATTCTGTAATGAAAGATCTTGTATTTCTGTGAATTCAATGAGTTTTCAGTCGGGTGGGAACAATTGAAATTCGAAAATTAGGCAAGCAACCAAGAATTTGGATACTTAATTCCTCCACCCGCAAGAGCTCCGGTAAAAGTTTATGTTTACAAAAGTCGAACTTAAGGTCCGCAAAAAGATTTTGTGAAAATAGTCGGAATACGTCTGAATTTTTTCATTAATTAAGTAAACAGGATCAAGCATTTAATCAAACTTCATTGATATTTAAATGCTATGGGAATAAACTAGGGAGAAATTTTCTAACCATGCATTAGAAACGATCAGGTATAATTGATGGGGTATAATTTATTATTAAGTCGAAGATAATACACAGTAAATATAAGGAATAAATCACGTGAAAGGCATAACAGCTAAAGAAATTAGCGAATCAAGTTACATCTCTAAGAAACGTATCAGATTTACCCTTTTAAGTCTATCAGAAAAATTTTTTGCACTAATAGCATTTACAGTACTTTCATCAAGGGAATTCCAAGCCCAGATCACCCGACTACAGAAATCATTTTTTAACAGATCATGACGATATTTATAATACATTAGTTTTAACGAGTTATTGGCACAGTTAGGATTATGAACAATGGAGAAAAAGTTATCAATTGGCAAAACATTCAAATGGACAATATTATAAACCATAGTAAGATCAAAATGAAGCCATCCGTGGGTCTAATCGCTCTAAACCCAGATGGTTCAAACGTTCATCATAAGATAATTTAGTATTTAACCTATAGTCTGTATTTTTAAATGCCTGTAACCGAAAAAGGATGAAATGAAGTATGTATTGCTTGTTCAGTTACCGCGCGTGCGCACACTATACTGTATTGCAATTAAAAACCGCGGTAATTGAAGTTATTGATGGAATTGAAGGCTATTTGTCAGGAAAAAAGTTGGAAATTGGAAAAAATTTTCGCACATGGTTCTCATTTAATGGAAAAAATTCGGGAATCAAGATCCTGATACAATTGGTGTGCTTTGGAAAGTTTAAATCTCAAAATCTGGCGCATCGCGCCACAGCGCTGGTCATTATGGAATGCGACAAGGGCCATTTGATTTTTCGAGAAATTTCGAAAAACCCAATATAATTTTCTGGAAATCAAATGAGTTTTCAAAATCTTATTGACTGTTCAAAAAAATTATCAAGTTTTTCAAAAAATATATCTGTTTTTTCAAATACTGTAGGTAAAATCTATCAGTTTTTTCAAAATAAAAACGTATCGGTTTTTTCAATTCGCTAATTTGATTGGCTGAAAATGCTAGTTACATGATGATTGTTGATTGGTCGATAGGCGGCTCTTGATGTTTTCGGATTGGCTGAATGGCTCTGTACCCCAATTTCCATTATTGCTTTCCAGTGATGCGCTGCGTGAAAAATGCCCTATACGACTTCATTTCAAATGACCTAGTTTTTTCCTACACAAATGCTGAAATCCTTAGTTTTGAATTTGTTGCGATTCAAATAGGAAAATCAACGACTTTTTTGGTAAGCTATGCGTTTCATGGTACTGAAATGTGTGAACACTCAACGAAACAATCTTTTGAGCAAGCATTCTGCAGAAAGGTTCGCTTAAATAAATTTTAATTTTGCAATTCTTGAACATTTCATGAAAAGAGACTTCAATTCTACATTTTGTAGAACTATATAAGCTTTAATAAGCAATAAAGGCTTTCACAGGAAAGGAAGAATCCCATAAAATGTGATAAATGTTATAAAAAATACAAAATTTGAAGAATTCAAAGCAAAATATCGTGCCAAAAAAGCAACATCCTGAATAATTCGTATAGATTTCAAAATAAAAGTTGGAATATTTTCATTTTTTCTCGAAATTTTTCGTCGATGCGCTGATGACTTTTTTTACTAGTGGCGTTCTCCTTTGATTGTCATCATAAAAATTTTTGTCGCCAGTGGCACCTAACTTCTTTCCACTGTTGCCAAAAAAGTGACAGTGGAGCTTTCATTTCTGAGCGACCGATTGACCTATGGTGGTGGAGCTTTTGTTGCTCGCATTCAACGAAGGGCTCACCAAATTTATCCAAAAATCCGAACTCTAGATGTAAAAATTGTGTTTTCCATACAAAATATGCTTAAAAAACATCGAATATACTATCTTCAAAAACGTTTTGGGGGTTGTTTGACGATTTTTTTCAGGCCAGGGGGGTGTTCAGGATCTCAGGTAGGAGAGTTTAGCCCCTACTCCCTATTTGCATGTATGGTCGAAATCCCCACTCTCATCACACCATAAACCAGGAAAAAACAGAGCTGGCAAAGGCATACTTTTCTTAATTCTGAACTTCGGGTTCCTGATGGTTTTTCTGTCAGATAAGTTGGCATTTGAATCGATAATTCGAAGACTTCAATAAAACCTTCAAGTTGTTAGCTAGAACTAATCGAAGTAAAAAATCTTTATGCTAATGCTGAGCTGGATTACAGAAATATGCAAATATTACTATATACATAACCAGCACTTCACGCCAGGAAATTTTGGGGTTTTGACCTTCTAAAATGAAGTTAAAATGGAGTCCTTCCGATTTAGAAATCCTAAATTTTTTTTCATCATGTGGCGGTAGCGCCCAATGTATTTACATTGCAGAATGCCTCTCGTCAAAGACATCAACTTGGAGAAAGAAATACGCTCAGAAATGTTTGAATTATGTAACAATCTGTGGCATCAACACTCGATAGTTAGGCGCATATCAAAAATTTTTTCAACACGGCACGTATGTTTAATAAAAAAGCGGCCAAGAACGTAAAATGAGTTCCAAATTTGACATTATATATAATATTAGAATATTTTTTAAATGAACAATTTATATAGAAAAATATTTGTGATTCCTGAAATCCTACAGAGCGACGAGAAATAATTTTTAATTTCTGGCAACTAATATCTCAGAAAAATCACTTCGAATGTGACTCTGCTCTTGAAGTGTGGGTTATTTTTTAGCTTTTCAGGTTGGCGATAGATCAACTGATTATACAGCTCTAATGAAATATTGAATCAAAAAATGCTAAAATTCTTGTCAAAAAACACATGATATCTAAGCAAGAACCCAAACTTTAGTCAGACCTGTAAAAATAACAACCTCAAGGCTAAATATGCTGATTTTTATTAAAAGGTTTGAAAAAGTTGATTTATTTGATGCTCCGTATCATAAAGTGTTATTTGTGGACTTTTTTATACTTAGGAATGCATATTTGATTTTCTTTCTATTGGAGGTCAAAATTCGTGTTTTTGGGCCACGTCCGGTTTACCCCTTCCCACTAATAAACCGCTTCAGCTTATCCCGCACCAAAAAACGTGCTAATGTCCTGACGTCATGGAGTTGTTACATGTATGCTCGACGAAATAGTTCCCGCATAGCAACTAGACATGCACGGCAAGAATTTTCCAGGGGGGAGGGTGAGCAAAAAAACAAAAAAAGGTTCTGCAAGCCTGTTTTTCATACAAAATATGCACAAAAATCATGAAAAAAGCTGTCTTGGAAAAAGTTCAGGGGGGGGGTGTTTGACGAATTTTTTTCAGCCAGGGGGGGGGGGGTGGCCAGGGTCTCAGGTATGGGGGTTTACCCCCCTACACCCCTATGTGCATGTATGATAGCAACCCATTTAAAAATCTTGATTATGGATTTGCCTATAGCTTGTTTTTTATAAAATGCTTCTAAATTGAAAAAAGACAAAAATCAACTATGCTATCAAAATCGCATTCACAAGGCTTTCACAATAAGATTTTTCGCTCTAAAATTGTTAAAAGTTGATTGAAAAAGTTCACAAATTTTCAATCTCACGTGATGAATAGTTTAGCTGAAAATTGTAAAAATCTAAAATAGTACTTGTTTTCCACTTTTATAATTTAGAAGCATTTCAAGAAAAACAGACTATAGGTCAATGAATTCTTATCTTAAGCATTTGATTATCTCACATGATTCAAAACTCACCAGCAGAGCAGTGTTAAAAAATGTTCCAAAGCATCGCGAAAAACCGATAATCCTCACCATATTCGATCGACGACGTCAAATTAAGCCTAAAAAATTCTGTGATTGAACTGCTCACCAATATTCTTAAAAAAATTGACAAGATCTTATCAAATATCAACAAAAATCATCGATGTGATCACAGAATGCTATTTATTGTCTTTCAAGAACTGAACACCCCAAAACATTAGAACAGCGCACTGCCGCTAAAAACAAAATGTAAATAGAAATTTGGGAAATTTGGGTCCGAAAATGCGCAAAAATGCGGTCAGCCAATCGGAAAACACAAAAGACCGCCCATCGGCCAATCGGAAATCATCACGTGACTAGGATTTTCAGCCAATCAAATCAACAAATTGAAAAAACCGATACGTTTTCACTTTGAAAAAACCGATGGAATTTATCTACAGTATTTGAAAAAGCCGATAAATTTTTTGAAAAACTCGATAAAATTTTGAAAAATTAGATGATCTGTAGCGGGGTTTTCAAAAAAATTTAGTTGAAAATCAAGTGATTGCCGTCATATCGGTTTTCTCAACAAGTTTTTTTTGGAAAATCAAAAATCCCTTGTCGCATTCCGTACGTCATTCGCCTAGATTTTTGTGCGCAGCAGCGAATACTTTTTTTAGCCGTGCGAGATTTTTTTGGACATTTCTCGCATCGGAAGGAAAGTATTTTTAAAAGAGTTATCGAGTTGAGTTGAGAGTTTAGTCATAGTTTACAGCCGCCCGTTGATCGATTCCTAACACACAGTCAACAACGATATGGTCTTGACACGAAATTCTGCATGCGTACTTACTTTCAGCATTTTTGCGTTGAAAAAAACAGACTACAGTATTGTCTTAGTGAATCTCCACTGAACTTTCTCAACTCTTTTGATATCTTGCTTGAGATTAGGGTTCCAAACTACTGTGGGATAATCTAATATAGGTCTAACATAAGTGATGAAAGCCTTCGTAAGTACATTTTTATTTCTACTCGAGAAACTATGAAGTATCAAGTTTGCAGTGAAAGAGCCTCTCCAGAAAATATTGGGTACAGTGAGCAAAATTAGATAATGTACCAGTAATTATAACACCTAGATCTGTAACTTGTGTTGTACTTGGTATATTACTGTCATCAAGATAGTAATTTATACACGGATTTTTTTTTACCAAGATGCAGAACATTACATTTATTGAATGCTATACTCAATATATTTTCTTTGGACCAAAGGTCAATTTTGTTTAGGTCAGATTTTAAAATAACTGAGTTGACTGATTGATTAAAAATTTTGAGATCATCTGCAAATAGAACCAACTCACTATTAAGATTCACTTCACACAAATCATTTATGTAGATCAAAAAAAGGCTAGGTCCTAGGACACTACCCTGGGGCACTCGGCTAGTTACTGACAATGACTTTGAGATGGCACAGTTAACTTTAACTCTTTGGGTACGGTTGTTCAAGAAAGAAGAAATCCAATTAAAACAGATTCTGGGGATACCCATCTTCATTAACTTCTGAATGAGAATGTCAGACCATATATTTCTACAATGCAACAATTGAAGTGCACAAGACTCAGATTTTCCTAAAACCATACTGTTTAGATGAGAGAAAACGCAAATTTTCAATCGACTTCATCATATTCAAATTAATAATTGATTCCATGACCTTGAATGAAATACAGCACAAAGAAATTGGTCGGTAATTTTCAACCAATGTGGAATCACCCTTTTTGAAAATTGTAACAATAATTGCTTCACGCCAAAAGTCTGGTATTTCTCCAGTCCTGTAAGAGACTTCGGAGAGAACAATATGAAGTTTCCTAAGAGAGAATGCGCATAAATTGTCTGGACCCAGTGATAATGTTGGTCTGAGATTTTCAAGCCCTGAAAGGACAGTGAGGAAATCAAAACTACAAGAGAATTTATGTTCACATTTTTTATCAGAAGTGAGGTTAGAGTCAGGAACATTTTCAGGTTTGGTAAAAATGGAGGAAAAATAATCATTTAGCAAGTCAGCTTTATCAATAGGATTGATGGTAATTATGTCATGCAGAAAGTTTACTATTCATATACTGATAAAATTGGCGTAAGTTTCTAGCTTTAACAAGATTCATCTCTTTCATAATTTGATGTCTTTTAGTTTCTGATCTCAATTTATTTCTAGCCATTTGATATTTTGTACTGTTAATGATAGAGGGAAAGAGTTTAGATTTTTTCCATCAAAATAGCTTCTCTTTCTCAAACTTCTTCAGAAATACAGGTTTCTTCCTTCTACAAAATTTCTTCAAGGGGACATAAAGTTCTATTCCTTGCTGCAAGACAGATAGAAAGTTGACATAAAAATCATTCATCTTAGAACAAGAGGAAAAAACTATGGACCAATTCACTTTAGCAAAAAAGATTGACAAGGAAACATAGTCAGTCTTACGGAAGTCAGGGTAGAAATAGTGTCAGTTTCAGGGGGCAATTTACCATGCATAAGGAAAGTGACAGAGTCATGGTCACTTGTAGAAAAAGATGGGGCACTCTGCACATTTGATACTAATGATTTCCCATTACAGAATATGATATCAAGAAAATTCCCACATTTTCAATTCCGCTCAAAGCGCTGGAAAATTTTCAGTAAGTATTTCCCTTTCGAAACACATATAATGCATTTTCGGACAGGAAACTTTATAACCTAATCATAAGGGCCATCAGGCTCCAGGTTGCACTGTGCAACTTGGCAGAAAAAATTTGGTTGCACATCTCAAAATTCGGTTGCTGTGTGCAAAAATAAAAAACCCTGCTTCCAAGTAATGAAAGCAGAAAACAAGTAGTATTTCAGATTTTCACATTTGCTGATAAACAACATATCATACACGACTGTAGATTCATGAGCATATATTGACCTAACCTTTAACAATTTTTCTAGTGAAAAATTTTACACCAAGAGCTCCATATAAACGATTTTAACAGTACTGATTTGTGTCAGTCATTTTAACAGTACTGATTTGTGTCAACTTTGGCAACGATGTTCGCATCAACCTAAATTGGAGAAACAACACAGGCAGTTACAGTAATAAAGGAAACTCTTATTATCATGGCAGCTATGGTTTGTATTTTAGCATGTATGCTAATGGCGATGCTGATGTTTGTAACATTGTCACTTCTGCTCCACATTATGATTATGCTAATTTTCCTATTGAGTATCACACTTATCCCAAGGGGACCGCTCTTTCAAACGCTTGGGCTGAGTTTTCAACTAATAAAGGCATTTTACTGAGACAACCTTTACTCCTCTTGCACTACCTGCTCCTCAATCTCAAACTCTGACTCCTAGTACTACTGAACCTACTCAACAATCTGAATCAGTTCCTCAACCACCTTCTGTGAATATGGTTCAAACTGATCCTAAGTCTGATAAATCTGCTAATGCCACTCTGTTCTCTCCTGGTATTATTAGTTAGGATGCCGTAGACATCTCAGGGAATGATCCTTGAATCGCATACCCAGCAATATGCCATATAGCTAACTGCACTCCTGTTTCTGATAATTATGTAAAAAACTATCTACCTACTAATGCCTTCCTGATTCCTATCAAAATCGGATGCATAACTGCAAATGCTCTCATCAATACAGGTGCTCAATGTTCTGTATTATCATCTGGTCTTGTTAGAAGAGCTTTTGAAAAGATTGATACCCCTCTACCTGTCTGTGGCTAGATACATGTCACAGATGGAGCAGTGGTAAAGACCTACAGTCCAGTTCTATTTACTATGGAATCTGATTTCAGTCAACATCTTGTCAAATGTGTCATTCTCGATGATGACACTGGCAACCAGTGCATCATAGGTACTGACTTTCTGGCTCATCCTGATGTCCAAGTCATTCTGAACTTTATGCAATGAAACGTTGAGATAGCCAATAAACAGCAACCTCTTACCATAATTCCTAGACATCTGCATAACTCACCTGAAATAATTTCAATTCTCGCCAGTCTTGAAGGACCTATTCTAGAAGAAATTCCGATTCATGCCCAATCTTCAGACTATCCATCATCTGAAAGTGATGAGCAAGTCGAAGTGATTGAAGCAGTATCCTCTGATTGACCTGTTCAAACTGACTCTTCTACAGTTGTTGATTCCAACAATCTAGTTGTTGCTGAACTTGCCGAACCTATCTTTATTCTCCCTGCTGCTACTGTTAAGATTCAACCTTATTCTCAATACTGGATCCGTGGTCATGTTTTTCCACAAACAGATGCATCCATACCTGATTTAATAGTTCAACCTGCACGTAACACCTCCAACAGCGAAGAATTTGCAATAGAAACTTCGGTGATTAGTATGTGTAATGGAACTTGTCCACTTCTGTTTGTCAACAATTCTGGAAACTGCCTTAAGCTTAGTGCTAACCAATTAATAGCTGTTGTAAAGCACTCTTTGGAAAAGTCACATACTGGCTCACAAGTTTCTTTTTCTGGTGTTGCTGTAGCTGCATCAGAGTGTGATCCAGCAGATCACCAGCCTGCTGCATTAGATCACTCCCTGCCGAATACTTCTGTTGTCAAAAACTTCACTTAGCTCTTCAAAAAATGACTCAAAATACCTTTGTCTTCCCCACTCAGAAGGCTGAAGCCATTAAGATACTCAAAGGGCATCGAGATGTCTTTAGCTTACCTGCACAACTCATCACTAGACACTACTATCATGCTCCCATTGAACAACATCCTGTAGTTAGGTCTCACATTCAGAAAATGCTCGATAAAGACTTCATTAAACCTTCACAGTCCCCTTGGGCTGCTCCTCTTTTTCTAGTGAGGAAGAAGGACTGTTCTTGGTGCCCAGTAGTTGACTATTGAGGCATTAACGAAGTTACACCTAGTGATCATTTTCCAATTCCTAGAATTGATGATTACCTAGATGTAATGGGAAATGCAAAGTTTTCCACAACTTTGGATTTCAAAGCAGGCTACTGGCAAGCACCTCTTGACTCTGAATCTCGTGACAAAACTACTTTCATCTGCTAGGAAGAACTTTTTCAGTTCAATGTTTTACCTTTTGGCTTGAAAAATGCTCCTTCAGAATTTCAGTGTCTGATGGAAAGAATTCTTCACCCTTATATCTGGAAAATCTGCTTAATCTACATAGATGATATCATCGTTTTCTCAAAAACTTTTGAAGAGCATCTAGAACATATTCAGATGAACTTCAAGGTGCTTAGAGACACTAATCTCACTCTTCGACCTGATAAGTGTGAATTTCTACCTCCTATAGTCAAATTTCTCAGTCACCTTCTGAACTCTGATGGCATCTCCGCTGATTTTGGCCGAAGGCCCAATTATTTATACATAAAAAAGACACTCACATGAAATTTACATAACCTCTGATGGATGAAAAATAACGCACGAAAATATGTAGGCAAAATTTGCATGCCCAAAAACACGTGCATGTGCACCAGCATGATATGCAGGTGCAAACACATCACTGTCCCCTTCTTAAAATCCCTTCAACCAGGCCAAAATCGTCAGGGGTATAGCCACAGGTTGAACATGTGGAGCATCATAATTTGGGAATCGGTTCAGGGTTATCATCAGCTAAAATGTTCAATACCATCCCCTGATAATATTTTCACAGGCGTAGCATGTTCCAGATGTTGTCATCCGAAAGTTTGAAAATGTAGTTGCTAATGACATCAATGACTTCGATAACATTGGAGTAGGGCGACTCCCCCTTCTTTATAAGGCTGGCTGGTTGTTGGATGCAGACTTTGTCGCCAATATTGAACAATAAATTTCAATGATGAGGTTTCTGTTGCTTTGAATGATGTTTTTTATCAAAGCAGACGTTTTGTTTCAGCTTTTTCGGTTGTGGTGCAGCAGGCTCATTGATGCTTTGACATGGCTCAAACAGTAGACAGGCACGTCCATTGAACATTATTTCTGCCACTGACAATGTTTTGGGATTTGGGCGTTCTGCATGGAATCGAGCCAATAGTTTGGTTATTGCTGTGGCAAAAGGCGTATTTGAGGTAGCTGTTGCCTGCTCATGGAACTTAGCGAGCGATTGAACACTTTGACTTTGTCATTTGACTGGGGGTGGTAAATGGGGGTCACATGATGCTGTATGTCCTGCCTTGAGAGAGATGGGCCCATTGTCTGAAACAAGAATGGCAGGATTACCATAGGGGGCAAAAAGTTCAGTTAAGAATTTGATTGTTCTTTCAGCAGTGTGGTCAGGGCACAATCAAACTTCGGCAAAACTGGAGACATAATCGATGATGATGATTGCAAATCAATTTTGATATGGTGTTATTGCAAATGGTCTGGTGACATTGATCACAATTTTCTCCCAGGGGGCTTTTCGTAGGGGCAATGGATTGGTTGGAATCATCAATCAGGGGTTTGACTTCATGGAGTCTCGACAAGCTTGACAATGGTGGATCGTCTCTTTGATGTTGGCAGCAATACCAGGCCACCAATACCTTTCACCTAACTTGATTTTGGCTTTGACAATGCAGGGATGTCGTTCGTGCGCTTTGTTCATCAATTGTCTGCATAACTTTGATAACATGACAATTCGATAGGCTTTGAGCAGTAATCCTTGATCCACTGCTAAATCATTTCGAACAACATAATAGGGAGTGAGGTATCCCTCCTGGCAATGGTTGGCCTTCCAACCACATTGGTTGACCAACTTGATCAGGAGGCACAAGACGTAATCCCTGGAGGTAGCTGTTCAAAATGTCTTGAGCAAGAAGTTCTCAGCAGTGATTAAATTGACTTTTGTAGGTGCCAGTTGTGGTAACCATGAAAGCATGTCAGGGATGACATTGTCTGACCCAGGCTTGTGTTGAATCTCATAGTCGAACTCTGCTAGTTGGGCATGCTGTCGAGCAAATTTGTGGGCTTTGCATCTACTGCTGGATTGTGCCAATATCGAAACAAGGGCTTGGTGATCCATGATCAGCGTAAACTTTCGGCCTAGCAAAAAGTTAGAAAAATGTTCACAGGCCCAAACACAACCTAGAGCTTCGCATTCATTTGTGGTGTAAACTCATTCCTGGTTAGTAAGAATTTTGCTGGTGAATGCAATTGGCACTAATCATCCTCGAGCTATCTGTGACAGGCAGGCACCAAGACCAATGTTGGATGCATCCGTGGCTAAAATAGTCGGACAATTGGGATCAAATATGGAGAGTTATAAATCGTTTGTTAGCAGTGATTTCAATTTGTTGAATGCCATCATACATTCATTGCTCCATTCAGGCTTGGTTTGCTCGTATGTACGGGTCAAATGCTGGAGGGGCTCAGCATGGTCGGCAAGATGGGGCAAAAATTCGCGGAGGTAGCTGATGGATCCCACGAAACTGTGGACATTGGTGATCGACTGCGGGATGGGCACATTTCAGATTGCATAGGGGCTTTTTGGGTCGGGCTTGATGCCAGTGCTTGATATCAGATGTCCTAGGAATGAAACATCAGTGACAGGGAATTGACACTTTGCTACATTGAGACGAAAATCTTTGTTGCTGGGGTGTTGCAGCATGGCTCATAGTCATTCATCATGTTGCATGACCGTGGAACCCAACACCAATATGTCGTCGAGGTAGCTAATACACCCTTCACATCCCGCAAGCATTTGCAAGACAAGGTGCTGGAACACGGATATGGCATCTGTCAATCCCATTGGCAAGAGTTTGTACTGGAACAAACTGTATGGTGTAATTGTCACCATAAGTGGGTGAGACTCAGGCACCAATGAGATGTGGAAATACCCTTTCGATAAGTTGAGCTTGGTGAACATCATGGGTCTTTGCAACTGCACATACAAATCGTTGATTCATGGCAGTGGATGGCGTTCTGGAACAACAAAGTTATTAAGAGGCCAGAAATCCATCATAATTTGAATTCTGCCATTGGGCTTCAGAACCGAAAGGAGGTTGAGGGCCCATGCACTGGATGTTGTAACTCATTCCCAAATGTCGTTGGTGACCATTTGTTCAACCTCTTTCTCAACTGCTACACAGTGAGCGATTGGCACTTGTCTGACTGGTTAGTCTATGGGAATGGCGTTGTCCATGAGCATAATGTGATGCTCAAAGTCTGGAAACTTTCCCATGCAGTTGGGGATGAGTTTCAGGAAGTTGGGGGCAATATCCCTGAGGTATAAGTGCCTTGTGACAGGTGTACTTTGCACTGACTGGATTGCAGCAGCTGGTCTCGTCAAATCAATGGGTTGGACAAAGTTGATTTGTTGTGTGGCTCCATTGATGACCAATTGTAGCACCTCCATTGTATTGGTAACCCAGGTAGTGACTTTGATCGTATCTAGAACAAGTAGAGTTACCTTCACTCAGTGACTATTGTATTGGATTGTCGCACTGAACTATCCCAAAAGACCAGCGATTTCCGTATTATTAAAGCTGAAGAATGGAGTGTTTGATTTGCTGAGCAGTGCACAATCAATTTTGTGTAGAGCGAATGCGGTAACAACAAGGCTTTGGCTCCCGAATCAACAATACCGCTGGGGTAACAGTCTTTTCCATTAGGATGGATGACACAAAATGTACATTCATAGGAGGCTGCGGCACTATGCGTAACACATTGTAAGTGGATCATCTTGAGGGCTTTTCCCTCGTCACTCAATCAATTTGACCTGCCTTGACATCGCTCACAATACTTTGCAAAATTTCCCATATGACCACAATCATAACATTTGCTGTCCTTTGCTTCGCAATCTTGCGATAAATACATATGATGTGTTGAACCAACAGCCCCAGCAACGCTTGACCTTGTAGGTGATTGCGGGTGCTTTGATTGATTTGGCAATTGATCTTGACCATGATTTAGGTATCTGTCACTGTAGCGATGACTATTATTGCGGATGGCATGGACGCATTTGGAATCCTCGCAGATGGCTGCGGATAAACTTTCTGCAGCCTGCATGATGTTGACATAAACATCCAGAATCCACTTGTAAAGTTCATAGCCGACTGAGGTATTCGGATTTTGATTTGTCCCTGCCTTGCTTGCATGTCTGGAACTGCTAAAAGGTGACGGGTTGCGGCATTCGTCTGGAACTGCTAAAACGTGACAAGTTGGGGCATTGGCTGCTCAAATATTGTGATGATGACTTTGTAGAACTCATTGTGCGGCATCATCCAAATCTGATTCATAGCTGGTGAATGTTCGAACCATCAGATGGCCTCGGTTCCCAGATGTGCATACATGATTAAGTTCTTTTCTGCATCCTTGAGTTTCTTGTCGACAGCCTGTCAGGGATGGGCAAGTCGTAGATGACGTCGAGTTGCTGCTTCCATGTCGATAGGCATCGAATTTCGGAGGACAGGTGCTCCCACAGTGGCATAACTGGTGGGATTGGGATGGCGGCCATTTTTGATCAAAATCGCCAAAAGTTCAAAATTTCTTATAAAATTTCGAAAAATTATTAAATGGGCCTTTTGCAGACATTGGATGTCAAAATCGAGTAAAAATTCAGATTTGACCCTGAATTTTACTCGAGGAAAGTTGGCATATCGTATAACGTACTGTTGGGGGTCAATTGTACCCTCGGAGGTATCCATTGGCATACTGTAGTGTTTCCTCGATGAGTTTTCTGCGCCAATTTGTTGTGTGGGCCAGAAGGTTTATCTGCTACTGGTGGCCCACAGATTGGGGTTCAAAACCGCGAAAGGCCCATTACCGCGAACGGGCTCATAACCGCGAATGGCTCATAACTGCGAAAAATAAAAAGGGTTCATAACCGCAAAAGATTCATAACCGGGAAAGGCTCATAACCGCGAATAAGGGGTGGTCGTGTTCTTTTTTACATTTGTGCCTTCACTACCAATGGAAGAATACTGTATGGGTGGCATGGGCTATTGTGCACCATTAGTGATGGGAAACTGAATTTCTTTACAAGAATGCAAAAAACTCTATGCATTGGCTGTCCTCATTGCGAACAAGGCGAAAAATATGTAAATTAAGCATGGGCAAATACGGCAAAACATGGCTTTCAAAAATTTAAAAATAGAAACAGCATTTTCGTAACAATAACTCAACACAAAACTCATTTATGGTGTTTTGGTTACGAATTGTTATGGAAGTTAAATAAAAGTTGAAATTTGAATAGTAAATTGACTTCATGGATAATTAAGAAATGAGGCTTAATGCAATTAATTCACACAAAATACGACATTATAAAAGCATCAGTAGGTAAATTTTCGCGGTTATGGGCCATTCGCGCTTATGAACCCTTCGATGTAGAAAATATATCATATACTATAGCGTATAAGTTTTTCGCGGTTATGAGCCCGTTCGCAGTAATGAGCCGTTTGTGGTTATGAGCTATACCCGGCCCACACATACAATGAAGTGGTTGTTGAGGTATCTATTACGCTGGCCGATTACCATAATTTATTCACAAAGAATATGACAGTATAAAAAGGATGAAAAGAAAGGCGAAACGAGACGAATGAATAGTTGGCCAAAGGCCCAACTATTTATATGCGAAAAAGACACTCACATGAAATTTACATAGCCCGCGGTGGGCGAAAAATAACACATGAAAATATGTGGGCAAAATTTACATGCCCAAAAACACGTGCACCAGCATGATTTGTGCGTGCAAACACATTAGTTTCATCAGAAAAATGATAAAAAGTCACTTCTCTTGTATTTCATCCACTTCATGTTAGTTCCAGACTTTTAGAATTGACTTTCCTGAGTTTTGGAGGAAAAATCAAAAGGCCAGCTACAGTAACCTGTTCGGTGCCCAGCACCGAAAAATTTTTAGTATTTCTTTATTAAAATGCAGAGCAGTGCATGCGCGGATAGGAAACTCACCTCATTAAAAGGGTCGTTAGGCTCTAATTTTTACAAGCCAATTTGGCTTGTGCCTCTAAATTTTTAGAAGCCAGTCAGAATTTTTAGGAGCCATGGCTTCTAATTGGCCTAAAAAACCTGTTTTGGCATAAAAGATTTTATAGGTTTTCAGCATATCTTTGAGGTGAAAATTTTTTTTTGTGCCATTGACACAAATTTTTCTGGCCCCTTGTGCCAATTGGCACAAATTTTATGCACAAAAAAAACACTGGTTTATCAATTTTATGGCGGTTATGTGCATCATGTGGTGTGTACATTTTTTTAATGTTGCATTTATCGAAGCATACTAATATTATGTCATTGTATGTTCAATATTAGTATATTACTTCAATTATTGACACTAAAAACTCTGATTTTGTCTCTATATGACAGTGCTGTTATAAATTGATACGATTGTTTGATTTTAAAGTGTGTAATGCGTGATCACATTGAATATATTGTATTTTTATTCATGCCCATTTAAATTAGCAGTGTCCAATATTTGGGACTGCAACATGAAGCAAAGGCCCCTAATGTGACCCTTTCTCTCAAAAGTTGTACAAGTGTTATAATTTGAGGATCGGGTCATGCTATGGGAATTGCTATGAGTGTCTATGATATCGTTTTGAATATCAATGTTCCAACATTCATTTATTTTTTCAGAAACAATGGCGATGCAGCATGGATCCAAGCAAAATGGATGTCTGATTCTTTGTCGATGGTCCAAAATTGTCTGCTATCACAACCAAGTCTGTTTTCCTTGAAATACTGACATATAATAGAACTGGACTGGAGAGCAAGGAATATTTTCCATTTAACGATTTTCTCCTAAATTGTATGTCACATAAAACAGGAAATTTGTGACCATACTCAAAAAATGCCCAGCAAGTTTTTTGAGTAATACGTCTCAATAAAGGCTTTGTCTAAACGACTTTGGAGACAGTACTTACTTTCCATTTTTCAATTATTAGCATAATTAGAATAGGACTATTATATTCAGTTTCCTTAAAATATTTCTGTTAATCAAAATATGATAAAAAATTGGTTGGAAGTAGTTTTTACTGCATAAAATCACAAAATATCTGATAACACCTTACTTTCTTTCTGCCATCAATGTTTACAAGAATAACAGGAGAAACGGACGAAATCTTGTAGTTAACAGTTTGGTGTTCTTCCGATTATCGTCCCTGTGATCCCTTCATAATGACGAAAATTGACGAAAAAGTGATCCCTTCATAATGACGAAAATTGGTAAAAAAATTGTCGGGACTAAAAACTCGACCATCAAATGGGACAACATATAGTCAAGTGTGATGCTCACCCTGATAAACTGGGCCGTCTTGGTCTAGTGGTTATCTCCTCTGACTGCTAGTCTCAAGAACCAGGTTCGATTCCAGGTGTAACCCGAAATTGAATTTCTGGTAGCTGGCCCAGGCAGACACAGCCTTTCATCCACTCGGGGTAGATAAATTGTGTAGGAGAGCTTGGAACACTGCTTGCCGGGGTCCACTCAGCCCAGTTAGCATGTTGGCGATAGTGCGGCGAATGAGGAGGTGGGCCTATTCCATTATGAGGTAGGTAGCCGATCAAGTCCTGCTTGTCAGGCAGACGCCAGCCTGTGGAATGTGGCCTCCACTAGGTGGTAAAAAGCACCCGAAGAGCGCCTCTCATACAAGGTGGGCACTTGTATGACCGTATAGTCCTGTAAAGCCTGCCTTTCCGGCTATAGGAAAAATGGGTAGGTGTACCCGCAAAAATGTAAAAAAAAATAAAAAAAAAAAATAAAAAAAATAAAATTAATGCTGACACTGAGGAAAATGACTTGAGGTAAATCTTCTTTTTACACTACTATTTTTTCCTTGTCTCGGCACATAATCAAAGTTGGATATCAGACATGCATGGCAAGAATTTTCTAGGGGAGGGGGTCCTTGGACACTTTATCCATGAGCTAGGGGGTGGGCGCGCAGAAAAAAACATGAAAAAAGTTCTGCGAGTTTGTTTTTCATTCAAAATATGCACGAAAATCATTAAAAAAACTGTCTTGGAAAACGTTCAGGGGGGTGTTTTACGATTTTTTGAGCTAGAGTCTCAGGTAAGGAGGTTTACCCCTCTCTACCCTCCGCACCTATGAGCATGTATTTCGGATATGAGATATGAAAAAATGACAGAGAGCAGTAACTATCGTGTTGTATAAGTTTGAATTTTTATTGTGCTATATGCAATAAGGAGCTCGTCGCAATCAGCTGTGTGCTCTTGCAAATGATTTGCAGGTTTTGACGTTTCGCATGGTTGATCGAATGATCGATCATTTTACTGTTTCTTTTTTCAGTCAATGTCACGCTCCCATAGCACCGTTTTTTTTCCTCAAATGGGGTCTTTTGAGGAAAAAAATTTCGAAATGAGGAAAAAAATTTTGGGTATGGTTCTCATTGTGGAAAAAATTTGGGGAACTCTAAACCGAAAAGATGCGTTTTGGTGGACTTTAAAAGGTCAAAATCTCAAAATTTTCCGGCGCTTCGCGCCGGATGGGTAATTATAACTATGTTCTATCAGGCGCGGCCGTTAGTATATCTACTTCGACTTACTAATTAATGCTCAACAGTTTCTATCAATCAAGTTAGCTCGTTTCATTTTCTAATCGTTTAGAGTCAATTATGTCGCCGAAAATAGACATTTTCCATCAAGTCTCTCAATGATTGGAATTTTTTAAACGTTTGCAATCTGAACTTTTGCGTTTATTGATGGTGGAAATTGAAGACATTACTCTAGAACCCGATTTTAAAACATTTGTTCACGAATTATCTGTTGGAGAGATTTATTTTTCAGCGTTTTAGATTTTAGAATACAAAAACCCGAAAATTTTTCCGGCGCTACGCGCCGGAATGGGAAGCAAATCACACTTCGTCAGTCTGATTTTAATTTATTTCTCAACGTTATGAAGGTTCATTTTTCAGCGTTTTAGAAAGTGAGGAATTTTTGCAGAGTACGGTGGCGGTGGTCCTAGCACTTGCAAAGTGGATTTTCGGTGTTTTTATGGTACCGGCAACAAACTGCAACCAAAAAAACCAGGTGCTCAAGGACAGGGAGGGAGATAGACTGATTTGCATAATTCATATGCAAATTAAGTAAAATGGGCAAAAATATGGAGTTTTTGGAAAGCAGAAGTTGCATTTTTGGCACCTGGTATTATGATTGCGGAGTTTTTACAGATGACGGTGGCCACGCCGAAATTGGCGGTGGCCACGCCGAACCATTTGGCCCTGGCCACGCCGGAACATTTGGAAGAGCCTCTACAGTGCTGCACCCTAAGCCTAAGCCTAAGGAAAATTTTAAAGGTAGGGTAAATTCGGTGGCCACCGTCATCTGCAGTTTACCCATGATTGCTGTTAGTATAGCCATAGCCCCATAAAAACCCCCAAACTCCACTTTGCAAGTGCCAGGGCCACCAAAATTGTTGACTCAGAAAAATGTTCC
Source organism: Romanomermis culicivorax (assembly GCA_963922205.1). Classification (NCBI taxonomy): domain Eukaryota; kingdom Metazoa; phylum Nematoda; class Enoplea; order Mermithida; family Mermithidae; genus Romanomermis; species Romanomermis culicivorax. The sequence continues at coordinate 152,099 of CAWUHX010000072.1, read as the reverse complement.
ATGCCTGTAAAAGTTTGTGATGTAAAATGCCACCCAAAATCAACCACCATTACCTGAATTCCGTGGCAGTATGGCATCTGGTGGCCTTCTTTGGCCGCTTGACCACCTTGTCACACGTCCAGCGCAATTCGTCCGGCCTACAAAACAATGATCAACTACACCCCCAAAAAATGAGACTGTCACACGCATCACTTCAGTCCGTCAAAACCAAATTAATACATACCTGCTTATGTCGTTGCAGAGCAGCATCATTCGGCCACACTTCGGGCAAGGAAATGTACCTTCCTTGGGAACCAGACCCCAATCGGCTAATTGTTTGGCCCGATGACGTGCGTCCTCCTCGCCACACAAACCGATAATCTTCTGTAAATTGATCTGAAGAAATTCCTAATCAAAACAAACGCCCCACAATAAAACTGCCTCTAAACATTTCCCACTCACCTTTACTTGCTTTTCTTCGGACATCCTCACGTAATATTATTGTTGACAGCCGACCACAAAATTGATGCCAGACGCCGGAAAAATAGCTGCCACAGTACATTAGCTTAAATTTGCTTCCATCCTTCTATCGGCAGCTTAAACCTACACATTGTAACTTAAATATGATCACACGCGTCTAGCATCAGCTACATCAATTACTATAGCGACTGCTACAGCATTACCTTTGTCAACAGTGACTACGTCTATTTTATTCCGCAGGTACGTACTTATACAACAAAGAACCCAGTTTACTGTAGGGTATAAAAAAATCAGTTCTTCGCATTGGTCCCAGCCGCCGCTGCTCGTTTTTGCGCACCGCTTCGCTTCGTCTGCAGCCATCAGTAGTGACGAGCGCCCCCTAAAGTAAAAAAATTGTGAATGTGGCGGTTCCGTTGTAGGTAAAATGCTGAGTGCGGTGGCGGCCGAAGGCCGCCACCGCACTCAGCATTCTAGCCGAAAGTGAAAAAAAAAATTTTTCCGGCGCAGAACTAAATAAAATTAGATGATTCTAATCGGAATCACAGAAATGTTGATAGTAGATAAATTCATGAGAACTCTATCATTAACTTGCTTTATCCGCTCCTATAGAACACCAATATATTCTTCATGAGCTCATTTTGACTCACATAACCAGAATTTTCTCAATTTTTTCCTCATTTTTGCAGGTTTCTGACTACAAATACAACAAAATGCTTGGGTATGCTCATAAAATGCACAAAAAACATCCGTAGCCAAATTATAAGCATTTTTAAAAATGTGGAAAATTTTTGGAAAAGGAGGAAAAAAATTTTGGGTCCGGTTCTCATTTGGAAAAAATCTTCGAGGAAAAAAAAACGGTGTCCCATAGCATTAGTGTTTTTTTGTGTGCCAAAACATGGTTTTTGGCACAGAAAAATTTGGGATGGCACAAAAAATTTTGAGCGTTTGTGCCAATTGGCACAAATTTTTTGACTGGTCCAAGGCTAAATTTCCTTTATTTTTTGTCATTTTAGGGGCTGAAAACGCAAAAATTTCTCGGCGCTTCGCGCGCCCCGGATTCAATGAGTTTAATATTAACTACTTTCCTTCTCGAAAACGCGAGCAGATTCTATTCGAATAGTATATTTTTATTATCGCAACAGACTTTGAGATTGTCAATGACTGGCTAAAAGATAGAAATTAATAACTTTCTCTGGATTGAGAACCGAAACTTATATTTATTATTTTTGGTGTTGGATTCAAACAAAAAAATCGACATTTTTGGCACAATTATTCAACCAAAAATTTATGCGAGGCGACTTTGGACTAAGCTTTTTTTACGAGAAAGCAATTATAAACAAGACATCCTAATCTCAGCTTTAATAGTTGTTAGGAAGGAAGCCTAAAAGTAAAGGAAAACTTCATGACAAAAAGTCTATAAAAATATCTGAATTTTCGCAGCATTCAATTTCTTTTCGGATCGCAGAAACCGTTTTCTAGATCAGTTTTTCTTATCTCACTGACGTGGTTAGAGAAAATAGAGCAGGCACGATTTTTATGTCAATTAATGCGGTGAAAGTATCTTTAGTTATAGTTTTTATTAGGGTTGTCCCAGGCCCCGGCACCGGGGCAGCTGCCCTGGGCCGGGGCTAGGGTTGCCCCAGTTCGGGGCAAGACTACAAAAAATTAGTATTTTTGATAGTATAACAAGCTCGATTTATAATAAAATTGAAGTTTAGACTGTGACAAGTAAATATTCAGTAGTTAGTTTGACAGTAATACTTTTAGGAATCACTAAATTCATGTTCTATTTGGATAAAAGCTTAAAAGTTTTCATTATATCCGGAACTGCACTTCAACTTTAATTGATTTTTCCAGAAAACGTACAATTATATTAGCTATTCATTATTACTGATTTGCCTAAACTTCAGCATACATGTCAAAACATGTTTTCAAATTACCTAAGTAGTGTCCAAGAAGTTAGAGCTGAAGCGAATTCAGATTCGAGCCACAGTCATTCACTATGCAAAAGTGACAAAGAGAATGAGGATGTTGACAAAGTTGTTATTTGGGAAAATGGTGATTTTTTATTTTTCACCACAATTTTGTGATATCTCCAACTTTGTTCTCGAGCATTTTTCAAAAGTTTCTCCCTTCCAGTGACGGGTTTTTTCCGTACCAGACGGAGTTTTTTGGGCTGGTACGGATCCGTACTGTACAGATTTTTTGATGTACAGTGCAACCTAAAGCCTGACGATTCTTTTGATTACGTTATAGGATTTCCTGTCTGGAAAGTCATTTTCATGCATTTTAAAACAAAAAATCCTGAAAATTTTCCGGCGCTTTGCGCCAGATTCAAATGATTTATAATTTTGAATGTTAGTTCTGATTCACGGTTGAAAAATGTCGTCCTATCTCGTAAATGATGTTCAATCTTGTATTGTTTCTTGACATAGTTAAAAAAAATCAAGATTTTTCTCAATCCTTTTGCAGTGTTTGAATATTTTACTGTTTTGTGAACATAAACTTCTCATTTGAAATATGATTCAAACATCATCACAGCAGAAAAATGACAGATATTTCATCTGTTTGGGGAATCTAAACTATCGGGTGCGCGCATAATTTTTGTATTTAACATGTTGAGAAAGATACATTTTCCTGCATTCTAGAACTTTGAAATTTGAAAAATTTTCGACTAAAAGATTGAAAGTTGCTGCTGAATTTTTTGCAACCTTAATTCTCGTGGTTTCATTGATCTGAAAAGACTGTTTATTATTATGATTACCTATGCTAATAAACGGTGATTACGATCGATAGCACCATGCTAAAAAACCCTGCGGATGAATCGATACAAGTTCATGTATGCAATGCAGTTTCTTCGGGAAAAGAATGAGTTTCCTAATTTTTTGTAATGACAATTATCCTAAAAATTTAATTTTTTTGTCTGCATCAGACCCTATCTAACCTATCAATCAATGCAGTATCATAGCTGACATGAAATAAAAAAAAAAGAATCACCTTAAAAATTTTTCGATGTGATACATGAAGTATGGTACCACTGTGACGTATATGTTAATATGTTTTATGTCTGCCCCGGCCCCGGCTAAAATGTCTGCCCTGGGACGACCTAGTTTTTATCAAATGGATCATACCTGTACTTGGGCGGGGTTGGGGGGGGGACTCCCCCCTCCAACTTGGTCAACTATATACCCAACCCCCCCCCAGTTTGGAAAAATTAAAAAAATTTGCAGAAAAGTGTATGTTTTTTGGCCTTTTTGGGAAAAATTTCGACTTTTTTCGACCGCCTCCCCCCAAATTTCGGATTTACCCCCCCCCCGCACCCCCCAACTGGTCGGAGGTCTTACAGGTATGGCCCGGATCCTGTCAATAGCCAAAAAAATATTGACCGGATCCGGTCAATAGACACCGCCTTCAGCAAACAAAACACAGTGTCTATTACCGCTGTTTTTTCCACAAATAAAAGTGGAAAGAAGTCAAATTTTTTTCCACATGTGGAAAATTTTTTGACGACAAATTTTCGTCTTAAAATCCTCGTTTTTTCGCTTGAAAATGCTCATAAACGCTTTATTTAATTGTTTTTAAGCGTTTTAAAGCATTCTGATCCACTGTTTTTTCCACATTTGCACTATAATGTGGAAAAAAGTCTGGAATGTGGAAAAAATTTTTGAGGCCTTTCCACAAATGTGGAAGAAAAATGTGTGGTTTTCATATTGAAAAGATGCATTTTGGTGCATTTTAGGAGGTCCAAATCTCAAAATTTTCTGGCGCTTCGCGCCAGATTATAACTTTAACAATCATTATTATTTATTACCAAGCTCAGGCGCCGTTTTTTTTTCCTCAAATGGGGTCTTTTGAAGAAAAAAATTTCGAAATGAGGAAAAAATTTTGGGTATCGTTCTCATTGTGGAAAAAATTTTGGGGAATTCAAAACCGAAAAGATGCGTTTTGGTGGACTTGAAAGGGTCAAAATCTCAAAATTTTCCGGCGCCTCGGTACAATCTTGACTATTTTCTATCGGGCGCGGCCATTAGCATATCTACTTCGACTTACTAATTAATGCTCAACAGTTTATATCAATCAAGTTAGCTCGTTTCATTTTCTAATCGTTAACAGTCAATTATGTCGCCCAAAATTGAGATTTTTCATCAATTTTCTCAATTTTTTCTCTCGATGTTTGGAATTTTTTAAACGTCTGCAACCTGAACTTTTGCGTTTATTGAAGATGAAAATTGAAGACATCATTCTAGACTGTGATTTTAGAACTTTTGTTTATGAATATCTGTTGGAGAGATTTATTTTCCAGCGTTTTAGAATATAAAAACTGAAAAAAATTTTTTCATCAGTCGGATTTTAATTTATTTGCCAACGTTGTGAAGGTTCAATTTCCAGCGTTTTAGAAAGTGAAAATCCAATAATTTTTCCGGCGCTCTGCGCGGAACCAAGAACTAAATAAAATTAGATGATTCTAATGAGAGCCATAGAAATGTTAATAGCGGATAAATTCCTGAGAACTCTATCGTTATTCGTTAACATGCTTCACCCGCTCCTGTAGAACACCAATATATTCTTCATGAGCTCATTTTGGCTAATATAACTAGAATTTTTTCAATTTTTTTCTAATTTTTGCAGGTTTCTGACTCCAAATACAACAAAATGCTTGGGTATGCTCCTATAATGCATAAAAAAGCATCCGTAGCCACATTATAAGCGTTTTTAAAAATGTGGAAAATTTTTGGAAAATGAGGAAAAAAATTTTGTTTCCGGTTCTCATGTGGAAAAAATCATCGAGGAAAAAAAACGGTGAGCTCAGGCGCGGCTTTTAGCCACCGTTTTTTTCCTCGCAGATTTTTTCCACATGAGAACCGGACCCAAAATTATTTTCCTCATTTTCCAAAAATTTTTCACGTTCTTAAAAACGTTTATAATGTGCCTACGGATGTTTTTTTATGCATTTTAGGAGAATTGATGCTTTTGGATTCAGAATCCTGCAAAAATTAGGGAGTTTTTAGGGATGGCGGTGGCCACGCCGAAATTTCTCTGACGCCGGTTTTTGGGGGTTTTCATGATGAAAGAAAGAACAAGTGAAATTATGCATGGGAAAAGCGCCAAAATTTGGAAGAGCCTCAACAGCGCTGCGCCCTTCAGGTGCAGCTGCTGTACCCTAAGCCTAAACCTAAGGAAAATTTTAAAGGAAGAATAAACTCAAATTAGATTTCCAAATTCGTTGACTTTCGACAATAAAGCCCGTCCCTAATCAGTGTTTTTTTGTGCCAAAACATGGTTTTTGGCACAAAAAAATTTGTGGCGGCCACCGCCATCCCTAATTTACCCAAAATTAGGAAAAATTTGAGAAAATTCTGCTTATGTTAGTCAAACTGAGCTGATGAAGAATATATTGGTGTCCTACAAGAGCAGAGAAAGCATTTTAACGACAGAGTTGTCAGGAATTTATCCTTTATTAATATCTCTGTGGTTCCAATTAGGATTATCCAATTTTATTTACTTTTTTTATTTAATTTAATTTTTAAAAATTTTTTGGATTTTCACTTTCTAAAACGCTAGAAATTGAACCTTCATAACGTTGAGAAATAAATTGAAATCCGACTGATGAAGTATAATTTGTTCCCCCGCGCCGGAAAATTTTTTAGTTTTTATGCGCCGGAAAATAAATCTCCCCAATGGATATTCGTGAATTTGGAAATAGAAGTTCTGAAATCACAGTCTAGAATGATGTCTTCAATTCCCATTTTCAATAAACCCAAAAGTTCATGCTAAAAATGTTGAAAAAATTCCAAGCATTGAGAGAAAGAATTGAGAGAATTGATGAAAAATTGTTTTTTTCAGCGAAATACTGACTGTTAACGATTAGAAAATGAGATTAGCTAACTCGATTGATAGAAACTGTTGATAATTAATTAGTAAGTTTGAGTAGATATGCTAACGGCCGCCCTGATAGAAAATAATGTTTATTATACCCCTGACCGGCGCGAAGCGCCGGAAAATTTTGAGATTTTGTCGTTTTAAAGTCCACCAAAACGCATCTTTTCGATTTTGAATTCCCCAAATTTTTTTCGACAATGAGAACCATACCCAAAATTTTTTACCTCATCTCCAAATTTTTTTCCTCAAAAGACCCCATTTGAGGGAAAAAACGGTGCTTTTAGCATGTCTATCTTCACTTACCATTTAATCTTTAATAGCTTTCATCATCTTAAACGTATTATTTTATGTTTAATTGGAAATGTTAAATAAGTATCTTTATATTTAATGAAGATCCGCATTTTTTCCTTCATAGATTTTTGAGAAAGATCAACTCGTCAACTTTCTAAACTTTTCGAAGCGTTTGTTTCTTAACGTAAATTCAATTCAAAAGCTTCATGGAGGTATTTTTGGAAAATTTCTACGCTTCTGACTCATAGCTTTTCGACCAAATTTATGAAGGGTTACGAACAAATTGATGGTTTTAAAATATTTCGAACGATGAATTTCTAGAAATTCGTTTCAGGTTTATCGAAAAATATGTCTTTGTCTCTGGCATCAATAAAAGTAGTAATCATGAATTCTGCATTGAAAGTGAAAATGTATTCTCAGATTATATAATATTGTTTCCAGTTCTTAGTTACTCTATTGTTTTGAGGCTTTCAAATTTGACATCAATGGTCGACAGTAAAGCTTCACAAATGAACCGATTCCTCTACAAAGACGCTTGAGATTTGAGCTCATGGTTTCATTTAGTTTTTGGATTGCTAGATCCACTTTCGTGGCCATCCTTTAAGAGAAATACAATAGTAAATTTTTCAAAATCACTAGTGACATATTTCACGAGTTACTCTTATTTTCATTCTCAAGCTTTATTCTTTATTATATTCTTATTATTCTTAAGCCACAAACTGCTTATCTATTGCTGTGTGCTTCCTCTCAAGATGTTTTCTCTGACTTGCAGTATCATAGTACTTTCTAGATAGCAGTATTCTACATTCATTGCACTTTGTTTTTCCTTCATGAACGATGATTTCTTCATCATCATCTTCATCATAATTTCTGAAAAACAGTTTCGATTCCTATTCATTTTTCCTCTTATGAAACTAATATTAATTTAAACAATCAATGAAAATTAATACCTGTAAAATTTCTTGATCAACAAACACCTCAATAAGGTAATTGTAATATTATCAATAATTTATTGACACCAAAAAATATAAATTCATACACCTTAATTTGTGTTATCATACAAGATTATCCGGTCAGATCTGTCATTCAGAATACGGATTCGGATCCGTTTATGCAATTTTTTGTATCCAGATCTGATCCGGACCGAATCAAATTTTTTAGGATCCGGATCTGTTATCTTCAAAAAAGTAGATCCGGACATCCCTTATATCAAGCAGGATATTTTATTTCTTGCATTCACACAGAAAAACACGAATGTAATGTTGACTTTTCCTGATTTATATTGCAAAAGGGAAAACTTCCAGTGATGTTTTACCCCACCTCCGGCTCTGAGGCTGGAGGTCCAAAAAATGGCTGAAGGCGTACATGTAATTGGGGTTGGGGAAGTGTTATGGGAACCCCCCCCTCAGAAATCGTCGACCATATGGCTAGCCATTGGGCGACCGCCCCCCAGGGTTTTCCAATCCTATGGCTAGCCATAGGGTAGCCCTAGGGACCCCCATACTTTGGTCGGAAAAATGTCAATTTTTTGATGAAAAATGTCAATTTTTGAACAAAAAATGGTCAAAAACGTCAATTTTCTCTGCGCTTTGCGCCATTAATACATTTTTTATCATTTTTTAGACAAAAATTACTATTTTTTGAACTGTTTTTCGGACTTTTCTCGTGAAAAAAATCGAATTTTTTTCCTTCAGAGACCCCTGCCCCCAAAATTTTGGGAATTACTGACCCCCGGCCCAAAAGAAGTGGCCCCCCTAGACCTCGGGGCTCCGTTACATGTATGGCTGAAGGCACTGTTTTTTTGTACTGAACCCGTTTGTACTGGTACAAACGACGGTCTAAAATTTGTTTGTACTTTTCTAAAAATATTTGTACTAATTTTAGATGAAAATTAACGTGACATATTCATCCTTACTACTTAATACTTAGCAAATTAGTGTAATAATGACTGATTATCAACTAGTACTTGAATCTTTATTTTTTCTTAAAAATAGTGGCATTTGACAGACTCTAAAGTAAAATTAATAGATAGTTGTAGATTGGAAAACCAAACTTCTCTTCTCAATTTCATTCCACACTCACACATACGTAGACAATAGGTGCAGCTGGATGCAACTCGGTACCAGATGACTTGATTCTCAGCACCAGATCATGTTTTGTGTGTGATCTGATTTTAACTGAGAGAAAATGAGATCGAGAATTCAAAAACTGAACAAACGGGGAATCAGCCAATCAACCAGAAAATCAACTAACCAACCAATCAGTCAGGGAATTTTGATACCAGAAAATTGCTTGTACTGGTATAAACCAAGGCCCACTTTTTTGTTTGTACTCAAGCCAAAAATTTTGTGAAGTACAAAAAAAACTATGGCTGGAGGTGCTAGAGGTGGGAACTCCGTCCTATTCCTAGTTCCAGGGCGTAAAAGTGCATTTTAGAAGGTCAAAATTTTGCTATAATTTAGCCGACGATCGTTAGCATGTCTAGACGAACTGCCACTTGATTTTTTCATTGTAACTTATGTGTGTTAAACTTGAAAAATGTGCACAACGCTTTCGATGAAGCACCGAAAAACGCACATCATTAGTCAAGCTATGCCTCGACGTTTCTTGATTTCAAAAAAAAATCAAGATACAACATGATTTAAAAAAAGGATGTCAAAAATTTTCAACATCAAACTTCTGCGCAGGTAAAATCAAGACATAATCACAAATTCATTTTGCATGCATTTTTGCATTCTCAGGTCACTAGTTCGTGGGAGGTAAATCCGAAATGATCATTATTGTCCATCTCAGGAATGGCTATCTTCCCCGTCGCAGTGTTTTATTTTTTTGCCGGAGGCAAATAAAAATTTTTGGGGGCAAACGAATTTGGGATAGTCATTTGTACATGTACAAACGACTCTTTTCCTATTTAGGTAAGACAATTTTAGGGATAGGACACCTAAAATATGCATTTTGGTACATTTTAGAAGTTCATAATCTCAAAATTCTCCGGCGCTTCGCTCCGGTTATAACTTTAATAATCATTATTATGTATTACCTAACTCAGACGCGGCTTTTAGAATGTCTACCTTCACCTATCATTTAATGTATAATAGTTTTCATCATCTTTAACGTATTATCTCATGTTTTAATTGGTAATCTTCAATATTTTGTCTTGATATTTAATGAAGATTCGCATTTTTTCCTTGAAACATTTTTTGAGAAAGATCAATACGTCAAGTCTCTAAACTTTTTGAAGCGATTATTTCTTTCTTAATGTAAAATCAATTCAAAAGCTTCATGGAAGTAGTTTTCGAAGATTTCTACTCTTCTTACTCATATCTTTTCGGCCAAATTCATGAGAGTTAGCGAATAAATTAATGGTTTTGAAATTTTTCAAAAAATAAAATTTTAAAAATTACGTTTTTTGAACACAAAATTCGAATCTAATTCTCGAAATAAATGTTCGAAAAATTGATTTTCCAGCCTCGCCGAATGTCAATACTCAAAACAATTTTGGGCTGTCACTTGTCATCATAGAGGACTTGACCGTCGATTTATCATCTAATGCAAAGTCATTATGCTATTGGATAGTTTTCGGGAAAATGTGTTCCACAATGCTTGTAAATTAGACTTGAAACTCGAAAATTTCAATTTTTTGCTCAATTTTAATGAATAAACAGCTCTAAAAACACTAGAAGGTTTGAAAAAGCTCAAAAACACTTCAAGCGTCGGTGAGCATTTTTAAGTGAAAAAAATGACTAGGGAAAATAGGGAAACAAGTTTTTCCCTCTTCCCCCATTTGGGAAACACTAGAAGCTTGGGTCTGGGAAAAAAGTGGTTACTATTGAATCGTTGCAGAAAAAAGATTCAATTAATTTCCTCAAATCTCAATCCTCCCTCAGGCCAAGATTTCTAAATTCTAACATCAGTTTTTTTTTAAATTCTAACCTCAGCTATCTTTCGTGTTGATATTTGTAAATTCTTATTTCTAACTAATAATTTTAACCGTGTGTTTGTCGTGAGCTTGATCAATGAATGATTTTTTTACAGATACCCAGGGCCGTGCACAAGGGGGGGCGGGGGTGCCCCCCGCGTAAAATCAACATTTTTTGGGGCTATTCAGTAAAACAAATGTAGTCCGCCCCCCCCCCATGAAAAAATACTGCGCACGGCCCTGCAGATACCTATTTGATTTGAGTTATCTAGTCATGGCAAGTTTTCGTAGTTATAAATAAAATTTGAAAATTACACGGTTATTAATATTTGGCAATGGCGTAGAGGAACACAGGTTACTTATTTATACCTATTTTTGCTATGTACAAGTAGTGCTTCACACCGGGTATAGGGTCTACCCGGGTACCCAGGTCAATTTTATAAATGAAACCCGGGTCTCAACAAGATATTGTACAAACAAAACATTGTTTCACAGCAAATAAGGTCATTAATTAAGAGAATGGATCTGTTCAAATTGTTGAGAAGGTTGTCTATACGGTCCACAAAAAGTCATTGTCGCATGTTTTTGGCAACAAAAAAGCTATGGGTTTTTATAAAGCAGCACGGGTTTGGGAGACATAGAAAGGACTTCGAGAAATTTTTCCTGCATGATATATCCGAACTGGATACAGTATTTAAAAAAGCTAGGAATAGGGAGATTCATTGCGTGTATAAGACTGAAGAGACACGAAAACAGACGGTGATGGATGAACCGGTAGAGACAGTAGAACCAGAACCAAACGAGAAAGCTCAGATAGTTGTAATGAGTCACCAGGCCACCACGATTTGTTTGAAAGTGTAACGTTTCTTTGAATAAAATGTGCTGCTGGTATGTCCTAACTGTTGTTTCTTAGCGATTTTCATGATTTTTACCATAAAATTCATGAGTTTTTCCGGAAAATTTCAAAAAACGCGTTTATTCATTGACTTTTTAAATACCTGCATACAGGGCCGTGCACAAGGGGGGGGCGGGGGGGCGGCCATCCCCATCCCATTGAGACAGTATGCACACAGTATATCTGCGTAAGATCGACATTTTCTGGGGCTATTCAGTAAAAAAATCTCCCATGAAAAAATTTTGCGCACGGCCCTGCCTGCATATAGCACCCTTGTTTATCCGGGTACCCGAAATACCCGGGTAACCTGGGTACCCTGAAGGCCGGGTACCCGGGTCCTAAAATTGTCAAAGTGTGAAGCACTATGTACAAGTTGTACAAATGAAATATTGGCTGCCGTTTGTACATGTGCAAATGGGTTAGGTATTACTCATTCGGTCAATTTTTCGACCAGAACAACTGCGGCATTTAGCAATTTTAGTATATTCACAAAAAACCCTGCCCCGCCGTCTAATTTCCCCAATGGGTAATGAAGTTTGCTTGAAAACAGACGCTTTATTCAAGCGTTTTTGAGCTTCCTCGACCATTTTAATGTCTTTAGAGTCGCTAATTCACCAAAATTGAGGAAACAAGTTAAATTTTTGTGGTTGGAGTAAAATTGTGTCAAAAATAGCTGAACTGAATAAATGTTAAGCAAACGATACAATAGATTGGTAGCCTCGGATTACACAGGAAATCGGACATTAGAGTCTATGATCACAAGTAGTAAGATGATTTTTGAGCTTATTTTTGCTTTCAAGTTGAAGAAATAGCTTCAATACAGTGTTTTTCTGCACCCGGCTTTCTGCACAGTGCAGAAAAGCCAAAAAGTTTCTGCACTGTTGTTTTCTCCTGTTACAATTCAATAATAGTGAATATAAAAAAAATGTGTAATTTAAACGTATCAGGAGCGTGTACACATATCATCAAAATTTTATTAATTCTTCTTTTGACTAGACATTTTAAGTCTTTAAATAAGAAAAATAATTAATTACAAAAGTTCAGAATCAATGATTGACACAATATAGAAGAATATGATGTGATCAAACACATGGCTCAAAAAATTCTGCACCAGTGCAGAAATCACTGAAAAAAATTCTGCATGAAGCCTAAAAAGTCTGCACTGTGCAGAAAAAACACTGCTCCAATATTTTGTCTGTTGTTCTTTTTCATTTAAAGCCTTTAGGTTCTAGCGCTAACTGTCGAAAAATCTTTATTTTTGCTTCAGTCTGAGAAATGCATCCCTAATTTTTTTGAAAAGTCGCTCCCACACCTCCTATCTCCGTCATCTTCCACTATCTTTTAGGAATTCAAAATGATCGTTTGTTCATACGAAGAGGGTGAAATTTCCGATCACGAAGATGATTTTTCGACTTTATCTTCCGCGACTGAAGTAGACGATGGTAAGTATTTGTTCTATCCTCCGCATTGTGAATATTTTTTCATTTTGTGCAGCGTCTACCGGACAAAGTTTAGCCATCAGCGATGAAACTTCGAGGGAAAATCCGAAGTGCGAATTTTGCGGTTTTTCGGGCAAGTATCGTTGTCCCGGATGCGATATTCAAACGTGTAGTCTTCAATGTTGTAAGAAGCACAAAGTTTTGACAGGTTGCGACGGATCTGTGAAACGTAGCCGGCTAATACCCATGTCGCAATTTGACAATTTCGCTCTACTAAATGGTAAAATATTTGCAATATCTTGTTGGTTTCTAAACTAATACATCAGAATCGCAAATTTCCTCTTTCTTGAATTTTACTTGCAGATGTTTTCTAGAAATAAACTTCTGCTTCAATGAAATTCGGGTTTGAAAAAATAAACGTGTTTGAGTACTCGCTGTCATTCGGTATTCGAATCTAATGTCCGATTTTAGATGTTAGATTCTTGGAAGAAGCTGACCGACTCCGAAAATTTTGCCAACGGCAGAGTATGCAAAACACTGGGCGCGATAAATATGCGGTGAGCTCATTTCTCATACCATGCCAGTGGGGGGATAGTATAATGAAAATGTTTATTCTTATGCTAAAATTTATCTCAGTCAAATACGTCTGTCATAAATTCAAGCCGAGAAGATTAAAAATAAGGAACTTCAGTTTCTTTCACACAAAAGAATCGAGTTTTTATGGCTAGCGCATTTTAGCATTTTTTGGCCTTTATTAAATTTATTAAAATTTTCGAAATTTCCTGCTTTTTTCGACTTTTTGGGTCATTTTTAATCCCCCACGATTTTGAAATTTGGCGCATCCACCCCACGAATTTCAAGTTTACCCCCAATCTGCCTGAGGTTTTTATGGTCAACACAGACGGTAGTTGCAAGGTTCCGGGTTCGAGTCCCGCACCGAGCCTAGCTTTTACTTAAAATCCAAGGGAAAAGACTGCCTCAAAATTTCAACGCTGAATATTATCATGTCTTAGTCTGCAAGTGAGCTGAAACTGGCCAATTTTCAGCAATTAATTGTGAAAAATGTATGAAAATGATGCTCATTTGATGAAATTTTTATGACGACGCATTTTCGAGACAGTTTTGACATATGTCCACTTGAAACATGGAAGTATGATAGGCGAACAAGACTCGCTACTCAAGCGCTAAATATAGTCAGTGATTAAATTACTCTACTCGGAGCGTCGAATTTCAGCTATTCGAACTCAAAAACTTTCCACGCATTCTGTGACTTTTTTGCGGATTAATCAATTTTGTATTCGAAAAATCGATGTGTGTTGTGTATTTTTATTATGTTCCATTTTTAGTTAAAAACTCTGACGAGAGAATGCGCTAAACGTGGTTGCAGATTGTTATTTTTACCGCCGTATTTCGAAAAGAGCGGTTTGAATTGCACCAATTATGATAAACTGTAAGTAAATCTTCTGGATGAGTATTTTCCTCAACCTGAACAAACGAATTTAGCGCCGAGACAATATTTTGGAAAGTGCGATGGACTTTCCTCGATAGTAATTCTCTGACGATTGATAGTGCCAGGTTAGTAAATTTCAATTATTTATTTCTTTATGTACGAGGGCATATCCAAAAGTTTGAGACTGGTCCTGTAAAAACTGCAAAAGCAACGAACAAACTTTTATTTCTCAACGTAGTTACCATCCAACTCTAAACGCTTGCGCGCGGTTTTTCCAATGCTTCAAGCCGCTCGTTTTCAGAAAACCATGCCAAAACAGCACGTTTCACATCAGAAATAGATTCTCAGTGAATTCCCTTCAAGTGTTCTTTCAACTTTGAGAACAGGAAAAAAGTCTGACGGAGCAAGATCTGGACTGTAAGATGGATGAGCAAGCAATTCCCAATTAAATTCTCGACGGACAGCTTTCACAATCTTGCATGAATGAGCTGGTGCATTGTCATTATGAAACAAAGTTCGACGGTGCAACTTTCCAGGTCGTTTTTTGACCAAAGCAGAACATAACTTTCGGAGCACTTCTTCATAATAGCTTCCTGTTACTGTCCTCTGAACCTCGAGAAAGTCAACCATTATGACCCCTTCTCTGGGTCCAAAAAAATTGGGCCCATGACCTTCTTGGTTGTCTTTCTGCCTTGAATTTGATTGGACCACTTGATCCAGGAAGCCATTGTTTAGACTGTTGTTTAGATTCAGAGTCGTATCGGTAAATCCGGGTTTCATCGCCAGTTACAATTCGTAAATAATATTTGATTTCAACCATACATGCACGTGGGGGGTTTTGACCCCCAGCTGATTTAACTTTTCCAGCAATGATTGTGAAGATGACGAAGGAAAATGAGCAAGAGAGAAAAAAGTCGTCATAAAAATGGAAATGACGTTGTAGTTTGACAATTTTTCTAAACAAATCATACTTGATTCTAAAAAAGTAACGTGGAAACTTTAAAAAGTGCTGTCTAAGCAAATAGTTTCACATATCTGACAAATATAGGTTGAAGAATATGCTGCTTGGATGTTAGAAGACTTTCTGAGACCTTTCTTTCCATTATCAAGAATGAAAAAAAATTTTGTATTCCACCCCCTGTCCTGGCTGACCCCCCCCCCGCAGAAATTCTATGCTGTGCATGTATGATTTCAACTACATTGATTCAGTTCAAAAAGTCAATGGACCGATCTAGTCTCATCGAAGGATGAATGGGTGCTGACGCCTTTGCCGTCCAACAAGCTGAAAGTTTGCCAAATCCCAGCTGAGAAATCAGAATAATTTGAACTGAGGTTTATGGATGGTTGACTTTTTTGGCTATCGTCTGAATGGATGCCCGACGATCTTGTTCAATCACAGCTTGGACAGCATTGATGTTTTCGTCATTGATTTCAGTTGCTGGGCGACCAGTCCGATCCTCATCATCAATTTCTTCCTGACCGGCAGTAAATTTATTGATACAACGAAATGCTGTGGCTCGGGTAGGGGCCTTGTCCCCGTAAACATTCTGCAAAGCTTCAATGATGGCGGTTGAATTCCAAACAAGTTTCACTAAAAACTTGACGTTGGCCCGAACTTCCAATTTAGAAAATTTCCATCGTTCAAAAAGTATGGTTTTGAAAACACGGAGCCTCACAAATGAAAATTGGCGTAGAAAGACGAAACTTTAACAGTGTGTAAACAAGATGTTACTTTACAAAAAAAATTGAGTCATAATCTTCATTATTACAAAAATGGCAGATAAAGTCTCAAAACTTTTGGATATATCTTCGTAAATGTGAAGGTTGCTGCATGTGAACAATGCATTAGTCAAGAATACCCGAAGATCTCTTAATTTGAGCGCGTACTTTCCGATTGTACGCGAATTATCATCTAGGCCTCTTTCGGGGTAATTTGTTCATCATGTAATCTGCTGATTTTCAGGTGAACTAATTTGTATAAGTAGTGCTCGTAAGGTCTGAACTTTGATTTCTAGGCTGAGTTCCGGTTTTTAGAATTCCTGAGTCCATAAAGATAATTACGATGCTAAAACAGATCATTCAACCGAAGCCTAACTCTGATTACGTGGAATTTTCGAAAAATATTGCAAACTATAAAAATGCTGAATTGTCCGACATACGATGCTTCATAAAAGTTGATGACAACAAATGGACGAAAGGAACCCGGTAAATGATTTATATCGTCTGTTATGTTTGTTTCGAAAATCACCGATTGGAATTCGAAAGCCTTTTCATATTATAGATAGATAATGCCTGGATGAAAAACATCTTTTTCTGAAAGTCCGATAAAAACTAAAATTATTTTCTAAAAGTCGAAATGAAGAATATTCTGACCTCATTTTTATTATTGCTACAAGTGAAGCCTCTTGATTTTTTTACAACTTTTTTAGCTATTACGAACTCGATATAAACTCATCCATACGCGACAATTTGAAACACAAAATTCTTGTCGAATTTCCATTTATTTACGTGTGCTTGCCTCGGGGATGTGTAGAAACACTCCCGATACTGAGTATTGAGGGTAACAGTGTTGAAATTTCTAGGAAATTCTAGTTTTCACCTTGATTCCATCATCGTTCAGATAAAAATAAAATTGTTAGCAAATATGTCTGGGAAAAAGTGCCTCAAAGCCTCACTTTGGAAGATAAATTTCGCCTGATGCAAGAAATGGCCAAAGTTACAGCGTACACTCCTTCAATTCCCAGAGTTGGTAGTGACGCACCGCTTTTAGAATCGGAAGATAACGTGGACGATTCTTCTGCATTAAAGCCGTTGCGTCGAATAATACCGGCGAGAAGACACAACAGAAAAACGACAAACACGGATAAAAATAGAAATCCGCCGCAATTTTGTGATAAAGAATTTCGTAGTCAAAAACGCGACATGATTTCTCGTCTTGCTTCGGAACTATCCAACTATCAACATAAACAGCAAAATGATTTAAGCGGGAACAAAAATTGCGTTACACCATCTGATATTAGTAAAGTAGATGCCCAAATAGATCAAATAAAGCAGGTGAGAACAAAATTTTTCGGAACCTTGGGCGGCGACGATCGGCTGTGTGACTATAGCGACGATAGTTCAATGGATTGTATAGAATGAGTTCTTTATAATTCTAAATAAATGTTTTTGACTTGATGTCGCTAAATTTCATTCAAGTTATCACGCCTTGCTTTGCTTTTTTATCTAATCTTGAGTGACACTTTCAAATTATCCTCAGGGTGTCGCCCAACTCAATTTAATTCGGTGCAAATGTTTGGCGCCGTGTCTTCCCTCGCAGTATAGTTCCCGGGTAACCTTTGACATTTGTGACCAGGAGTCGAAAAATGATAAGTTTTGTCACATTAAGCGAAGTGGAGCCATGTCACATTAACTGAAATTGGTGATCAGTCACATTGAGGGGGAAAACCCGTACCATATCTCATAGGAAACATGGCCATGACACTGTAGGTGACATGCTGTGACCCCATGGGGTGGCTCCAGTAATGTTTTTCGCTTCGGGAACCTAACCCAGCTGGTACTACCACAGGTAAACCTATGATGTACCCCGGCCTTGTCCTAGGGTTCAGCTGTAGAATAATAGACAACGCGGCCGGGTCAGGGGTGCCAATCCCTAATCCTGATTCACCGGAATGGAGGACGGTGCCATTCGAAGAATGGCGTACTGTAGGGGACCCGATTGTTAACCTAAATCCCCCTATTGGCCCTCACCTTAAGGGTCTGAGGGCTTTCTTAGCTGAGGGTACTTCCGAGGGAAACTAGCTTAGGGGAGACTCCCACAAATATACCCTCAACACTAATAACCCCTGAGAAGACTTACGAAACCTCTTCTCAAATTACTCAGCGCTGGGCGACAGGTTCGGGGTCAAATTGGAGTCCTACGGATGGCGATGTAAGGGAACCGGAATCCGGGCGATTCAGCGTGGGGTTCGGCCACTGCTGATCGGCAGGGGGCGGTAACAGAGGTTTCCTCAACAAGGGCGATGGGGTTCTAAGATTAACGGGGACGGGGACGGGTTCCTACGGTCGGGTTACTGTAGTGGTAACGTGTATAAAGGCCGGAGGCGAAATATGCAAATTTTATTTGACGAGCGGCGAACGCAGTTGACAATATAAACTATAATAAAGGTCAACCATGGCAAAACGCGAGACGCAAAGGCTAAAAGACGAAACACCAGTTAGGCCCAATAATGAGTGACAAAAAGACAAAACATGCACTTTTAAAGGGCTCCATAAACTACAGTATGCCTTGGGCGGAGTTAACACTCCCCCAAGCTAACTTCTGCAGCGGAAATCGTTGCAGAAGATGCCTATGGTCACATAGACATTTTCCAGTTCTCAACGTTAAGCATTGGGGCGAGTTTTCACTCTCCATGCTTAACATAGGAACGTCACTAGTGAGAATTTCCAACTAGTCGTTTCACGTTGCGAAACGTCACTAGTTTTTACTGATAAGAGGTGCACGTTGTGCTCCAATTACAGCGATGAGCTCGGAGAGCTTATCTCTAACGGAAATTCTTGACTAGCGGGCACATACTGTAGTCTATGTGTATAACAAAATAATAATTCGAAACGGAAATAAAATGTGCGCAAAAGCAACAGAAATGAAACATAAAAGTACACACATAAACTGCATGTAAAAATTATAAAAACGAAACGCAAAATTGATGCAAATTACTGTAACATAAAACATAACGAAAAACATAATGAAAAATTGTGATGTGAATCAGGTGATGTTCGACGAAATCCATTGTCACGTGACACAGGGGTCCTTCAAAAAAGGGCGTCCTCGTCCTTGTGCGCATGTCTGTGGAGGTCAAACCTTCAGGTGATGATGACGGCGGGCGGTCAATGGTCCAGTGGTTTTTCGGTGCATTTTGGCTTGTGGAATTTTGTCAATGGTGCGTGGAGTTGCTGACGTCGATTGGAGATGCGTGGAGTTGCTGACCTCAGTTGATCCCTTCAGTGAAGTTGCCAATTGTTGATTGATTTGTGAAATCTGAAACGAGACTAAAAGAAAAATTTTAGAGGCGATATATAGGCTATCGCATGGATGCCCCTGTGATATGGGCAATACCCTAGTTCAGATGCGTTGATTGCTGCTCGTTCTCTTCTTTACACTGCTATTCCAGCATGGAACAGGAGTGGGTATTCTGTGGGGGGGGGCACGGCGGTCCTTCGAAAAAGGAGGACCCTGTCCATAAGTAAAGAAGAGAAGAGCCTGTTGATTACGGGTCGGAGACCTCTGCATCAAGATGTGGGTCAATGAGATCTTGTGTAAAATCTCTGTTTGTTGACAGAATCAACCAAGGTGCCATCTCGATGACCTGTGAAGTGGAAGGTATCTCCTCTTCTTCTGTAGGCTGAGCAGGTGACACGTAGCGTCTAAGCTGATTGACATGCACGGTATCTTCTTGGTCAGTCTCAAGTCGAATAGTGACATTGGGATATGCCACATTCATTATAAAATAGGGCCCATCATAGATGGGCAGCAATTTAGGCGTTAGACCACATTTGCTTGTGGTGCGCAGTTTGAGCACCTGATCTCCAACCTTGTATGAGACATCTCGTGCCATGTGGTCGTAAGACCTAGCATAAGCCGCCTGTGATCTCTCAATTCTGCTCTGGATTAAGGTCAAGGCATTTGTAAAATGCCATTTGACCTCCATATCATAAGTAGAAACATCTATGATGTGCGCCGGAGGGTTGAATGAGAGCGCTGCATCAACAGGTAGCATGGGTGTACAACCATACATGAGCTCAAAGGGTGAATACCCTGTGGACTCATTCATGCTAATGTTGACAGCGAACACAGAATACGGCAGGTGTTCATCCCAATCAGTATGACCTTGGTGGACATACATACGTAACCGTGTAGCTAGCATTTGATTAGCTCTTTCCACTTCTCGGTTTGTCATGGGATGATAAGCGGTGGAGTGGATTGTGAAATCAGTGCCATGATCAGACTGAAGAATCTGCGGTGCCCCATGTCTGCAGACAATTTGTGTAACAAAAAGTCGAGCTATGGTTTGCGCAGTAATGTCCGGAGTAGCGAAAGCTTCAACCCATTTAGTAAAGTAGTCTATAAAGACTACAATAAAACGGTTTCCACTTTCACTAGTGGTCATTAGTCCCATACAGTCAACACCGACTTGATGAAACAGCCCAGTAATGGTAATCAGTTTCAGAGTTGCATGGGTCTTTTGTCTTGGGGGTTTATTCTGTTGGCAAAGATCACACCACTGACAAAAGGACTTGATGTCTGCACTGAGGGAAGGCCAGTGGTACCTGCGGGCTATAAGCCTTGCGGTACATCTCGCACCAAAGTGTCCAGCAAGAATGTTGTTATGGTGAGCCTCAATAATGGTAGTAACCATTGATCAAGGGACAACAATCTTGTTGGACTCGCCTGTCCACTTCTGAAGGATGTTATCCAACAGGTGGTAGCCATTAACATCATTCTGATCACCTTAGGGTTTTAGTGACCTGAGAATGGAGGCTAATTCCGGATCCTCAAATTGAGTTGCGAGAAGGTCATGGTGCTGTGCATCCTGTGATATCTCTGCATAGGATTCAGACCTGGCCAGGTGCTGCGCACCATTGGTGGTCCTTTGGGATGAGTTCGCCAGGCGCTGCGCACCATCGGAGATCATCATAACTTCTCCCTCCGGTCTGTATAGGGGAGTATCGTTGATACTCTCCCCCGCAAGGGAATTAGGATCAGGAAGGCGTGATAATGCGTCGGCATTACCATTAGACCGACCTTTTTGCGGCCGAATTGTCAGTTTGAATTCAGCTAACGCGAGGCCCCACCGAGCTATCCGGGATGAAGGGTTCGGTTTCTCTAACACAGCCTTAACAGCAGTGTAATCAGTCTGAACAACCACCTCATGTTGAAAGAGGTAAGGCCGAAAGTGCTTAACGAAATGGACAACAGCGAGACTCTCTAACTCCGTAATAGTGTAGTTGCTGTAAACCCTCTACTGGCATAAGCAACAGGATGATCCTATCTATTTTCGTCTAAGTGGCTCAGAACTGCTCCTATTTCCGAAATACTTGCATCAGTTTGAAGTATGAAGGATTTCGTAAAGTCCCGATGGCCCAGGACAGGAGGGTTCAGCAACAGCCTTTCAGAGTTCGTTGAACGCCGCTTGCTGATGTTTTGACCACAGGAAGGTAACTTCCTTCCGTAAGAGCTTGGTCAGCGGCTCGCTGAGCCGAGCGCAACCAGGGAGCCTATAATAAGACACCAGACCAAGAAAAGACTTGATGTCTTTGGCATTTTGTGGAATGGGTAAATCCTGGATGGCAGCCAATTTGACTTTATCTGGCTCGAGACCTTTCTGTGAGATGCGGTACCCGAGATATTCTACCTCAGAGTGTGAAAACTTGCACTTGCTCAGTCTGAGCTTCATTCCACCCTGACGTAGACGCGTAAACACATCCGTTAGGCACTCAAGCATCTCGGTGTGAGAGTTCCTGAACACCAAGATGTCATCGAGATAGGTCAGTGCTGTGCGCCACTGCAATCCTGTTAGAAGCAGGTCCATGAGGCGTTGAAAGGTCCCAGGTGCATTGCAAAGACCAAAAGGCAGATAGTTGAACTCGTAAGGTCCAATAGGCATATTAAACACCATTTTCTCTTTGTCCACCTCGGCAATAAGTATAGACCAGTAGGCGTTAGCCTCATCAAGGGTAGTGAAGTATTTCATACCCTTGAGTGTGTTGAGGATATCATCAATCCGTGGGAAAGGATAAACATCCTTTTTCGTGACCCCGTTAAGACCACGAAAGTCAACACACATCCCGTGTGAGCCATTTTTCTTGTGAACCAGGATGGTGTTAGTAGCC
Source organism: Romanomermis culicivorax (assembly GCA_963922205.1). Classification (NCBI taxonomy): domain Eukaryota; kingdom Metazoa; phylum Nematoda; class Enoplea; order Mermithida; family Mermithidae; genus Romanomermis; species Romanomermis culicivorax. The sequence goes on along the minus strand of CAWUHX010000072.1, from coordinate 129,876 downwards.
CAGGGTGAGGTACTAGGCCGAATAATGCCTTTGTCCTGGAGCGCTTTGACTTCCTGTATGATGAGATCCTTTTCCTTGGGTGCGGTGCAGGCTGATCTCATGGTGCACAAGGTCAGTGGAACCTGTGTCCTTTTCATCAATAGCGTAGAGGTCAGTAAATGTGACCAGCAGATCGAGCAACGCTGTTTTATCCTGTGAGGAGATATCTGAAGATATCACAGCATTGGCTTCAACCCACTTACATAATAAGAATAGTATCAGACTTGACCGCGGATCCCTGTGAGGAATCAGTATGCATCTGCACATGACCGATGGTCATGTGCGGGTAGAGAACCACTGAGTGTGTACTTGGGTTAACTACCTGTAGGGGTATGCGACCATTAGTCACAGTACTCACAGTACTAGCAAAATACACACTGCGTTGCTGTCCCAAAAGAGGCTTGGGAAAGAAAGCTACCTCGGGTACAGTTGCGTATAATGCAGGTACAGGTGCAGTAAATTGTGTCAATGAGCGAGGCTCAAGGACAATCAACTCCTGCAAGGGTAGTGCCCCACGAGCGGAAGGAGGATTGTGAATGAGGCCTTCACACAGAACCTGAAGTTCCTTGAACTGGAGAAAGGATTTCTCCCAGTTCAAGCTAACGCAATTGAACCATCCGAGGAAGTTCGTCCCCAAGACTAGTTCAGCTGAACAATTCTCTTGAACTTGTACCTGAATCCATTCAAAGACATCAGCCACTGTCACCATGACATAAGCAGCGCCTAGCAGTAGGATCGGAGACCCATTGGCTGCTATGGGGCGAGCCCTAGTCTCTGTGAGCACCAAGTCGGGTAACTGAACCTCCAACTTGTGATCCAGAAGCGAAAAAACTGCTCCTGTATCAATTAGAGCTTTGGCTTCTACCCAATTATTCAGTAGAACCTTGATATGAGGGGTCCTCATCTCAGTAGGGTAGAAAGCTGACACTACATGTCCTGGGTCAGGCACAGAGTCATCAAAACTCGACTCCGGCGCATCGGTTCACCTAGGTATTGGCAAACCAGTGCGTCGGAGTAGTCCTACCAGAGCATAACCAACCGAGGCTTCCGTATTGGTCCGAGGAGCGGGATGAACCTGAACAGTGAGTACATGATCTGATCTCTCCTGAGCTCTGAGTGGCTCCCAATGATTCGACCTCAACATCAGAGAGTGGTGGCACTTCTAGTACAGAATATGCAGGCGCATCAGAATCACTAGGCTCGCGAAAACGGCCTTTCTCTAGTGTAACCGGAAAATTTCCAGGCGGGGGTCGAGGACAAATTGATCCTGACCTGGCCATAAAATGACCACTAGCCCGTCTGGAAGAGGTTCTATTCCCTCTGGTTGACCCACGGGATGAGGCAACTGAGGAAGCTCGCGAGGGTGGCCAAGAAATAGACAAAGTCCTTGATCTTGATCGAGACCCGGACCTGTGGGAGGCCCTTGACAGTGAACGTGTGTTCTCCCACCAGGGTTCGAGCTGATCAATCTCAGCCGCTGTCAAAAGAAGTGGCAGTTCTACGGCATTCAATCGGCAGACTTGTTGTTGGTAATCAAACGTGATATTCTGGAATTGTTCTAAAAAGTCTAATCCGAGAATCAGATCGACTGGTGCCCAGAAAGGAGACGTAGTCTTACACACATGGAGATGTATATCCACTCTAGTGTGTGGTTGTCGGGTTCCAGGCAACACGATCTCATACAGTCCTGATAGAAGAGTATGGACTGCTTTCCCATTGATACTCATCAATGGGTTAAAGTCATGATGTTGCTGGAAAGCCATCGCCGCCTTCGGACTCTCTTTAATCAAGGCTTTGTGAAGGCGTTGACTAATGATGGTCCGTGGACAACCAGTGTCAAGGAAAGCAGGAGTTTCCTTGTGGTCAACGAGTACGACAAAGCATGGAGTGATCCTGTCTAACTGAGTTGGCACATCGTTCTGCATGTAGTGAAAACCTACCCAACGCTGAACTTTCAGGAGGAGGTTCAGCAGAGAGTATTGGCTAACAAACTGAACCTGTCTTCTCCGCAGGCGGTAACTGAGGTAATATGAGATCCCAACGTAGATGAGGAATCCTGTACCGGCCAGCACTGCCAGCGTAACTAGTGTGTTAAAGATCAACTGCACTGGTCCACTCAAAAGAGACTGTAAGCACTGTATGAGGTTGTGCTGCTGACCAGCGATCACATGGTTTGCTGCCAGACCAACACCTTCCAGTGAGGATTTGATGTCAGTCCCTACCCCTGTGACCGCTTGATAGATAGTATCCGGTTGGAGGGATAGACCAGCGGTATAATTTACCAACTGGTTTAAGACCGCTTCAATTTGCTCAGTCTTGTAAACATACTGTTTAAAGAAAGCAAAACTTGAAGGGGTCATCGCCAACTAATCGTGAAAAAGCGCAGGGGCGTCAAAGTGAGTGACATTGAAGCGCTGTTTCCAGAACAGTTCAAGTTGAAAGTGGCTCACATGGACCATGCCAGACTCAGTAAACCAGCCAGAGCGATTTCGGAAAATCCCTGTAAAGTGGTGGTCACACGGCACCTTTGGACTGAATTTAGTGAGATCTGGGCCACCAGGGGTAGCAAAATAAATGGTACCGCCAACCTGTACGGGTAGATACTTGTAACAGTTGTCCCCCACTCAGTACAAATGGTAGACATAAGTGGCATTGACCTTTTTTTCATATCGTCAGTGCTTCACCCGTAAATTATGCCGTCAAGTCATTCCTTTGAAGGAATGCCCGGGCTCCTAGTGTAGGGTCAAAACGAAGCAACTGCCAAGTCAGATCAAGGTAGCATTGAGCGTGAGAACACAATTCAAGCCACATGAACCGAAAATTGTTAATTTCCGATTCTTTGATCAGCTGAGCCAGGTAGTTCAGTTTGGCATTGACGGGGTCAGGGACGGAGTCCTTTGCCACTCCAAACAACCTTTGGGTCAGATTAAATCTTCCGTGGATGCGTAGAAAAAGACCCTGATCCGTTCACACTGTGTTCAACCGGAGGTCAGGACACAACCGAAACAGGGGAGAGTTTCCGGGGATCTTCAGAGCAACCTGCAAATCATCGATGATGATATGGTTCCCTGAGACAGACGCAGTGTAATTACCCTGAGGTCCATAATGACACTGTGCTGTAAAGTTTGCCACAGGCCAAACAATTACCCCGTCAAGAGTAGTGCATTGACCTGCAGTGGGACTGCATCCACCTACATCTCCTAAAGTACTTAGAGCTGTAGTGCCATCCCACGAAGCGACCTGTCCCTCCTTGATGAAGAAGTTAGTCACTGTCTTGCAGACATCATTGCAGCACCATGAATACATCACCTCTAGTGTTTGGTTAGTGCTATATAAGCCAGGATGTATCTCCACAAGCTTTTGTGAACCAAACACCTTCGTGCGATGCCCCAGTGTACATGCCGCAGGCGCTAGATGCTGAGTAGTAATGACGTCTGCAGTAATGCCCCTAGATCCGAAAAAACCAGTGTTTGTACATACCCTATGGTTTCGCAAAGTACATTTCCATGCTAAAGTAGTGATTGGATCAGAAATAGGTGCATATACTGTAACATTCATGCGTCGTGGACTCCACAAAGATTTTGGTGGTTTGCATTCAACTTTTTGAGGTAACTCAAGTGGATGACCGCTTCTTGAAAGACCACAAAATTGGTATTGAGTAGCATGTGTTGCGGAGCTCATTCCTAAGAACAGTAGTGTCACAAAGGCCCAATTTATTACAAACAAAATATTTACAAATGGTGCTCGTGAATATACACCAATATTTACAGTTTTCACCTGTCGGGCGGCTTCATTCTTCAACATCATTGTCGTTGGACGATACGGGGTCCTCTCCGGGGAAGTCCATGACCAAGCCTCCGCACGGGTGGACTTCGCGAAGAACGCCAATCTTTGGGGACCATGGGACAGTTGACGTCGGAAATGGTGACCCCTCAGTGACGTTGAGGACGTTGTTAATGGCCCGCAACGGTTCTCCAAAGGCGTTGGCGACCGGTTGCTGTTGCGCAATCACCGCCAGTGTTTGGGCTCCCATCATCATTGTTGTCGGTGACGTGGCAACAATCGCTGTGGGCCGCACGTTGCGACTGGCTCCCTCCACAGCGCGGCGGACGGCGTCCACTGCCGAAGACGACGGTTCACCGTCCAACAGGATCTTGTCCACCAAGGGGGCGCGAATAGTTCCATTGGCGATAAACTCGAGCACCCGTCGAGCAACGTTGGATCCCAATATCCGCAACGCTGCTGGCGCCGATAGCACCACGTCGGCGGCCGTAAGCGCCTCAACCTCGAGCGGCTCATTGAGTAGCACCCACGGGAGGTGCGGATATTTCTTGGCCAAATCCGTTGACCACACGGCCCCCATCGCGTCGGTGACGGATGAGGAATCTGTAAACAACAAATCATTAAAGCCGGTGACTTATAAGGATATCTGATTTTCAGACCTGAAATGTCAGAAAAAGAAGGTAGTTTACCTATCAGATTCATTGATTCCAATTGACCAATGACCTCCAATGTGGAGTCTGTAGGAATTCCGGATGGCGGTCCTTGGTTGATAGCACGTGCTGGGGGCGCTGGTGTACCTTCCGTCGGTCGATATGACGCCATTACGCTGACGTCGCCAGTCGTTTTCGGTGTCGCTGACAGGTTTACGTTGACCAGCGTCCTGTATTTCGGTGGCAGCGGCAGAAAGGCTGACGACTGAGTCGATGCGGAAACCACTGCGGCAGCTGAAAACCAAATACTGATTATACAGACAGGATAACACAGTTGTGAGTGATCCGCCAGATGTTCAGCCAGAACTTCATCAACCAAATCTAACAGATTTGGATGAGGAAGCCCATCAGTAGCCCCTACAGCATTATTTTGCTGTGGGGGCGACCAATATTGGTTCCCTGTCCCGTGAGGAGTTGGATTAGCATAACGCCAGAAATTTCCACTTGCCCCCTGAGGAGAGTAACCAGAATTACCAAAGTTAGTCTCACCAGGCAATGTCGAATTTCGATTTGGGCAGGCTGAAGCCCTGTGCACTCGTAACTTTTGGCAATGCGGGCAGGGTCTGTCGCATCGGTTGGTTGGGTGTGCCCTCGTTCGACAAAAATAGCAACGGCTGGCGCCGGTGGTGGTGGCGGTGCTAGGGCCGGCGCTATCGGGTTGTTGGGCCCGACAATTAGCGTCGTTGTGGGTGCAGCGTCCATGGTAGGAGCACATCTGTAGATGTGCCCCTGACGGGCGGTCGCTGGCGGTCTGGACACGCGTCCACGGCGTCAATGACAGCGTCGAATTTCTCGAAGATGGCGCCGATTGCTGAGCCGTAAGTCGGGCAACGTGAGCCGTAAGCCGGGCCATCTCCGATTGTAAATGTCGAATTTCCTCAGACGGCGTTACCGATGGACGTTGAGCGGTGCCCGTTTGATTCGACATTGACCTGACGTTGTCGGCAGTCCTTTGTTCTGAAGAGAAAACAGCATTAGATGGGGCAGTATACCTAATCTCATCCTGAAAAATCTGTGATTCTGCGTAACAGGCTGCTTTGAGAGTCTCTTCAAGAGTTGTGAACTCCCTGAACTTAATACTATCTCTAAGGACTGGTTTCAACCCTCTCAGAAAGATAGGTTTTATAATAGAATCTCTAACATCAGTCCCGAGATCCGGATAAGCCACCTGGACAGTCACTTAAGGTGCTCAAGATAAACTATCCCAGACTCAGTCGGCTTCTGCAGGCGATCCTGGATCAACTGCTGATGCAGATCTGAGTCATGCCCTACTGGAAAGTCTTTCCTCAGAAAAGCCGTGAACTCTTTGTAGCGGGTAGGCTGCGGAGTACCACTGCTAAAGTCCCGGTAGGATGCGAGAGCAGGACCTGTTGTTGCCTGTGAAGTTATTCGATCAAACTGAATAGAGAGGGGCTCACTTGTCTGCTTAAGCTTAGTACTAAGGCGACAGGAACATCTAGGTGTCTATATTTTGTGAAAGTGAAGTAAGTGTTACTTTTGTAGTCGCGTGGGGAAGAGGGGCGGGAATTATGAGATTGTTTACGCAACGGCGTTTTTGAAACTTTAGTTCTTGTTCTTTACAATGACTAGCGACCACTCAACAATGGGGCTAGAAAAGAACAAGGTTTTAGCTCTCAGAATGGCCTGAAGAGAAGATAGGTTGACTCAGAAGGGAATTTATCTGGTCACCTTCGTAGTTAAAGAGAGGATAACCCGAGTGTAAAGAGAGGGAAAATTATACCCAAACTTTAGAGATGAATGGGGCAAGACCCGGTTATTTGAACCAAAAGTAAGATAAATTTGAATAAAAAGTGGTGGAACTCCAACCATAAAATTAAGGAATCGACGTGAGGATGTACGGATAAACCCGCTCAAAAGGGAATTTTATTTGGAGGTTAAGTCCGTTGTCCTAGCTTACAAACTTTGGGATATGGGGGGGGGCTCGTAACCCACAAAGTCCTACTCACCAGGAGTAGCGCATGGAGTAGCTTAAGAATTAATAAGTAAAGGGGGACAACTTAAAGTAAACTTAATGGGCGTAAATAGATAGGGACAGAATTAGTTTACAAACCAGACTACGCAAAGGGGATGCCCTATTACGCAATCGGCCTCACTCACTAGGAGCAATTGCCAACTCTGAAAAGTGTGATGACTAGACAGGAGGATCCCGAGGGGACATCATTCGCATATATGCTACAACCGTGCCCAAAACGGGAATGCGCGTCTTGGACAGAACGGGAACTCTCCAGGAGTATTATATACAGCTGGGAGCCCGGTTTCCAATCACTGGGATGAAGTGAGGATCGCAGGTCACCAGTTGGAGATAAAGAGCACCAGGTACCGAGGTGCTATTCTGACACACTCAGTCAGTAAAAGGGCATGGGGGTCCTTGGCCCAGCTGTGCCAAAATGGAGGTGGGGAAATGCAGGCTTCCTCCTATGAATCGAGGCTAGGCTCAACGCATCTTGAGATCAGGGGTACAGTCTGTCTCGAATAAATGAGTGTAAAGTGAGGGGCTAAGGCGGACTTAGTTGTAACGTGTTTAGGCGGACTCGAACACCTTCGCTTAGGCGGACTAGCGGCATATTATGCTAAGGGACAAACCAACGGAGGCCGACTCAGGATTAAGGGCCACTCTAGTGCGGACATTATTAGGCCAGCTAACGAAGGCGTTTGAGTGTAAAGAAATGAATACAGGGGGCCTTTTACACTTTAGGCCCAACCAGTGGCTGTGCCGTAATTCCTGAGGAATTATTCTGGTAGGGACACTAAAGATCATAGATGAGAAAGAAATGCGAGAATTTGGATAAGAAATTTACAGGAAGGTTGTCAACCCTTGCCGTTGTTAGACAGGCAGTACTGACTGCAAATGCCCAACAGTTGCGTATGTTGACCAACCAACCCAGCTGAGGCCGAGTGTAAAACCCGTTCGAACCTGCAGTTAAAGCTTTAGAAGATAGTCACGTGCTGATCCATCAGTGCGGCTTCCCTGGCGGACAACCTGATCAGTATCACAGACCGAGCGCATCTCAGGTTGGGTGAGCATGTATACTGGTGTTTCCCAGGCACCAGTGACACACAGACACAACCCCGAACCAAGAGCCATAGGTGAGACCGTAATACACCAATCATCACCTAAGACTCAAGTTACATCTTGGAAACCCACAGTGACCCGGTGCTGACGTCAAAAGATGTGATATACACCACCACACACTCGGTGCTGACCTCAGGTGAGTGGGATGTAAGTGCCATAGTCTCATATTGCAGCATGTACGCCAAAAAGTAAGAGCCTACGGTTACAGACTCTTTACGGCAATACGGGGCATCGCCGTTGCTGACGCCAAAATAAGACTGTAAAGTCTTAATTCCGATACTGGAATAGAGATTTATCATTGTGGACATCAGTAGATAGGGCCCTAGGCTAGCAACCTTGCTACGACAACACGGAGCATCGCCGTTGCTGAGGTCAAAAGGTAATAGCTGAGTCTCAGTTATCCTACGACAATGATATGAGATGCAGTTGTTGCAGACGCCAGATGTGCAGTTTGTAAGGCCTCACATCTACGAACAACAATATGGTGCATGGTTGTTGCTGATGTCAAGGACTGAAGTCGGAATAGCTGACCAATCCTAGTGCAGCAACACAAGCCTCTGCTGTTGCAGACCTCAGAAAGACAGTGCCATACAGTCACCATCCTGCAATAACAACCCCTTACATTGCCATTGCTGACGTCAGAGGTAGAGCTGGAGAACCACCCACCCCTTAAAGCAACAGCAAGGGATGCAGCTGTTGCAGACGCAGGGGGAGGACACATAGAACCATCAACCCCTTAAATGGCCACATGCTATGCGGCCATTGCTGACATCAGAAGCATGACCCCGCTAGTCACGCCTCAGTGCAACAGCAGCATGTGAGGTAGTTGCGGATGCCAGAGGTAGGGTCGCCCAAGACACAGCACCTCAGAACGACAACCCAATAAGCAGTTGTTGCTGACGTCAGTGGTCACGATCGTTAAGATCGTCACCACATGCAACTACCTAGAGAGAGAAAGGAGAGGAAGAGAAGACTGTACAGTAGTGGAAAAAATAATAAAATGACCTACTGAACGGTTGCCAACTATGACGTATGTGTGACTGGTAAAAGAGAAAGTTTTTTTTTTTGATAAATTTGAATAGAAGTGAAAGAGAATGTTGTTTTATTTTTATTTGTTTTTGGATGAGAAGGAAAAAGGAAAGGATAAATTTTAATTTGTTTATTTAGAAAAGAAAGAAAATGGTTTATTAGTTTTTATTTGAGTTGATTTTTGAGATAAGAAAATTTATTGAGTGAAAAAGTTATGATAATTGGGTCACACACGACGCATAGAAGACTGAGAAAATAAAAAGTAAAGTAAATAAAATAAAGTTTAAGGCTCAAGAGATAAGCAATGTGATCTGCTAAGTACGGTGTTATATGTGTCAACAGTAAAATTTTAGCTTGTTTGGCGGTAAATGAGCAACTTGGCTAGTGCTCAGTGAAGATAAGAAAAATTTTGAAAAAGTGTGTTGACACACATACCGGACACAGATAACAAAGCACGACCACACTTGACATCCAGAATCAAGAGTGGAAGGTGTACTGTACCTCGTGATCGCAGATCCCGAAACTCTCAGGGGCTGTGAAAACCTCAAGGGCTGTGATACTCAAGTACCCGTACCCAGGTATACTGTAGTTAGAGTACGTGCAAATCGCAGTCGTACTGTAACCAACAGGCCATACGGCGCAACAGTAACCTATCCGATCACACGCAGTGAATGGAGCCCAAATTAATGGAAGAAAATGGAAAAACAGAAAAAAATGAAGCTCAGAGGAGATTTGGGGCAGAATACTCGATTTACTCAACTCTGGGAATTTATGACTCTTGGGGATCAACTCTGGGGGAAAATCTGACACCAGGGGGATATATTAAAGCTTGCGGGAGTTACTATACTCATAAGGCAGTAATTTACGCACAAGAATCATTAATTTAATCACACGTGGGGCAAATCCCGACCTACAGTAATTAAACTCTACTCAAATGCGGTGCTATCTGAGTTGGCGTTAAACTCGAACATAAGGGCCTATTCCGACCTAAGGGGCAGTTTACCTTCTTACGGGCGTATCCACTTACATGAGGGCATAAATTTTCATCCTAATGGTCAGTAATCCCACTGTGAATGCAAGTCACAGACCTGAGAGAGGTTTCCCCACTCAAGTGGCAATTCTCATGATCTGACGGAGGTTTCCCCACTCAAACCAAAATTTTACCTAATTGAAAGAGGTATCTCACTCAAAAGGGTAAAAGGTTCGTTCCTAAGGACTGTGAAGTCAGACTTAAAGGTCGATTTTCCAGCCTCGCCATGTCACATTAAGCGAAGTGGAGCCATGTCACATTAACCGAAATTGGTGATCAGTCACATTGACGGGGAAAACCCATACCATTTCTCATAGGAAACATGGCCATGACACTGTAGGTGACATGCTGTGACCCCGTGGGGTGGCTCCAGTAATGTTTTTCACTTCTGGAACCTAACCCAGCTGGTACTACCACAGGTAAACCTATGGTGTACCTCGGCCTTGTCCTAGGGTTCAGCTGTAGAATAATGGACAACGCGGCCGGGTCAGGGGTGCCAATCTCTAATCCTCATTCACAGGAATGGGGGACGGTGCCATTCGAAGAATGGCGTACTGTAGGGGACCCGATTGTTAACCTAAATCCCCCTATTGGCCCTGACCTCAAGGGTCTGAGGGCTTTCTTAGCTGAGGGTACTGCCGAGGAAAACTAGCTTAGGGGAGACTCCCACAAATATACCCTCAACACTAATAACCCCTGAGAAGACTTACGAAACCTCTTCTCAAATTACTCGGCGCTGGGCGATGGGTTCGGGGTCAAAATGGGGTCCTACAGATGGCGATGTATGGGAACAGGAATCCGGGCGATTTGGCGTGGGGTTCCGCGGCTGCTGATGGGCAGGCGGCAGTAACGGACGTTTCCTCGGCGAGGGCCATGGAGTTCTACGATTAACAGCGACGGGGATGGGTTCCTACGGTCGGGTTACTGTAGTGGTAATGTGTATAAAGGCTGGAGGTGAGAATATGCAAATTTTATTGAACGAGCGGCGAACGCAGTTGACAATATAAAAATATAATAAAAGTCGACGCGGATGCAAGGCTAAAAGACGAAACACCAGTTAGGCCCAATAATGAGTGACAAACTAACGAAACATGCCCTTTTAAAGGGCTCCATAAACTACAGTATGCCTTGGGCGGAGTTAACACTCCCCCAAGCTAACTTCTGCAGCGGAAATCATTGCAGAAGATGCCTATGGTCACATAGACATTTTCCAGTTCACAATGTTAAGCATTGGGGCGAGTTTTCACTCTCCATGCTTAACATAGGAACGTCACTAGTGAGAATTTCAAACTAGTCGTTTCACGCTGCGAAACGTCTTAGTTTTTACTGATAAGAGGTGCACATTGTGCTCCAATTACAGCGATGAGCTCGGAGAGCTTATCTCTAACGGAAATTCTTGACTAGCGGGCACATACCATAGTCTACGTGTATAATAAAATATTAATTCAAAATAGAAATAAAATGTGCGCAAAAGCAACAGAAATAAAACATGAAAAGTACACACACAAATTGCATGTAAAAATTATAAAAACTAAACGCAAAATTGATGCAAATTACTGTAACACAAAACGTAACGAAAAACATAATGAAAAATGGGGATGTGAATCACGTGACTTACGACGAAATCGGTTGGCAAGTGACATTTTGTATATGTTAGTAGATTTTGTACTGTAGATTACTGTAGGTATTTCTCCATGTAGATTTGCATACATTTTTTGTAGGTACTTCAACTCCAGACAGTTTGTTTTTTCCAGACATACACATCATTAATTCTGTCTGAGCTGTTGAATAATAATGTACAGTGGGCTCATTGTTTTCAATATTTCTGTAAGTACTTATCTTCCATTTTTCGTGTACTCATAATTCGTTTCTGTGAGACTCTAAGGGACAGGACAGGTGGCGATCATCCAAAAATTCAACATAAAAATATAAAAACAAAAGATGCATGTTGGTTATGGTCCGACTGTAGCAGGACCCAGAACAGAAAAACAGAAGACAATGGTAGTCTGGAAAGTACATAAAAACCACTGTGCATTATAGAACACACATAGTGAGTGGTTCTCATGAACAGTAGCTGCATCAGAGTGAACCCGCATGCTGTGCATGCAGGTAGGAGGGTCAAACAGTGACCACAGAAAAATTGCCAATCAGGATCAGCCTGAAAGGCGGAGTCTCAGTTGTCCGACTGAATCAGAATTTGTTTAAAAAAGTCGGTCAGTCTTCTCTCGGTTTTCAGCTCAGCTCGGCTCAGTCTTCCTGTTGTGCAGTACTTGTTCATCAGTTCAGCTGTTTATAACAGCTGAAAATCAGTTAATACTTTTCACAGAGCAGTTTGGAGCAGCCATTACAACATTCAGAAACTTTACCATAGTTTTACCATAATTTATGTGGCCACCTTATCGCCCATTTTTGTCCAAATTCGTCCTTTGTTGTTTTCCGGTTTTCCTTTCCCATCGCGTATCGAGTCATCGCCCTAGCCTTTTTGTTTATTAGGTAACATCTATTGTAAATCATTGAATAAATACTATAGTTTTCAATTTGAAAGAAGAAATTGACTTTGGGAAACCCTATCCCACTTTCTCTTACGGTATCTGATGTCATTTTCAGTACAGTTGATGTCACACATTATTGGGCTGAAATGCATGGCAAAAATTTCCTTTCAGTGGAGTCGTTTAACTTTTCATGGTGGTCAGTAATCAATTTTTGGGAATTTGAGTAGGGATAATACCCTGTGACATCCTTTCTTAATGTTCTCGGAAACCCGGTTGCACCTACTGTGAAATTATGATATCAACAAATGAAGGCTTGGGTTTTTGGTATTTATTGTTAAATTACTTACAAATTTCAATGGATAAGGCGATAAACAGAATGGTGCAGGGGCTCAAAGGTTGAAAGGTCGACACAAGATTGTGACGCACTTTGGCGCCCGTCTCAACTTGGCGCCCATCTTTACTTGGCGTCCGTCTTAACTTGGCGTCTGTATTACCTTGGCGCCTTGTCTTACTTTGGCGCCCAAGCAGTGTCTTAACTTGGGGCCCGTCTTACCTTGGCGCCTGTCTTACCTTGGCGCCCGGCTTACTTTGGCGTCCGTATGTTGACCTTGCGCCCATCTCACTATTTTTCCTGATTTTTCTTTATCTTTTGTTTTGGTCTTATATTCTTTTTCTTTCATTCTTTTTTTACATTTTTCTTTAACAAGACTGCCTTTTTTGAGTAACATTCTCGTACATCACTCCATAATATACGAGTAATATGATTTTCGTGTCGAAGTTTTGTTGCATGGAAAAATTTAAAAGAAAAAAAATAAAAACGCATTTATACGTACCAAAGAAAGCCAACCTTCATTTAAATATTTTCGAAAAACTCTATAAATAGCTCAATGAGTAGAGCGGCCACCCTGATAGCCCACAACAAATGCAAATCTGCATAACTTTTTCAAAACATCAACGAGTTAGAAAGCACAAAACTAAACGGTTTTCTTTGGAAACTGAAATGGTTGACTTTGGCGAAGCACGATTTATGTTGTCCTTGCAAGGACAAATGTCCCTGCTGGTATGTGAAAACGGGGTCAGCCCGAATCATTTTTACTTGTACAAAAAAAAGAAAGTCAAACGGTTAGCCATAGGTGTAGAAGTAATGTATTTTGAATCTACTACGTGCCACAAATTGGGAAATCCGATGGGTCGAGTTACAGTTCGTGAAGGCAGGGTTAAGTCAAACCCGGACCATGGCCACAATACCCTTTGTGCGCCCCTACTTGAGGCTGAAATGGAAAGCAAACTTCTTAAACGTGAAATGATCAAAAGTGCTGAAAACGGCACCAAGCCAATACGGGTTTATCGAGAAAAATTGGCCGAAGTTCCTCAAAGATTTCCTGCGATCGATATGCAAAACCAAGTGGAACAGCTATTGCCAACATATGCGTCAGTGAGACCCAATTTGTACAGGTACGTTTGTCATGTTAATAGGGAGGGTCAGACAAGAAAAATGCAAGATTACGTAGATCACCACAGTTCAAAGCCAATAAAATGGAAAAAATGAACGATGGAAACACATGCGTACTCGTAACTGTATGGAGGGCTCCTACCCGAAACCCGGAAGTGGCCCATTACACGATAAGAAATATGGTGACCCCAGATGAATTACAGTCCCATTGCTTGACCAGTCACCCCCTACCATGGTCTTGGAATAAAAAGTCACACTTTTGGTTTAAAATGGTCATATTTGACCAACCATCTTCAAATTTTAAAATAATTTTAATTGTGAGCAACAAGGAAGGACCAATATATTTTGAAGCACATTTTTTCATCTTACATTTGAAAGTGCTGGATATAATGTTTTGAAGCACAATGGAAAGTGCAAAGGCAAAGGGCATAACAAGCAAAGAGTAAGGAGGAAAGAAAGAAAAGAATAAAAAGAAAAAATGAATGAAAAATTTGAAAGCAAAAAAAATAAGAGAAATGGAAAAGTGAGATAGTGAATGTGGAGAACAAAAATAAAAGCCAAAAAAACTGGTAATTATGGGAGAAAAAAGCAACTGAAAGAGGAGAAAAGGTATGAAGAAGATAGATAAACATTAAAGAGGAAAAGAGAGAAAACACAATGAGAAAATGAAGGAACAGAAGAAAAACATGAAAAGAAGCTGAAATAATAATGAAAAAAGACAAAAGAAAAAATGAGAAAAAAAGATAAACAAGATGAGAAAAGAGAAAAAGAAACAAAAATAAGTGGACTGGGATATAAACTAAAAGAAAAAATGAGATGATTTCATTAGCCCGAGAGCTGATCAGTCATGACTATGTTTCCCGGCATAACTGGATCATAAATTATATGCATAACAATTTCAGGGCTGCTGCAAAAAGGTTGATACCGATTAATGATATAGCGAATCTTCCTCAAGAATACCGGCTTACCATTCGAGGACGAGACGCCCTGCTAAGGAATCAGCCTGAAATTTACCAACATGAAAATTTTATGCTCTACAACCAGAATGGTTTGCTAATTTTCGGGTCAAGCTTGGATCTAGCTGTACTCCATCAATCCAAATTTTGGATTTGCGATGGAACATTTGAAATGTGTCCTGTCGAATTTTCGCAAATTTACACTATACATGGGTTCCAAAATGGCCAAGGTAATAAAAATATATTAATTAATGTCATGCACTTAACTTTTCTAATAACTCTGTGCTACAGTTGGCCAGATGGCACAGTCGGCCACCCGCTACACAATCCATACAGTCGCGTGCAAAAGTTTTCGCCCCCCCCTGCTTTTTTCGGTGTTTGACCACTAGAATGCCTGAAAGATTACGGTACCTTGCAGTTATTTTTCGGAGCTGCCTGTTTGACATAAGGGGTTTTCAATATCGCTCTTTACGAATATGACAAAATTATTGTTGTTAAGTCAAAGGATTACTGTAGAAATCCGTGTAAACTCACTGACCCATTTTTTTACATCACTTAATTTGACTTCAGCATACTGTAACTATAAGAGAACGCTAGTGTAAAGTATGGAAAAACTGTTACAGGGTGCTTTAAACATCGCTCTTTCCGACCCTGGTAAAAGTTTTGTTGTAAAGTGTTCAAAAAACATCAAAAGTTGTAAACATCAAAAAAATTAGGGGGGTGAAAACTTTTGCACGCGACTGTATATGATATTTGTTGGAATAAAAATGTTGAGAAAAGCTTCCTTTTTAGGCATACCCTGTTGTCATACCTTGTTGCCAGATCGCCGTCAACAAATGTATGGTCACATGTTTCGTGCAATCAATAACGCTATCGTCAATGTCCATGGCAGACTCGGTCGTGTGCATACGGTACTTTTCGACTTTGAATCTGCAGCTCACCTGGCCGCTCAGGACGAATTACCAGCTGTGATAACACGTGGCTGCACTTTTCATTTTGGTCAAGCATTGCTTCGAAATGTATAAACGTTAGGACTTATGGTCGAGTACGAGGATCGAAATGGAGCAATCAATGATTGGATCAATCTGCTGAAAGCTTTGTCAATGCTGCCAGTTGATCTTGTTATTCCAACATGGCAAAATTGGCTGCACACGCCCCCACAAGTGGATAATCAGCTGTTACAGCAGAAACTTAATGACTTTGCAGCTTACTTTGAAGTAAACTGAAAACTATTTAGGCAATTTGAATAAACAGAGACATCTGAAATTTTGAGGGAGGCATCCAGGGTCCCAAGGGGAGGGTTCCCCTCCTTTGTGCATCTATGTTCTGCACTCTTCTGCACTCATTATATAACCACAGTCTGCAAGTGGGGGTGATGGCCGGGGCGAAGTAACCTGTTTTTTTGAGCGGGTGGTTTCTGGACTGGCGTGAAAATTTGCTGTTTATTTTCCCTTCCTCCATTTTTTCTTTCTTCTCTTATATTTTTTCTTTCTCTGTTACTTTTTTCTTTGTATTTCTTTCTTTTGTTCTCATTTCAATTCTCTTGCTGTTTTACACACGGGTCTAGTGCAGTGTTTTCCATAGGGAAATTGGCTCAATGGTCGATGGAACGTCAGCAGTTGGAATCATTTCACAAATGAATGGAGGGATGCGCCTTTAGTGGGTTTGCCAGGTCCTCGAACGACCAATCATGCCGAAGGATGGCACAATCGTCTTAACCACGACTTTGGCCACCCAGGCCCCCATCTGAATATTTTTCTCGATTGGCTGCAGCAAACTAATCACGTTAATCAAGTACAAATAAGGCAACTGCAACAGGGTGAAAGGCCAAGACAACGAGAAGCCCGATACGTCCAGGTTGATGCAAATATGTCCCGTGCAAAAGTTAATTTTATTCAACGCAGGGCTGCTGCAGGAAATGCCGAAAATTTTGCTGTATTGTTGTTAGAAATTGAGCCATATATGCGCCACGTTAGGTACCTCTTAGGTCAATAACCAACCAAATTGGTGGGTTCATTATAATGATGATTGATAAATAAACAGGAAAAAATTGTCTAGTCGATTGACTTTGAAGAGCATCTTCTAGGAGGTTAAAAAACCAACAAACAAAACCAGATGCCATGAACGGGCGCCAAATTAAGACGGGCGGCAAGTTAAGATGGACGCCAAGTTAATACATGTTGAAAAGGATTAGGCAAATCAATGGGGGCCAAGTTAAGATAGGCGCCAAGGTAAGACGGGCGCCAAGTTTAGACAAATATCTCATGTTGGCGCCTATAACATTGGGCGCCAAGTTAAGATGGGTCCAAGTTAAGATGGACGCCAAAGTAAGAAGGGCGCCAAGTTAAGACAGACGCCAAAGTAGGACTGTACCCGACACAATAGAAAAAACCAAAACTCCGTGGTTTATTGTGATGGAGGCAAATTCCAACAAGGGATTCCGCTGTTCTGATATCCCATAAATGAAGTCCGACGAGGGATTCGGCTGTTCCCATATCCCGTATATGAAGGGCAACTCGTTCGCCACTAACCAGCGATGAAAAAACCAGAAAATGTAGGGCGAGCGATTGAACTATTGCCTAATTCTGAAGACTCACTCTTCTATTCTTTCTCAGTCACACATCAATTTTCTTGGGCTGTGGGTAGCTCTGCTTGAGTCGTAATCCTGGCACATAGTTCCACCATGTGGAAGTGCCTTTAAAGTAGGGTAGCAGTGTAGCACCTGCTACTTCAACAGTTTTGCCAAAATTGTCGTTGGCTTCAAAACATTGAACCCATTAGTGTATTTTTTGAGATGAAGTGTTTTTTTGTTTCAGAGTGTGTCAATCTTTCCATTTCTTGCCGAGTACATACATTATGAGTGCAAAAACTGGTCAAAACAAAGTACTTAAATAATAAGTCTAGTTTCCAACTCAGAACCCAGATTAATGAAAACAAAAGAAAAAACTAATTGGTTACATAATTTTACATGATGAGAAAAACATGAGGGACTCATGCAATGAATAAAATATATGAAAATTTACATAAAAATTATCCAATTTTTACAACTCCTTGACATCCCCCTCCTTACTAAGGCGAACATCCTCGGTCGCAGCCTGTTTGTGCAGTTTTGACGCCTTCACGAAGGATGGAATGATGCCAAATCGAACCAAGTGGAAGCTGGTGATGCTTGACACATCTGACTTTGCTGGATGGGTCAAATGATGCTGTGCGACAGATGACGGAGATGCGAGGTTGAAAATGGATGGTTTCATTGATGTGCAACTTGTGGACTTTTCGTGTGTCCAGTTGTTGGATTTCGATATTTGGATATTTAACTTTTATGGTTTTGTATGGTTCATGCTGTTGTGAGACAAACTTAGGACATTGATTTTTATGGACAATTCATGTTTTTCTGAGGACCAAGTGTCCAATTCTGTATTTTATATAATGTGAATTTTTGTTATATTGTTCAGAATATCGGTTTTGAGAGGCCAAAATGCTGGCCTGCACATTTGCAAAAGCTTTTGGCAAATGATTTTTCACATGGTTAGCATATTCAACTAGGTCATCAGTGTAGGGTGACCTTTGGAAAGTGAAGGCTGCATATGAAGGCAGCATGGGTTGTTGCCCATATAGGAGTTCAAAGGATGAGTACCCAGTGCTTTCGTTTTTGGGAACATTGGTAGAAAATACTGCAAAGGGAAGATATTCATCCCAATCTGAATGATTTTCATTTATGTACATGCCGATATGGGCAAGAAAGACCTTTCAACTTCCCCATTGGATGATAAGGGGTAGTGTGTACCTTTTCTGTATTGCATAACTTTGTGATATTAGTAAAAATTTCAGATGTGAAATCTGAAGCCCTATCACAATGTATAATGTTTGGGGCTCCATGATGGCAAACAATTTTTTCAACAAAAAGAGAAGCAATTGTTTGTGACATTATGTAAGGGGTAGCAAATGCTTCTATGTATTTTGTAAAGTAGTCAATAAAAACTACAACATAATGGTTTCCATTGCCAGACATCGGGAGAGGACCCATGCAGTCCAATCCCACTCGTTCAAATGGTTGAGAAGCCCGAACCAGGACCAAATCAGCTTTGATCCCACGTCTAGGGGGCTTATTGAACTGACACTTTTGACAAGTTTTGCAATATTGTTCCACAAGTTTCTGCCTTTGAGGCCAAAAATATTTTTGTTGTATATTTTCATATGTTTCTTTGGAAGAAGAATGTCCTGCAAATTGGCTATCATGATGCGATTTGAGAATTTCTATTCCGAACAACTTGGGAACATAAATTTTATGTCCACTTGTGGATTTTCGGTGCAAAAGACCATTTTTGATTGTGTAAAGGTCTTTGATTTGTGCATTCTGAACCTTCTTAATTTTATTCATAATATTTTGTACTTGGGGGTCAGAATTTTGAAGTTCTGTAAAGTTTTTAGTTAGTTCCTGATTGTCGTCAAATTTTTCTCCAAGTCCATAGCCAAGCGCAAGAATTTTGTTATCTTAGTGTGTTTAATTTGGGTCTAGTTTCCAAATTTTCTGTATCAAAAGCTGGTTCTGCATCTTTTAGAGGGAACTTGGAAACTGCATCTGCATTTTTATTGGCTGAGCCCCTTTTACACTACCAGGGGGAACTAAGTGTCTATGCGGGTTGCGTCCGGGATGCACCCAGGATGCGAAAAGTACACTATACCGACAATAAAATTGATAGGCCATGTGCTCGTGTCACACAAAGCCAAAGAATTTTGCTGATGCTTCCTTTTTACCTCCCTATAGAAAGCACACATTATTTACCAGATATAAATGAAAGGTCAACTGTGGTCATACTGTAGGTCAAAACAAAGTGCATATCCACTACACATTATGAAAAAACTATGATTGGCAGTTATCGCATGAATATCAATTACTAAGAAAGATGAAAGTTTTCTTTGTGCTGCCGAAAAAGATGCATTTCGGATGGGACCTGGATGCGTCCCGGACCCAAATTTTTGAGGGTTAGTTTCGCCTGGTAGTGTAGGCTGGATATTCAACTTGAAACTTGCCAGAGCAAGTCCCCACCGAACAATGTGGGAATTTGGGTTCTCTTTTGTGAGAACTGCATTCACCACAGTGTGGTCAGTGTGAATAATGACCTCTTGTTGAAAAAGATAGGGTCAAAAATAATTTACTAATTCAATGACCGCAAGGGTTTCAAGCTCCGTAATTGGGTAGTTTTTTTCAGCAGGTTCCAGTTTCATTTATTACATGACCCAAATATTGCACTGATGGTTGTGAAAATTTGCCTTTTTCAAGTCTTAGTTTGAGGCCAGCTTTGTCTAGACAGGCCAAAATGTCATTTAGCCATGTGAGCATTTTATTGTGAGTTTTGGAAAAAATGAGAACGTCATCGAGGTAAATGAGGCATGTCTGTCATTGTAAACCTGAAAGAAGAATGTCCATGAGACGTTGAAAACTGGCCAGTGCATTGCAAAGACCAAAGGGCAGGTAATTGAAATGGCATTGGCCCAATGGACATTTGAATGCAGTTTTTTCAGGATCCCCTTCTGCAATGGGGATGGTGTAATACGTGTTGGCCTGGTCAAGGGTTGTGAAGTAAGGCATACCACAGAGGGCATTGAAAATGTCATTGATGGGTGGTAAGGGGTATGTGTCCTTCTTTGTCACATTGTTCAACCCATGGAAATCAATGCAAAGGCAGAAACCACCATCTTTTTCCCACACTAAAACAGTATTAGTACACCAAGGGGATTGACTTTCACTGATAATCCCACTTTCTTTAAGTTTGTTAATTTCGTCTTGAATGAGTTCTTTTTTCTTTTGGAGCAGTACAGAAAAGGAGTCGTTTCACTGGTTTATTGTCCTGTCTGTCAATTGTGTGCTCAACTGTTGAAGTACGACCCATGTCCAATTTATTCATGGCATACAGATTGGGATATTTGGCCAAAATTTCCACAATCATGCTCTTTTCTTTTTTATTGAGGTCAGTATTGGTCAAGTTGATATTATCAATCAACCATTTCCTGAAATCTTGCTTTTCATTTGTGTTTTCAGTGTTTGCTTGTTCATGTTGTATGCTATGAATTTTTTCTGTTTTTGAGACAAAATTTTTTATGCTGCCCACCCAAGTATTTTGAAAAAGCTTTATTTCCTCAGTTAGAGGATTCATAACTGAAATTCAAATCCTGCCATCAATATTTGGTGAGACAGAAGCTGCCAAACAAACTCCTGCTTTTTCAACTACGGTGTCGCTGGGTTCAAACTGAATTACAGGCACACCTTTATGCATGTCGGCAACAGGTACAGAAAATTCCATAACTGAGCGGAGCCACAAGATGAGATTTTGATCCAAATGAATACCACCACGCCTTCACGAGGGATGATATTGAACGCCAGTGCATGGGACAATCATGTTTCCCAGTCGCACAAAACTCTTTTCATGGTTTATTGACCATTCTCTAAACGGAAACAAAAAATTTGAGCCCAAAAGCCAATCAGCTGCACAATTTTCTTGTACATAAGCTAACAGGGTTTATGCTTTCTTCGCCAGCTTGCACAGTGATGAAAGTGGAACCCACAAGTTCAACACTTAAATTATTGGCTGCTATGGGCACAACGGTTGTTGGTTTAATTTTAATATTTTCAAGTTTATCTGTGATCTTTTTGTCGATAAATGTGTAAGTGGCTCTGCAATCGACTATGACATTAGCTAGAACCCACTCATTTACAGTTACATTTATGTGAGGGGTTCCTTGCACCTGTAGCTTTATGCTGTTTACATATTCTAATTTTGGGGCTGAAGGAGCATGGTGATCCAGCACCACAATGTACCTGTGGCTAGTGTGTGAACTTCTCATACTAGCCAGTTCTACAAGTGCTTGTCCCAAACTGGGTGCTAGGGGTTGCATTTGTGGTCGATTTTGGTGCATTGTTGGTAGCTCATATGTTATGTTTCTTGCTTGTCTTGTAAATTTTAAACATCCCTTAGCTAAAAACACACATAGAGGGTTTCAACTATAGTTGCCACAATGACCCCCAAATTAATTAGCATTTGAAGGGGTCCTTTGGGCAAGTTGTTTAAACCCTGGGTCATACCTTGTTGGTTACCCACAATTACGTGTTCCAGTGCTTGTCCAGCCCCTGAAAGGGTGTAACCAAGGGCTTGGCCACTCCCTGAAAGAACTTCATACACGGAACTAGAATGAAGAAACATTTCTGATGTGTAATTGATAAGCCTGCTCACAATTTGGTCTAAATTGTGTGTTTTGTACATGTATTGTTTCAAAAATATCAAGCTGGTTGACACTGCCGCCAACTTGTTGTGAAAAAGGGGAAGTGCATTGGAGTGAAATACTGTGAAATTTCCGTTCCAGATCACTTCAAGTGGGACCTTGCTAATGTGAGTTTTTCCAATTTTGCTGGACCAAGTGCCATTAAATTTGAAAAGGGGCACATGCATGTTGTTACAATGGACCTTTTTACTTTCCTCAGTGAGGTCGGTGCCTCCTAGGGTCACAAACATGAGCTTTTTGTTGACCACAACCGGAAGATTTTTATAGCTAGTCCCATTAATTTTATGAACTTTATAAATTTCTGATGCATTGATCTGATGACAGGGCCACCAATTGAACCACAACACCCTGCTCAGTATAAAGTGTGTTTTTGAGTTCGGGGCAATTCAGGTGCCTAAACGAATTATTTGTAATAAAAAATGCTGCTTGCATATCGTCAATGACCATGTGGGACCCACTTATTTTGATTTTATATGAATTTTTTAGTTCAAATGGGCAAATTTTTGCCAAAGGGGTTTCATCCCACACAATGACGCCGTCGGCCATAACACAATGGCCGGCATTGGCTTTGCAACTGTCCAGATCTCCAAGGGTGCTGATAAGACTGTTGCCATCCCAAGAGGCCACTTGTCCCTCCTCAATAATTAAATTTTCTACCGTTTGACAATTATCGAAACAGCACCACTTATACTGTAGGTCAAGTTTATTGCTTGTTGACCAAATACCCGGGGTTGTTTCATTCACAAATGGACCCTAGAAGATTTTTGTTTCCAGTGCTATTTTGCATTTGGAAGGGGTCAAAGTTTTTACGAAAATTTGGTCAAAAATTATACTTTTTGAGCCCAAAAACCCAACTTGCGTGCAAATTTTTCGAGTCCAAAGGGTACACTTGAACCCTGTTGTATGTTTTGGTTGGGCTAAGGGTGTGAAAACCTGTCCCATGACAAGGGTGGCATTTTTGTCGGAAGGGGGGTCTTACACATGCAATATTTTTTGGAATTTCTGTGGCGTGCCCACTGGCTGAAGTTCCACAAAGCTGCAATGTTTTTATTGGACTGCCCGCCACAGGGCAAAAAATAAAACAAAAACATATAAGCAATGAAAAAAAAATTTCATTTCTATTTTTTTTCTTGTCTGGCCTTGGCGGCCTTGCGTCGACCTCTGCGTTCTTGTGTGCGTTTTTGCTTGCAGCTGTGACAATGGCAATATCAGCTCTCTCGGCTACACCCTGTAAAATTTTCAATTTTAATTTATGCGAGTTTTCTTTTTAATTTATTTTACCCAATCATTCAAAAACGGATTTTGGACGAACTTCTTTTTGGAATGCCGAAATGCTGGGTTCAAACAGTGGAGCCCTGAACAGCCTGCTAATTTTTGGGATATGAAAGTTGGCCAGCGGGACCTCTTTGTTGCTGGGTCCATTGATGTCTTGGGCCATTTCCATTTGTGGGGGGTAATTTCCTTTTTTGCCTACTTTTTCTGTTTAGTCATCTTCAGAACAAAACGACCAGGGCATTCTTGGTGGGCCGCCATCGGGGGACTGGCTCGCTGTACAGCCCATGCCCAACTTTGGCGTCAGTGTTGGCAAATCGTCGTAGTCTAATGTTTCTGGTTCGTCAAACATGATTGATAACAAAGACCCTACAAGAAAACAAATCGATGAGTCATGCACTTCAGCAACTAAATCAGGGTCGTCACCATCAAAAGGGTACCCATTTGGACACCCTCGGATGTTATTTTCTGCGTTTTTTGATTTTTGAGGGCAATTGCTGCTCCAGTGCCTTTTTTCTTTACATGTGTAGCATTGAGCAACTTTCAACTGAGAACAAAATTTGCTCTTGTACCCCGTTTTTTACAATGATAACATTTTGATCTGCAGTTACTTCTTGAGTGGCCATTTCACCCACAAATTTCACATTGCAGTTTGGATCTGCACTCACGGGCAAAATGACCAACTTTGCCACATGTATGACACATGACATCCTTTTTATCTGCATATTGTTTTAGATATACGTTTTTTTGCATCTCTATGCATAATTTATTTCGTTTTTCATTTATTTCATCTATTTGCTTATTTGTGTTACTTCCTGAGGGTTGCAGGGCAAGAATGGACTCTTGCAACCCAACATTGTATCTGGTCCAAGGGGAAAAGACCACGTTGGCCTCATCCCGCAAAATATCTTGTTCCACAAAAGTTGCTTCTTCAATTAAATGATTTAAATTAGTGAAACGTTTAAATTTTAGGGCTTTTCGGACATCTGCCTGAAGCCCATCCAAAAAAATTGATTCAAGAGCGGTGTTCCTTGCATTTGTGTCAAGAGTTGGGTAGGCAAGCCTTCCCATTTTTTCAAGTTCATTGAAATATGCAGTAACCATTTCGGTTCTTTTTTGTTTTCTATGTTTTAAACTTTGTGTGTGAAAAAGGGCGCCCCATTGGTTGGGGAATGCCCATTCCAAAGCAACTTTCAATTGTTCATAGTTCATGGGCGGATCGTCAGAATTTGAAATATTTTTAAATTTTGTGAGGGCATCACCTCTAAGGTGAAACTCCAAAAAAAATATTTTTAGTTGATCATCTTCATTTTTTATTCCTTTCAAAATCATTTGTTTTTCGAGTTTTTTAGCCCATTTGGTAAAATTTTCGTTGGGCAGCCCAGAAAAGACCGGAAGATAGTTAATTTTGACTGAAAGCATGTCACCAGGCAAGTGATTCACTCTAATTTCATTTATGGTCGATTCCATGTGGGCTGCTTTTCTGTTCATTTGGGCTTCAAGGTTTTCAAGCCTCTAATCCAGGACCGCAGCTAACGCGTCTTTAACAACATGACCAAGCGGGTCCTGATTTTGTAAGGGCATTTTTCAGATAATTTGATTTTTAGTGTCTTGCTCAATGCCCGAAAATGTTTCACTTAGGGTCTCTGTACGTTTATTTTCCAGATTTTATACAAAAACCCTGTTATGGTACAAAAACGTTCGTTTATGTGAACCGAAGGGTTTTTTTTGAGGAAAAACCAAACTGATTTTTCCACGCCAAATTCGAAAATCGAAAAAAAACAAAAGTGGTTTTTGGGAAAGGGGACAATTCACATCAAATGTCCTGGAAAAATTTTAAAAGGTTCGTTTTTTTTTAATTTTAGCCCCCTGTTCTTAGGTCACCAAGATTTATGTGACATCCTTTCTTAATGTTCTCGGAAACCCGGTTGCACCTACTGTGAAATTATGATATCAACAAATGAAGGCTTGGGTTTTTGGTATTTATTGTTAAATTACTTACAAATTTCAATGGATAAGGCAATAAACGGAATGGTGCAGGGGCTCAAAGGTTGAAAGGTCGACACAATAGAAAAAATCAAAACTCCGTGGTTTGTTGTGATGGAGGCAAATTCCAACAAGGGATTCGGCTGTTCTGGTATTCCATAAATGAAGTCCAACGAGGGATTCGGCTGTTCCCATATCCCGTGTATGAAGGGCAACTCGTTTGCCACTAACCAGCGATGAAAAAACCAGAAAATGTAAGGCGAGCGATTGAACTATTGCGTAATTCCAAAGACTCACTCTTCTCTTTTTTCTCAGTCACACATCAATTTGTTGGGGCGTGGGCAGCCCTGCTTGAGTCGTATGCCTGGCACATAGTTCCACCATATGGAAGTGCCTATAAAGTACAGTAGCAGTGTAGCACCTGCTACTTCAACAGTTTTGCCAAAATTGTCAGTGGGTTCAAAACATTGAACCCATTAGTGTATTTTTTGAGTGAAAGTGTTTTTTTGTTTCAGAGTATGTCAACCTTTCCATTTCTTGCCGAGTATATACATTATGAGTGCAAAAAATTGTCAAAACAAAGTACTTAAAAAATAAGTCTGGTTTCCAACTCAGAACCCAGATTAACGAAAACAAAAGAAAAAACCAATTGGTTACATAATTGTACATGACGAGAAAAACATGAGGGACTCACGCGATAAATAAAATATATGAAAATTTACATAAAAATTATCCAATTCTTTACAACTCCTTGACAACCCCTTCATACACCTCCCTATGGGGCAGTCTGTTTATAAACATTATCGCCATATGTGGAAAATTATCGAAAAGTTGTTTTTGAAGAGCCTGTCGACTTTTTTCGGGCCAGGTAGGGATATCTGGGGTGACCGCTACCAGGTTTACATCCCTACCCCTATGTGCATCCGTGTTTTCAATGCAAAGTTGTCAGTCATTAGCGAAAATAATACTTGGTCAGAATAAAAATATCAAAATGTACAAAAATAGATCGTTATACAAATCATTTTGTCTTCGCTATTTTTATCGATGCCTATCCAACAATTTTTTTAAACATCGATCATCGTTTCTATTGTGGTCAGAAATATGAATGCACGTACATGAAAACCGGCTTTTGATCGTATGATGTTTTGTGTTGTTCCTTCGAAAATTCGTATATCGTTAAGTGAAAACAAAGAATATGAGTTCAAGTAGATATTTTCATGCAATTTTTTCAAATGTCGATTGCTGATCGAAATTTTCAAAATTAATGTTTGATTATTTGGATTATTTATTTTTTGATTATTTATTATTTTTATCATTTTGATAGCTTCAATTATTTCCCCGCTTTTCGTGCACACTGTTTCTCCTTGCACACATCTATTCCCGAATAATGCCGTCACGGCACGACAGTGACATGACAAAGGGACTATAATGTCGCCCAAGTTGTGTTTTTTGAACAAGAACTTTTGCATCATCGATAATTCTTTGTACCCTATCAATATGGCAAAGAAAGCAGCTATCTGAAATAGCCCTGTAATATGGTATTTCCTTACGCATTTTAGTTGTCAAGAAACTGGAAAATTGTGAAATAATTCAATTTTCGTTAACAAATTCAAAATTAAAACAACTGTTTGGATACCATTTGAAGTCCATAATAAATAAGGCATGTGCGCCGCTAAAGATAGCCATAAAGAATTCATGCTCAGTGAAATTCTCTTAGCTATAAAACCAGTTAGTGAATGTATGAAGTTAGTGGTGACTTGATTTTTTTATGAATAAATTTTGTAAAATCATTGCCAGAAGTTGAAAGATAATATGACGCGACTGAAAATCTATGATTTGAACTGCGTTCATTTCGTCATCATTATCATGTTCTTATTGCTGCATGAATTATAATAATTGAGACGTCGATTTTAATTTCAGCTTGTTATGTGACATTTTGTTTATCACACGTACTTCCTTCATACAGTCTGCCCGCGCATTCTAAAACACGTTGGGTGAGTACATTTTTTTCAAATTCGATGAGTAACTTGGCTTATGTATGAAAGTGTCATAATCATCATCATAAATAATTGTCCACCCACTTTTTACATGTTTTTGGGCGTGGAAAAGGACGAAAATCGTAAGCATTTTTGCGAAAAATGTTGTTTGCAGAGAAATATAAATTCCAGTATGAACTGGTGGCTGAGAATACCCGACTTTTCTCTATCTATAACGTACACAATGTCCAGTCAGCCACATTATATGCATGATATATAAATAACTATTCTTTTGTACAATGGTGTCTATTTTTTGTACGTGTTATACAGTTAGGCTGTAATGTTATGATGTTCGTCATCAAATTTTCATTGCTATTTTTCTTGCATTCTGTGCTCGTTGAATGTGACGAATCTGAAGTCTATCACGTTAGACTGCTTAGTCCTCTTGGCGATAAAAATATTTTGAAGAAAAGCTACAATATAGCTGGTACTCACACTTTTGACTTGTTTGTTGATCCCAGTAAGGCGTGAACTTAGTTTTCCTTGATAATTCTTCTGGGCCGATTATTTCCATTTTAGACTCAAACGAAGAACCGGTTCAAAGAGCCGATATCGCTATTGGTAAATCGGTCGTCATTAGATGCAAATTAGCGGACGAGGACACACATTTGGAGCCGAATTTATTGTGGTTTTATAATGGTGATTACATAGCTCTAGCTAACGATTCGAATAAGCAAATTGAAACTTCAGCTGATCAGTAAGTTCCGTTAAGCGTTCAAAATCATCGAGCCTCGAAGACCACGTGGAGGCTCGCAGTGCAGGGTGGCCACCAATCGGGAAAACCGGGAAATAACTCGGATTTTTTTTAGCGACCGGGAAATAACCGGGAATTTCCTGGAGATCAAGTCATTTTTTGAGAATTTTAAGCAAAAAATGAATCTCAAACTTTTTT
This sequence comes from Romanomermis culicivorax, assembly GCA_963922205.1. Lineage (NCBI taxonomy): Eukaryota > Metazoa > Nematoda > Enoplea > Mermithida > Mermithidae > Romanomermis > Romanomermis culicivorax. The sequence goes on along the minus strand of CAWUHX010000072.1, from coordinate 101,823 downwards.
TCTGCCTGATACTAGAATCAACCTCTATTTTTTTGCCTGATACTAGAATCTAGAGATGAAACGGGTACCCGGATCCAGATCCGGGTCCGCATTACCCGGAAGTTTTCAGGACCCGGATCCGGAAGAACCATTTTCAATTACCCGGATCCGGAAGAACCCATCTCAACTACCCGGATCTGGATCCGGATAATTCCAAATGCAGTTTAGACATAACTGATACTAATATTTTGACACTAAGGTAACGTTGCAAGGTAAAGTAACAAACATTTATTTGATCGATTTGAAGTTGATTTTGGGTAAATTGTATTTCAAAAACAGAAGTTTTACAACAGTTTCAACCATGGCTTTCTGTGCACTGAGCACAGTTTTGGAGCTCGTGTACAAATTTTTTATGATGTTTTGTGCACAGGGCAGAAGTCAATTTTCATTTCATACAGGTTTTCAGTGCGGTTCGTATGTTGTTGTTTCAGCCGAGTCTTTCACAACTTGAAATGTCTCACTTTATTGTTTAGTCTATGATTTTTGATTTATGATCTTCATCTTAGTATTTGGTCAAAATCAAAATTTGAAGAATCTAAATTTTTGGTTGCTAGTTCGATATTTGAGTTGCACTTGCATGCCGTAAATATGATTTCTACATTCTGTTCTTGTACATATGCAAAATGGTTTAATTGACTGCAAATTAGACAACTTTTTCAGAAAAAAACTGTTGCCAGAACTCATGTTTCAGCCGTGTAACATCAAAATCCATTGTTTATAGTTTTTTACTTTGACTGATCACAGAGATGTAGCCAGTGAAATTTGGGATTTTTTGCCTCAGTTTTGGTTCCAGCGAAATCGCTTATTTTAAAGCTGCAGACGTTAGAACGGTTTCCAATCTCACAGTCTCTCACTCAGATGTCAGCGACAGTGATTTGTCGTGCGTGAGAAAATAAGATGATAGACGACGGAACGCAGATGAGAAATAAGCTGTGTAGCTTGACGATTTATCGCGCGTTTTAGAAGAGACGTATGGAACGTAGGAGAGCGTGCGGAACGCTGTAGACGAAACACTCGGAGTGTTTTACGGAATTAACGCAACGATAGTCGAACGCAGGAGATTGACGGGCTACCAGAGAGCGCTGTGTCAATTTTATCCAGGGATCTTCGCTCAGGTCGCCAAAGGTTTTCGGATGCCGAAACTCGCGCCGTATATTCTTAACCGCTTAGGAGTTTTACTCGCTCACTCAAACTATTTTCCAAATAGTTTGACTCAACTTAAAACACACTTTTCACACAATTTACTAATGTACAAAGCCGCCACACATTTTTTCAGACAAACACCAAAAAACACAACCGTTCGGCTACAGTACAACGCAAAACTAATGAAAAACACTTTCATAATTTCTTCACGTTGTAGCCACGCCTCTTCGGTGGTCTCGTCGCGATCTTTCCAATTCAAACTTGCCGATCTTTTTCGCAAACGACACGAGCTTTACAAATACGTCAAATTGCTCCACAACACTCCTCCCCCTTTCGATCTAAATCGCCTCAAGCGATTTCGACGTGTCGTGGTGAATTTGCATATTGATCGAATGAGAGCGTTTAGCTCGTTTTGGGCAAGTTTCTTTCGTCAGTTTGTCGTTCTTGTTTCTCTACTCTGCGGCACATACTACACAAACAAAGAAAATTTAAACGATGTTATCACAAAAAAAAATGTTACGGCACGAAGTGATGAGCAAATGAAAACTAGTATTTAGCACCGAGAAATTTAAAATTTTTTAGAGATTTCAAAGAAAAGATTCTAGTGGAAAAAGAATAAACTAGTGAAAGGAAATGAGATGCGTTAGCATCGTGATACTTATCCATTTTGACTCATTTCGGCGGAAATCCGCGACCTTTAGGCAAAACTTTGACCGGGGTTTTGCTCGCTTTCAGAATACCCGGCGGAGGCATCTGTATCAATTGACTTGTGGTCGGTGCTCGCGGGGCCAAAGCTCGCTGTGCGGCTCCAAGCGAGGTTCTCACTCCAACCATCGACGGTTGAGTTTTCGCTGTCGTTGCCATAGTGATGATCGGAGCCGGTGTCATTTGGTACTTTGGCAGTACGGCCGCTTTTGCCATGGCTTGGGCGTCTTTCTTTTTCTTTTCTTCGGCTTGCTTGTCCATTTCGATTTGATACTCGCGATGTATATCTCGAATGATACCCTTTCTTTCTTCAGTTGCCGGATAATTCGGGGCTCGCGTGTGGGTGAGGCATTGCAAGATGTAGCGTAGAGCCATCGAATACGAATTATCGGTAGTTTTGTAGTCGTAGGCTTGTCTGGCGTGGAAGAGGAACAGCGTGAGCTGTGTTATCACGATTGCGTTTTCAGCGCCGTAATACTTATAGTAATCGCACATCCAACTTAGAAGAACTGCAGTGAGTTCTTCTGTGCAATGTGGATCTCGTCGCAAATATCGCGCTTGAAAATAGTCAGGAAAATCCTGCGCTATTTGTTGGGAAGCCGCGGTGGCTTGACGTAATATTACAGGATCGAAATCCAAATGAGCACGATTGAAGTAATTAATGATAATTACGTCATCGGTCGTTCTCGGTTGGATTTGAGCCGTAATAGGTGCTGTAGGTACGCTAGGGTACCCTTCTTCCGGCGGTGTACGCTGTCTACCGTGTCTTCGATGCGCAACTTTGTATTCTCGGACAGTTCGTTGCGACTTTTGTTGTTCGCTAGCCGCTTCCGCTTGCTGCGATGTTGTTGGTTCATCGATCATTGGTTCGGAGCCAGCCGTCGGAGGCTGTTGGCTCTCTAACTGTTCTTTTTTCAATTGATCGCGTTTCAAGGCGCTAGCCCATTCAATTCTTTTTTGTCGATCTTTTGATTCGCTTGGATGTTCTCGTCTATAATCGCGATCTCGGTGAAATTTTCTAGGACGCTCATTCGACGCGTATTCACCATGTCGATATTTTCGACTGTCATAATCGTCGCTTTCTTTGCGAGCAGTAGACCGCGAGGGTCGTTCTCGTGACCGTGATTCGGTTTCTTTTCGTTCTCTACTACGAGTGTCTTCTCGTGATTCGCGACGTTTTTTGGATGGAGGCACGTAATTAGGATCTTCTGGGTGCGTGTCCAGATAATCCTGTATTGTGCGCAGCTGTTTATCGATGGCATTTTGTCTGCGAAACAGTGAAAACTGATACGCTCTGACGTTGCGAATGGGTACGCCGTGTTCATCGCACAATCGGTCGTCTTTCACCTCCAAAACTGGAGTGGCTGTTTCGGTACTTATCGGGGTAGAGGTGTCTTCCTCGTTTTTCTTTTGTATTCGATATCGCGTAGGTATGATTTTCGGAGGTACCATTTTCGTTTCGTCTTCTTCTACTTCTTCCATACGCGAAACATCGTACATCAATGATGTTTTTACCAACGCGGCTACCTCTTGTATGTTTCGTTTCTTTATTTCCTCCGATTCCAATTCGAATGTACTGCTCGACAAGTTTTTGGATAGCGGAGTGAACGAAGACGTTGTTTTAGTTGTCGTTATAGGTGCAGTAGTATCAGCTGTGGATACGTCTTCTTCTTCGCTTTCGAGTTGTATGACGTCGGATTCAGACGGTAGTTCTGTTTTTACCGTGAACGATTCTTCGGCGGTTTGTTTGAGCAACGAATCGACGGCCATCGCCGTTTCCGCATCGAATTCGGTATCCGCGGTGGATTGTGTAGGAGCCTGTGTAGGCGTTTTTGTGAGACTTTCTCCCGACAATATGGCGGTCGGTATTACGGGCAAATTCGAACTCATTGTTAGAGTGTGAATCGGCGGAAAGCAAATGAGTTGCTCGCATTTTCTCGACGTTAAAATCGGCGAATTGTAAGAAAAGTAGTAGTAGGGGTTTTCCCTATACTTCTTTTTCGTTACTAGATCGGTTTCGCTGGAGACAGGAAAACTGTCGTTTTTGAATATGATTTGTCGCATAAAATATCGATTCGCGTATATTGGTCGTTTACTGTCGCTGCGATTCTTTTCGTTATAGGGCAAGCGACTAGTCCATTCCATTAGTTCGAATTCGAACGTGCCGTCTCGTTTCACCCAATTTTGTTCGCAAATAAGATCTATGTCAATACTGTCACTTTTCGATAACAGTTTCGAGATCTCATTTTTGAGAATGGCTCGCAATTCCATTTCGGAATGTGGGGAGCAGACGTGAGCGACTAGCGGCATAGTTCCGCGAACAGCATTCATCCATTGATGATGGTTCGGAACCGAGTAGAGCGGCGTTAGAGCCGGCTTTTCGGCAATTTGATGGTCGCATTTTATTTCGTAGATAGGCCACGTTTCTGGAGGACCGTAGGTGGTGAACGGATCGTTTACGACTAATTCGAAGTTTATTTGTTTCGCGTCATCACTTGTCACCATGTTTTGGTCTATTTCGGAAAGAAATAGCAAAGACATAGGTGCGCCGACTTCGTGATGGATGCTAACTACGTCATTGGAGCGTAAAGCTCGCTCAATTACTCTCGCGCATTCAGCGGCGTCGTCATACGGTTCAGTCTTTCCGTCGTCGGTCAACGAAGACGTGTTGTTTTTGCTACCTTTTATCGTCGGTAGTTTTGTCGGATGCATTTTCAATCCGAGCAGTTTGGTGGAGTGCTCCACGTTTACGTGATTATACGTACAGTATCGCATGTTCGGAACGTTATAGTCGTAGTATATGATTCGATTTAACGCCAGGATTTCGTCACGCATGATCGCATGCAGCATACTTTTCGAGAGCGTCGGATCTACGACGCCGAAAGCACTTTTTTCGTCGCCTTCGCGATCGACGTTAGCGTTATCATACAAGTTTTGCGTAGCGATATGTATGTATTCAGGCGGCAAGAAATCGTGCGGGAAGATTTGAATGCTGTCGTAGACGCTGTCTACGAAGCCGTAGCCCCCGTACGCTAAAAACATTAGTATCGGATAGTACGCATCTAGAATCAAATACGTCAAAACTTGATCGTCGGGTTTGCCTGCTTGGGCGATGCGATCGTTCGCTTGCGGAAAATACAACGTGTAGCGTTCTACGTCTAGCGCGAACGCGTCGGCAACAATTCCTTTCAATTTTTTATTTTCGGGGCACAAGCCGATCAGACGAGCTCTCTCCCACTTTTCGGGTGAGCGTTCGATATTTTCTAGTATAATCTGGATGTCGACCAGTATACTAGGCGCGAGCACGTTAGAGTGCGTTTTTCAAGCGTCGGATGAGTAAAACTCTCGTCCGTGCATGTCTTTGAGACATTTCCAATCGTCGGCTTGATCGAATCCGATTACGATCGTTTTAGGGGCCGACACGAATTCGTAGAAGGCCGTCCAGTCCTCGGGTGTCGCCGCTAAAGCGTCGAACATTATAGTGTATCCAGTGGGAAAACCCAGCTGGACGAACCGAGCGACGTGGGTCGCGTTCTGGTTCACTATATTCATCTTCGTTTTCTTATGTATGTATAGCTGAGTAGTCGAGATCTTTTCAACGTCGAATCCGACTAGCACATGGCCGCGAAAGTTCGGTTTTGCGTATGCCGATAGGGCGCCTTTCAACTCTCCGCTTTCAACGTATTGAGGGTCGCGTAGCACGTTGAGCGGTCTTGCATATACCGTCTCGAACCAACGTTCGAATTCCGTGATTCGGATCATTCTTTTGATATTGTATTCTAAAAAATATCATAAAATTTCGATTAATTTCTGAGAGATTTAGTTTCGCATGGAAACGTCACTCATTCGAATCGCGGCATGCAAATCTTCTAGCGAAGTTACCGCGACTCCCGTTTTCTTATCGACGGATCGATATTTTACTCTTCCCAGGGGAAGTGAAACCCGGAGTTTCTTTTTAGAGACTTTAGTCTATATGGCAGTGCAGAACTTACCATCAGCAAAGAAAAATCTGTCGTCTTGACGGTATTGCTTTTTCTGATACGCCACGTATCGGTCTTGATTGTTAAAAGCTTTTCGAAATATCGGCGGCAGATTTATTAGCGACGTTGATATCGCCGATTCTTGCGACCTCGTCGCCTCCGATTCACTAGCCATCGCTTTTATCTATCAACTTTGATCTTGAAGAATTTCAAATTCGATGCGACCGTTCTCTATCGTTTCAATTTTGCGAAATGAAAAATTTAAGCCAAACTATCTTGCTAAAAGATGAAGGTGTAAAGTGGAAAGTTGTTAAACCACGAATTTAAATTTTCATGCACATGGCGAAAAATGTAAAGTTCAGATTGGGTGGGACCAGAGGAAGATTTTCCTACAGCGCGCGCTTTCTATTCAATCTCTCTTCTGAGCAACTACTTATGGAAGGTCAATTTATTCGAAATGGACGTGAATAAGTACAAAATCACATAATAATATCACACGCATTCCTTTCATTCATTCCACATAGAATCTGTATGAGCGCGTTTTGCGCGTTTTTAAATATTCGAAAATTTGTACTCATCGCTTTGCTCAAAATTATTAAATAGTTAGACTTTATTTATCAAAATTAAAAATTAGTGTTAGTTGAAATATATCAAAATTATTAATTTTAATGTTTACAAATTTTTGGAGGACCGTTGTCCTCCGTTTCTAAGATTGCCGATGCCGTGCGAGGCATGTATGGCTTTACGCGAGAAAGTGAGACTTTCTGAGATTGTCCGGGACAATCTAGACTATCGATCGTTATGACGTTTTTCGAAATTTCGGAGTTTCCGACCACTACGAAGGGTCCGATATAGTCTTTATCGATTTTAGTTGCTTTTTTGTTATTTAGCAACAGTATGAGATCGTTTAGATCGTATTTTTGGTCTTTCGCTTTTTTATCGAAGTATCGTTTATGCGATTCGGACGCGTTTTTTAAGTTTTCGGAAACTTCGTTATATAGCGTTAGTTGCGCTTGCGTGAAGATCGTAGTTTAGCGGTAACGTTAGACTTTTAGCGCAGTCGAAATCAATAGCAATTCTGGGTTCATACCCTCGCAAAAGTCGAAATGGAGAGAAGTGAGTAGCTGTGTGAGGAACAGCGTTATAGGCCAAAGTCGCGAAAGGTAGATATCGTTCCCAATTGTCGGGGTCTCCCGCGGTGAATTTTTTGAGTTGCGAAATCAGCGTTTGATTGAATCTTTCGACCATTCCGTTACATTGAGGGTGATACGCAGTGGTATTGATTTTCTGGACTTTTAGTAGTTTCGCGATGTCTTTCATCAAGTTTGAAGTGAATCCTGAACCCTGATCTGATAGAAGATGTTTTGGGCTGCCATGAACCAAAACTACGTTGTTTACAAAACTTTCAACTATAGTGGCTGCTTTTTGATCCGGAATCAAATGAGCGCTTACCCATTTAGTGAAGTAGTCTTGAAATACGATGACGTATGATCTTTTCTCACCCAGAGGGGATATGTTTACTATGTCAGTCGCGACAATTTCAAATGGATATTTTGGCTGTATCGGCATCAACGGAGGTGGTTTCGGCAACTGAGAAGTTGTTTGTTGACATGTTTTACACGTTTTGATCCACTTTATTATCGATTCTTCCATTTTCGGCCACCAGAAATGCTGACGAATAATTGCGGTAGTGCGTCTGTGACCTTGATGGCTCAAAATCTTTGCTCCGTGAAATTGATACAAAACACTTTCTATCAAAGTAATTGGAACTACTATCGCGGAAGCTGTGTTAGCTTGTTTCGATGTTCGGTACACTATCTCGTTTTCGGTATGGAAAGCAGATGAAATCGTAGAGATTTGCTTTTGTTCTAGGACTTTTATCAACTTCGCGATGTACGGGTCTTTTGTTTGAGCTTCTCTGATTTCTTCCGGCGTTTCTATAGTTACTAGCCGTTTCTCGGGCTGTTGGAAATCTTCTTGGAACTTCGGCACTTTATTTCTTTCTTCTTTCTGCGTCATTGACCTTGTTATAGCTGCAGCGACAGTCTTTTTTCCTTCACGAAACATTGGTCTAAATATTTCATTCGTTACTTCTTCGCTTGTCTTTGACTTCACTTTAGCGGGAGGCTCATTTCGTGATAGAAAATCAGCACAAGCATTTTCTTTGCCTTTTACATATTCAACGCGATAGTCGTAGTCTTGCAGTTTTATTGCAAAGTTCTGAAGACGTGAATTTCGATGTTTTTCTTCTTTGATCCATTGCAAAGGCTTATGATCAGTTCTGACCGTTACTTTTTGACCATAGACATAGTGTCTGTACCATCGGAAAGCTTCTACAATTGCTAGACATTCGCGCTCAGTTGTACTGTAGCAGGTTTCTACGTCAGACAGAACTCTACTGTTGTAAGCGATGACCCATTGATCATTTTCGTTTTCTTGATACAAAATCGCACCGATAGCAGTTGTGCTAGCATCAGTTTGGATGATGAATTTCGATTTTTCGTCGTTATATACAGGATATCGCAAAAAAGGAGTTGAGGTTAGAGATGTTTTAATCTCGTTAAACGCTGTACGATGTTCTTCGTTTATTTCATATTTCGCATTTTTTCGTAGAAGTTGATAAAGAGGTCGCGAAAGAGTGGCAAGATTCGGTATGAATCGTCTACACCATTGGACTAAGCCCAAAAAACTTTGAAGATCTTTGACCGTCTTTGGCATTTCATAGTTTACGATCGCAGAGACCTTTTCGGGATCAGGCGAGATTCCATTTTCACTTAGCAAATGACCAAGAAACTTTACTTGTTTCGGTACGAAATGGCATTTATCTGGTCTTAGCGTTAGATTCGTGTCACGAAGAGCATCAAAGATCAGTTGAATATGTGCTAGATGATCATTATATGTTTGCGAAAAGACTATGATATCATCGATGTAGACCAAACAGATTTTCCAGATGTATTGATGCAGGATCCGTTCCATTAATCTTTGAAATTCAGCGGGAGCGTTTTTCAAACCAAAAGGTAAAACTTTGAAACGAAACAAGCCTTCTTGCTGACGAAAGTAGTTTTATTGCGTGAAGCGATGTCTAAAGGGATTTGCCAATACCCTGCTTTCAAGTCTAGAGTTGAGAAAAATCTTGCGTTGCCTAGAGCATCTAGATAGTCATCTATTCTCGGGATCAGAAACTTATCGCTAGGAGTAACTTCATTTATACCTCTATAATCGACTACGGGTCGCCAACTTCCATCTTTTTTTGTTACCAGAAACATAGGTGCTGCCCACGGTGATCGCGAAGGTTCGATGAGGCCTTTTTCCAGCATTTCTTGGATTTTCTGACGAACCATTGGTCTTTGCTCAATCGGCGCACGATAGTAGTGTTTTGCGACTGGTTTTGCATCACCAGTGTCTATAGAGACCGTTAACTCGTGAGTGAGAGTAGGCTGATCTCCAGGGAGACTGAAAACATCACGATACTGCTTGAAGACTTCGATAGCGATTTTTCTATCTTCATCGTCGATATTCGACTTTTCGGTCATTTTTTCGAGAGCGAGTTGAAGTTTTTCTTCTTCCGACATAGTTGACTGATCTTTAACCAACGTTGCTGGCTCATAGTCTTCTTCATGATCGCTTAGCGACGCGACGGTCATTTTCGATTCTTCCAGTCTGAATTTAACCTCAGCGATGAGCTGGTTAGGTTCTAGATGGATGCCGTTCGCACTATTATTGACGAATAATAGTGGACATTTGCCTTCGGTTATGTTGATTATCGCAAGTTCGATCGGATATTCACAGTTTTCTTTTCCGAAGTTCACGGGTTGAACTATGACGCTTTTGAAGCTTTCGTTTGTGAAAGGGAAGACTTTCCCGTTTACCCAAGTCTGACAGTTCGGTTCTACGTAGCATGACGAGATATTCAAAATCGGTAGCGATCTATCGATTTTTACGATTTGCGTTTGACTTTGTCCCGTAGAAGTATTTGAAAATACTTCGTCATAGGGCGCTTTTTCGATCGGTTTCATAACTAGATTTAGTTCTTGTTGAACGTCTCCGATTCTGATGAAATTTTCGCGAAAATTTATTACGGCTCGAACGCTTGGATGCACTAGGAAATCGGTTCCTAAGAGGCATTGCTCTCCTGTAGTAGGCAGAATCCAGCATCGTACTAGATGCGTTCCGAAAGATGAACTGATTTTGAAGATTATCGGACCTCTGGCATCGACGATAGCACCATCGGCTACTTTTATCTGCGCGGATGTTTCCAAAGTATCATAGTCAATCCCCAAAGAGCGTTGAGCTAGACATGAGGAAATGACTGAACACTGAGCACCAGTATCGATTAACGCTTTCGTTTTGGTTTTTCCGATTTCAGCATCGATATGAAAAGCACGAGTAGGAGCGTATAAGCTCAGCAGTTTGATATCTTTTTGCGAACATTCTTTGATTCGACACACGCTAGATCTCGCGATCCACGGTTCAGTAGGTTTTTCGATTGTGAAATCAGTGATTCCGGGAGCGACGAAGAAGTTTATAGCTTTAGAAGCTTCTGTCGGTTCAAGCATATTAGCTGTACTAGTTGTCGGTTTCATCGGAACGAAAGTTGTAGGTGAGTTGGACACCGTTTTGGTTTCTGATGGCAAAACTTGTTGCGAAGATTTCGGAGAAGTTAACTGAGTCTGTATAGACTGTGAGTTATTCATCGGATAGTAGTAGTGCTTTTCGATTATCTTTTCTTGTCGGGATTCGGAATCGCAGAGAGAAATGTTTGCAACATCTCTCTGGTAGTTTCGATTATCTCGATTGAAAAATCGGTTATTTCGGTCAAAATTTTGATTCTGATTGAGCGTGTAGTTACGCGTATTTTGTTGAAAGCGAGGACGCCAATTATGGTTATTTTGCCATTGATGATTCGGTTGCTGTTGCCGAGGCTGAGAAGCCTGTGGTTTCAATTGATAGCATTCGGAGCTGTCGTGTTTGCACTGACCATGATAGGTGCAATATTTCATGGGTCGTTCACGTGACTGATTTCGTTGGAAGTTTCGATTCTGAGAGAAATCCCGTATAGGAATGTTTTCTCTATTCCGAAAGTTCGGACTCGTCCCGCGATCGAATCGCGATCTTCGATTTTCGAAATTGTTAGCGTTTTGCGAATTTTCTCGGATTCCGAACTTTTCTAGGACTCGTTTTATGCTTTCTTCCAATTCTTTCGTCTTCGTTAGAGTCGAATTTTCTTGAAACCTCACGCTATTTTGCTGTCTAGAGTCATCTCTGTTTCGGGATTGAGAGTTATCTCTGAAACGAGGTTTCGAATCATCTCTGAAGCGCGATTGAGCTGGTTGCTCTTCCGACCGATTTTCGAGTGTATTAACCAGTATAGGTTGTTCTACTCTGACAGTCGACTGCTTATTCGCTCTTTGGATTTTCTGAACTTTCGCAACGGCTATAGCTAAGTCAGTGATCGTTTCTAGAGTACTCGCGTCAATCGAGACTCTGTAAATTTCCGGCATTTTCCAAAGAAAAGTTGTGATAACTTTTCTATGGCGATACTGAGCGCTTCTGTCATAGTACAGTAGATGTACGTAAGTGCTGATTTGATTTAAGAAAGCTGACGGATCTTCGGTTTCAAAAGGTCGCAATTCGGTGCATTCATACACATCAGAATCTGTTTCGCTTCATCGTAGGATCGGACGTCTCGTATGGTGTTCAGAGCACCATCGCAAGTCAAGCGACGCAAAGTGTGAAGTTTCACATACTCAGACGCATCAAGGCCGAACTGGTTTTCGAGTGCAATGAAGAATTTCAAAACTTGTTGATTTCGGGTCGAATTATCTAGTTTTTGCGGCGCTATCTTTTTACAGATAGTTTTAATTCTCGTTTCGTCATCGGCGAAAGATCTATGCACCTGAGAAGGTGGGATAGACGGAAAATTTATCTGAGAGTTTAGCGCGTTTAGCGCGTTAGAGCGGTCAAACGTTTGAGTCGGGATGATTAGATCATCATCATCGTCGATTATTCCACGAAAACTAAGTTGACTTTTTCGATCGCTAGTGACGTTTTTCGGTTTTGTCGATTTCTGAGACTGAGCGTAAGAGCTCGTAGGTCTCGCCATATTTTTGATTTCAGGGACGTTCAGTTTCAATAGCTCTTCTTTTTGAGCTCGCATCGCTTCGATTTCGGTTTTAAACTCATCGAGAAGTTTTCGCTGTTGATTCGCAATAGTTATGATTTCGCTTAACGCGTTAGTAGCGTCGCCACGAAAGTTTATCATTTCGGCATCGCATTTTTGCATTACGTCGATATACGCGTCATTATCGAAGATTTTTCGAGTATCGGTCTCTTTCAGTTTCGGTTTTAGAAAGTTGAATTTTCGATTTTCGACGATTTTTGGAGATAGAGATCGCGAGGTTTTTCGCGTTTTTAGCGGAGCAGACGTTTCCGGTAGATCGAAATTACGCTTATCTGCTTCGTAGAGAAGCGGTAGATTCGCGTTTTCGCAGTCGAATTTTTCGATTTCTAGATTATCGGGATTCGCTAGTTTCTTATAGAAACCTTTTTCGTAACCGAGCGCAGTAGAGCGACGCGTGCGGTTTTCTTCCATTTTTCGGATTTTCGATTTTTCGCAAATTTCGGCGTTTCCTCAACCTTTAGAGGAGCTGGTACGGTCACCAAATTATGTCGTGCGTGAGAAAATAAGATGATAGACGACGGAACGCAGATGAGAAATAAGCTGTGTAGCTTGACGATTTATCGCGCGTTTTAGAAGAGACGTACGGAACGTAGAAGAGCGTGCGGAACGCTGTAGACGAAACACTCGGAGTGTTTTACGGAATTAACGCAAGGATAGTCGAACGCAGGAGATTGACGGGCTCGTAGAGAGCGCTGTGTCAATTTTATCCAGGGATCTTCGCTCAGGTCGCCAAAGGTTTTCGGATGCCGAAACTCGCGCCGTATATTCTTAACCGCTTAGGAGTTTTACTCGCTCACTCAAACTATTTTCCAAATAGTTTGACTCAACTTAAAACACACTTTTCACACAATTTACTAATGTACAAAGCCGCCACACATTTTTTCAGACAAACACCAAAAAACACAACCGTTCGGCTACAGTACAACGCAAAACTAATGAAAAACACTTTCATAATTTCTTCACGTTGTAGCCACGCCTCTTCGGTGGTCTCGTCGCGATCTTTCCAATTCAAACTTGCCGATCTTTTTCGCAAACGACACGAGCTTTACAAATACGTCAAATTGCTCCACAACAGATTCAGCATCACATGAATTCATGTTATGAAAGTGCAGATTTTTTTCTCAGTGTACATTTGACTCGGAGGAGGATGGAATTTTTGTTCTATTCACCATTTAAGATTTCATTATGCAGATTGCTACAGTAATTTACATTCCTGAATTTGTCTAGCTTTACATAGAAGATATTATACATCTGATAAACACTTAAACAGAACCATTTAAAGATGCATGTACTACCCGGATTCAGATCCGTATGTAGTTGACCTGATTACCCAGACCCGGATCCGGATCCGTGAAACTCATTTCCAATTACCCGAATCCGGAACCAGATGGAGGCAAGTTGATTACCCGGATCCGGAAGATTGAAATCCGAACGTTTCATCTCTACTAGAATCAACCTCTATCTTATTAAATCATGTCTTTCACTTCGATATTTTGTTCTATGATGTATTATAAAAACCGGGAAAATTTTGAAATGCAACCGGGAAAACCAGGAATTTGATTTCGTCAAACTGGTGGCCACCCTGGCAGTGGGATTTAAACTTTTCAACGTCTGGTTCGTTAAGGCAACCTCTTCTCGTAGTCCATGATGTCATTAAAAGTCAAGCTCGCTCCAGGAATTGAACCCAGGATCTCATTACTAACGTCCGTACGCTCTAAATAACTCAAATGTCATTTATACTTGCCTTTTCCGACGTAACGTAACGGAATGTAATCCACGGAACGTAACCAATCGAATGGAAAATTTTCGTTCTGTTCGGTTGGAGGTTACCGTCGGTCGTTTTCTGCGAAATTGCAGTTATCTTTTTTCGATCGAAAATAGATTTTCAGGCTGAACGTTTTAAGCTGTAGCCAACCGAAAGCGTTTCGCACTTCAATGCTTTTAAAAATATGACTTTTTCTGTAATGTTCGTACGTTCGTTTTGTGCACGAACGTCGAGTTTTTCGCATCTTGCTGAATAGTACTAAATTGGTCAAATTTTATCGAAACAAAAAAAGCTTTTCAGTTAATTTCCTCAAATCGCCAATACTTTTCCGCTCCCTGTCATGTTGGCTCCCTACAATTTGAGATTGGCCTTTAAAGTCGTTCACTTCTTTGTTTTAATTTTTCAGTAATCATAATAGATGGTTGCTCATGTGTCTAATGAGAAAAAAATCCCTCATCAAGGTGGCAATGTTGAATGAGGCAATAGTAATAAAAAATGGCTTCTAACGACCTCGCTTTTTAACAAAAAAGATCATTCTCTTCAGAGAGTGGTGTAGAAAGACTTTTCGAATTTAAGGGGTCATAGAAATTTATTTCCGTTATCAAAATTAGTTGAAGGAGCTGCTTTCATTCCATGTAGAATTTATTTAGACTGTGCTGGGCAATCACTGTTCTTGCTAGCGAACAATTCCACCTTTGGTTGGTTGCCTGTTGGCTCCCTTCCTTCAGCTTGAAATTGAAATAATTTTTCACTCTTTATATCGAATTTATCAAAAGTAGTTGATTTCTAATTGATTCTTTCTGGTTTCCTAGCTGGTTTGCGACAATTATCTAGCTAATCGGAAACATCAGCACATAGATCTTTTTTGGCTTATGGACATTAACTTCTAAGATTTTAGTAGATAGTAGATACAGTGAAATCTTCGTGAGTGAAAACTTAAGAACTTTAATTATTTCTTATCTTATTCTCAGAATATCGTCTAATTTAACAATAAAGGACGTTGGTCCTTCGGACGGGGGCTCTTACGAATGTTCGGCTGCTAATCGACGAAAAATCAGAAAGTCGTCGAAAATCAGATTCGAAGTTATTTATAGTGAGCGTTCCGAACCATAGACTAAAAGATTGATGCCTTAATATTTTCAAATTTACCATTTTTGAGATATGTTTCAGGACTGTATTCTTTATTGGTTTTTGAAAAAACTTGGTAGAAAATTTCTCGATGTTTTTTTAAATCTCTTATAGATTGATCCATATGAAAAAATTGTAGCTTAGAGATCGAAACAACAGACTGCACATAACGAGGGTATGGAAGATATTGTCTCTATCTGAGATTCCAGAAGTAATCCATCAGGAGTAGACCATTTTGTAGAAATTTTCAAATTTTAACATAATATCAACCTATTGAGCATATAGTTTTGGGAAAATTATGGTAATCATGCTTTTTACGAGGTGAGGTCCTGATGTCTAAGGTCGGGCGACTTTTTTGGGGCCGGGGGTCACTGATTCCCAAAATTTTAGGGGTAGGAGTCTCTTAAGGAAAAAAAATTGATTTTTTCAGAAAAAAAGTCCAAAAAACTGTTCGAAAAATAGTAATTTTTTCTTTAAAAACTGTAAAAATATTTCCGTGGCGCGGAACGACGAAAAAGCGAGCTTTATAACTATATTTTGTCCAAAAATTAACATTTTCCATCAAAAACTTGACATATTTTAGTTTGTATTAGTTTTTAGTCTTAAATAAATTAAATTTTAAATTAAATTAAATCTTAAATTGAATTAAATTTTAAATTAAATTGAATCTTAAATTGAATTAAATTTTAATTTTAATTATATTTTAAATAAATTAAATTTCAAATTAAATTGAAGTTTGAAATTTAATTAAGTCCTAAATTAAATCAAATTTCAAATTGAATTATATGTTGAATTAAATTATATTTTGATTTGGATCAAATTTTAAATTAAATCAAATGCTAAATTATATTAAATTTTAAATTATATTAGATTCTGGATTATATTAAATTTTGAATTGAGTTAAAGTTTGAAATTGAGTCAAATTAAATTTTAAATTAAATTAAATCGTATATTGAATTAAATTTTGAATTTAAATTAATTTTAAATTGTGTTAAATTTAAAATAAAAAATTAAATCTTCAATTAAATTAAATCTCAAATTGAATTAATTTTTCAATTAAATTATATTTTAAGTAAATAAAATTTCAAATTAGGTTGAAGTTTGAAATTAAATCAAGTCTTAACTTAAATTAAATTGTGATTTGGATTAAATTTTAAATTAAATATAATTTTGAAATATATTTAATTTTAAATTATTT
This sequence comes from Romanomermis culicivorax, assembly GCA_963922205.1. NCBI lineage: Eukaryota > Metazoa > Nematoda > Enoplea > Mermithida > Mermithidae > Romanomermis > Romanomermis culicivorax. The sequence goes on along the minus strand of CAWUHX010000072.1, from coordinate 85,684 downwards.
CAAATTTTGAATTATATTAAATTTTGAATCAAGTTGAAGTTTGAAATTAAATGAAATTAAATTTTTAATGTAATTAAATCTTAAAATGAATTGAATTTAAAATTAAATTTAATCTTTAATTGAATTAAATTTTAGAGTAAATTGATTTTTAAATCAAGTTAAAGTTTGAAATTAAATTGAGTCCTAAATTAAATCAAATTTTAAATTAAACTAAATCTTAAATTACATTAAATTTTGAATTAAGTTGAAGGTTGAAATTGAATTAAATTAAATTTAAATTAAATTTTGAATTAAGGTAAAGTTGGAAATTAAATTAAGTCTTAAATTAAATCAAACTGTAAATTGAATTTAAATCTTGAATTAAATTATATTTTGATTTGACTTAAATTTTAAATTAAATAAAATAAAGTCTTAAATTGAATTAAATTGAATTTCAAATTAAATTATGTTCTAAATGAAATTGTTTTGAATAGAATCAAATCTCAAATTGAATTAAATTTTAAATCAAATTATATTTTAAATTATATTGTATTTCAAATTAAATTAAGTTTTGAATAAAATCAAATGTTAAACTATATCAAATCTTAAATTGAATTAAATTTTAAATTATATTAAATTTTCAATTATATAATGAATTCTGAATTAAGTTGAAGTTTTAAATTGAATAAAATTAAATTTTGAATAAAATTAAATTTTGAATAAAATTAAATTTTAAATTAAATTAAATCTTATTTTGAATTAAATTACATTTTAAATTAAATCAAATCTTAAATTAAACTTAATTTTAAATTGAATTAAATTTTAAAACAAATTAAATTTTAATTATATCAAATTTTTAATTATATTAAGTTTTAAATTATTTTGAGTTTTGAATTACGTCAAAGTTTGAAATTTAGTTGAATTAGTTTTTAAATGAAATTAAATAAAATCTTAAATTGAATTAAATTTCGAATTAAATTAAATTAAATCCTAAATTAAAAGAAGCTTAGATTGAATTAAAAATAAAATTGAATTAGAAATTAAATTGAATTAAATCTTAAATTAAATCTCGAATTGAATTAAATTTCAAATCAAATTATATTTACCATTATTTTATAATTCAAATTAAATCAAGTTTTGAATAAAATCAAATCTCCAATTGAATTAAATTTTAAAGTAAATTAAGTCTTAAATTGAGTTAAATATTGAATTGAATTAAATTTTGAATAAAATTAAATTTTAAATTGAATTAAATTTCAAATTAAATTAAATTTTGAATTAAATCAAATCTCAAATTTGATTGAATTTTAAATTAAATGAAATTTTAAACTGAATTAATTTTTGAATTAAGTTAAAGTTGGAAATCAAATTAATCTTAAATTAAATCAAATTTTTAATCAAATTAAATCTTGAATTAAATTAAATTTTGATTTGAATTAATTTTAAATTAAATTAAATTTTAAATTCTATTGAATTTGAATTATATTAAACTTTGAATGATATTAAATTTTGAATTAAGTTAAAGTTGTAGATTGGATCAAATTAAATTTTAAATCAAATTTAATAAAATCTTGAATTGAATTCATTTTGCATTAAATTTTAAATCGAATAAAATCTAAAATCAAATTATAAGTTTTAAATTGTATCAAATTTTTAATTCTATTAATTTTTAAATTATATTAAATTTTGAATCATATTAATGTTCGAATTGGGTTAATGTTTGAAATTGAATCAAATCAAATTTTAAATTGAATTAAATCGTAGATTAACTTAAATCTCAAATTAAATTAAATTTAAAATTAAATTAAGTCTCAAATTAAATCAAATTTTAAACTAAATTAAGTCTGAAATTAAATTGAATTCTAATTTGGATGAAATATTAAATTAAATTGAATTTTAAATTATATTGATTTTGGAATTAATTTGAAGTTTGAAATTGAAGTAAATCAAAATATCTTAAATTAAATTAAATCTTAAATTGAAATTAATTTTAAATTGAAATAAATTTCAAATTGAATTAAATCTTAAATTAAATCTCAAATTTAATTTAATTTTTAATCAAATTAAATTTTTTTTCAAATTAAATTAAATTTTGAATAAAATCAAATCTTAAATTAAATTAAGTATTGAATAAAATAAAATCTTTAATTAAATTACATCTTAAATTGAATTAAATTTTAATTAAATTGAATCTCAAATTGAATTAAATTGAATCTCAAATTGAATTAAATTGAATCTCAAATTGAATTAAATTGAATCCCAAATTGAATTAAATTTTATATTAAATTAAATTTTCAACTAAATTAAATTTTGAATTAAGTTTAACTTGGAAATTGAATCAAATTTTAAATTGAATCAACTTAAATTTTATATTAAAATAAATTTTAAATTAAAATAAATTTTAAATTAAAATAAATTTTAAATTAAAATAAATTTTAAATTAAAATAAATTTTAAATTGACTTGAATTTTAAATCATATTAAATTTTGAAGTAAGTTAAAGTTTGGAATTGATGTAAATTACGTCAAATTTTAAATTATATCGAATCTTAGATTGAATTAAATTTTAAATGCAGAAGGTGTGAAAGAAATTTCTGAGCTCTTACTTTACACTTTTTATGTCATCTTAAAGTGTCAAAAATGAAGTAGAAATAACCTGACATGGTCATTTCATGGCTTTTTGAGCACCCTCCTATAAGATGCCGCGGAATTTTTTCTTTATTTCTGTAGCAACTAATGTCCAACACATTTTCTTAAAATTTAAATCAGGTTTGCGCACTGTTTTGGGAGCTGTAAATGTCTGCACATCTTGAAAATTGATACAAAAATGCTGTCTGATGCCACTAAATATGCTATAAACGGGATGCAAGAAACATTAAAAACATTCAGATTCGACGAATAAAAAGAAAATTTGTTGGTCGAATCACTGGGACAATTTCGTCGATCTATTCGTAATGGTTGTGCTACAGGGTGTCTTGGAAGAGATGCAACTGAAATTCTTTTTTAAGTTAGTCAATTTAAAAAAAGTCGAAGCTGCGAATAATATTACAAAGTAAATGGCGTCTGTCTGACTCCAGCCAATGTTATAAGGTGTGGGAAAATTCTCTACAGTAAAAGGCACCCCGTTTCACACCACTTGAGGTTAGACAGATGAACATAAATGAAATGATAGTCGATTGGAATGCCTTTCAAATACAACAAAGTGCAGTGGAATAACCTTGCGTTTTTCTGTAAAGAAACGTCAGAATGATTCAACTTCTGGAATTTAAAAAGAAAACGGTTCACAAATCGGATTGAAATTTTAGCATTATGTGTTGGACATCAGTGCCTACTGAAAACATTCTGCGGGATCCTATGGGGAAGTGTGCGGAAAGATGTCCAAGTGATTTTTTCGATTTTTTTTCCACGTCCCTCTGGACACTTTAAAAAGTGTAAAACGTGAAAAGTGCAACATTAGAGAAAAATTTTCAAACGCAGATGTAAAACCACCCAATATACCTTATTTCGGATATGATTCATTTTCAACGTATCATATTCAAGATCAGACATGCACGGCAAGAATTTTCTAGGGGAGGGTGCTTGTACTTTTTATCCAGGGGTACGGGGTCGGTGAGCAAAAAAATAAAAAAAGTTCTGAAACCTGGTTTTTCATATAAAATATGCAAAAAAAATCATCAAAGAAGCTGTCTTCAAAAAAGTTCAGGATGGGGGTGTTTGACGATTTTTTCAGGCCATAGGGGTGGTCAGGGTCTCAGGTATGGGGTTTACCCCCCCCCCTACCGCCCTCTATGTGCATGTATGGTTTGGTTGAGACACAATAAATCGATTCTTGTATCTAATCTTTCGTGAAATATTAGTGACTAGGCATCTCTATAATTTCATTTTTGATGCTTAGATTAATATTATTAATAAACATCTAGATTGTAAAGACGACGACTACGAGGAAAACGGCCGAAAAACTATTTGTGAAATATAACCTGGTTGCTATAGATTTTAAATCTAAATCAGTCTCATAATGATCTAAGCATAAAGTTTTATTTGTTATTTTTCATATTGTAATAGATAATTAATGTGTCATCATATTCTTCAAAGAGGGTATTTGCTTTCAGCTGATATTATATCAGGTATTATACATCAGACCCGAATTAGAATTGTGACAGTTTTTTCGGGTCTGGGTCCAAAATTTTAAGAATATCGGGTCCAGGTCCAACCAAATTGTCGGGTAGTTTTGGGTCTCATTTCGGGTCGGGGTCCCCGATACATCTCTAGAAAAAATGGTATTTATGATGAAGATAAAATTCATGTTTGTGTACTATTAGCCAGTTACTCAATCAAATTAGTGCTTATTTCAAGTTTAGTCTGGTGCTGGGAACTAGTCCATCCGGTACCCAGTTTACTCCATGTGGTACCTAGTTGCATCCATTTGAAGCTATTGTATAGGTAAGCTGACTGATCTTCCGTTTCATGCTGATTTCATAAAACAATTTTTATAAGTTTTTCTATTCCTACTGTTAAATGTCCCACCCGCTTCCTGACTCGTTTGATAAATCAATTTTCAATATGATCATAAAGACGATGCAGTGGTCTAGAATTTCGTTGACTTTGATAATTTTTTGTTATTAGATGTAGAAAGATCAGTCAAGAAATTCTGTGAAGAAAATCTCGTACACAAAAATGATCTAGAATTTTGTTTGTTTATTGCAAAAAGCTCATTCCAGAGACCGCATCAAAGAAGTTTAACGATCGCTCCTGGTCGTAAATATTAGTGAAACACAACAAAAATTACCTAATTTCAATGGATCAGGAAAAAACATTGTCGATAGACGTATTTTCAAGGCGTGCTTGTTTTAGCACTTTTTAAGTGTGGATTGGCGGTTTCCTACAAGGAAATGCCGATAAAAATTTTTTCGCTCTATACGAATCCCCAAAAAAAGTATTTGTACGCAACCAAAAGGTTTTCTCGTACAAAAAAATTGGCTTGAGTTATCCTTGTCTGCGTCGATTAAATTCAAATTTCTCTAGAAAATTCCCGTTAAGGGTAAATCTAAAAACTGAATTGTAAAATCAGAATTTTTCAAAAATGTGATCGTGTTATTTACTTCAAGTGATTTTCAAATCTTAACTGCTCCTGAAACGATGAAAACTCCTAGTTGTATTATAAAAAACAACGTAGAGCATCCTGTCACATGACTTGAAAATCACATGGTTCCACACAAGTAAAAAGGATGGTGGTAGGACATAACAGTTTTCAGAAGTGTAAGTCGATATTATACAATATTGCTTGAAATGCAAAAATACCATTATACCGGGGTTTTAGTGTAAATTTTTTCCCAGTTTTCAATATAACCGAACTCGAAAATAGTGAAGAATCATGGTGCGGTCCGAAATACGACAACTTTTGCAAAAATCGCGGCATCTGCCTTTACCATAGGACAACGAAAATTTTGAGTTGCAAGTAAATTATCCAAACATCAATTTCCATTCTGCGCACCAGTAATTACGAAATTTTTGCTTTTTTATAGATGTCAACCTAACTACTTCGGATCGTATTGTCAAAACGAATACATCAGCAAAGATGTTCATTTGAAAGGCTACTCTTGCCAGCAAAGCAAGCCTTAGTTTGTCAAAATTTTACTTTTTTGTGGATTTGCTCAATTTTTCTTTAGTTGAAAAACGTTATACAACGAAGTTCATTGTTATTTTATGCGTTTGTTTGTTTTCCATGGTTACGTTGTCCATTTCATTGCTCTCATTCACGAAAAGGAGGTATATTTATTTATAATTGAAAATGAAGCTCCATAAGTGCATATTCCTTTTTACTGTAGAATAAATAAACAGAAGAAGAACTTCCTTCGGAGGCTGGATAGTATGAAGGCTAGAGAAAATTTCCCTTCCGGAAACAGAAATTTAGTTAAAGTTTGTAGAATATGCATGAATTGTTGTGTTTCATTTGCGTTATTCATCATTTATGCAGAAACTTCATCTACGACAAAGAGAATGCTCTCCTCTCCAAGATACATTTAATGACTGCCGTGATGGTGACGATTTGTAAACCTCTCTAGCATTAATACGATTTGATTTGAATCAGACGAAGTCGCCTTGAAGCTTTAATGGACTATTATACACCGTTTCCGTAATTTTGTGAACAAATTTTCTGCTATTTGCGTGCGCGTTTTTCTTGATAGCCTACGGACGAGATTTTCCTTGAGTGTACTGTGTGTCCTCAAACAGCGACTCTTCAAGACGACAAAGTTAAATTTTCTGTTTGTCAGACATCTCATTTCTAGATAGAATGTTGAAAAAAATCAATAGGTCATACTAAATTGAAATTATGTAGCAACCTCCATTAGGGATCACTGACCTCGGTTTTCGACCACTACAATTTTCCCATATTAAGTACCAAATATTCAAGTTAGCCAGAATTTACGGTTTTAGAAACTCAGCAGAATAGAGCAGCACGTCATGACTTACAGTCCAGATAACAACTTACGTGTGTTTTTGCTTGTCACAAGCGCCAATTTGACTTGTGGGTTGCCTGTCCAAGCGCTTGGTCAGTCGCTTGCCAAGTGCTTGTGACCTAGTTACCAAGCGCTTGTGAGTCGCTTGCCACGCACTAGCAGTTGTGGATGTAAATGTTAGTTGGAACATTTATAAAATAAATTATTTTATTGGAAGGCTGCAGGTGTACTTTTAGGACATCTGTAACATGTGGCTTCTTAAAAGCAATAGCAGACATTTTTGGTTTCGACATTTTCGAAAGATAAAAATGTACCATAGGTTTTACAAAACATTGCCTATTGTACATGCATAAAAACGGAAGAAAGTGTAGCCTTTTTCTTAACCCTTAACGTCTTATTTAGGGTCGAATCGGCCCAATATTCTCTTTTTGTTATTTCTGAGTACTTTTGTCTATGAAAAGTGTTGTTTGTTCACTTTGACGATTATAATCATACCTGTAGTTGTGGAGAGGGCGGGCATTTGGAACGGGAGCCCCAACATATGAATATTTTCTCACTATCAATTTTCGCCCAGTAAAAAGTCATCCAAAATGCAAAAAAAGCAAAAAAATGTTAGTTTTTCAAAAATACATCATGCTAGGTAATTCGATGCCATGAAAAAGCATTCTGATGAAAAATTGATGTGCTTTTTGACTGCATTAGCCAAATTCCTTGATAAAATCTACTATCACGTGCAGATCAATTTTGCCCAACGTCACCTGATTTGCATCATGTTCATACTTTACATTTTTCGCCATTTTTGTTTAACAGTTACCTACTCTTATTTTTCGTTTCGTTCATTATGTGTTACATGCATTTTGTGTTTCGTTTTGTTACGTTTTTGTTGTTTTCCATTTCACACATAGACTATGGTTGTAACCCTTCAATCAGAATTTCCACCAGATAAGCTCTACGAGCTCATGGCCAATTGAAGCATTACATGCACCTCTTATGAGTAAAAACTAGCGATGTTTTGCAATGCAAAACAATTAGTTTAGAAATTCTCATTTAAAGACGTTCATATGTTTAGCATGGAGATTGAAACTCGCCCCAATGCTTAATGTATCTGAACTGGAAAATTTCTATGTGACTATAGGCATCTTCTGCACCGATTTCCATTGGAGAAGTTAGCTTGGGCGTCGTTAGCTCCGCCCAGGGCATACTGTAGGTCTACAAGGTCGTTAAAACGGCCTGTTTTTCGCTCTTTTGTGTTCTTTTTGGGCTCTCCGATTTTTCTTTGTGTCTTTAGCTCTGCGTCCATCGTCGAATTTAAATATATATTTTATTATATTGTATTGCATCTGCTGCCCTACAGTTCATCAATAAATTTGCATACCTTTATTGTGTCCACTGCGTCCGCCGCACGACTCTCACTCAGGAATATACCCATTGCCCCTTGTGCCTAGTTGCTCCTGCTGCTCCACCCTTGGACTGTTTGAATCCCCTGTAGACCTATTCATATCACCCACTGCACTGACCTTACCCGACTGCCGTCACCCTCGGTTCCCACTGTTCCAAACATGTGAATCCACAGGGACCCATGGCCCTCAGGCCAAACCTTATTTGAGAACAGGACTAAGTAAGTCTTCTCAGGGGATTATTGTTGTTGAGGGTGTATTTTGGGGAACCCTTTCCTAAGTCAGTTCTCCCTTGAGATTCCACTCAGCTAGAGGAGCCCTTGCACCTCTTGGATTGGGGCCAACAAGAGGATTTAGGTTTACAATCCGGCCCCCTACATTAGGTCATCCCACGAGTGACCCTGTTCTTCATTCTCACTGAATGGGATCAGGGATTGCCACCCCTGACCTGGCAGCGTTGTCTATTACTCTACAGCACCACCCCAGGACAGCACCAAGGTACTCCATAGGCCTTCCTATAGCCAGTACCAGCCCGGTCAGGTTCCCAAAGTAGAAATCCAGTGAGACACCCAACAGGGTCACAACAAGCCACTCACAGTGACATGGCCATATTTTCTATCAATATGACATGGATTCCTCCATCAATGTGATTGTCCCAAATTCGTTTAATGTGACATGGCTCCTATTCTACTTTATGTGACATGGCGAGGCTGGAAAATCGACCTTAAGCCTGGCTAATCGCTCTTAAGTACATCCCTTCACCATTTGAGTGGAGAAACCCCTCTCAAATTAGGTGAATCGTCACTTGAGTGGAGAAACCTCTCTCAGGTCAGGTGAATTGCCTTCTAAGCTGGATAACTAACCCTTAGGATGGCCTCTAGCCCTCTATAAGTCGGAAACCTCCCTTAAGGCATGTATACTGCCCCTTAGGTTGAAAAATGGTCCTTATGTTGGATTTTTGTTGCCAACTCAAGCCTGAGTACCCTTGAGTTGAGTTTTATTACTGTAAGCCAGAATTAGCCCTTACAAGTGATCGAGTAATTGATTCCCGTGTTTATTTTATCATCCTTATGTGTGTGTACCACCCATACATTTAAATAAATTCCCTGGTGTCAAGTTTTTCCCCTAGAGTTGCGCTCCTAGAATCAAATTTCCCAGAGTTGAGTATAAAATTGAGTAGTCTGCTAAATCTCCTCTGAGTCCTCTATTTTTTCATTCTCTGCCAAATTTTTTCACCTTTGGGCCTTTTTTCTCAAATCTGCTTGTGTTCTGAATGGTGTAGTGTACCCCCATAGAGCCAGATCATTTACAGTTTGCCTGCTTTTAGCACGTACTCTGACTACAGTATACCTGGGCAGGGATACTTGAGTATCACAGCCCATGAGGTTAATGACCCCTGATGTTTCCTGGTTCACAATCACCAGATACAGTAGTCCTTCCACACTTGATTCTGGACATTGTATGTGGTTATGAGTTCATTATCTGTGTCCAGTACTGGTGTCTACAAATTTTCATATTTTTCTTATCTTCACTGAGCACTGGCAAAGTTGCTCATTTTTCTGGTCAAAAACAAATTAAATTGTACTGTTGACACATTTAACACCCTGCTTATCAGATCACATTGCTTATCTTGTTGGCCTCAAACTTTTTATTTACTCTACTTTCGTTTTTTTGGTCATTTGTACATCTTGTGTGACAACCAATTATAATAACTTTTTCACCTAATAAATTTTCTTATCTCAAAATCGAATCAAATAAAAACTGGTAACCTACTTTCTTTCCTTTCTACATAAATAAATACATTTTTCTCCTTTTCCTTTTCCAAAATCCAACTTTCTCTATTCAAAAAGAAAAAGAAACTTTTCACATCTAACTGGTCACACATGCGTTACAGTTTCGCAACCCTTCAGTAGGTCTCCTTCATCCAAGTACAGTTCCCAATTTCAAAATTCGACCACGCTGTAGTTGTGCACAAGGTTACAAAAAAGGTTTTTATACCCAACGAAAAAAGATGCCAAAAGTAAGCCATACGTTGCCTGATCATACATGCCTACTGTCTTGATGAAGCTCACTAAACCCAGCCATAGCTGCACGCCACACCTTGAATTTTGACCAAATAATGCCACCGCGGAATACAAATATCACGCAACCATCAGTGCTACCTGTGGTAAGCCTCCTGCCCCCTAACCCGCCCTTGTCTATTTTCAGTAACTCGGCCTTGGATGGGACCCCACAAACCCAGGTACCGCCCATTCCCACTGTATCCGCACTGGTCAATTTGCTCAGGCCGCCACCTTTAAGGCCACCACTACCACCGCCATATGTGCTAGCGTGTCAGCCGTATCTCAGATACCACTGCCCAGCACCACCACGCAGACCAACAATGACACAACCATCACCCGAACCAATTCTTCAGACATCTTCATCAATATCGACCCATCGCAGGCCCCAGCCGCCACCCGAGCATCCACAGCCAATCACTGCAGCAGTTTAGCAATCACTAATGCAAACGAAGTACACAATTTTGGAATTGAAGCACGTGACCCGCTAGAACAACTTAGTACCGCCACTGCATGCATAACCAATAACGTTCCAACAGTCCAAATAATTGATCAAATTATTGGCACAGTTTCAGACCAATTCCAAGCTCAACAATTACGCATCCAATGCGATATTCAAGAAGAAGTTCAATCTACTAACGCCTGCTTTTCCACCCTGGCCAAACAAATGCAACAATTAATTTCTACAACCACTGCCGCAGCCGTAGCACGTAATCCACCCACACCAAGACCACCCCCGGTGACCTCACGGTTTCAGGGCGAGGAAATGCGCGATATTTACATCCCAAACGAAACTCCGTAAAACTGAACTGTCTTTGGCTTTCGGTAGACCAAAGGCACCGTCAACAGATACTTTGTATAATCACGAATTTTCCCGCACCATGCGCCGCGAAGATGAAGCCTCCCACGCCATGCCTCAGCGACGCCCACTGCCAGCAGTAAACCCATTTGGTTTCTTGGATTACCCACCAGATGACTATTATGATCACCCGCAACCCAGGACGACTTGCCGTGCATGTCCCACAGCAAAGAAGACAGCCAAATCAAAACTATTTTCGACAATATGCACCTGCTTGCAATCGATGGATCCGCAACAAACAAACGCCTCCTCTGCTTCTTCATCCACCTGGAAAACAAATTCGGATACAACGCTTCCAATCATGTAAAGATGAGCGCACTCCGCCGCCTCACCTGGGACACGCAAAGTGACATGATTCAAGATATGACGGGGTACGAAGATGCAAAGAATTTCCTCATGTTCCAATTGGCTCACCACTACAACCAAATGACCCTGAAAAGCGAGCGAACCAAATGACCCTGAAAAGCACCCCTGAAGCTGGAGAAGAGCCCGCCGCGTTTTTGAGTAAGGTAATGACCTATGTACAGTTGTTATATCAGGATGAGGACCAAACTTTTCGGCACAAACAGGTAATTGACACATTTTTGACAAAAATGCCTGTTTTCTATCAATTAACTATTGGAGAGCAAGCGAAAAGTTATACAAATGTTCAACAATAGGCCAATGCCTCCCCAAAGCCCGCAGGGTCCTCAACGCAACTAGAGCTGAAATTGGAACTGTGGATCCCCCAATCCTTGTCAACCAAGCCGATCCAGAAACGCTTGCACCAAGATTGCCACAACCTTTCAATGGCCTTTTTGACTGTGGCCGTAGCAGGGACTGATCACAAGACTGCTACCGTGACCGCACACTTTCCACTGACCGCCACCCACAAAATTCGGCACCGATGCCCAAAAAATTTGTCTCTTTCCAACTACTGCAGCCAGAACAGCCTCCGCAATCCCCACTGCCTATGGAGATGCTACTGGAACAATTGATCCATCGATATGATTGTGATCATGATGAACGTAAGTCATGGCAATGCCCCGGAGAATACCCATCCAGTACCCACCCTGCCATCAATCTCAGCCCAGAGATAGTTACAACAACCGCTTTGACCGATCAGCAAGCTACGACCGCCCAAGTCCCATGCAATCTCAATCCACAGGCCTCTGGTGCAATGCCCACAAGTCCCGCACCCACAACACAGAAGATTGGGTGTGGCTCAAACGGCAAAATGCCCAACAAAATAACCATCAAGATTTTGGCCATCAATCTCATGCCGCCCAGCCTCCACCAACCGATTTCCGAACCAACTCTAACAATATCCATGGCCAGCGCGACTGGAGACCATGCCGCAGAGCACTGCCCCAAAGAGGTTCATACCATTGCCATGACGCACGAAATTATTTTTATGAAGGTAACCCTGTTCCTCGCCCAAATGATTTTGTTCAGAATACCTATGCCGTCTATCTGAATCCCAATTTTAGGCTACTGTGGGAACAACACATTTATTACAACGCCCCGCCAGCCCCATATGTAACCAGGCCTACGGACTCTTCACGCCACAGCTCACAGTCTTCAGAACTCCCACTCACGCTACCAGCCTTGCCGTCAACCTCAACCCTCTCTACAACTAATTTGGACATGCGCGCACTCAATCAATCAACCTCTTCCGCCAATATGGTTATCCCTTCTAAGGAGATAGCATCCCCCATGCTGATCATTAGCCCAGGAATGGTCTGTTGGAACGCAACAAGTCACGCTTCCCACGACCATCATCATATTCGCTCCTCTGTTTACCAAATCCACAATCTTATGCCGTCATCCAAGACCTTTGTCCACAAATACGCTTCCATGAGAGCTTTCCAAATCCCCATCAAACTTGGTGCTGTCAAAGCACATGCACTCATCGACACCAGCACCCAGTGCTCTATATGGTCCTCAGGTCTCATTTAACGCGCTTTCCACAAGCAATCGCTTCAACTCCGGATATGTGGTAAAATCAAAGTCGCAGAGGGCACCATTGTTAATGCCCATGGCCCAGTTGTTGTCACCATGGAATCCCCATTCAGCCAGCATATGATCAAATGTGTAATTCTCGACGACGACAATAATGATCAATGTATCATCGGCACCGACTTTCTCGCGCATCCCGACATTCATGAGATCCTCAATTTCAAAGATAACTATATCGAAATTCAAGATGTAAAGCTACCACTCAAAGTAATCAGCTCAATCCGCCCACACAGGGAATTATTTTTGAACGCCATGAATGGCAACGTCCTCGAAGAAATCCCAGAAGCGGAAAGAGTAAGTTTTTATGATGATAAATCGGATACTTTCAGTCAAACTGAAGAAATGGAAGCCGAACAAGCTGTAGGACACCCGCAACCTAGTCCACACCAACTGCCTCCCCAGGGGCTTGAGGTTAGGGAACTTGCCAAACCAATTTTCCTCATCGCTCAAGTATCAGTTTGCATATCACCACATTGCCAGCAATGGGTAACCAGCACTGTCTTTCCCACAACAACGGTTACCATTCCCGATGTGATTGTCCAACCGTTGCCCACCAACAGTGTCGCCGTGGAGTTACCAATCGAAACTGTGGTCCTCAATGTCACCAACAGCCACTGTCCACTGCTCTTTGTCAATAATAGGCCGAATAGCATCAAGCTTCGCTCAAATCAACTTATTGCAGTGGCAAAACACACGCTTGGATTTACTGAAACTCACCTCGACTGTCAAGTAGCAAGTCCCACCCCAGACCGCGATTTAACTGACCATGAACCGGCTGCCCTCCATAAATCGCTCCCTTGTCACACCAATCAGCAAAAATTGGATTTGGGTCTGACAAAGATGACCGCAAAAACCTACCTCACCACCGCTCAAAAGTCAAAGGCCCTCCGCAAGGCTACGCCAAAACCACGATGTTTTCAGCCTTCCCAGCGACAAACCAACCTTCACCAAGGAATTGACTGTCATTATCCACACCAGCACCACGAAACCAGTATCCCGCCATTACTACTGCGCTGCGATGGAGCAAAGATGGATTGTCTGACGCCATATCCAAGAATTGCTCGACAACGACTTTATCGAACAATCTTGCTCGCCCTGAGCCACACCGCTTTTCCTGGTAAAGAAAAAAGATGGTTTGTGGCGCCCCGTCGTCGACTATCGCGGAATAAAGGACATTACGCCCAGTGACAAACTTCCAATCCCGCACATCGACGACTATTTGTATGTGATGGGCAATGCAAAATTCTTCACCACACTTGACCTCAAAGCAGGGTACTGGCAGGTACCCATTGACAACAATTCCCGCGATAAAACAACCTTCATCTGCCAAGAAGGTTTGTTTCGATTCAAAGTTTTGCCGTTTGTCTTGAAGAACGCACCTGCCGAATTTCAACGCTTAATGGAAAGAATCCTCCGCCCGTATATTTGGAAAATTTGTCTCGTTTATATCGACAATATTATCATTTTCTCAAATTTGTTTGAAGAACATTTGGAACATTTGCAAATCGTTTTTGACGCCCTCCCCACAGCCAATCTTATGCTTCAGCCCGACAAATGTGAATTCCTGCTGCCGCAAGTCAAATTTTTGGGACATCTTCTTAACACCCATGGAATCGCTGCCGACCTGGACAAAGTCAAAGCCATCACAGAGTACCAGTTCTTGTCAACCAAGAAAGGTATGCAAAGTTTTTTAGGCTTAGTCCAATGGTGCAAGTGATTTATCCCGAAATTGGCAACCTTGTCCAGTCCATTGTATGGACTCTTACGAAAAGACGCTCAATACATCACCACGGAAGAACACCAAGCCCCATTCAAAGGCATCAAGAAAGCTCTTACATCATGGCCTTTCCTTTGCTACCCAGTCTGCGATGGTAAAGCTCAATTTGTCATACAGACTGACGCCAGTATGACCACCATCGGAGCAATTTTGTACCAGGAAAACGGAAATGATCAATGGGTTATTGCTTACAACAGCTGCTTGCTCACTGACGTGGAAACTCGGTATAGTACAACAGAGCACGAATGCCTCCCCATTGTCTACGGCTTCAGGAAGTACCACCACTATGTATATGGTCAAAAGGTTATCGTTCGTACTGATCCCAAGCCGCTCGAATGGCTTAAAGGCAAAAAACACCGCAATTCGCGCCTCCAACGGTTCGCTATCAATCTTCAAGACTACGATTACAAGGTTGAACACGTCAAAGGCAAAGACAACCTTTGCGCCGATTCTTTGTCCAGAAAAGATGACCGCGAGAAACCACCCATCCGGCGCACCGAAGACCTAACTGCCGAAATTTTCCATGAAAATGTTGGCCCTGCTGGTGCATTATTGGAGGCCGACTTGATGGTACCCAATATACTCCCAGCAGCGGTCTTGTGGCCCATGCAAATCAATGCGGACGTCAATGCCATCACTTGTGCAATGACCAAAAAGACCATCAGTCAACCCACACTCCTTGATCACATGCTGTTAGCCGCTGACTACGTGCCACCTTGGGTTGAAGCCATAACCATTGCCTCCCACAAGGAAGTTAAACAAGCACAAGTCGCCGACTCCACTGTTACCAAAATTGTTGCTTCTCTTCAAATAAGCAATGCCGCAAAGTCCCCTCATGTTTTCTTTACTGAAGATGGACTTTTGTATCACCAAATCAAAGATATCAAGCAATTGGTCATCCCCCCCTCCGTGGTCAATCAAACGCTTCACCAATTCCATGGTTCAAAGATTCTGAACCATCAGGGATCTAACCATAGGTTAGCAGCCATCAAAGCCCTTTTTGGTGGCCTTGCATGGAAGAAAATGTTCGTGACTGGATCAAGTCCTGTAAGATCTGCCAATTGACAACGCCGCGCACATCACCGCCTCCGCTGCTATAACGGATCCAACCTAGGCATCCTTTCAAGATTGTAGCCACAGATATTGTCAACATATCTCTGATAGGTGAAAAACGTCCATATGTTATTGTTTTTCAGGATTACTTCACGAAATAGGTTTCCACGCATCCCATTCCTGATCAAAAAGCCTCAACCATCGTCAAATGTTTTGTGAACAATGTTGTCCTTAGGCAGGGTAGCCCACTCGCCCTTCTTTCCGATCAAGGTGGATGTTTTACGTCGAAGCTGATGCAGGACATTTGTGAACTCCTCAAAATCCGCACAGTCAAAACGACAGCATACCATCCACAGTGCAACGGTATGGTCAAGCATTTCAACCAAACATTAATAGCGCAGCTAAAGAAGTACACCGCCAACAATCTGGATAATTGGGAATGTTACTTGCCATATGCCGTTTTCGCCTACAATGTGACGCCGCACACCACTACACACCACTCCCCTTTCAGTTTACTGAGAGGCTACGAACCCCGCATAATCTTTGATTACGATTGCGCCGGCTGACTCATGTTGCCGCTCAATTACAACATGTACCAGCATATCCTTACCCAGGCGCAACTCAAAATGCATGAAAAAATCAAGACCAACCTTGAAAAAGCCACCGCGGTCAGTAAAGAGTATTTCGATCAAAAAGCCCGAGTACGCGACCTCGCCATCAATGACCTTGTCCTCCTAACCAATTCACGAAAAGTGAACAAAATTCAACCCGATTTTGTTGGTCCTTTTATGATCACCGATGCATCCCAAGTAGCTGAAAATGTCACCAGCATCGATTCCCTCGACACTTTGGGCTGACCGCAAACCATTTCCACCCTCTGCTTGAAACTGTTCATACCGCGACCCCCTGAAGAAATATTTGAGCTTGAAGCTGGTGGTCCACATACGCCTCACACTTCACACCAAAACTAGTTCGATTCAAAATTTTAATTTGTGATACGGCACTCATCACGCCAAGTTGTACATAAACCCGAAATTTTGTTTACTTATGATCCTGGCGACGATGTTGACAAGACAACGACTATGAACTACAGTGTAATCTGTTTGGTTACACCTCCTCCACCCAATATTTTCCTCCATGAAAGCAATGCCAACTTTACACCATCACCTTACACACTTCCGCATACCCCGTATTCCTACATAGGAGGGGGCATCTTCTTTAATGATAGGTTCTGTTCCTGGCGAGGCCATTCGGTTTATTTCCGCCCAACACTGGCCGCATTCACTCTCATAAGACTAACCGGGAAAGGTTGATTTTAGCTCCCATTAACGTAGTGGTGTTTGTAGTGCTTTGTCGTAATCACAGTTTGCATTTTCCTTATTTTACACTTTCTTCACCTTTCAGCAGCTTATTCTTTGTTTACTTTATTTCTATTTCTCGCTTCCGCCCGAAACAGTCACACTTTCCAGCCCCTCTCAAAAAAACTTTTTCAACATGACTACGCTGTCAACTTCCTCTGCAGCCACCGAGCCCCCGCCTTACCGTGAATCCTTAATCATTAATGAACATTAGGTATGATGGGGCAAACAGCAGCCGCACCAAAACGACCTTAGCTTCTACTGCAATGGTACATATTATTTTGCATGCTTTTCTTTTTCGCTTTAATCCTTGCATGTTTCTAACATTTGCTTGGGACCCCATGGGATACCTCCCTCTACAGCTTCATGCTAGAGCCCTTTGTCAGCCGCCATGATCCAGTCATCGTCAAGTTGTGGCCAATGTTATACCACAGTCGGCCGCTGCTTTGACGGCCGCATACCCCAACTCCTGTCATCTCACTATCATAGCCCGATCCAGTTGACAAGATGTGCCTGTCAAAGTGACATCACCGCCCAAGCCCTCGTTTTCCCCCAGATAGGAACCCCTCTTCGTACAGCATACAACGCCATAACCTTCTTGGTTCCATTCTAAAGTCAGCCTTTTGTATGGACATCTCGTTCTGTCATCCTGGTGCTCACTGTGTTTTATGACGAAGACCGCGCTTGCTCTTGTTTAGAGAACAACATCAAACGTCTTGTCCGCGCCGCCGATTTGGAGTGTTGATACATATCCTTGTATGCCAGACCTCCAAACGTCCTCCTGCCGCTGATTTTCCTTTCACCCAGTAGTTTGGGAGCGGCCCTCCCCGCCCAGCCCACACCAAACTTCCATGGCTATACGTTAGTCGGTTTTGACAGGGAGTCCATCATGGCCGCGGACATGAAAAATTTCCAATTCACAGTGCCAATGCCAGCTGATTCTATGGTGTTCAGCTATCCGGGATACATACAACTTGCCTTTCCAAATGGCACGATGTTCATTTTTGAAACGTTTACAGCCACTCCGGAAGACTGGACCGTGTTATTTTCCCTGGTCCACGGCGACCACACCATCATCATTTCTTTCGATGGAGCCAACAACTGGGTGGAAATATACACCCTCCTAGGCACCCAGTTCCAGACTGATCGCCAAAAGAAGAATAAAGACCCAGTCATTAAAGCGATCCACTTCGATGCGTACCATGTAATCCGAAATATAAACATCTCCCCGCCGCTGTATGAGCTGGCTCAGCAGATAGGTTTTATACCCAAAAAGTGTACCCTGAAAGCCACAGTATTGGCCAAGTGGGCGTTTGACATTTCGAAACTCACTCTCAAGTTCCCGACCACCCTGCGATTTTTCAACAACCCTGCGACCTCATTTCTTCAGTCAGCGATCCTGGCTTATGCAGCCCTTGATGCATTTTATCCGACATTATTATTTCTGGCCTTCAGCCATTACGGCTTCATTCCAGAGGTTTACAACGCCCCCATGTTATTTCCACACAACATCTTGAACACCGCCGAAATCAACCACTTGGCAGAGATGCTAATCACCGCTTTTCACAACATTGGGCTCACTGATGTCTTGCCCTCCGATGCTATCGACAAAGTGTACCCAACTATCTTGCAAGTCGCCTTGCCAGGGATTGTGTGAGACGAGGTTCTTTCTGCATACCAATTTTTCATGTACGATTGCACTTTTTGTTTAGGTATGTAGCCTACTGGTTTTTGGGACATCAAACCTTTGAAGCGTACGACACATCCCAAGGTTCTCACTGCTCCCAAAGTGCCGAAAAAGAAAAAGAAGAAACAAAAAGAGGAATGGAATAAATTGCCGGAGGTGTCTGAAGACGAAGATCCGCCTCTCCAACAGAAATGGATATTTGACGACCAGAAACGCCTTCGAGCAGCCATTATTTCAGCCATGAAGAGCGGGCTCACCCACCAGCTCATCGAATTGCTCAATTGCAGGGTTTCGCCTATGTACAAATCAGCTATTCGCGATCGTATTGAATTCAAAACCGACCTGCAGCTGCCGCCGATCCCTCACGAGGTTGATGACATCTGGATTGAGCGCATTGCCGCTGATCAACCGTTTCGTGATAGGATCTATCAGGTTACCCATTACCATTACCACCCTCATACCATCCTTAGTCTTTTGCATGTTTATGGTGAATGGTTTTGACACCTCACCACCTGCATGCCCTTGGTGGTGCTATTGGCTTCACCCTGCTCCACCGCAGAATACGCCTACCTAAACGACCTGCTGGTACAGCATGCTCAAAATTTCGATCCAGCCACATGTACCACTTTCTATGATTGTATATGGTACCGCGCCAATGGCAATCCTCGAACGCGCCTCACCGATTGGATGAACTGAATACCAGAAAGAGAGCCGTCTTTTAGCAGCAACACTGGCACCTATGTGTGTAACCAATTCTTCCTCTCCCTGATCATCTTCGATGAAGACTTCCACATGGAAACTGCCATTGAACAAATCAATATTGACGAATCTGACTACACCACCAAACCACATAGCCGGTTCCACTTCTACTCGCCACTGCTCAACATCATCAACTTCCAAAATGGAGTTTCATTTCCCACGCCCGTCTATGCTTACTCGCTGCCGAATACGGCCTTGGTGCATGCACTGACCGCCAAAGAACTTCTCGACCACCCCACTTCAGCCTAAGATGTAAAGCCCGCGGACAAAGAACTTTTGGATACGCCGATTTTCGACCTGAATATGGCGAAGCTGCCACCCTCAATTGACGTGTCGGCTCCTACCGCCCTTAGGGCCACAGCCGACCTTACAGCCACAACTGTGCAAATAACCGATTTCCTCAAATTGTTGCTCGATGATATAACAACATTGGCCCCAACTCTGATGGACAGGTCCACGCCAGTCCAACCCACCACCATGGAGGCCGAAACAAATACTGTCACTACGGATCAAACACTGACCGATATTCCGGAGGAAACCACTGCCGACCAATCCACGGCAATGGATGTCGCACCCCAGGAGCCCGCTGCCGCAGCAGTTCTGTCGGCACCTGCTGTGGACCCACCCATTCATCTAGCTACTCCAGGGGCGTTGCCCGGGCCTCCAATGATCCCCACTGTCACCACTGCCAGGTATATTGCTCCTGTTTGTTTTTCTCAACAAATTATTTCAGATTCTCAATGGCAAGCTTTGGCGGCCGCTCTCACCGTGTATCACTTCCCATGGCAGCAGCCCCGTATGTTGTTCCCAGAACATCATTGGATGGACTACCGGGACGTGCTCAAGGGAGAGATACAACATATTTTGCTTCCGCAGCTGACACCAGCCCTAGCCATTTGTCAAATTGCTCAACCGGCTCTGGTTATTGCTCAAGCAGCTGTGCAGCCGCCCGCCGCACTGCCGCTGCCGCCAGTCCATCAGCCCCTGCCTACGACTCTTATGCCGCTAACAGCACCTATGGATGTCCAAACCCCACAGGCCCCAAGCACGTCTGCACCAACTTTAGATCGCCATGGCCAACCCATTCGAAGGCCCATCTGCTACAAACATTCCACAAAATGAAAACAAAATCAACAGGAAGAAGTTGATTATCAGAAATCTCACAAAACGCGTAGGACGGATGAACCGCACACATGACAAACACCGCCACCCAGTACTTCTTGTACTGAGCGCGGTACGACGCCCAGTGAACGTACAACTCATTGCCGCAAACAACACGCCCAACAAAAAGCCTGAGAAACGGCCAGTCAGACAAGTTCTCAGACTGTCGCAACATCACAGCAGAAAGTCACAACCACAAAGACTGCAGTGCCGCCTAAACAAACACTGCCTGCCCATCAATCAGATAGCCATCGTTCATGCCAGGAGTCTCATCACTGTGATGATCGCCATCGAAAAGAAACCAAACACTTGCCACTCAAAGACACCACAAGCCGTGATAGCCGCCAACAGGAACGCCATGACGATGCACCGCCACACTGTACTCAGAGCAAACAAACCCGTCAGATGCATTCTACTGGATTTTACGAACAGGCGTATCAACACAGTTTCCGCTGCTCACCACCCAAATTGACCAACTACATCAGCCCATTGCAATGGGATGCCGACATTCAAAAATGCTTGGAAGCTTTGAAAAACCTGCCGAAAATGGTGTTCAACATTCTGCTACCGCCCCCACCCCCGATGGACGTGGAGCAAGCAACTTCGTCTTCCGCATCGTTGCCCCCGACAGCCACATCCCTGCCGCCTATGGCGCCGATGTCGGTTCAGCCCCCCATAACTGCTCAGCCACCATTGGTCACCGCCACATGCCCAATATTCGGAGCCGCCCCACCGGCCGGTACCCTGTTGCATTTTGAACCATGACTGCCAAGCGAAGCCATGAACTTACCAAACTATGTGCATTTCCGGACCGCAGATCCACCACATTGCATTAGGCTGGCATCACCCCATTATCTGCCCCGCATGGACCCGTCCATAGGGTTTTTCTGGCCGTGAATCCTGCACGAAATGGTATTGATCAATTTTTTTGGCTGCCTTGGAGTTTGCGTTACTATGGCTGTCCATATCCACACTACCAATGCTTTGCTGTCCCTTTATCAATATTTCTGTGCCCATTATCGCACTACTTATCAGGAACCACAGCCGCCCATGTCACTGGACGTTGCTGCGCTCATTTTACGATGGGTTGCTGGCCTCTGGGCCGAAGAACTCAGTGTTGTCCACGCCATTCACACCACACACTTTGCGCTTTTCCTGTATGAAGTGCGTGGTTTAGACAATCCCACGTCTCTGTTACAAGCCTACAATAAAGCCGTTGGTTTTATATCCCACTTGACCTGTTTCTTTACACTTCAAGGTGTAAGCGAAACGGATCATGCATATAAAATTGTGTTTGTTGAGTCTTGCCTTACAGGTCCTGCTCTTGCATCCTACCAGGACTTTAGCAGTGGTACTCCACAGCCTACCCACTATGAAGAGTTTGTGGCTTTTCTATGGAAAGATTTTCCGGTAGTGCATGACTCAGATCTACATCAGTAGCTGATCCAAGATCACCTGCAGAAGTGGACTGAGTCAGTGATAGTCTGTCTTGAGCACCTTATGAGACTATCCAGGGTGGCTTATCCAGATCTCCTGATTGATGTCAGAGATTCAATTATAAAACCTATCTTCCTGAGGTGGCTGAGACCAGTCCTCATAGATAGTATTAAGTTCAGGGAGCTTACAACTCTTGAAGAGACTCTAGAGGCAACCTGTTATGCAGAATCCCAAATTTTTCAGGATTAGATTCAGTATACTGCACCATCTAATGCTGTTTTCTCTTCAGAACAAAAGACCGCCGGATACAATCAGGTCATGCAGAACCAAAAGGGCAATGCTCAAAGACTATCGTCAATGCGGTGGGACAGAATTTGGTGATTACAATCGGAAATGGCCAGGCTCATGGCCCACATTGTGAGGCTAACGGCTTAGCAACAATCGCCAGCTCCAAGAAATCCAACACTGCCTACACAGCCCTTGGTGCAATTCCAGAACCCTGGTGATCGCCCATCAGGGGCACATCTTCAGATGTGCTCCTTCCATGTATGTTGCACCCACAACGACACCAGTTGCCAGGCTTAAGGACCCAACAGCAAACGTCTGCTGTCAGCAATGCCGGTCGTTGCTATTTTTGTCATACACAGGTGCACCCAACTGATCATTGTGACAGGCCCTGTCCGCATTCCCATCAAATAAGAGTGCACAGGGCTACTGCCTGCCCGAATCAGGATCAGACAATACCTGGTGAGAATGATTATGTTAATTTCAGTTACTCTCCCCAGGGGACAAATGGGTACAGTCGGGAATATATGCTAATGATATGGATATGTATATGGATAACAATATGGATGCTAATCCACCTCCTAACGGGATGATGAACCAATATCCACAACCTCCGTGTTCCAGTAATGCCATTGGGGCTACAGACGGTCTTCCTCACCCAGATCTGTTTGATCTGGATGATGAAGTGCTTGCTGAAGACCTGGCGGATCCTTCACAATCGTGTTATCCTGTCTGCATAATCAGTATTGGGTTTTCAGCTGCCTCAGTGGTTTCCGCACCAGCAACAGCACCTGCCCTACCACCGCCGCCACTGAGATATGTGATGCCAGTTATGTTACACCCATCAATGTCGCCGAAAACATCTGGTGACCTGGGGGTGGTCACATCATAGGGAAGGAAGGAGACAGCGACTGTCACAGCCACTGTGGCAGTGGTACCGGCACATCCAGCCTGTTTCACTACCTATGGATCACCCCCATTCATTCCAACAGATTCTGCCTTGGAGGTCCTCAGTCAACTGGAATCAATGAATCTGATAGGTATACTACCATCTTTTTCTTACATTTCAGGTCTGCGAATCAGAAGTCTTCGTAAGTCTCCCACTTTAATTTCTCATTTACAGATTCATTGTCCATCACTGATGCGATGCAGGCCCTCTGGTCAATGGATTTCCCCAAGGAATACCTGCATTTACAGTGGGCATTGCTCAATGAGCTGTTCGAAGTTGGAGTGCTCATGGCCACTGATGTGGTGCTCTTGGCTCCTGTGGCATTGTGGATATTGGGGCCCTAGATCGCTGGACGAGCCCTCGAATGCATTTCCAATAGCATTATCTGAGCTACACCCGTCGATAAGCTTCTGTTGAAAGGCGAACCTTTGTTGCCAGCAGTTGATGCCATCCGCCGAGCCATGGAACAGGCTAATCGGATCACCCAGCCTGTGCCGGCCATTGCTGCATTACTGCCAATGACAATGATGAGTGCCCAAAAGCTGTCCTCAATTGCCCAGCAACAGCCATCCGCTGGTGGGATCAATTCACCAACATTGGCGGCAAACCCTTTCAGAGAAACGTTGCGCGCCGTCAAGGATGATGTCAGCGTCACCTTTTCAGACTGCTACTGTCCCACAGTCCCTGAAGATTGGCATTCTTTGCAAAGTCCACCTGTGCTGGGGCCTGGTCCTTGACTTCCCCTGCGAGGAGCTGACATCCTTAGACAGGGACAAGGAAGAATAAGGCTGCCCCATGGGCCGAAACTGTGAATTTGGGTGTAAATTTACAGACACCATTTGTAAATAGCTTGTACATAATAAGTTGGGCCTTCGTGACATTACTGTTCTTAGGGATGAGTTCTGCAATACATGCTGCTCATTATCAATTCTGTGGTCTTTCAAGAAGCAGTCAGCCACTTGAGCTACCTCAAACAGTAGAGTGTAAATCACCAAAATCTTCATGGAGTCCACGAGGCATGAATGTCACAGTATATGTTCCTAGTTCTGATCCAATCACTACATAAGCCTGGAAATGCACATTACATAACCAAAGTCTGCACCAACACTGGTTTCTTTGGATCTAGGGGCATTACTGCAGACGTCATTATCACTCAGCATCTATCACCTGTGGCTTGTAGGCTAGCACATCATACTAAGGTGTTTGGTTTACAAAAGCTTGTGGAAATTCCTCCTGGCTTTTATAGCACAAACCAAACACTGGACGTGATGTACACATGGTGCTGCAATGAGGTCTGCAAGACAGTGACTAACCTCTTCATTGAGGAGGGACAAATCACTTTGTGGGATGGCACTACAGCTCTAAGCACCTTAGGAGATGTAGGTGGATGCAGTCCCACTGCAGGTCATTGTGTGGCCTGCTACAAATTTCACAGTACAGTGTCATTATCACCCTCATTGAAATCATACTGCATCTGTATCAGGGAACTATGTCATTATTAATGATCTCCAGGTTGCCCTCAAGATCCTGGGAGACTCTTGCCTCTTCCAGTTGTATCCCCAACTACGTTCAACCACAATTTGGACTGATCAGGGTCTTCTTCTATGCATCCACGGAAGATTTGATTCGACCCAGAAAATGTTCAGACTGGCAAAGGATTCATGTCCCAACCCTGTCAATGCCAAGCTGAACTATTTGGCTCAGCAGATCAAGGAGTTCAAAATTAACAATTTTTGATTCATGTGGCTTGAGCTTTGCTCTCACCCTCAACACTACCTTGATCTGACTTGGCAGTTGCTTCACTTTGATCCTACCTTGGGTGCCTGGGCATTCCCTTAGAGGGATGACCTGATGGCAGAATTCACAGGTGATGCACTGACAATATGGCCGTGTCAAAAGGTCAACCCCACATACATCTACCACTCATATGGAGTGAAAGACATCTGCTACAAGTATCTTCCAGTGCAGGTTGGCGGTACCATTTACTTTGCCACCCCCAGTGGCCCAGATCTCATCAAAGTTAGCCCAATAGTGCCATGTGATCACTTTTTTACAGAGATTTTCCAAAATCGCTTGGGCTGGTTCACTGAGTCTGGCATGGTTCATGTGAGCCACATTCCCCTTGAACTCTTCTGGAAGCAGCGTTTCAATGTCACTCATTTCAATGCTCCTGCACTTTTCCATGATCAGTTGGGGATGACCCCATCGAGTTTTGCTTTCTTTAAACAATAGGTTTGCAAGACTGAACAAATCGAAGCAGTTTTAAACCAGCTGGTAAACTTTATTGCTGGTCTGTCCTTGCAACCAGATTCTCTCTATCAGGCTTTTGCAGGGGTAGGGACTGATATTAAGGCCTCTTTGGAAGGTGTCAGTCTGGCAGCAAATCATGTGATTACCGGTCAACAACACAACCTCATTCAGGGATTGCAGTCTGTCCTGAGTGGACCCGTTCAGTTGATCTTTAACACCCTCTTCACCCTGGCAGTGCTGGCCGGTATTGGATATCTCACCTATCTTGAGATATCCTACTATCTAAGCTACTGCCTGCAGAAAAGACAGGTCTGGTTTGCATGCCACTTCTCTCAGTTGGGTCTTTTCCAAAAAAGTCCAAGGCTGGGTTGGTTTTCACTAGGTGCAGAATGATTTACCGTCCCAGTTAGATCGAATCACTCCATGTTTTGTCATACTGGTCAATGCCAAGAAAACTCCTGCTTTCCTTAACACTGGATGTCCACAGACTATCATTAGTCAATGTCTTCAAAAGGCTTTGATTAAGGAGAGTCCGAAGGCGGCTGTGGCATTCCAGCAACATCTTAACTTTAATCCACTGATGAGTATCAATAGTAAAGCTGTTTGTATTCTCCTTCCCCGACAGTATGAAATCATGTTGCCCGGAACTCACCAGCCAAACACAATGATTGATGTACACCTCCATGTGTGCAAGACTATGTCTCCTTTCTGGGCACCAGTCGATCTGATACTTGGACTGGACTTTCTTGAACAGTTCAAGAATATTACGTTTGATTACCAACAAAATGTCTGTCGGCTTAATACCGTAGAACTGCCACTTCTGCTGCTGAGAGATTGATCAGATCGAACCCTGGTGGGAGAACTCATGCTCACTATCAAGGCCTTCTTACACATCCGGGTCTCAAGGACTTTGTCCATTTCTCAGCCACCCTCATGGGCATCCTCAGTCACCTCCTCACATGGGTCGACCAGAGGTACCCCGACCTCTTCCAGGCCTGCAAGTCATCATTTAATGGCCATGCAAGGGTCGAGTTGTCCTCGACCCCCCCCCTGGCAATTCTCCAGTCACACTAGAGAAAGGCCAGTTCCGTGAACCAAGTGATTCAGATGCCCCTGCATCACTCATGCTGGAAGTGCCACCACTATCAGACACAGAGATTGAATCACTAAGAGCTACCCAGAGCCCAGGGGAGCAATCAGATCATGTACTTACTGTACAGGTTCATCCCCCTCTACAGGACAACCCGGAAACATCTGTTGGTTATGCACTGGTAGGTTTACTCTGTCCCACTGGTTTGCCAATTCCAAAGCAAACTGATACTCTGGAGCAGAGCTTTGGTGATATCACATCCGATCCAGGTCATGTGGCCTCAGCCTTCTACCCTACTGAGATGAGAACCCCTCATATAGGGTTCTCCTGAACAACAGGGTGGGAGCCAAGGGGCTGATGGAGACAGGAGCCATTTTCTCACTCCTGGACCACAAGTTGGCAGTCAAACTACCCGACTTGGTGCTCACACAGACTAGGGCTTGCCCCATAGCAGCCAATGGGTCTCTGATCCTACTGCTAGACGCTGCCTATGTCACAGTAACAGTAGCTGATGTCTCTGAACAGATTCAGGTCCAAATACAGGAGAATTGTTCAGCTGAACTAGTCCTTGGAACAAACTTCCTGGGAGGGTTCAATTGTTTTAGCTTGAACTGGGAGAAATCCTTTCTCTAGTTCAAGGACGGCAAGGTCTCGTGTGATGGTCTCATTCACAATCTTCCTTCTGCCCATGATGCTTTGCCCTTGCAGGAATTGATTGTCCTTGAACCTCACTTGCTGACACGATTTACTGCACCAGTACCATCAATATATAGGAATATACCAAAGGTAGCTTTCTTCCCTAAGCGCCTCTCTGGAACTCACAGCAGCATATATTTTGCTGGCAGTGTGAGTACTGGGGCTAATGGTCACATACCCTTACAGGCAGGCTTTTTTTGCACAGGCCAGGTTGCAATGTGCAACTTGGGGAAAAATTTTGGTTGCACATATAAATTTTAGTTGCTCACTCTCAAATCGATAAATTTGCCTAAATTTATCGGAAAAACCATTGCAAACTGTTTTCTTGACATTTCATTTGATCCACATAGGTTTTAGGCATTTAAAACCCAATTTTTTGAGTTTCGGAGACCAAATGAAAAAGTCAATATGACTAGACTAGAGTATTTAATTCGGGGCATAGCGCGGAAAATTTTCCGGGATTTCAATATTCTGGAATGCTGGAAAATGAATCTTTTCACCTTTTATTTCCCAGACAGAAGGTTTGATTTTTCTGTAAATTTAATGAATTTGCAATGGGACAAACTGAAATCCAAAAACTAGGCAAGCAGCTTTCAACTGCCGAAAATTTCTAGCATTGTCTTACACTTAAAATGTTTTAATCACATGAAAGTCAAAATTCAAATTTTTTGTGTCATCGAATATTTTTTGTGTCATGAAATAAATTATCGAGAAAAATGTCGGTTTTCATCAACTTCATCAAAAAACAATACAGGATCAAACATTTAACCATAATATTATGATAATTAGAACCTTTAAGCACTAACTAGAAAGACCTTTTCTAACTGCGCAGTAGAATAGTATAGAAAAATATAAATGAATTGGAACCCGGTGCTAAGCGCCGGAAAATTTTCACTTTTTTCCATTTTAGAATGCATAAAAATGCACCTTGGGACAGAAAACCCAATAACCTTATCAAAAGAGCAGTCAGGCCTCAAGTTGCATTGTGCAACTTAGCAGAAAAAATTTGGTTGCTGTGTGCAAAAAAAACCTGCTTACAGGTAGTCAACCCCAATACACATTCAGTGGTTCTCTATCCGCACATGATCATTGGTGATGTGCAGATGCACACTGATCTCTCACGAGGATCAGACATTAAATTGGACACCATCCTTGACCCAAGGTGGGTCGAAGCAAATGCTGTGATATTCTCCGATATCTCCTCACAAGACCGGACAGCATTAAATGACCTACTGGTCGGAGAAGCTGACCTCTATGCCATAGATGAGAAGGACACAGGTTCCACTGACCTCGTGCAACACGAGATCAGCACAGGGGATGCCTGCCCAGTCTGCCAGTTTCCTTATGGGACTGCACCTAAGGAGAAGGACCTCATCATGCAGGAAGTCAGGGCACTACAGGAAAAAAGTATTATCCGGCCTGGCACGTCACTGTGGGCTATGAATGTCATCTTGGTGGGCAAGAAAAATGGGTCCCACCAGATGTGTGTCAATTTTCATGGGCTTAACAAGGTCATGAAAAAGGATGTCTACCCTCTCCCACGGATAGATGACATCCTTGACACACTCAAGGGTATGAAGTACTTCACAACCCTTGATCAGGCTAAGGCCTACTAGTCAATACCGATTGCCGAGGAAGACAAGGAAAAGATGGCTTTCAATACACCTATTGGACTTTACGAGTTCAACTATCTGACTTTTGGTCTCTGCAACACCCCTGGGACGTTCCAATGTCTCATGGACCTGCTTCTCACGGGATTGCAGTGGTGTACAGCATTGACCTATCTCGATGACATCTTGGTGTTCTGGAACTCTCAAACCCAGATGCTTGAGTGCCTGGCGGACGTGTTCTCTCATCATAGTCAGGGTGGAATGAAACTCAGACTGAAGAAGTGTGAATTCTCCCACTCTAGGGTAGAATATCTAGGCAATAGCATCTCACAGAGCAGTCTGGAACCAGATAAAGTCAAACTGGCCACCGTCCAGAATCTACCCATTCCACAAAATGCAAAAGACATCCATTACTTTCTTGGTCTCCTACCTTGTTACAGGCGTTTCATCCCTGGTTGTGCTCGGCTCAGTGAGCCACTGATCAAGCCCTTAGGGAAGGAAGTTACCTTCCTGTGGTCAAAACCTCAGCAAGCATCATTCAATGAACTCCGTAGATTGCTGACAAACCCCCTATTCTGCACCATCCCGACTTTACAAAATCCTTCATATTTCAAACGGATGCAAGTATTTGGGGAATAGGGGCAGTTTTAAGTCAGTTAAACGATAATGGAAATGATCATCCTGTCGCATGCACCAGTCAAGGGTTAATGGCAGCTGAGAAAAACTACTCTATTACAGAATTGGAGACTCTGGCTGTTGTACATTTTGTCAAGCACTTTCGACCATACTGCTTACAGCATGAGGTGGTCGTACACAGTGACCATATTGCTGTCAAGGCAGTGTTGGAGAAACCTAACCCTTCTGCTCGAATAGCCTGGTGGGGACTGGTGCTCACTGAATTCAAACTGACAATTCGGCCCCCAAAAGGTCGGTCTAATGGTAATGCTGACGCATGATTGCACCTACCCGATCCTAAATCTCTCACTGGTCAGGGTATTCATGATACTGCTCTTTACAGACCTGAGGGGCAAGTAGCGATGATCACTGATGGTGCGCAGCACCCGGCGAGATCAAATGAGATCACTGATGGTGTGCAGCACCTAGCCATATCAGAGACTATGCTGATATATCGACTGGTGTGCAGCACCATGACCTTCACGCAGCTGAATTTGAGGAACCGGATTTAGCCTCCATTCTTAGATCACTAAAACCCTACTGTGATCACATTGATGTTGATGGCTACCGCCTGTTGGATAACATCCTTCAGAAGTGGACAGGTGAGTCCAACAAGATTGTCATACCCAGATCCATGGTTACTACCATTATCAATGCCCATCATAATGACATCTTGGCTGGACACTGGTGCTAAACAGACCATGCAGCTAATAGCCCACAGGTACCACTGACCATCCCTCAGTGCAGATGTCAAGTCCTTTTGTCAGTGGTGTGATCTTTGCCAATGGAATAAACCTGCTAGACAAAAGACTGGAGCAGCCCTGAAACCTATCACCATTATGGGTCCATTCCACTAGGTAGGTGTCGACTGTATGGGACCAATGACCACCAGTGAGGCTGGCAACAGTTTTATTGTAGTCTTCATGGACTACTTTACAAAATGGGTCGAAGCTGTCGCTGCTCCCGATATCACTACAAAAACCATAGCCCAACTTTTTGTCATGCAAATTGTCTTCAGGCATAGGGCACCGCAGATTCCTCAGTCTGATCATGGCACTAATTTCACATCAAAACTGATGGCTGAAATCACTGCCATCTGTTCAACTAAAAAGATCCACTCCACTGCGTATCACCCTATAACAATCGGCGAAGTGGAAAGAGCGAATCAAATGCTAGCTACATGGCTGCATATGTATCTCCATCAAGGCCATACTGATTGGGATGAACACCAGCCATATTCTGTGTTTTCCATCAACATTAGCATGAATGAGTTCACAGGATATTCCCCCATTGAACTCATGTACTGTCGTACGCCCATGCTACCTGTTGATGCCATGCTCTCATTCAACCCCCTGGCCTATATCATTGATATATCCACATATGATATAGAGGTCAAACGGCATTTCACAAATGCCTTGACCTTGATCCAGAGTCAGATTGAGAAATCACAGGCAGGGGCATGGCGCGAGATGTCCCATACAAAGTTGGGTCCAGAGTCAGATTGAGAAATCACAGACAGCGGCATGGCACGAGATGTCTCATACAAAACATCCCCTGTAAACCTATTCATATTACCCACTGCGCTGACCTTACCAGACAGCCGTCACCCTTGGTTCCCACCATTAGAAACCCGTGAATCCACAGGGATCCGTGGCCCTCACGCCAAACCATATTTGAGAACAGGATTAGGTAAGTCTTCTCAGGGGATTATTGTTGTTGAGGGTGTATTTTGGGGAACCCTTTCCTAAGTCAGTTCTCCCTTGAGATTCCCCTCAGTTAGAGGAGCCCTTGTACCTCTTGGGTTAGGGCCAACAAGGGGATTTAGGTTTACAATCTGGTCCCCTACACTAGGTCATCCCACGAGTGACCTTGTCCTTCATTCTCACTGAATGGGACCAGGGATTGCCACGCCTGACCTGGGGGCATTGTCCATTACTCAACAGCAGAACCCCAGGTCAGCACCAAGGTACTCTATAGGTCTTCCTATAGCCAGTACCAGCCGGGTCAGGTTCCTGAAGTAGAAAAATCCAGCACAGCATGCACTCACAGTGACATGGCCGTATTTTCTATCAATATGGCATGGATTTCTCCATCAATATGATTGTCCTGAATCCATTTAATGTGACATGGCTCCTATTTTACTTAATGTGACACTACCTCGGGTGTGAAAAAATTGAAAAACAGGAAAACACGTAAAAAATTTAGCGCTAGACAAAAATTTAAGTTTTTTGGCCCTATTTATGCAGTACACCAAACACAATCTCCAGCTTCTCTTGATGCGCAAAACCTTGTGAATCGAATAAAAAAATGACACTGTTTTTTGAGATATGCTGCATTTACTTAAGGGTCATTTATACTTGCGTTTTTTGGGGGAAAGGAACGGAAAGAAATCGATACAAGGTTACTGAACGACAGGGAAATTTTCGCTCTTTGATTCGGTTGGAGATTACCGTTAGTCATTTTCTATAAAATTGCAGTTATTCTTTCGGATCGAAAGTGGATTTTCAGGCTGAATGTTCCAAACTGTCCACAATCGTTTCCGTTCCGTTCCATCGAAAAAGGCAAGTACAAATGACCCTTTAGGCTGTATATTTCTACTACGCTGTATATACAGGATGTTAAGGGTTGAAATTCTTTCAAATAATTACAGTGAAAAGCAAGTACAATTTTAAATTTTTGAAATTTTCTGCTAAAATACATACTATTGAAAATTTGTGAGTATGCCCCTCTAGCTTGGGAAAATTGTTTTAGAAAAAAATTCCGCTCTAATTACTCTATTAAAAATTTCGATCACTGTGTGTTGTGAACACTTTATTAAAAAACTTACTGTAGCAGACCCATTGTTGCAAATATTGTCAAATGGAGAAGAGTTGTCAGGTAAGTGAAATGTATAAGAGTAACATGTTCCGGACACAAACATGAAATGTTAGATACATTTCATCCCAATTTTGTACAATAGTGACTTATTATGGATTGGGATGCAGAGCGCCATGTAGTGTACGCGCCATTTAGTGCACAAGCGCCATATAGAACAACAATGGAATACAGATTACTTCACGCTTTCACATAGATTAAGATGAAACCGTGTTCCACTGTTTTTGAAAGTGAAGTTTATTCATCATTTATTTAAGATCGATCTACACTAATGATTTAACTACATTGTTTTGACAAAAAAATTCATATTCTTATCGCTGAAAACTACATGTGATTTTTCGTTATCAAATGTCGCATGCAGCGCAAAAACACACATTGAAAACTGGTAGTTATGTGGCTCCAAACTTTTACATTAACGTTACGAAAAACTTGACACTTTTGAAAATTTTTTGTTCAAAATATGGTATTTTTCATCAAAAAATTGATATTTAGCAGTATTTTTCCCGACAAAAAGTATGAGGGTCCGTGATTGGGTAGCAGATTTGCTGCCTACTGCACATCCGCTACCCAGCACATGACCGCTACCTAGTGTACATGCGCTACCATAGTCACATGTGCTAACAAACAGCAAAAAATGTGAAAAAGGTTTTGTAATTATTTTTATACGGGTTTTCCGAAGACAAAAGAATAAAAGAAAATGGAATACGGTAGGCGTTCTGCGAGGTAAAAAATATGTTCTTTGCTACTTTCATGGAACCGCAAGAATGGTTAAAAAACGCAATACTACAGAGAGTCTACCTAAGATGAGTCACTAATGAGTAAAGATAAGCAATAAAATCATCAAAATGACCACATTCTAATGAGTGAAAAATTTTTATTTACATAACAAAGTGACCACACAAGCACCTCGAGTGACATAAGAATCAGCCTAGACGGACGTTTTTCGTTCTTTGTTTGTACCAATCCGGGTGATGAAAATATCGTTTTCGTTTTGTTTTTTTAGTTTTTTCAAAGACTTTTTTCAATTATTTTCAATTATTTTATCATTTTGAGCTCAAAATTAAAAAAAAAGAAAAATTTTGTTGAATATACCTCCTGAGTAGACCAAGGACTGATTATTTTCAGAAAACGTGGATAGAAACTATCCCATTTCTATCTAAAATTATTGGCATAACCCTGGGCCAAGAAGAACAAATCACTGCATCTCACCGGGGTTCGTGGCACGCATTTTGCAGAATACAATTTCTCGCATTTACTTCTGGAAAAAACGGGGCAAATTGAAAATTTTGATGCGCATCGGTTCCAACTACATATTTCCCAATTTTTAACGAATGAAATTTTTAATTTCCACGATACGTGTGCCATCTAATTGAAAATTAAACGAGTCCAATAATTTGTAAATGCATACTGTATATTCTTCCACAATGAAATCCTGCCTTGCCTAGGTTGTTCAACGCAAAAAGTAAATGTAACGTGTTACTTATATACCTCAGTAGAAAGCAGCGGATGTGCATTAGGTAGCGGTTGTGCACTGGTAGCGGATGTCCACTAGGTAGCGCATCTGGCATTGACCCATGGCTAACCATAGGGTTGGCAATGGCTAGCCATATGGTCGACGATTTCTGGTGGGAGGTTCGTACGGCACTTCTCCAAATGTACGACCTAAAAATGACCCACTATGTGAATATCAGAAGAGTTTTCGTTTGTAAAACCAATTTTAAGGTACGGTGTGTTATATCGTGAATACAGTAAGTCTAGAGCAAAAAACGCAGTAGTCGGGAAACTGAGACACATTCTAATGCTTCCAGATCCTGGTACAAAAAATTTCACAATTACAACATGCTAATTAATTCTTCTCAACCATTACCTTGCGGAGTGTATGATGACCATTTCCGGATCTTTGATGATTTGGTTGTTGAGGAGGACAATGCATGCGACACTTGGTAGCAAAAAATCGCACGTAATTTTCAGCTGAGAAAATGCAATTTTTGTCAAAATAATGTAAATAAATGATTTCTGTAGGATCCGTCTCACATAAATGATGGATTAACCAGTTTCAAAAAACTGTCGCACACGATTTCATTTTGATATTATATGGAAGCATGAAGTATCCATACACAATTGTTATTCTATATAGCGCTTGTGCACTATATGGCGCTTATGCACTACATGGCGCTTGTGAAACTGACCCCCCATTAGGTTGTGACAATCGCATATAATTTGTTTCAGAAGTTTATGCATTCAAAGCATACACTGATAACTTGTTTTTCGTATACTTTTCTGAAACATTCAAACCTACACTCTCGGCCTTTCTGTGGGTAAGCAATAGCCACAACAAATAAAACATAATACACTTCTACAGTATTCTATTTCGATGGGGAATTCTTTTGTCGGAAAATACATGCCGTCCCTATAAGTGAACAACAAGGTTGTAAAAAATATCTGTTGTGCATTGCTTGTGGAATGCTTGCAAAGTGCTTGTGGAGCGCTTGTGGAACGCTTGTGGGGACCTGCTTATGGAATACTTGTGGATCGCTTGCACAACCGCTTGTGGACATGCCACGTTACTGGACTGTATAACTACTGCTGAGTGACGCGATCTTTAAATCGACTATAATCTATTTTTATTTAAGTGCTTCTAGCTACAATAAGGCCCAATTCAGAAGTGCAGTCGCCGATTGAATCCCAGGAATCGGCACAGTCGCCGATTGTCGGCAACAAAAATCCTAGGATTTTTTTCACTTCTGAATTAGGCTCTCTCCAAATTGCTTATTCATTCCTTAGAATCACCGACAGTCGCCGATTAAATCCTAGGGATGGCGACTGTTGCCGATTGTCGGCGACAAAAGTCCTATAGTCTGTTTTTTATAAAATGCTTCCAAATAGAAAATTGACGCAAATCAGTATGCACACAAATTTCCAGTCCTATACGACATATTGTTTACCAGAAAATCGTGAAAATCTAAAATACTACTTGCTCTTCACTGTAATTATTTAGAAGAATTTCTAGAAAAACAGACTATAGGATTTTTCATTTCTGAATTGGGCTTAACCCCATATGACTGAAACTTACTCAACTGCCCCATATCAATTTTTGATTTAAAAATCTTATTGTGAAAGCTATTTGTGAACGATTTTGAGGACAGTACCATAGTCTGTTTTCTATAAAATGCTTCCAAATACAAAAGTGACACAAATCAGCATTGTCGTCAAAATCGTTTACATAAAGTTCTTACTGTACAATTTTTTACTCGAAAAATTGGTGAAGGTAAGGTCAGCATGCTAACAAATTTTTAGTCCTACATGATATATTGTTCATCATAAAATCGAAAAAATCTGAAATACTACTTGCTTTCCACTTTCATTATTTGGAAGCATTTCAAGAAAAACCGACTATAAATTTTGTTATTTTTCAATTTAGACGCATTTTGTAAAAAATATACAATCAACTCCAAGTCTCTGCGCATCGGAGATGTTGACTCACCAGACTGAACTATGGAACTCATTCAGTGCGAGCCCAAGTGTTCTGCTACACAGTCTATTGTTTTGTTTGAAATGGTAGCTGCAGTGAAGACGCTGCAAAAGTTTTTGAAAACAGAGCCTCACGGAGGTATTTGCGCGTTGAAATTTTGCTAGGGGTCAGTCAGGACAAAGGGTTGGATACAAAGTTTTGTTTCTTTCTTCATAACAAAAAAAGGTCTTCCAACAACCAAGCAGCTTTGGTGTAATATTTACAGTAAATTATTGCATATTACACCTTTTAAAAGAATTTAAAGTGTCGAAAATTAGGTGTCAAAATAAGACAAATTTTGTTTATGAGCACTCCTGACCACCTTCCCATCGGATTTCGCAGAATTTTATTTTCTTATTTTATAGCTAATGCATTCCTATTGGTAGAATTTTCATCAAAATTTTTGCATCGAGCTCTGAAGAAGGCATACTTATTGAAATCGCTCGGAAGTCACTGAATTTTCGGGGTGGAACTTGTCTACCCCCTGTGATACATTTATTATCTGTACTATAGAATCATCAATCAACCAACGACCATAGTTTGGTTTTCTAATTGTTTTAAAAACGAACATTTTACACTCTGCAAGAAAGTGTCGAAAATGAGAAGCAAAAAAAGGAAAATCCTGTTTCGAGGCACTCCCGAGCACCTTCCACCTATAATGCCGTATAATTTCATCAGTTCATACAGCCTACGGTAGTACACTGCTTTGCCATTCAAATATTTTTTGAATCAGGATAAAACTGTACATAATGCCTCTCTACCTCGTTCTATCACACTTCGGCGTTCGTCCCTACTAGGCGTCCGTCCTAACTTGGCGTCCAACGCTATATTAGAGGCTGAATACGGAAATATCAACTTGGCGTCCATCCTAACTTGGCGCCCGTCTCAGCTTGGCGTCCAGTGTTGAAGGTAAAAATCCTAACTTGGCGTCCATTCCCAAGTTGGCGTCCAATGCATTAAAAGATCTAAGTTAAATTGATTCTTTCATTTTTAAGTCTTCGAATTTATCTTTATTTGTTCTTTGCCTTAACTTTATTACATTTTATCTTTCTTTTTCTCCTCTGAGACTCTTTATTTAGGTATCCCTATCTATAATTTGTATAACAACTGCATTGATTCATTTTAATACATCAACATTTTATTACTGTACTAACCAACCGCAAAATTTCATCACATGTTGCAACGAGACTAAAAGTCCAGAAAACCACTGGAATAACCGTTTTAAAGCTGTATTACAATAATATCGTTGAAGAAAATTTCATGAGGCATTGTCGAAAAGTGACCGAGACATGAATGATCATTTGAAGCAAAAAAGTGTTATCAATGACATGTAAAACTGGGGTTTAATTCACATATAAAAAGATTGGTTAGTGGGTTTTTAAGTTGTTGCTTTAAGTTTTCGCATGAAATCAGGTACATGAATGTTAAATGTTATGGTGAAATGGGGTTAGATTTCATTCGACCAATCTCGAGTTGTAGTGTTTAAACTTAAAAAATGAACGAAAGTAAAAATTTAATTTTTTCGACTCATTTTGTACACAGTATTAGAACTAGCATCCGAAGAGACGATTATCTATGTGTTTCCAAAAGCCTGTTTAATCTATTTTTGATTCAAAAAATCGCACTTGAAAATTTTCAAAATTGTGAAAAATACAAGTGGCAATATGAAATTATTCGTATGTGCGAATTTTGAACACTTTACACCGCAATAGCTCAACGAAAAAAACTGTGCAAAATGCTCATCAGATTCGAAATCACCGAAGAAAATTGTCAAGTCTTAACGAGGGAAAACAAAATTTTGACTTATCCACATTGCTCTAAATCCAGGTGAATCTTAGATTCGTGCAGACATTTACTCTTAATGTCATCCATGATGGTCCATACTTGACTCTCGAAGTGGCAGTTTCGATTTTATTCAATCAAAGTACTGGAGAGAAATTTTTGTTGCATCCCTTCTGAGACACCCTATTGCACAACCAACGCAATTTTACCAGTGATTCGACCGACAGCTTTTGTTTTTATTCGTCTAATCTGAGCGCTTTCAATTTTTCTTGCTATTCGTATCAGCATTCTTGTATCAACCTACGGAATGTGCAGACTCCTGTAGCTTCCGATGCGTGAATCTGATTGAAATTTTAATACAATATGTTGAATATTATTATAGTATGTTTTTTATAAAATATTTCCAGATAGAAAAGTGACGTAAATCAGTACTGTCGTCAAAATCGTTTACATGGAGTTCTGACTGTAAAATTTTTTCACTAGAAAAATTGTTAAGCGTTAGGTCAGTGTGCTCATAAATTTACAGTCCTGTATGATATATTGTTTATCAGCAAATCGTGAAAATCTGAAACACTACTTGCTTTCCGCTTTCATTATTTAGAAGCATTTCAAGAAAAACAGACTATAGCTACAAAAATGTGGCATCCTGTGGGAAGGTGCTCAAGTAATGCTCCAACCAAATGACCTTTTCGGTTTATTTCGACTGTCTTCTGCATGTAATGAAAATTTGGCAGCAGAGGCACGTCTTTTCTGAGATGCGATAATTTGAAACACGTTTACAAAGTGAATCGTGACGGGACATCAGAGCGCCGGACATCAGAGTGCCGGGACAACAGAGTGCCGACATTAAAGCGCACGGACACTGGAGCGCGGATAGAGCGCAGAACAAATGCAATCAAGGCGAATTTTGAATTGTTTTTGAACATGAAAAAAGAGTATAAAGCAGTTTTATTTCAAAACCCGACAAAAAAATGCGGGTGCCATTCCGAATGCGAGTTAGAAATTCAAGATAAATTCGAAAATATCAAAATGAAAAAATTTTATTCACGTCAAAGGTCAAATATTTTCGATTTTTTGTGTTTTTCTCAACTTTTGTATGAAAGATTTACATACCCCATCTTTTTACTAGCAACTCGTACAATTCCGCCGCTTTTCTACTCACAAAGTGTTTTTACAAAATGTATTAATGTATTGGAGGTAAACATGAGCATACGCGAGCGACTGAATAGAAAAATGCACAAAGAATATAAGTAATGAGAGAGTGAACGAACAATGAGATATAAAAAGAATAGAAGAGAAAATGGAAGCAAAGAGAAAAAAGATATTATATAAAGAATATGAGGCGGAAAAAAGTAAAAAAATGAAATGAAAATGAAAAAATGAAAAGAAAAAGAACAAAAACTGGAAAAATACATCAATGGTAAAAAATGCTTCGAACCGAACTTCTTCAGAGTCATGAAAAAAATGTGAACAAAGCATTTTTGAACTGAAATGTAGTTATTTTTCAAATTATTTCATTTTCGGCTTCCTTGTTTTCGGTGTATCAGCCAGTCGGTACCCAACTATGTATTCCGATTTCAGTATTGAGATAATGAATCAAGAACACGAAAACACAAAGATGCCAGGAAAACAAATATTAATTTTTGAGGAGTTTACTCGAATCGTGTTGTTACTTTCACAAATACTGAAGGGATGAAGCCAAAAATAAAAGGAATTATTCCGCGGCATCTTAGGTGAAGGTGCTCGAGCAGATTTTTCAGCTTTTTGCTTCTCATTTTCGACAGTTTAAACCTCCTTGCATAGCTTAAAATGTTTGTTTGTGACACCATGCCAGTCTGTTAGTTATTTGATAAATGTATAGTACAGGATATGCTAAATGTATCACAAGGTGTGTAGACAGGGGCCACCAGGAAAATGCGGTGACTTCTGAGAATTTCCATAAATGCAGCTCCCCAAACGGTACAAAAATATTGAGAAAAGTTTTATTAATACAATAAGAATACATGAGAGAAAATAAGAAAATGAAATTCTGCGGCATTCGATGGGAAGGTCCTCGGGGGTGCTCAAAAACAAAGTTTTCCAATTTTGACGGCTCAGTTTTGACACTTTAAACTCTCAGAAAAAGTGTAATATACAATGATTTACGGTAAATATTAAAACAAAAGATAGCCTATCCTCTCCTGTGTGAAATGAATATTAATTCATTAAATAAGATCACTCTAATCCTGAAATATCGCCTGGCTAGCACGACCACTGAAAAATGCCAAAAAAAGATCTATTTCCAACCATTGGCATACTGTAGCGGCCTGAATTTTTGCTTTCAAGCAAAACCAATGATACCACTAACTCAATGCATAAAACATTCTAAATATCTCTTTTGAGATGATTTACTTTCAACTTCAAAGTAAAAGGTCGAGTCTTAGAAATAATATTGTCGCTGTCTTATTTATTTTCCAATTTGTTCATTTTTGAATTACATTATCATAAGTATTCGTTGTTTTGAGAAACGCAGTTTAGGTTTCGCACTGTAAACCGTGTAATATTCCGATGAGAGGTGTATATAAATCCACTTGACGTAATGAAATATAAGTCCTTTTCATGAACCTTTCAACTAAAATTTTATAGCTCATGGAAAAATGAGCAAAAGTAGAAAACATACACAGTCGAGGATCTCGTCCTCAGCACATTTTGGCTGCTGTATATATGTATGTTTACCATATCAGGCCTGTAACGTACCTGCTAAGGCAATACTGTAAATATATAGCATACTGTATGTGGTTGTCACGTGCCGAAGGATTTCGTCGAACGTCACGTGATTCACATCACAATTTTTCATTATGTTTTTCGTTATGTTTTGTGTTACAGTAATTTACATCAATTTTGCGTTTCGTTTTTGTACTTTTTTTACATGCAATTTATGTGTGTACTTTTTTATGTTTATTTTTGTTGCTTTTGCGCACATTTATTTCCGTTTCGATTTATTATTTTCAATCGCACACGTAGACTACGGTATGTGCCCGCTAGTCAAGAATTTCCATTAGAGATAAGCTCTCCGAGCTCATCGCTGTAATTAGAGCACAACGTGCACTTCTTATCAGTAAAAACTAGCGACGTTTCACAACGTGAAACGACTAGTTGAAATTCTCACTAGTGACGTTCCTATGTTAAGCATGGAGAGTGAAAACTCGCCCCAATGCTTAACGTTGTGAACTGGAAAATGTCTATGTGATCATAGGCATCTTCTGCAACAATTTCCGCTGCAGAAGTTAGCTTGGGGGAGTGTTAACTCCGCCCAAGGCATACTGTAGTTTATGGAGCCCTTTAAAAGGGCATGTTTTGTCTTTTTGTCACTCTTTATTGAGCCTAACTGGTTTTTCATCGTTTAGCTTCACGTCGCGTCTGCCGTCGATATTTTTTATATATTTTATTGTTGTCAACTGCGCCTTGCCGTACGTCGAATAAATTACCATATTTTCGTCCCCGACCTACACATACACACATCGCCTACAGTAACCCGACCGTAGGAACCCGTCCCGGTCGCCGTTAGTTGTAGAGACCCGTCGCCCCTCGCCGAGGAAACGTTCGTTATCGCCGCCTGCCATTTAGCAGCCGCTGAATCCCCACGCCGAATCGCTCGGAGTTCGTTCCCACATCGCCGTCCGTAGGACCCCGCGTTTGACCCCGAACCCGTCGCCCAGCGCCGAGTAATTTGAGAAGAGGTGTCATAAGTCTTCTCAGGGGTTATTGTTGTTGAGGGCATATTTGTGGGAGTCTCCCCTAAGCCAGTTTTCCCTCGGAAGTACCCTCAGTTAAGAAGAGCCCTCAGACCCTTAAGGTCAGGGCCTATAAAGGGGATTTAGGTTAACAATCGGGTCCCCTACAGTAAGCCATTCTTCGAATGGCACCGTCCCCCATTCCGGTGAATGAGGACTAGGGATTGGCACCCCTGACCCGGCCGCATTGTCCATTATTCTACAGCATTAACCCCAGGACAAGGCCGAGGTACACCATAGGTTTACCTGTGGTAGTACCAGCTGGGTTGGGTTCCCGAAACGAAGACCAATACTGGAGCCACCCCACGGGGTCACAGCATGTCACCTACCGTGTCATGGCCATGTTTCCTATGGGATATGGTACGGGTTTGCCCGTCAATGTGACTGATCACCACCTCTGTTTAATGTGACATGGCTCCACTTCATTTAATGTGACATGGTAGTCATTTATTAAAAATTATTCCATTTTCATAATTTATCGTCTCAAGGGTGTCTGGGATTCACACCCAAACATTCCTGTAAAATTATGTGAAGTACTTTATTTTGATCCTTCCACACCCCGGTAGCTGCTATTGACCCAATTAAGACGCCCCAATTAATTCGCACAAACAGCAGCTGAGCCCCTAGAACCTACACTAAACTACACATTCCACGGCTACCGAAATTCCTCATAAAAATTGTAAACAACACCTGCACACAGTAAAAAGTAGAAGCCCCGCCAGACAGTAGTCTCAAGTGCAACAGTCCCACAAAACATGTGTACACAGAGGAAATAGATACAGAAGTATGCACAGAAGCACAGAGGTGTGGCTAAGCCCACCGTAGGAAGGAAGCACAGAGAAGACACAAAAAGCATGCCATACTAGAAAAGCAGTGAAGGTTGTGACTAAATTAGCAAGAATAGTAAAGCAGGAAGGGGCGATTGGCGGAAGAAGATGGACAGAAGCAAGACCTCCCGCGACGCCCAGGGAGTGGCCAAAAACGTCGTATTTAAAGAGAAGCAAAGCACAATTTTGTTAGTTCTCAGTTTTTGGTTTTCGCGATCATTTCGTTTTATTTGCAAGCATCGTTTTCATTTGCGAGCGAGATTCTATTTTCGGAAACAGTTAAGCCGTGTTATAAATCGCCGCATTGTAATCCTTATCATCGACGAATCAAGCGATCGTCGAACCCGCATCGCAATCGTATTATTGAATCGTGCCCCGTATTTCTGTTCCGTTGTACGTCATTTCGGTCGTCTGTTCAGGATAAAGTAAAGTACTTCCAAAACTGGTCGTTACAGGCCGACCCCTTTCCTGCCTACCAGAGCAGGAAAGAGAGATGCATTAGGCGGAGAAAGCAGGATTGTGCAGTCAGTGGCAGAGCATCTATGGTTTTTTTTAATAAAATGCTTCCAAATAGAAAAGTGACACAAATCAGAAATGTCGTCAAAATCGTTTACATAAAGTTCTTACTGTAAAATTTTTCACACGGAAAATTGGTAAAAGTTAGGTCAGTATGCTCACAAATTCCCAGTCCTTTAAGATATATTGTTTATCAGAAAATCATAAAAATCTGAAATACTACTTGCTTTCCACTTTCATTATTTGGAAGCATTTCAAGAAAAACAGACTATAGTACGCAGTGTACGGGTCCCACTAAGGATCTCGATGATTTTAATGGATGATAAACTATAGTTTAAATGTGAAACTTTATTCGGCAATTGGCACTACGAATTTTATCGAAAACTTTCGATAAAGTGTCACATATTGCTACATTTACACTGCTCCCAAGCAATTCAGGCATCGAATCATATTTCAATGCCAAAGTCACTTTCGACGCCTTTTATTTCGGATAATAAATTCGGTCTTTGCGTTTTAGTGTGCCAAACGTAAACCTATAAATAAGAATATTGAAAGAAATAATAAATTTTGAAATCAAATATTTACAAAACCTTGGTGCAATTGTCAGCTTTCGGTTCCAAATCATGAAGTCCCGTAATCAGATTACGTAATAAATACGTTTCCTGGAAGCCTCTCGACGCATTGTAAGAAAAAAACGTTTGAGGGGATTTCAGAATGAGCCTGAAACTCAATAGTGACATAATGAATATAGAACACAAGCCTGAGGAATTCAACTCTCAGAAAAAAATTTGTGAACTAGGAAAGAAAAAAGCATATTCGAATTGGGCTTCATGCTTTCATTTGAATAATAAAAACCTTATGAAAAAATTATAGGAATATAGCCTAAAATGAAAATAATTCACTCTAAATTTACGGCGAATCCGGCCATATCGATCGCATAGTGTCTTTCCGGGCCCCAAGCGACCAGATAACCGGTTACCCGGCCGTTTTCAACTTTTGGTCTTTCGACCATCAACTGTCCAACGAAAGCCACCGGCCACACGCCAACTTTACGGATCGTCCTCATCTTGAATAAATTGGCATGTTCGTTGTGTAAAGGAATATTAATAAAACTAGGACAAATGGAAGAAGAACGCTTAAATAAACACGCTACAAGTGCTTTCTGCTATGAGTTTTTATAATTTCAGTGCAACGCCGTTAAGGCCCTGTCATACTTCGCCGCGCGGTACCGCGCGGTGGCTTGTCATACTTCGCCGCGCGGTATCGCGCGGCGCCGCTTTTTTACTTTTGGATTTTGCTCTTCTCAAAAAATGTGTATTGGTTTAGTTGAAACCTGACGGGGCGCCGCAAAAATTACAAAAACCTATTCATACTTCAAAGGCGGTACCGCGCGGTGAAGTATGACAGGGCCTTAAGATTAGCATTCCATGCGTTCCCGGTAAACAGATCACTGAATCGCTTCAACGCAAATTTTTTTGTGTAATTTCTCAGTTTTTGAATCTACCTACCACACAGTGTTTTTTTTTCTGCACCCGGCTTTCTGCACGGTGCAGAAAATCCAAAAAAAATTTTCTGCACTGCTTTTTTCTCCTGTTACAATAAAATAATAGTGAATACTGAATATAAGAAAAACATCAAATTAAATGTGTAATTCGTTGATATCAGAATTGCGTAAAGAGTTCAGAATCAATGACTGACACATAACAGAAGAATAAGTGTGAGAGAGTTCAGAATCAATGACTGACACATAACAGAAGAATAAGTGTGGTCAAACACATGACTCAAAAAATTCTGCACCAGTGCAGAAATCGCCAAAAAAAGTTCTGCACCGAGCCTAAAAAGTCTGCACTGTGCAGAAAAAAAACAGTGCTACCACAGATCGCAAATTTTCAAAATCGATTAATTCTTTTTATGCATTGAATGTATAGTATCCCAGAGTACTGAGTACGACATCGATAAAAGTGCAGAAGATTA
The DNA here is from genome assembly GCA_963922205.1 of Romanomermis culicivorax. NCBI lineage: Eukaryota > Metazoa > Nematoda > Enoplea > Mermithida > Mermithidae > Romanomermis > Romanomermis culicivorax. The sequence continues at coordinate 40,890 of CAWUHX010000072.1, read as the reverse complement.
TAACGTCCAAGGTTTGTCGTCTAGCTCTATCGAATTTACAGCAGGTTACGGCGAAACGATTTTCAAAAATTAGTAGGCAACATTCGCAGATATAAGTCCAAAAAATTTTAACCTGGTGCGTGCCGAAACTAAAAAATATGTTCGATTTTTATGGGATGATTTTTGAAATTATCATGATCGAATCATCCAGCCAAAATAAATATTGAACATTAGAATTTTCAAAAACAAAGTCAACAAAACTTTAAAATAAAAACAAAAAATCCAAATTTTTAAAATTAATCACATGCTAATTAAATCTCGAGAATAATTAGATTTTGATCAAATATCGAATACCACATATCACTTTAACAGGGTTTTTTAATCCACAGGTGTGATAATGAATCAAGATACATCGTATATTGATTGTGGCTATCTCCATAACATGAGGTTACCTCGTCAAATAATCTAATGTCATATGTATTGTCATCGTCGGCAAAATAGACAATGCCTTTGGAGTCGGGGCTTAAATTTTTCCTTATCCATTTCAATCCCTCGTTACGTTGAGCTACGCCTCTCGGTTTACGAAAGCTGGGATCGCCTAGTTTCAATTTGTATTCGGTGGGAGTGACGGCGTTCAGTAAAGCGTAACGGATTTTAGAGCGAATCAAAATTTTTTCGACTAAATCTGTAGTTACATCTGGAAAAAAATTACAACATTTCACTTTGCTGCAACCTAGCTATTGCAAGAGTCATGAGTTTCGAGAAATAATATAGGTCAAAAAGTGATTATGTCACGCTTAACATAAATTTGCTTTTAGGTTTAAGTCTGAAATCTCAATTTTTTTGCTACTAACCTGAATCTTCCACAACAATCCAATAAATATTAGACACTAATGAAAGGGTATAAGAGAGTCGCGTTAAATCTGCTTTTTGCGAAGCTCGAGCATACGTAGGCGTGATGATATATATTGTAGATGTTTTGGAGAAATTAGAATTTCGATTGCTGTCCATACGCCGCTTGCCCTCTAAATTTTTTAGTTTTAGTTCTAATCGGAATAATTCTCGTTCTTTCGTGCGTATCTCTAGTTTTTGATGCCATATAATTTGTTCTTTGGCCCGTATTTCGTCTTCTAAATCGATTTTCTGTTCACCCAATATTAGATAATTGCGGTATAATAAACCTAATATATTAAAAATTAAAATAGCTTTTATGGGAAAGTTATTTTACACACAGAAATGCCAAATTACTCACCAATTTGTAGACTGAAGAAGAGCAAAACGGCCGTACATATCGAAAGGCAAAGATTTTTTTGAAAAAGAAGTTGCTGAAATCGCCGCGATAGTTTTTTGGGAAGCATTAAATGGATGAGCAATGAATAGACATATCAATGATAAAAACTAAAAAGTTATCATGGTCGATTCGACTAAGACGTCGAATTAAGGCTATGTAGACGGAAATCAATGAAAATTAATATCTAGTGGCTTTTGGCACGAACTACTTTAGCTCTAGGCTTGGGAGCGATATGACAAAAAATATAAATTTTCGAATTGCATACCAAACATAGTGAAATTAAGAACTGATTTCAGGTTCAGATTTTTCAACATTCAACTAATTTCATTGTTGTGACACTATGAATAAAGATATCAGAGGTAATATTTGCCCCTGCGCTAGAAAGTTTTCGTATACATAAACTTCTAAAATGTTGGAAAATGCATTCTAACCATACATGCACGTGGGGGGGGGTTTGACCCCCAGCAGATTCTTGCTGACCCTCAGCAGATTTTACCACCCCAGCAATGATCCAGAAGATGACAAAGGAAAATGAGCAAGTGAGAAGAGAAAGTCATCATAAAAATAGGAATGATGCTGTAGTTGAACAACTTTTCTAAATAAAGCATACTTGAAGTCCAAAAAAGTAACATTAAAACTTTAAAACGTGCAGTATAGGAGAATAATTTCCCATATCTGACTAATATAAAATAAAGAATATGCTGTTTGGATATTACAAGACCTATCGAAGATCTTTTTTCGTTATCAGGAAGAAAAAAAATTTGTATTCCACCCCCTGTCCTAGCTAACCCCCCGCAGAATTTCTATGCTGTGCATGTATGATTCTAACCATATTTTTAATACCGTCGGTATGGATTTTCGCTCGAAAAATAATGATATTAAATAAGTGAATGAACGAATGGAGAAAAAACAATCATATTCGTCGCAGTCGAAAAAATCCGATTTTCACTATATTTCCAAATTCCAAATTCAGAAAAAATGAAAAAAGACATCTGTCCCTATATTTAAACGTTCAGACTTGAGTAATGAGCTGATGCCTGATGTTTACAGTCAACTAAGTGGCTAGCAAAAAAATGCGATTTATAGTTACTTCAATTCGACGATTCGATATGTTTATCGAATCAAACTGTCGTTCCAATCGTATGCCAGCATTTCTTCTGTGAGCGCACTAATGAACTTAATTCTATAATTTTGAACTACGGTTTGTTTTTCTTAAAATGCTTGTGAATGGTGGAGGTAAACCCTTCTACCTGAGACTCTGAACGACACCCCTCCCTGACCCGAAAAATCATCAAACGCTCTTCTGAACTTTTCCGAACACAGCTTTTCGACGATTTTTATGCATATTTTGTATGAAAAACATGCCTGCGAAGTTTTTTTGCTCAATACTCCATGCCCTCATCGAATAAAAGTCCGAGGAGCCGCCTCCTAGATGTTTTTGTACGCACATTTGTGACAATTAGCACAAGAGGCAAAAAAATTTTGAGCCAGTGGCACAAAAAAAATTTGTTGTTTAAAATATACTAAGACTGCGGAGAAAGTTTTCGGCCAAAAATTTGATGAAATGTTATTAAAGCTATATTTACCACATTGAATACACGCAAAAACAGTGCCACCAGGTTTTTTCCGCATCGGCCGTTCCGCACCTTGCGGAAATCGACCAGAAAAATTTCAGCAGCACCGTTAAAAACCATTAAAACATCAAAAAAATTTCCGTTCCGTGCGGAGAGCTCTCCAAAAATTTTCCGCACGACCCCAAAAAAATCTGCACTGTGCGGAAAAAACCCTGCCGTCCACCCTTTTTTCATCTATTCACACCACTCCAGTGAGATAAATATCTTTATTGAATCATTTTCTTTTCATTTTCGGCTACAACTTTTTTCTGACAACGATGCATACCTGTAATTGTGGGGTGGGGAGTTGGGGGACCATCCCTAACTCAGTTGGACCTAGTACTCAAATGTTGGAACCCTTCCTCCTAACTCAAAAAAAATTGGACAAGAAAGTATTTTTTGCTGAACAGAACCGCAGATTTTTTAGGAGACAAACATTTTTGGCTCCGAACGAAGATTTTTGCGGTATGTGTGTAGACCCTTTGTCAAAATTGCAGTCTCCTTGCAATTAGCGCATGAGTCTATGTTGTAATTTTTGGGATAGGGCAATCCATCGTTTTCTTTCAAATTGTGCTTCGTTTGGAAAAATGTTCAAAAAAAGGGAAAATTGTAGATTATTCGACGCACCAAAAACGATTTTGATACGGTTTATAAGGTGAGCATGTGAAATTGCCCAAGGTAGTGGGGATAAGTGAAATGTACTTTGTTGTACACGTACTGTATTCATGAAGCTATCGAAATATACACCCAAAGGGAGAAAAAAAATCACGATGCAGCACGGGAAAATACTACCCGTACAATATACGATTTTACCCCTATCTAGATTTTGGGTCGGCGCCAGATCCGCTACCTAGTGCACATCCGCTACCTAGTGCACAAACGCTACTATAGTCAGATCCGCTACCATAGTCATATCCGCTACCTAGTGCACATCCGCTACTTTCTGCTGAGGTATATAAGTAACACGTTACATTTACTTTTTGCGTTGAATAACCTAGGCAGAATTTCATTATGGGAGAATGTACAGTATACATTTACAAATTATTAGGCTCATTTAATTTTTTTACCAATTAGATGGCGCATGTATCGTGAAAATTAAAAATTTCATTCGTTAAAAATTGGGAAATATGCGGTTGCAACCGATGCGACTCAAAATTTTCAATTTGCCCTGTATTTTCAGAAGTAAATGCAAGAAATTATGTTCTGCCAAATGCGTGCCACGAATCCCGGTAAAATGCAGTGGTTTGTTGTTCTAAACCCAGGCTTAATTCTCGATAGAAATGGGATAATTTCCATGGATCCACGTTTGCTGAAAAAAATCAGTCCTTGGTCTACTCGGGATGTATATTCAACAATTGTTTTTTTTTTTTAATTTTGAACTCAAAATGATAAAATATTTGAAAATAATTAAAAAAGTATTTGAAAATAATTAAAAAAGTATTTGAAAAAAATTAAAAAACAAAGGCTGATATTGTTCTGTCACTCGATGTGCTTGTGTGGTCACTTTGTTATGTAAATAAGAATTTTTCACGCATTAGAATGTGGTTTCGTGGACATTTTTATGATTTTATTACGTATCTTTACTCATTAGTGACTTATCTTTAGGTAGACTCTCTGTAGTATTACGTTTTTTAACCATTCCTGCGGTGCCATAAAAGTGGCAAACAAAATATTTTTTACCACGCAGAACGCCTACCGTATTCCATTTTCTTTTATTCTTTTGTCTTCGGAAAACCCTTATGAAAACAATAGCTTTTGCTGTGGATCTGACTATGGTAGCGGATGTGCACTAGATAGCAGATCTGCTACCAAATCCTAGATTTTGTAACCTCGGGCCTATGGTTAATTTATGTTCACTGACTCGGCGTAAAGCGCCAAGAAAATTTCGCGTTTTCAGGCCCTAAAATTCCTTAAAAGCAAGGAAATTTAGCCGTTGACCAGTCAAAAAGCTTGTGCTGATTGGCGCAAACGCTCGAAATTATATGAACCATTCCAGCTTTTTTCTGTTCGCGCAAAACAAGCACTGGCTGGACTGGACGTAGAAAAGCAGTCGCCAGATGGTCTTAGTGAAAACCCACAAAATGCCTTCTGAAAAACCGCAATAAAAGATTAGAAAAACACCCACACTTGAATAATATGACTCCGCCAAATAAGCGATTGTTTGCACACCAAAAATTGTTGCGCTTATTGTTGATATTTTCGCCAAGTCATTTTTCCACTTAAAATGTCAACACATACTTTATTTATGGTTTTTTGAGCTCGTTTGAACATTCTGATATATATCTGGAGCCGGTAATCTACCAAAAACTAAGAAAAAATTAATTTTTATGTTGTTGGTAGAATATATCAATCATGAAAATACAACAAAATGAGATTATTTCCATATGATTTAAAGCATAAAGAGTAGATTGCGAAAAAATTCAGCAGCAGGCATTTCATCCTAGATTATGATTTCATTAATCACGGCACGTGGCAGGCAATTTTTTTGGATTCTAGTAGTCTAGATAGCTGGACAATGAATCTCTCCAGCATTTACTTACTGGTTAAAGTTCCAAATTTTCGGTCAATTTAATCATTGTCTATTCAGACAAAATGCGAAAATCATGCTGAAAGCAATGAAGCATGCACGAAAATTCAAAAATCAGAAAAGGAACCAAAAATTTTATAACCCGGTACCCGGGTAATTCGGGTACCCGTTTTGTATCACGTATAATATGTACACTTGAGAGTAGAGGTATGCAAATTTTGCTTTGTTTCGTCAATAATATTGAGCTATCGTGATATGATGTGTAGTATTTTGCAGGTAGGTGCGTCGATGATGTGTATCAATCATCATCTCTAGCATTATATTCGCAATATATACCTACCTATGCAGCCTATTATATACAACAACACAATCAGTGTTTCAACACAAGTGTTGAAAAATATTATGTAGTAGGGACTACGGAGTGTGTGTCATTCTATTCGACTTTCGACTATTCGACATCATTCTATTCGACTTTCACCACTCAACACACAGCCCACCTTATTAGTCACCACAATTCACTCTGCCATCTTCTACTGCTAAGCTCTTTTTGTCAGTTAGATAAAATAATAGTAGTATTATTTTCTCGCCTGCCAGTTGGTATTTAACTTCCCTAGTTCGATAATTTCAATATTACCAAGTGTATGTGGGTATTCGAATATGAGTATCTGATCTAAATTAATATTTTTCTGCAGCTTTTAATATTATATATTGCCTTGCCTGTTATTGTAGTCAACGGCCAAATGTCAAAACGTAGTTACGTTTATAATTACTTCAGCTCCGAACCAATCAATGGAACTGGCGACGTATACACTCATACCACAAATAATCTAGAAAACGGATAGACACACACAGGTGGAAGGAAACCAAACATCCGAAATGAATATGAATCAAACCGAAAAATCGTACTATCTTCCAGTTGAGAACAACAAGCAACGCAATTTTAAACGTCACGTAACCAAAATTCTATCTGAAAATATTCTATTCCCAAGCAGTAGAATCATGATAACATTAAGTCCACAAACCCAGAAAAATCCTTGAAAGAACCTGAACAATCAAAAGTCCATTGTATGATAGAATCAAGCTCCTATGGTCCCCATTTGAGCAACAAATAGATGATGATAATTGTCCCAAACACATGTATAGAGCACCAGGGAAGCAGTTTAATTTTTCTTTGCTATAATGTACCTGGAAACAGCCAAAAAATTTTTCCACATTCGTATATTTCTTTGACATTATAGCTAAAACTTTGGCACAAACAATTGCACGACTATCTGACAAATGAAAATTTTCGGATGGTTTCTGTTCTAAAAGCCAAAAATCACAATTTTTCCATTATTTCCAGAGCTCCACTTTTATGAACATTTGTTTTAAGTCTCGAATTCACAGTGTATCTGTCTAATATTATATATGTACATTAACATTACAACTCATTTTAACATGTACCCGGGTATACCCGGGTACGAAATTTTTGTCGTGTGAAGCTCTCTTCTACTTACTATTCATACCTGTACTTGGGGGGGGGGGGTTGGGGGGGGGACCCCCCCCCAACTCGGCCAACCCTATACCCAAAATCATTTCCCCCCCCAGTTTGGAAAAAAAAAAATTTGCAAAAAAGTGTATGTTTTTTGGCCTTTTTTGGGAAAAATTTCGACTTTTTCCTACCCCCCCCCAACTGGTCGGAGGTCTTACAGGTATGTTACTATTCGAATAGAATCCGCTCGCGTTTGAGACAGATGGAAGTAGTTAATAATAAACTTATTGAGTCGGCGCGAGGCGCCGAGAAAACGTTGCATTTTCCAATTTCCAGCGCCCAAAATGACTAAAAATTAAGGAAATTTCGCCTTGAACATGCTCAAAATTTTTTGTGCCGTGCCATTCCAAATTTTTTTGTGTCAAAAACCATGTTTTGGCACAAAAACATGCAGTCTGGTAACACTGGAAATTGGAATGCAGCCGGCAAATTCGGCAGTGTCTATTGGCCGGATACTGCGATGCGAATATAATTTTTTATATCTGCAGTGTTAATAGTGTCTGCTATATAGAAAAAGATCTGTCACCATTTTGATTGGTCAAAAAAATTTATTGATTCTTATATAGTTGTTTTTGGCTAATTTTCTGGCTTAGGCTTACGCTCAGGCTTAGGCTTAGACTTAGGTTTACGCTTAGGCTTGGGCTTAGACTTGAAGTCACGGTTAGGGGAGTGGACTACAATTTTTCGACCGATCAAATTTAAGGTTATGAGATTTTTCCACCAATCAAATCATACCTGTAAGACCTCCGACCAGTTGGGGGGGGGGGGGGTAAATCCGAAATTTTGGGAGGGGGTAGAAAAAAGTCGAAATTTTTCCCAAAAAAAGCCAAAAAACATACACTTTTTTGCAAATTTTCCTAATTTTTTCCAAACTGGGGGGGTTGGGGGGTAAATGATTTTCAGGACAGGGTTGGCCAAGTTGGGGGGTCCCCCCCAACCCCCCTCCCCACAAGTACAGGTATGAATCAAATCAATGACAGATCTCGCCCCGCAATGCTTTGTGCTATATAGGGCCTACCAGTGTTTTTTTGTGCCAAAACCATACCTGTACTTGGGGGGGAGTTGGGGGACCCCCCCCCCCAACTTGGCCAACCCAGTACCCAAAATCATTTACCCCCCCCCCCAGTTTGGAAAAAATTTGCCAAAAAGTGTATGTTTTTTGGCCTTTTTGGGAAAAATTTCGACTTTTTTCTACCCCCCCCCCCCAACTGGTCGGAGGTCTTACAGGTATGGTTGAAACATGGTTTTTGGCACAAAAAAATTTGGAATGGCACAAAAAATTTTGAGCGTTTGTGCAATTGGCACAAATTTTTTGGCTGGTCAAACATTAAATTTCCTTGATTTTTAGAGGTTTAGGGGCTGAAAATGCAAAAATTTTCGGCGCTACGCGCCGAATCAATCAATATAATATTTCCTATTCGTATATTTGACCCGAACGCGAACGATTTCTCTTTGAAGAGTGTATTAGTATCGTTGCACCAAACTTTATAGGCATACCTGTAAGACCTCCGACCAGTTGGGGAGGGGGGTAAATCCGAAATTTTGGGGGGGGGGTAGGAAAAAGTCGAAAAAAAGATACACTTTTTGGCAAATTTTTTTAAATTTTTCCCAACTGGGGGCGGGGGTTGGGGGGGATGATTTTGGGTACTGGGTTGGCCAAGTTGGGGGGGTCCCCCCCCCCAACCCCCCCAAGTACAGGTATGTTTATAGGCTGTCAAGACTGATGAGTGAAAAGAAATTCTGAATATATTCTCTCTCAGGGTTGGCAAGACCTGGGTTTTTGGGTTTTTCTGGGTGCATTTTCTTGACAAAATTTGGGTTTTTGGGTTTTTCTTAATTCTTTTAAATTTTCAGATAGTATTGTTTTCAGAAAAAGAATTTAGTTTTTAGTTTTTTTTAAATTTTAAACTTTTTTTATGTTTCCTAAAATTTTTTGTTTTCGTTTTATTTTTTTCATTAAAAAATTTTTTTTAATTTTTTTTTTATTTTTTCAAAATTAAAAAAAAATTTTCATAGGAAACACGAATGGGAAAAACACGGTTCCTGCACTACGGAAGTCAAATCTTTGCCCGATGAATCGGCCTATTTTAATCGTGGATTGAAAATACACGATTCCTATAATTTCATAAGGTAAAAAATGACGTCATCAATTTTTTTGATAAGAAAATTTGTTTATTCTTCAAAGTTTCAAAGTTAATTTTAAAAAATCAACATTTTGCATTATTTTCGGTATTTATCACTTAAATTTATAAATTTTTAAATGTTTTCAAAAATTTTAAATTTTTTTCTTTTTTTGTTTCATTTTTTCGTTTTTTTCTGTTTGTTTTTTGTTTATCTTTTTTTGTTTTTTGTTGTTTTCTGTATTGTATTTTTTTATGTTTTCATTTTTTTCTTTCTTTTTCTGTTTCTGGTTCGTTGTTTTTTGTTTTTTTAATTCTTTTCTGTTTATTTTTTGTTTGTGGTTCGTTAGTTTTTCTTTTTTTTGTTTTTTCCTGTTTGTTTTTCGTTTTTTCCCTTTGGTTTTTTTTTGTTTTCTGTATGGTATTGATTTTTATGTTTTTTTCTTTCTTTTTTTTGTTTCTGATTCGTTGTTTTTTCTTTTTTTTTGATTTTTTTCTGTTAGTTTTTTGTTTTTCTTTTCTTTTTTTGTTTTTTGTTGTTTTCTGTATTGTATTTTTTATGTTTTCATTTTTTTCTTTCTTTTTTTGTTTCTGGTTCGCTGTTTTTTGTTTTTTTTTAATTTTTTTCTGAAAATTTTCAGATACGGAAAGAAACTTCTCTACCTTTGGCTTCCTACATTCCAAGCTGCGAAATCAATTGTCGACGGAAACAGTGTGCAAACTGGTATTCGTTAAGACAAACTTTGGGCTGCTAGAAAGTTCCCGTGACTGTGAATCTGATGAAGTGAGCGAAGCCGAAGCGTGAAATTTGATTTCCGTAATTTTCAATTTTTTAAAGTGACATTTCATTTTTTAGTGTTTAGATCATGCAATAAAAAATTCAATAAACAGCCAATCGTTTTAATGAGCCAAATCGATAAAATCGTTGTGCAATGTGCAGTCGTGACTCGTGTAAATATGTTACAACCAAATGTATAGTCAGTCTTGAACACTGTTCAGCAATTTAATACACTTTATACATTAAAAATAACATTCTCATATATATATCTTTTTGGGATTTCGTGAACTTTTTTGTTGCACAGTTTTTTCTCTTCTCACTGACATAGCTGAAAAATAGGTTGGCACGATTTTTACAAAAAACTAATGCGTTAAACAAACTTTTTATCAAACTTGTAGCCTAAAACTTTTCCGCAGTTTTCAGTATGTCTCTAGTGAAAAAAAATTTTTGTGCCATCGGCACGGCACAAATTTTTTTGGCCTCTTGGGCCAATTGGCACAAATGTCCGTGCACAAAAAAACGCTGGGGCCTACTATAAAACGTCTGAAAAGTACAGTAAATCTCAGGACACTGTTTTTCAATCAAAAGTTACAACTTGCAACTCAAAATGAGCATTTGTCAATTGTCACGGTTCATCTGGCACATTTCAGACACTTAATGTTTTCATAATTATAATCATTTGCATACACATTCATTAAAATTATTTGCATTTACATGATGAAGTCGTCGGTCTCAATACTAGTCAAATTGAGGACGTCCGGATTGATTCACACCGTCCACAGGATTAAAAGATTTTTCTTCTGGACGTCTTGGGTATGCAGTTCCTAATGGGATTTTTCATTTTTTCAAATGGCCCCAATCTAATTATACTGTGGTCCAAAGGACTGGGAACCGTGAAATTCGACAATCTTGTAACATGATACTTTTGTCTTGAAAAAGATATTTTTTTGCAGTATAATGCATTATGTCACGTGCCGCTCAATTCCCCAACGTCACATGATTCCGATCATGTCAATATTTTGTTTTTCTTTCATGATTTGTTTATTACTCATTCATGTTTTCGTTTATTTCATTTTTACACATGCATTTTGTGTACGTTTTTATATTTTTATGCATTTCTATGTTTCGTTTTGTTGTATTTTTATTTCTTTATGAACGCGGGCTACAGTAGGCCCTTTAGCTAAAAACTTCCGCCAGTCGTGCTCCATGAGCACATGGCTATTTTTGGTGCATTCCATGCACCTCTTATCACCAAAAATTAGCGTCGTTTTTGTTACGCAAAAACGACTAGCTATGAAGTTTAGCTAAAGACGTTCATATGCTTAGCATAGGCACTGCAGTCAGCCTCAGTGCTAAACGCATGTGAACGAAAAAATGTCTATGTGCTCATAGGCATCTTCTGCATCGCGTCTAGCTGCAGAAGTTAGCTTGGACGCCGAGAAACTCCGCCCAAGCTGTAGCTGCAGCCAAACATGTCCTTAAAAGGACATGTTTCTTTAGTTTTTCGCTCATTTCCTGGGTTTACCCCTGCGTCCGATTTTGTTGTCAGCGTCCGCCGCCTGTTGCCTAATTTGAATAAATTCGAATATCTACTCTTACTGCATCCGCCGCCTTATAGCAAATTAATTTGCATAAATTTATATCCCCTACTGCGTCCGCCGCTTACCCGTCTACAGTACCCGCTGCCCATCAGTGCCAGGTGTCCGACCGCCCCGGTTAGCAGAGAAACGTTGGAGAATCGCCTCCCGATCGCTGCCACTCGCGGCTAGGACTCTTGTGGATCGCATCCCCGCTCCAGTGCCAGAAGACCGAAAGTATCCAGGGACTTGCCGCCCGTTTCGTCGAATCGCTTGAGAAACAGGACTAGGTGAGTCTTCTCAGGGGATTATTGTTGTTTGTGGGGTATTTGTTGGGGAACCTTTCTTAAGTCGGTTTCCCAAGTTATCCGCAGATAAGTAGGGCCTCCACCTCTCAGGTTCGGGCTAAAAAGGGGCTGTCTGGTTCATAATCGGGTCCCACAAATTAGGTCATTTCATGGGTGACCTTGTCCCCACTCTCACTGAGTAGGACTCCGGGATTGTCGCACCTAGCCTGGCAGCGTTGTCCATTACCCTACAGTAAGACCCCCAGGACAACACCAGAGAACCAACTATAGACCTCTCTATAGCCACCATTCGCCAGGTTAGGCCCCAACGCCAACCAGGGAAGCCTGGGGAAAATGCCAGTATCCATCAGGAGTCACAGCCTATTACTCACTGTAATAGGATCAATCTGATATGGTTCATCATCAATGTGATGCCTAAAACACGGTATTACCTGATGTGATACCCAAACCTCCCCAGCTCTCCCAATTAAACATGTCATACACGTGACATGGCGTAAAATGTGACATGGCGAGGCTGGAAAATCGACCTTAAGTCTGGCACTCGCCCTTAAGTGCAAAAACTTCACCCTTGGGTCGGAACTGCCCCCAGGCCGGGTCAATTCCCATTTTAAGTCGGACAAGCCCCCTTAAAATCGGGTACTAGCCATCCAATAAGTCGGAGAACCCCCCCCCCCCCAAATTCGGGTTTACTGCCTAATGGGTCGAGAATGTCCCTTATTTTGGATTACCGTTACTGTAGGTCGGAAACTTCCCCTCAAATCGAGTGTTATTACTGTAAGTTGGAAATCTTTCCCGTGCCACCGAGAGTTATTACTGTAGGTCAGGAATTTATCCCTTAACATCGAGTTTAATTACTGTAAGAGGGAAATCGCTCTTACGAGTGATCTAAATGTGATCTACATGTGTAAATAATTATCTCATGCGTGTGTATCGCCCCTATGAGTAATAAATTCCCCTGAGTCGAGTTATTTATCCCCAGAGCCGAGTTACATGTCCTCAGAGTCGAGTTATTTGTCCCAGAGTTGAGTTATATATCGAGTATTCTGTATTTCTCCTCTGATCAATCCTGTATATTCTACATACATAGTCTGTGTTGTAAAATACCTTATTTGTTTCTTTTTCCTTTATTTTCCCCCTCTCTCCTTTTGGGTGGTATACTGTAACCCTCAGGGTGGGTGCCATTACAGTACGCCTGTGTCCATTCCCGTACTGTAACTACAGTATACCCATATGCGGGTACTGGTCTCACAGCTCTAGGGGTTGACGGCCTCTCCTGACTGTCGGTGGTCCAAGACCCCATGATACAGTACACCCTCCACGTATGATTCTGGACGTCATACATGGCTGCGATCTGTTAATTGTGTACAGTATTTTTGTATTTCGGCGGAAACTGTTGGAATTGCTCACTTTTCCGGCCCCCAAAATTTTTACACCTACTGTTTACACATTTAACACGCGTATGTCCAAATCTCGTATTTTCTGCTTTTCCGTTATTTTCCTCCCCTTTTTCTTCTTCGGTCATCTGAGTGGTACTGAAAACAAAAAAAAAAAAAAATTTTTCTGTTTTTTCGCCACCACTACAGTATGACACCCTTACGTAAGTTTCTCTCTCCTTCTCATTTCTACTTACTGTAAGGTCTGTTCTCTTCTATTTTCGGGTTATTGCATCTAGACCATAGACTTTACGGGTCATGTTCTTTGACGTCAGCAACAACAATGTTACGGGTTGTTGTTGTTGTGTCATTCAGCCTCACGGATGCAACCACTGACGTCTGCAACAGCCGCTTCACTTGCTGTTGCTTTAAGGGGTGGGTAGCCCTCCGGGTTCTACTCCTGACGTCAGCAATGGTGACATTACGTGTTGTTGTTTAAGTTAATACTCCTGCAGTACTGACTTCTGACGTCTGCAACAGCTGAAGCTAACATTGTTGCAACAGGTTCGGCTGGTTCCCTGCACCCCATCTGTGATGTCGGCAATGGTGACGCACCGTGTCACTATTCAAAGATGTGCAGGTCCTACGGGTGCCACATCTGACGTCTGCAACAACTGCATCTCATGTCATTGACTTAAGGTATCAGACCCTCGGTTCCACCTTTTGACGTCAGCAACGGCACCATCACGTGTTGCTGTATACCGATAGTTGGCTTCAGGGCCCTATTGCTGAGGTCAGCAATGACAATGTATCATGTTCTCGCAGCAGGAATTGAGGTTACATGATCCTATTTCTGATGTCCACAACGGTAACATTACGTGCTACTGCAGGGGTTTTGCTGGCCTTAGGCACTCACCCCGTCTGCAACTGCAACATGATACTTGAATACTCTTATCCCAAGCACCTGCAGTCAGCACCAAGGTCATGTGTTGGTTCATACCCCTACCTTTTGACGTCAGTACCAGGTTACTGTCGGTCCTATGAGTATTCCACTTGAGTCGTAGGTGGTCGCTGGCGCATGGTCCTATCACCTACCTCTCTTGCCAAAGGGTTGGTGTGTGTCTGGGACTGATGCGTGGGAAACATCAGTCCACATGCATACACCACCTGAGATGCCCTCTAGTCTGCGTACTGATCAGGTTGTCCGCCCGGGTAGCGGCACTGTTGATCAGCACGTGACTGCTTTCAAGCTTTAACTACAGGTTTGAACAAGTTACACTCGGCCTCAGCTGGGTTGGCTGTTTGACTCCTGTACACGCTAGGCATTTGCAGTCAGTACTGCCTGTGTCTGACGTCTGCAAGGATTCAGCAACCTTCTTGTAAGTTTCTTATCTATATTCACTCATTCTCTTTCATCTCATCGAGCTGTCATACATAGATCTTCTTTAGTGTCCCCGCCGTAGTGGTTCCCAAGGGACCGTGGCACAGCCTCCGGTTGGGCCTAGAGTGTATAGGACCCCCTGTTATATTTCATTCACTTGAACGCCTTCTTTAACTGGCTTAACGATGCCCGCGCTAGAGTCGCCACTGACCCAGAGTCTGCCTCCGCGGTCCACCCCTGTTAGTCATGTAATGTAATAGGCACCGTTGAGTCCGCCTCAGCGAAGGTATTGAGTACGCCTCGATACATAACTGGGTCCCCCTCAGTTATTTACACTCAATAATTCACCCAGGGACACCTTGTACCCGTGATCCCTTAGATGTTTTTGGGTGGGCCCTCAAAACATCCAGAGTAATTCATCTTAACTGACTGAGTGTGTCAGAATAGCACCCTTGGTACCCGTGCTCTCTCTCTCTTCCACTGTGTGACCTGCGAGCCTCATTACATCTCAGTGATTGGCAACCCGGCCACCAGCTGTATATAATACTCCTGGAGAGTGTCCGTTCTGTTTGGAATGCGGGCTCCCGTTTCCGACACGGCTGTAAGTTACTTGCGAATGTCATCCAGCACAGAACCTCTGTATAGTCCATCACACTGTACAGAGATCGCAATCGCCCCTGGCGAGTGAGGCCCATTGCGTAACTGCGCGACCCCTTTGCGTAACTGGGTTTGTAAATTAGTTTTGTCCCTATTTATTGCTCCCTTTTAAGTTCACTTTCAGTTCTCCACATCCTTTTCACCTTATGCCACTTTATGCGCTACTCCTGGTGAGTAGGATCTTGCCGGCTACGAGTCCGCCTCGCCCCAAGGTTTGTAAACTAGTACACGCGGTCGAACCTCCAGGAAAAATCCCTCCTGAGCGGGTTCATCCGTCATCTTATATCTTGGCAGGAAAACCGCCTTTTCTCTCCTCTTATATCTATTTTTCTGTCATTTTCGGCTACTCTAATTGCCGGGTCCAGGCCCCAACTCTACATCCTTTCGGTCGGGATCGATTCCCCCATGTCTCAGGCCATGCCTATATCCATCATGGGCGATCAGATAAATTCCCTTCTGCGTCACCCTGGTGTACTCTGATCTTGCATCTTACAATCCTATTCCCATTCTAGCTCCATTTTCGTGGTCGCTAGTCTTAAACTAAATCAAGTTTACGTCACAAACGCCGTCACGCACGCGTTTTTCGAATTCACGCGCTCTTTCGCCGCGAATTCAAAAGTAGTACTCACTTTCACTTTACACAATAGAGACACCTCGTCGTTCCTGCCGTCTCAGTACCCAGCCTGTACAGAACAGTGAGCCGCTCTCTATTCAATTTGACTTAATTGCTTCACGGGCAAGAATGTCTGTTCTAACCACCTTACGGGAAAACAAACCCTCGGACATGAAGTCGGAAACTGATCTCCCTTCACAGATCGAGAACAAGGTCCAGGCAGCATTTGAGAATGCTCTTGGACCCCTCAACCAAAAGTTAGAGGCCATGAATGGTTGGAGGCACCCTCCCGTGTCCAGTTTTATGGCCCCTCCAACCTTCTCTGGTGCTTTTGGTGAGCCTATCACTGATTTTATGTCGCATCTTACTCGTTTCTTTACACTCCAGGGTGTAAGCGAAATGGATCATGCGTATAAAATCGCCTTTCTGGAGTCATGCCTCACGGGTCCTGCTCTCGCCTTCTACCGGGACTTTAGCAGCGGCACTCCAATACCTACCCGCTAAGAAGAGTTTACGGCTTTTCTACGGAGAGATTTTCCGGTAGGGCGCGACTCTGATCTGCATCAGCAGCTGATCCAACTTCGCCTGCAGAAGCCGACAGAGTCCGCGATAGTCTACCTTGAGCACCTCAAGAGACTATCCAGGGTAGCGTATCCAGATCTGGCGACGGATGTCAGAGATTCTATCATCAAACCTATCTTTCTGCGAGGATTGAAACCGGTTCTCCGAGATAGTATCAAGTTTAGGGAGTTTATGACTCTTGAAGAGACACTCAAGGCAGCCTGTTACGCAGAATCCCAAATCTTTCGGGACGAGATTCGGTACACCGCACCATCTAACGCCATTTTCTCTTCAGAACCTAAACACGCTGGATATAATCCCGAAATGCCTAACAGAAGTGCTAACGGTCGTCAGAGCAACCCTCAAACGTCATCATCCTCCGCCGATGAGGTTCGCCGCTTGAAACAGGAAATGGCCAGGCTAACGGCCCACGTAGCGAAGCTCACGGCCCAGCAACGTGCACCAGCGCCAATCCAACCGACACCGCCTCCACAGCCGTCAACACCAAATCAGTCCGCCGGGCGATGCTCGTCGGGAGCACACCTTCAAACGTGCTCCTTCCACGGCCTGTGTACACATAGCGACGCCTACTGCCGTGCCCAGCGTCCCACCGGTGCCGCTCCCGGTAACAACACCGCTAGCGGTGGTCGCTGTTATTTTTGCCGTACACGTGCCCAGCCCACGGACCGATGTGATAGGCCATGCCCTCATTGTCGTCAAGTGCGAGTGCACCAATCAACTGCCTGTCCGCAGCGCAATCCGGCAAACACAGGTGAGAATGACTACCAAAATACTGGTTATTCTTCCCAGGGGACAAATGTGTATCATCAGAGAAATGGTTATCACCCTCCTAACTGGATGGGGAACCAATATCCGCAGCCCATACATCGCAACAACGCCGTTGGGGCTACCGATGGCCCTCCTCATCCAGATCCTCTTGATCTGGATGATGAGGCACTTGCTGAACACCTGACAGATCCTTCACAACAGTGTTATCCTGTCTGCGTAATCAGTATTGGATTTTCAGTGGTCCAAGCAGCTCAGGTACCCGTACCGATAAATGTATGGGACATACCGCTGCCACCACCACCAAGGTATGCAATGCCGGTCACCATGGACCCCTCGACGACACCGCAGTTTGTTGGCCAGGCTAACATCCTAGCATCGTATTGCATCCCCAAAACCACGACTGCCGAGCCAGCTCCAGCCGCGAATACGACATCTTCGGCGCCACCGGCCCGCATCGTCCCTCCAGGACTACCGCCTTCGATCCCCACGGATTCGGCTATGGAAGTCCTCGACCAGGTCGAGCCCATGAATTTGTCAGGTATACTACCTTCTTCTTCAGGTGATCCTAGAGTAGGAACCAGAAATCTATCTCAGTCTACGACTCTATCGATTTCTTGTTCACAGCACCATCGCCCGTCCAAGACGCGATGTTGGCCATCTGGTCAGTTGACCTGGCCAAGAAATACCCACATTTGCCGTGGACTCTGCTCAACGAGCCATTGCATGTCGAAGCGCTCACGGCCGCCGACGTGGTGCTCGCGGCACCTGTATCAATGCGACTCTTATGACCCGACGTCGCCCGACGGGCACTCGAGTTCATTGCCAATGGGACTATCACAATCTCACCCGTCGAGAAGTTCTTATTGGATGGGGAGCCATCCTCGCCTTCAGTCGATGCCATCCGCTGAGCAGTCGAACAGGCCAGTCGGATCCTCCTGCCTGCTGTCGCCGCTACATCACCGACAGCAGCGCCACCTGTTGCCGCTACACCGCCAACAGAAATGGACATTACTGCTTCCTCCCCTCCGGCCAAGGAACTCGCAAATGATCCTACACCGCTGGCAACAGCCCAAACCACACCGTCGGCACCAGCCCAAAATACACCGTCGGCACCAGCCCAAAATACATCGTCAGCAGCAGCCCAAACCAAATTGCCGGCGCCAGCCCAAGAGACATCTCCGACCGCTGCGACCAAGTCGCCCGTCGTCGAGCACATGGCCGTCGATGAGATCTTATGTCCGGCTAATGAAGATGTCAGCATTGTTGAGGAATCACCGTTCCCAACGGCAGTCACCCCACGGTCCCCAAAAGTCGGTATCCTCCGGGAAATCCACCCGTGTGGTGGGTTGGTCCTTGATTTCCCCGGTCAGGAACCCATCTCATCTGACAGCGACGAAGAAGAAATCTGACACTGCCCCTCAGCCCAGATTTGTGAAAATGTGTGAACACTTACAAACCACGTTTGTACAGTTGTCTTTGATAATAAAATTGACCCTAGTAACATCACTGTTTCTAGGGATGAGTTTGTCAGCACCAGCGGCTCAGTATCAATTTTGTGGTCTCTCAAGAAGCCGACATCCACTTGAGTTACCCCAACGTGTAGAGTGTAAACCACCGCAATCTTCATGGAGCCCGTGGCGCATGAATGTTACGGTGTATGTCCCTAGCTCAGACCCGATTACAACCACAGCGTGGAAATGCACATTGCGCACCCACAAAGTCTGCACCAACACTGGTTTCTTCAGCTCTAGGGGCATTACTGCAGACGTCATTACCACTCAGCACTTAGCGCCTGCAGCCTGCACGCTAGCACATCGCACTAAGATGTTTGGCTCACAAAAACTTGTCGGCATTCGCCCTGGCTTTTATAGCACAAACCAAACATTGGAAGTGATGTACTAATGGTGCTGCAGCGATGTCTGCAAGACAGTGACTAACCTCTTCATCGAGGAGGGACAAGTTGCTTCGTGGGACGGCACTACGGCCCTAAGCACCTTAGGCGATGTAGGTGGATGCAGTCCCACTGCAGGTCAGTGCACTACTCTAGACGGGGTCATTGTCTGGCCTGCAGAAAACTTCACCGCGTGGTGTCATTATCACCCCAAGGGAAATTACACTGCGTCCATGTCAGGGAACCAGGTCATCATCGATGATCTACAGGTTGCCCTTAAGATCCCGGGAAACTCCCGCGTCTTCCAACTGTGCCCAGAACTACGTTCCACCACAGTCCGGACGGATCAGGGTCTTCTCCTTCGCATCCACGGGAGATACAATTTGACCCAAAACTTGTTCAGAATGGCAAAGGACACACGTCCCGATCCTGTCAATGCCAAACTGAACTACCTGGCTCAGCAGATCAAGGAGTCGGAAATTAAGGGTTTCCGGTTCACGTGGCTTGAGCTCTGCTCTCACGCTCAACGCTATCTTGATCTGACTTGGCAGTTGCTTCGCTTCGACCCTACCTTGGGTGCCCGGGCATTCCTCCAGAGGAATGACCTGACGGCGGAATTCACAGGCGATGCACTGACAATATGGCCGTGTCAGAAGGTCAAGGCCACGTACGTCTACCACTCGTACCGGGTGGGAAACGTTTGCTACAAGTACTTACCTGTACAGGTCGGCGGCACCATCTATTTCGCCACCCCCGGTGGTCCAGATCTCATTAAATCTAGCCCAATTGTGCCGTGTCATCACCACTTTGCAAGGATTTTCCGAAATCGCTCGGGCTGGTTTACTGAGTCTGGCGCCGTCCATGTGAGCCACATCCCACTGGAACTCTTCTGGGAGCAGCGTTTCAACATCACTCACTTTGAGGCACCGGCGCTCTTCCATGACCAGTTGGCGATGACCCCTTCAAACTTTGCCTTCTTTAAACAGTACGTTTACAAGACTGAGCAAATTGAAGCGGTACTAAACCGGCTGGTAAACTTTACCGCTGGTCTATCCCTGCAACCAGACGCCATCTACCAGGCTTTTGCAGGGGTAGGAACCGACATCAAGGCCTCTCTGGAAGGTGTCAGTCTGGCAGCAAACCATGTTATTACGGGTCAACAACACACCCTCGCCCAGGGCTTGCATGCTGTCCTGAGCGGGCCGGTCCAGTTGATCTTTAACATCCTAATTACCCTGACGGTGCTGATCGGTGTCGGATACCTTGCCTATCTTGGTGTATCTTATTATCTCAGCTACCGTCTGCGGAACAAACAGGTCTGGTTTGTTCGCCATTTCTCCCCGTTGGGTCTTTACCGCAAAGTCCAATACTGGATTGGTTTTCACTATGTGCAAAACGATGTGCCCTCCCAGCTTGACCAAATCACACCGTGTTTCGTCCTGCTGCTGGATGCCAAGGAAACTCCTGCTTTCCTTGATACGGGTTGCCCCCGCACTATCATTAGCCAATGTCTTCATAAGGCCTTGGATAAAGAAAGTCCGAAGGCGGTCATGGCCTTCCAGCAACATCACGACTTTAACCCATTGATGAGCATCAATGGTAAAGCTGTTCATACCATCCTTTCGGGACCATATGAAATCATGTTGCCCGGAAACCGCCAGCCGAACACGCGGATCGATATACATCTCCATGTGTGCAAGACTACATCTCCCTTCTGGGCACCTGTTGACCTTATACTCGGACTGGACTTCTTAGAACAGTTCAAGAACATTATGTTTGACTACCAACGTAATGTTTGTCGGCTGGACGCGGTAGAATTACCCCTCCTGCTGACCACGCCGGAGATAGACCAGATCGACCCCTGGTGGGAGAACACCCGTGCTCTCTCAAGAAACTCACACAGGTCAGGATCAGGATTGCGGTCCAGGGCTTCATCCATCTCTCGGCCACACTCACGGGCCTCCTCAGTTGCCTCATCACGTGGGTCAACCCGGGGATACCTGACTTCCTCCAGATGGGCAGGTCGTCATTCCTCGACCTTGCACGGGTCAGGTTGCCCTCGACCTCCGCCTGGAAACTCTCCAGTTACGCTAGAGAAAGGCCGATTCCATGAGCCAAGTGATTCAGATGCCCCGGCATCACCCGTGCCAACCGCGCCACTGCTATCAGACACCGAAATTGAATCACTAGGAGCTACTCAGAGCCCAAGGGACCACTCAGACCACGTACTCACGGTACAGGATGAGTCCACCCTTCTAAATGACCCGGAACCCTCCGTCAGATACGCTCTAGTAGGTCTACTACGTCGTAGGGGACTGCCGATTCCAAAGCAGTCCGGTAAGACTAAACACACTAGTGGTGCCGCCACACCTGATTCCAGTCATGTGGTCTCTGCTTTTTACCCAAATGATATTGGGACACCCCATATCAAAGTTCTCCTCAACAACTGGGTAGAAGCAAAGGCACTGGTCGACACAGGAGCTGTTTTCTCACTCCTGGACCACAAGTTAGCAGCCCAGCTGCCCAACTTGACACTTTCACTAACCAGGGCTCGTCCTATTGCAGCCAATGGGTCCCCGATCCCACTGCTAGGAGCAGCCTATATCACGGTCACAGTGGCTGATGTCTCTGAACCGATTCAGGTCCAAATACAGGAGAACTGTTCAGCTGAACTGGTCCTCGGAACAAACTTCCTTGGCCGGTTCAATTGTGTCAGCTTGAACTGGGAGAAATCCTTCCTCCAGTTCAAGGAAAGTAAAATCCCCTGTGACGGTCTCATCCACAGCCCACCTTCTGCCCGCAGCGCCTCGCCCCTGAAGGACTTGGTAATTCTGGAGCCTCGCTCCCTGACACGATTCACTGTACCTGTACCACCAATCTATACGAACGTACCTGAGGTGGCCTTCTTTCCGAAGCACCTCACGGGATCTCAAAGAAACGTATATTTTGCTGGGAGCGTGAGTAGCGTGACCAACGGTCACATACCACTTCAAGTAGTTAACCCGAATACTCATTCTGTGGTTCTCTACCCGCACATGACCATCGGTCATGTGCAAATGCATAGTGAGCCCTCACGGGGATCACCGGTCGACTCAGACACCGTCCTCAATCGTCAGTGGGTCGAGGCCAATGCTGTAATCTCACCGGATATCTTCCCTCGGGACCGGGCAGCCTTACTCGATCTGCTGGTTGCATACACCAACCTTTATGCTCTTGATGAATAGGACACAGGTTCCACTGATCTCGTCCAGCACAAAATCAGCACTGGCGATGCCCGCCCAGTCCGCCGTTTCCCTTACCGGTCCTCACCTAAGGAAAAATATCTCATCATGCAGGAGGTCAAGGCACTCCAGGAGAAAGGTATTATTCGGCCGAGCACATTACCCTGGGCTACTAATACTGTCCTGGTGCGCAAGAAAAACGGTTCTCACCGTATGTGTGTTGACTTTCATGGTCTTAACAAGGTCACGAAAAAGGATGTCTACCCTCTCCCACGGATAGATGACATCCTCAACACACTCAAGGGTATGAAGTATTTCACTACCCTTGATCAGGCTAACGCTTATTGGTCAATCCCGATTGTCGAGGCGGATAAAGAAGACAGCTTTCAATACGCCCATTGGACTTTACGAATTCAATTATTTGCCTTTCCCTCTGTGCAACGCACCAGGGACATTTCAACGCCTCATGGACCTCCTCATTACTGGAATCCAATGGTGCACGGTTCTGACCTATCTCGACGACATTTTGGTGTTCGGGAACTCTCACACCCAAATGCTTGAGCACCTGGCAGATGTGTTCGCCCGTCTTTGCGGGGGTGGAATGAAGCTCAGACTCAGCAAGTGCAAATTCTCGCACTCAGAGGTAGAGTACCTAGGCTATCGCATCTCACAGAGCAGCCTAGAACCTGACCAAGCCAAGCTGGCGGCCGTCCAAAATCTACCCATTCCACAAAACCCCAAAGACATCAAGTCCTTCCTAGGCCTCGTGTCTTACTACAGGCGTTTCATCCCTGGTTGTGACCGGCTCAGCGAGCCACTCACCAAGCTCTTACGGAAGGAAACTACTTTCCAGTGGTCAAAACCTCAGCAGGAGGCGTTCGACAAACTCCGCCGCCTGCTGACCAACCCTCCTATCCTGCGCCATCCGGACTTCTCGAAATCCTTTATCCTTCAAACTGATGCAAGTATTTCGGGGATAGGAGCGGTTCTAAGCCAGTTAGATGAATTTGGATACAACCATCCTGTCGCGTATGCCAGCCGAGGGTTAACAGCGGCCGAGAAAAACTATTCCATTACAGAACTGGAAACTCTCGCTGTTGTCCATTTCGTCAAGCACTTTCGGCCATACCTCTTCCAGCACGAGGAGGCCGTTCAGACTGACCATACAGCGGTCAAAGCAGTGTTAGAGAAGCCTAACCCCTCTGCTCGGATCGCTCTATGGGGACTTGCGCTCGCCGAATTCAAACTGAAAATTCGGCCGCGAAAAGGTCAGTCTAATGGTAATGCTGATGCATTATCATGCCTGCCGGATCCTAACTCCCTCACCGATCAGAGTATTGATGATACTCTCCTTTACAGACCTGAGGGGCATGTTATGATGATCACTGATGGTGTGCAGCACCTGGCGAGATCAAGAACCTTGATCAACGGTGTGCAGCACCTGGCGCGTTCAAGTATTTCAGCACCAATCACTGCTGGCGCGGAGCGCCCGGTACAATCAGAGTCTTATGCCGAGATATCGGTTGGTGCGCAGCACCCCGACCTTTTCGCTGCTCAGCTGGAGGATCCGGATTTAGCCGACATCATTTGCTCTCTTAAGCCTCTGGGCGACCAGAATGATGTGCGAGGCTACCATCTGTTGGATAACGTTCTTCAGAAATAGACAGGCGAGTCCAATAAGATTGTCATACCCAGATCCATGGTTACTACCATTATCCGGGCTCATCATGATGACATCTTAGCTGGACCCTTTGGTGCTAAACGTACTGAGCGGCTCATTGCTTGCAGATACCACTGGCCTTCCCTCAGTCGGGATGTCAAATCCTTCTGTCAGCGGTGTGATCTTTGCCAACGGAATAAGCCCGCTCAACAGAAAACCACTGCGACCCTGAAACCCATCACCATTACGGGACCGTTTCATCGGGTAGGTGTCGACTGTATGGGACCAATGACCACTAGCGAAGCTGGCAACCGTTTCATCGTAGTCTTCATCAACTACTTTACAAAATGGGTCGAGGCTTTTGCTACTCTGGACATCACTGCGCACACCATAGCCCGGCTGTTTGTAAGGCAAATTGTCTGCCGGCACGGGGCACTGCAGATTCTTCAATCAGATCGTGGCACTGATTTCACATCAAAACTGATGACTGAGATCACTGCGATCTGCACAACGAAGAAGATCCACTCTACCGCCTATCATCCGATGACTAACGGCGAGGTGGAAAGAGCTAATCAAACGCTAGCCACAGGGCTACGTATGTATGTTCATCACGGACATACTGATTGGGATGAACACCTACCATACGCTGTGTTTGCCGTCAATATCAGCATGAATGAGTCAACAGGGTACTCGCCCTTTGAACTCATGTATGGTCGCACACCCATGCTCCCTGTTGATGCCGCCCTCTCATTCAACCCCCTGGCCTATATCATTAATGTTTCCTCATATGATATGGAGGTCAAACGTCATTTCACGAATGCGTTAACCTTAATCCAGAGTCGGATTGAGAAAGCACAGGAGGCCTATGCATGGTCTTACGACCGGAGGGCACACGATGTCTCGTACAAGGTAGGGGATCAGGTGCTCAAACTGCGCACCTCCAGCAAACGTGGACTCACTCCTAAATTGCTGCCCATCTACGATGGGCCCTATCTTGTAACAAGTGTGGCATATCCCAATGTCACACTTAGTCTCGAGACGGATCAGGAAGACACTGTACATGTCAACCAGCTTCGACTTTACGTGTCCCCTGAACCACCGAGTGAAGCAGAGGATACACCTCCCACTTCACAGGCAACAGATTCGGCACCCTTGTTGTTTCCTTCAACAAGCCAGGACTTTACACCGAATCTGATTGACCCACATCTTGATGCAGAGGTCCCCGATCCTTAATTCAAGATGCATTCTCTTCATTGTCCCCGCTTACGGACGAGGACGTCCTTTTTCGAAGGACCGCCGTGCCCCTCACGAAGTATCCATTCTTATCCATGCTGGATTTTAGTGGATAGAAGAGAATGTGCAGCAACCAGAGCGTCACATCTTAGGTGCATCCGCACGCGATAGCCTACACCTCACTGGGTGCATCCCCTGCGATAACCCGATAATCTGTACCTCGCTGGGCGCATCCTCTGCGATAGCCTACATCTCGCCCTGAAAATTTTTCTTTTCTGTGTTCTAGACTTTCGCACAGGATATCCAATGTCTGCAACTTCACGCATCAACAATTTCCAGTTACCATACTGTCGAACGAATTACGATCAAAGAAGGCTCCATCCGCCAACAACCCAACGGACCTATTCGACCACCCGCCGTCGCACCTTGGAACGACCTACGACCACGGACACGCCGCACAAACTTCACTACTAACCACCACAAGGACGAGGACACCCTTTTTCGAAGGACCGCCGTGTCACGTGCCGCTCAATTCCCCAACGTCACGTGATTCCGATCATGTCAATATTTTGTTTTTCTTTCATGATTTGTTTATTACTCATTCATGTTTTCGTTTATTTCATTTTTACACATGCATTTTGTGTTCGTTTTTATATTTTTATGCATTTCTATGTTTCGTTTTGTTGTATTTTTATTTCTTTATGAACGCGGGCTACAGTAGGCCCTTTAGCTAAAAACTTCCGCCAGTCATGCTCCACGAGCACATGGCTATTTTTGGTGCATTCCATGCACCTCTTATCACCAAAAATTAGCGTCGTTTTTGTTACGCAAAAACGACTAGCTATGAAGTTTAGCTAAAGACGTTCATATGCTTAGCATAGGCACTGCAGTCAGCCTCAGTGCTAAACGCATGTGAACGAAAAAATGTCTATGTGCTCATAGGCATCTTCTGCATCGCGTCTAGCTGCAGAAGTTAGCTTGGACGCCGAGAAACTCGGCCCAAGCTGCAGCTGTAGCCAAACTTTAGTTTTTCTTTAGTTTTTCGCTCATTTCCTGGGTTTACCCCTGCGTCCGATTTTGTTGTCAGCATCCGCCGCCTGTTGCCTAATTTGAATAAATTCGAATATCTACTCTTACTGCATCCGCCGCCTTATAGCAAATTAATTTGCATAAATTTATATCCCCTACTGCGTCCGCCGCTTACCCGTCTACAGTACCCGCTGCCCATCAGTGCCAGGTGTCCGACCGCCCCGGTTAGCAGAGAAACGTTGGAGAATCGCCTCCCGATCGCTGCCACTCGCGGCTAGGACTCGTGTGGATCGCATCCCCGCTCCAGTGCCAGAAGACCGAAAGTATCCAGGGACTTGCCGCCCGTTTCGTCGAATCGCTTGAGAAACAGGACTAGGTGAGTCTTCTCAGGGGATTATTGTTGTTTGTGGGGTATTTGTTGGGGAACCCTTCTTAAGTCGGTTTCCCAAGTTATCCACAGATAAGTAGGGCCTCCACCTCTCAGGTTCGGGCTAAAAAGGGGCTGTCTGGTTCATAATCGGGTCCCACAAATTAGGTCATTTCACGGGTGACCTTGTCCCCACTCTCACTGAGTAGGACTCGGGGATTGTCGCACCTAGACTGGCAGCGTTGTCCATTACCCTACAGTAAGACCCCCAGGACAACACCAGAGAACCAACTATAGACCTCTCTATAGCCACCATTCGCCAGCTTAGGCTTCAACGCCAACCAGGGAAGCCTGGGGAAAATGCCAGTATCCATCAGGAGTCACAGCCTATTACTCACTGTAATAGGATCAATCTCATATGGTTCACCATCAATGTGACGCCTAAAACATGGTATTACCTGATGTGATACCCAAACCTCCCCAGCTCTCCCAATCAAACATGTCATACACGTGACATGGCGTAAAATGTGACAATTACCATACCAGGATTTTTTCTAGTTTCAATTGAACCCGTAATGTTATTAGGATTTTTGGGGTGCAAGGGTTTTGGATCATGGAGGTGGTCATTTTACACAAAAAAAATCATCATGAATGTAATTGAAGATTTTCCCGTGATTTTTTTGGGGAAGGGGCTTTTGGTCATCGGAAATTCAATGGACGCGGTCACTTTACACAACAAAAATTATCCTGAGTGTAAACAAACGTATTTCCGTGAATTTCAGGGGGAGGGTTTTCGATCGAGGGTTATTCTATGGATGCAGTCACTTTACACAAAATAATTATCCCAGTGTAAAAAACATATTTCCGCAATTTTTTGGTGGGAGGAGCTTTCGGTGTGAAATTCAATGGACGTCACTTTACAAAAAAACATCATGAATGTAATTAAAGGTATTCCCGTGATTATTTTGGGGGAAAAGGTTTTCGACCATTAGGAATTTAATGCACGCGGTCACTGTACACAAAAAATTATCTGGAGTGTAAACAAACGTTTTTCCGCGATTTTTTGGTGGAGGGGGTTTTCGACCACAGAGAATTCAATAGACCCGATCATTTTACACAAAAAAATCATAATTGTAAACGAATGTGTTTTTGCTTTTTTGGGTGGGAGGAGTTTTCAGCTATGGAGAACTCGATGGATGCAGTCACGTCACACAAAAAATATCCTGAGTGTAAACAAATGTATTTCTGCGATTTTTGGGAAGGTGGTTACAGAAGGGGGGATCCTGGTTTTTGAGACAATAAGCCCGAAAAAAGTTTAGTAAAAATTTTTTTTCATACATGAAAATAGTTTCAATTTCAAAACTTTGGGGGTACATATCCTCCCATATCACCCCTCACACATGTATGCTTCCAACCGAACAGAACTTTTTTAGTTAATTTACTGTCAATACAGGTATCAACTTTGGTTGATGCATAAAATCCAACTCAGTTTTTTTAGAGAAGAAGCAACAGCATGAAATCTTCCTGGAACTAGATCAATTGTGTGTACAGAAGTGTACAGATTGGAGCTATTTTTTTGAAATGCTATTTTTCCGCGGAGAGATGAAAAAGAGTACTCCCATGTCGTGGTATTTTTGCACACGATGTTAGTTTTACTGTACAACAAGAGGAAACGCGGTAAATTAAAAAAGTGTGAAAAAACGTAGTTTTTCTGACAAATGAGGATCATTGTGAATTTCATGGAAGCCGGCCTTTGGTGGTGCTCTCATCCAGAAAAGACTCCCGTCATCACATGCATCAGACGCCATTCTTATTCAGTACCCATTTTAGTATTTTACGCATTCAAAACAAAGATATGTAGCTCGCTACGCCCAGCGTTATAGCTTGTCCTACAAAAATCAATTTCATAAAAACTCCTGAATCAGATGCAATTTTCAGCGCCGGGTATCGGCCATACTAATAGAGTACTATAAGAGCATTGATCAGTTGCCTACGAGCATACCTGTAAGACTTCCGACCAGTTGGGGGTGGGGGGTAAATCCGAAATTTGGGGGGAGGGGATCGAAAAAAGTCGAAATTTTTCCCAAAAAAAGCCAAAAAACATACACTTTTTTGCAAATTTTTTATTTTCCAAACTGTGGGGGGGGGGGGTTGGGGGAGAGTAAATGATTTTGGGTACAGGGTTGGCCAAGTTTGAGGGGTCCCCCCAAGTACAGGTATGGGTATACGGTTGGCCAAGTTGGGGAGGGGGGTCCCCCAAGTACAGGTATGCCCATGAGTCTAAAATTTCTGGCTTTATATCAAGAAACTGATAAAAATATGCGGTTACTTATAATCGAGACTTGGATACCACAGGATGCTCGTTTGCAACACAGCTCCAAAAATGCTTTTTTCCCAAAAATATTTTGACTTATACGTTGTCCAAAAATTTTCACATGCTGAAATCACTTCGAAAATGCAATTATATTCTGCTTATTGGTGCCCCAATCGTTTTTGTGATATCTCCAAGCAAATCAGTGATTGTATATGTATATTGTCAACATATCTGTAATCGGGGGGGGGGGCTCCTGATTTGGTCGAACCCAATACCCAAATGTCGGGAACAGACATGCATGGCGAGAATTTTCCAGGGAGTTGGGTCTTTGAACTTTTCATCGAGATTAAGGGGATGGGCTTAGTGCGCAAAAAAAAAAAAGCTCTGCAAGCATGTTTTTTAAACAAATATGCATAAAAATTATCGAAAAGAGGGGAGTTTGACGATTTTTTTTGGGCCAGGGTATCAGGTAGGACGGTTCATTTCCCCCTGACACACCCTATGAGTGTGTATGGTCAGGACCTCTCAACTCGAAAAAATTTGGAAGACAGCTGTTTTGGGAAAATTCTCGCCTTTTGGGGACCTCCACACCAAAATTTTGGGTTTAACCCCACAACTAGTGATTTTGCTGCATGCAGTACAAATACTTAGCTCACTAAAACTGTTCAACAGGGTAAATAACACCAAACTAATGCTCAACAAGTATGATTTCACTAGCCTCAAAACCATTTTCGTTGATTGTGTTTAGACAGTCAAGAGTAGATTTTACTGAAGATGGAGTGAAATGCTTAACAAATTTATTTCATTACTTTACAATATACTATTGTTTTTAGCTGATAATCATAAAAGTAACAGTCGAATTTCTTTCGATCTTTGTCGAATTTTCTCGGATTTTTGTTAAATCTTCTATTTTTGTCGAACTTTCTCCATTTTCTACGAATTTCCAAATTTTTCATTTCCAAGTTCAAATTTAGTAATTCTTCTACCAATTTACAGGCTCTTGATCCTAATTCAACTAACGACAAATGTGATCTTTGACTCAAGGCATTTGATCCGAAATTTCAACAGGACGTCTGAAATAAAAATTTTAATCAAATTAATTTTTAATTTTTGAAAAAGGGCATCAAGCTAATACACAAATGGATGTCGAATCGGAGTTTTCTTACTTGTTTAATTTTGTAAAAAATATTTGTATAAAATATGTAAACAATCTTCTATGCTAAGTTTATTTTTACACTTCAAGCATGAAAAATCAATTTCTCACATTCAAAAATTCTAATTCACCCTATACAAATGGTACCTTCAGCTGTTCAATACAGATCAATTTTACACTGCATAAAATCTATAAATTTTCAACTTTCCAGATTAAAATACTAAATTTTTGAAAATAATAAATTGAAATTGAAATTTTTTGAATGTTCAACTTTTACATGAAAAATGAAAAAAAATTTGCTCACTTGGTCATGTATGACTGTAAAATGGGAGCCAAATAAAACTCACTTGAATTTTTCGTCGTGGAACCTCGCTGTAGCACTGCAAGTCGACATTTTACGAGTTTTCGGCAAACTGAAATTGTCAATTTTTTTGCAGCGTTGATAAATTGTGGTCAAAATTGAAATGGCTGTTGCGAGACGTGAATAATGATAATTAATTTCTCTTCACGGTTTTTTCTGAAAAATTTAAATATCAGAGATCATCTGATAATTCCAAAAAATGACAAAAATAATAAAAGAAGATAAAATGAAACATCACATGATATAGACATTCTACGAAAAAAATCTGAGAGATTGTCTTTTTTCAACTTTTCTCATCAAAAACGCACAAAACTAAATATTTTCTGATAATTTTCACAAAAATTCTTGAAAATGAGCATTTTTCGACAATTTTACACTGAAAATGGTCATGAATCAACGATTTAGAAAAATTTGTCATCAAAATGCTCAAAAATTAATTTTCTTTTGATAATTTTTGTCAAAAAAGCTCAAAAAGAAACTTTCTTTGAATATTCTACATAAAAAATGCTCAAAAATATGACTATTTTTCGCCAAAAAGGCTAAAAGCTAAAAATTTTCTAACATTCTTTTGCTTTTATTTCTGGGCATTTTTAACACTGATTATTTATTTCTCTGAGAGAAAACCTGGAAAATTTTAGAAAAATGACATGCAAAAGAAAGGGAATTCCATTTTGAAAACACTAAATTTATA
Organism: Romanomermis culicivorax; assembly: GCA_963922205.1. NCBI lineage: Eukaryota > Metazoa > Nematoda > Enoplea > Mermithida > Mermithidae > Romanomermis > Romanomermis culicivorax. The sequence continues at coordinate 9,872 of CAWUHX010000072.1, read as the reverse complement.
TCTCTGATGAAAAAAATCACTCGTTATACAGCATATATGTGATGGAGCGTTTTTGCCATTCAGATCATTGATTGACCAAGATTTTGGTGTAGGAGATCATTGGAAAATAAAAATTAGTTATTGCGCTTATTTTTATTTATTTTACTAATTTAAATAATTTGTGTTTTTTCGACTTTTTGACCACTGGAGTTCATCAGCACCATACTTCGAGTTCAGAATGATGTCTAGCATCACATAAAACACCGAAAAGTGGTTTTTTGTGAAAAATGAGAAAATGCTTTAAACTTGAATTATTCTGTCCTCTATGATGACAAGTGAAGTGAGAGCCTAAAAAAGATGTTAATCTTTCTGGCGTAAAGCACCTGAAAATTTTTTGGATATTGACATTTCGCGATGCTGGAAAATCAGTTTTCCGAACACTTATTTCATCCTAATTTCTAGAATTTTATTCGAAAAAGTTTAAAACCAGTAATTTATTTGTAAAGCTCATGAACTTGGTCGAAAACACATGGGTAAGAAGAGTATAGATTTCCGAAAGACTTCCATGAAGCTTTTGAATCAATTTTACATTAGAAATTAAATAATCACATCAAAAATCTTAGAGACTTGGCGCATTGATCTTTCTCAAAAACTGTGTCAAGGAAAAAATGTGAATCTTCATTAAATCTCATGATGAAATGTTGAATACAAAATTTAAACAATGAGATAATACGTTTAAGATGATGAAAACTATTATAGATTAAGTGATCAATGGGGGTAGACATTCTAAAAGCCGCCCCTGAGCTTAGTAATACCATACCTGTAATTAGGGGAACCCCCCCCCCCCAACTTGGCCAACCATGTACCCAATCCACACCCAGACTTGGAAAAATTGAAAAAATTGCAAAAAAATTCCTTTTTTAGGGAAAATTTCGACTTTTTTGACCCCCTCGTCCACATTGTGGAAAAAATTTTGGGGAATTCAAAACCGAAAAGATGTGTTTTGGTGGACTTGAAAGGGTCAAAATCTCATAATTTTCTGGCGCGAAGCACCGGTCATATGTATAATAATAACTATTTTCTATCAGGCGCGGCCGTTAGCATACCTACTTCAACTTAATGCTCAACAGTTTGAATATATCAAGTTAACTAGTTTCATTTTCTAATCGTTAACAGTTGATTATGTCGCCGAAATTAGAGATTTTTTATCAATTTTGTCAATTTTTTATATCGATGCTTGGAATTTTTTAAATGTTTGCAACCTGAACTTTTGCGTTTACTGAAGATGAAAATTGAGGACATCATTCTATACTGCGATTTTAGAACTTCTGTTCACGAATATCTGCTGGAGAGATTTATTTTCCAGCGTTTTAGAATATAAAAACCCGAAAACAAATAACACTTCATCAATTTGATTTTAATTCATTTATCAACGTTGTGAAGCTTTATTTTCTAGCGTTTTAGAAGGTGAAAATCCAAAAAAATTTCCGGCGCACCATGCCGGACCAAGGACTATATAAGAGTAGATGATTCTAATCGGAACCACAGAAATGTCAAGGACGGATAAATTCATGAGAACCCTAACGTTAACATGCTTTAGCCGCTCCTGTAGAACAGCAATATATTCTTCATGAGCTCATTTTGGCTAACATAACCAGAATTTTCTCAATTTTTTCCCTCATTTTTGCAGATTTCTGACTCCAAATACAACAAAATGCATGGCTATGCTCCTAAAATACATAAACAAGCATTGGTAGCAACATTATAAACGTTTTTAAAAATGTGGAAAATTTTTGGAAAATGAGAAAAAAAATTTTGGGTCTGGTTCTCATGTGGAAAAAACCTTCGAGGGGGTAATACCTATAATAATGATAATTGAAGTCATTAAAATTGTAAGATTATGACCTTCTAAAATACACCAAAATACATCTTTTCCATATCCGACCCCAAAATTTTCTCCCCTGGGGAAAGAGCACAAAATTTTCTCCCCAAAAAGGCACGATTTGCGAAAAAAGAAAGTGGTTTCATCAGCGTTTTTTTGTGCACGAACATTTGTGCCAATTGGCACAAGAGGCCAAAAAAATTTGTGCCGATGGCACAAAAATTTTTTTCCTACTAGAAGCATACTGAAAACTGCGGGAAATTTTTAGGCCAAAACTTTGATAAAAAGTTAACGTTTAACGCATTAATTTTTTTGTAGAAATCGTGTCCAACCTATTTTTCAGCTAAACATGTCAGTGAGATAACGAAAAACTGTGCAAGTAGTTCGCGACGACTCGAAAACAGGGTTGGCAAGACCTGGGTTTTTGGGTTTTTGGGTTTTTCTGGGTTTTTCTGGGTGCATTTTCTTGACAAAATTTGGGTTTTTGGGTTTTTGGGTTTTTCTTAATTCTTTTAAATTTTCAGATAGTATTGTTTTCAGAAAAAGAATTTAGTTTTTAGTTTTTTTAAATTTTAAACTTTTTTATATTTTAAATTTTTTTTATGTTTCCTAAAATTTTTTGTTTTCGTTTTATTTTTTTCATTAAAAAAATTTTTTTAAATTTTTTTTTATTTTTTCAAAATTAAAAAAAATTTTTCATAGGAAACACGAATGGGAAAAACACGGTTCCTGCGCTACGGAAGTCAAATCTTTGCCCGATGAATCGGCCTATTTTAATCGTGGATTGAAAATACACGATTCCTATAATTTGATTAATTAAAAAATGACGTCATCAATTTTTTTGATAAGAAAATTTGTTTATTCTTCAAAGTTTCAAAGTTAATTTTAAAAAATCAATATTTTGCATTATTTTCGGTATTTATCACTTAAATTTATAAATTTTTAAATGTTTTCAAAAATTTTAAATTTTTTTCTTTTTTTGTTTCATTTTTTCGTTTTTTCCTGTTTGTTTTTTGTTTGTCTTTTTTTGTTTTTTGTTGTTTTCTGTATTGTATTTTTTTATGTTTTCATTTTTTTCTTTCTTTTTTTGTTTCTGGTTCGTTGTTTTTTGTTTTTTTTTTAATTTTTTTCTCTTTATTTTTTGTTTGTGGTTCGTTAGTTTTTCTTTTTTTTGTTTTTTCCTGTTTGTTTTTCGTTTTTTCCCTTTGGTTTTTTTTGTTTTCTGTATGGTATTGATTTTTATGTTTTTTTTCTTTCTTTTTTTTTGTTTCTGGTTCGTTGTTTTTTCTTTTTTTTCTTTTTTTCTGTTTGTTTTTTGTTTTTCTTTTCTTTTTTTGTTTTTTGTTGTTTTCTGTATTGAATTTTTTTATGTTTTCATTTTTTTCTTTCTTTTTTTGTTTCTGGTTCGCTGTTTTTTGTTTTTTTTAATTTTTTTCTGAAAATTTTCAGATACGGAAAGAAACTCCTCTACCTTTGGCTTCATACATTCCAAGCTGCGAAATCAATTGTCGACGGAAACAGTGTGCAAACTGGTATTCGTTAAGACAAACTTTGGGCTGCTAGAAAGTTCCCGTGACTGTGAATCTGATGAAGTGAGCGAAGCCGAAGCGTGAAATTTGATTTCCATAATTTTCAATTTTTTAAAGTGACATTTCAATTTTTAGTGTTTAGATCATGCAATAAAAAATTCAATAAACAGCCAATCGTTTTAATGAGCCAAATCGATAAAATCGTTGTGCAATGTGCAGTCGTGACTCGTGTAAATATGTTATAACCAAATGTATAGTCAGTCTTGAACACTGTTCAGCAATTTAATACACTTTATACATTAAAAATAACATTCTCATATATATTTTAAGTAAAATGATCATTCATTAGTACAAAACTGGGAACAAAACCCTAGAAAAACCCACCGAAAACCCAGAAAAACCCACCAAAAACCCAGAAAAACCCACCAAAAAACCCAGAAACCCAAAAATGAAGATTTCAAAAACTGGGTTTTTGCCAACCCTGCTCGAAGAGAAATAGAATGCTGAGAAAATTTAAATAACTCTAGGATTGTTCAGGATGTTGAAATTGATTAAATTTTCGACTACGAATTTATGTATGTATATATGAATGAATGAAAGACTGAATGAAAGATTTTATTACCTGTGACCGCAAAATTACAATACAAAATATAATTAGTCGAGAACGAGGAAATAATGAATAAACGTGAAAGATAAATTTTAGAAGATTCGAACGACTAAATTGAAGATCAAAAGTAGGGATATAAGGTCGGTATTAGTGCGTCTGGTGGCTGCCCATCTTATAACATGTGTAATGCAAAAAGTTACCTGCAGTAATTGGGTAAAATGTGTGAGGAGAGGAGGCATAAACGGTATAACGTGCCTGCTAAATGGTAGCTTAAGCCTAAAGTCCAATTCAGCAGTGCAATAGCCGACTGTCGAGGACAAAAATCATAGGATTTTTTCACTTCTGAATAGGGCCCAAGTCTAAAGGGTCATTAATGGTATTACTGCGTCTGGTTCACACCCACCCTATAGCGTTAGCAACGCAAAAGGTACCTACAGTAAACGTAGTAGCATGTTCACGTCATACAACAAATGCAAGTACTTGTGCATCGCGTTGTTTGCTCGCAAAATTCAAAGCAGCTATTTGGTTATGCATCACGGTTTTGGACGCAACGACCAAAATTTAGTCAACCTTTGACCCGAGTGACCTAAATGCTAACTTTACGAGTATAATGCTTGTCTTATATTTTGAAGAATAATGAACAAAGTAATTATATGTTGTGCTGTGTTAAATCGAGATTCAGACCAGTGATCCTCCGAATGACCAGTGGTCAATCAAGTGACCAGTGGTCACTCAAGTCAACAAGCATATTTTTTGATGGAGAATTAGCCCATTAACTGGCAAATTGAATGTTATCTAATTTTCACTCAAGATTGGTGCCCAGGAGTCATCCCAGTGACCAACGGTCAATCAACTCGGCAAACCTTTTCTTTGGCTTAGGAAACTTGCATTTTGTAGCTAGTGATCATCCAAGTGACCAACCTAATCAAAAGATGCGTTTTCTGATGGATACTAAAAATACACAGCATAATTTTGAATAAAATTGAAATGTGGGTCATCGGAGTGACCTGACCACGGCAAACCTTTTTTTGGCCGAGAATTAGCCTATAACTAATGTTTTGAATGTTATCTAATGTTCACTCAAGATTGGTGCCCAAGGGTCATCCGAGTGACCAGACCAGCTGAGTGACCAGCGGTCATTCAACTCGGCAAACCTTTTCTTTGGCGGAGAATTAGCCTATAACTTCCATTTTGTGGCTAGTGATCATCCAAGTGACCAACCTGATGAGTGGCCAGAGGTCACTCAAATCAAAAGGCGCGTTTTCTGATGAATAGTACTAAAAATACACAGCGTAATTTTGAATAAAACTGAAATGTGGGTCATCCGAGTGACCAGACCAGCTGAGTGACCAGCAGTCATTCAACTCGACAAACCTGGTGGAAAATTAACCTATATCTTCCTTTTTGTGGCTAGTGATCATCCAAGTGACCACTCCTGAGGAGTGGCCAGTGGTAACTCGAATCAAAAGACGTTTTTTCTGATGGAGTTACAAACACAGAGTAATTTTGAATAAAAGCAGACTATGATTTACTTCTAATTATTTTCGTGACTCGACTGATGTGTATTTGCATTTTTGCTCATCATCTACATCGTGTTTTTTATGTTTTCCTTGTCCAATTTGTTTGTCTCTATTTCATTTATGCTTGCTTTTTTTTCTTGAAATGCTAATTTGCCTGATAGCTTATTTCTCAAATTTCAAACACATTTTTCATGGCTCATAAATTTCAACTTTTATTCAAATAAACATGCTAAATTGCAAAATTGGTTTTGAAAGATATCCTATAAGATATACTTTTTCAAACATGTTAGCCTTGTTAAGGAAATATGTGAATCTGCATTACAGCAGTATTATTGGAGCTTTTGGTTTCAAAATTGCATTTTCGCAGGTTGTTTGTGTTCTGTCCCTCAAGAAATTACAGATAGGTACAGCTCTCCCTGGTTCTGAAACCCCTTTTCCCAATGTCTTGGAAAATCTATCTGAAAAAACAAATATTGAAAAAAATTGATTTATTTGTAGCAAAAAATCATATTCATGATCAACTATAGTCGATTTTTTTCTGTTGCTGCTGAGTAATAAACCTGGAAAGCATGAGCTAGTTTCAAATTTTTGTGGATATTTTATTTTACATGTTTTATTTTTGAAGAATATTTTAGTATATTTGATCAGTTTTTTGAAAATTTCAGATCAAAACATCTGTTTTAAAGCCTAGTGAAGGTCATTTTGATGACAGTATGTATCTGCAAAAAGAATATATGATTCTATACCTAGTGAATAATATATCTTCAGTAAAAATTACTGATTATTATTTTGATTGAGAAAAATTTTACTGCTGAATTGTAGTTAGTTTAAATATTCACAAAATTGTTTCAAAGTTCTGGAATAATTAGCTCTTGCTAAAATTTTATTTTCTGTCATTTTTCAATGAAGCTTGAATTTTTTGTGAAGAAAAAGGAAAGCAGTTAGCAGCTTCTCCTGAACTTATTCTATCTTCATCATGGTGCATCATAGGCAGGGGATTCCATTAGCAAGAAGAAAGTCTTTCTCGAAGCTTTCCATTTCCCCAAAATTTACCAGATTTTTATGTTTCTTTCTCGAGGAAAATCTATCAAGTTCAAAGTTTCATACTGCATGCTGTGCAGGTTATTATTTGCATTTTCCCAAGATTTTTTGCAAGATGTACTAAGACAAAGAACGTGGGATAACACATGGAAAAAGAACGCCAAAAAATAGTTCACAATGCAACCATTTCTCCCATGAATATTCTCTTCAAAGTCAAAAGCCTTCAAAGTTCAGCAAATCGTGTTTTTGGTTTGCATCCTGGGAATCATCTGCATATGATTGACCTTTTGGAAACATCTAGAAGATTGATCTCTTTGACCATTTGAACATCTTTAAATGTGGAACTAGATGGGTCCAACCCATTAAGCAAATGCTTTTCAGACTCATGGAGTAAAAAATTTGTAATTTTGGATAAGTAAGACTAGAAAATGGATCCTCTTTTACCTATTGTGTCGTGGTCACACCACCTTATAATCTCAAAAAATTTTACGTTGCACATGAAACATTTTTGCCGTTGAAAAAATTGAGGCGGACCATAAAATCAAAATGGTTTTGTTTGATACTGTAAGATAATTATTACTGTACCTTTAACGACAGTACGATATCATTCTCCAGCACAATTCTGTTTCGGACATAATGGTCGATTTCCCAGCTGTCCAACTGGAGGTAAATTCGGTAGAAGACCATTAGCTATCGCAAAATTGTTGGCAGATTGTTCTGAGATGAAAATGGTGACAATTCCGATAATATTAGTGTCTGTGTCCTACAGAGCCATTTTGACGATACAGACTGCAAACAAAAGCAAAAACAGCAGGAAAAGACAACAATAACCTACAACTCTGAAGTTTCTATAGTAAATGAGCTACAATAGTTTAGTTTTCAGCTTTACTTACTTATTCGTTTGAACAGCATCAATAACTCAAAAGACCTTTCATATATAGACTATCCGATTTTACAAAAGGCGGAGTAATCGGATGACCTGAGGGAGTGGTCACCCGGATGACCCACATTTCAATTTTATTCAAAATTACGCTGTGTATTTTTAGTACTATCTATCAGAAAATGCGTCTTTTGATTTGAGTGACCTCTGGCCACTCATCAGGTTGGTCACTTGGATAATCACTAGCCACAAAATGGAAGTTATAGGGTAATTCTCCACCAAACAAAAGGTTTGCTGAGTTGATTGACTGCTGGTCACTCGGCTCGTCTGGTCACTGTGATGACCCCTGGGCATCAATCTTGAGTGAATATTAGATAACATTCAAATTGCTAGTTAATGGGCTAATTCACCATCAAAAACAATGTTCGTTGACTTGAGTGACCACTGGTCACTCGGTTGACCACTTGTCATTCAGAAAATCACTGGTCTGAATTTCGATTATTCTTCAAAATATAACACAAGTATTATACTCGTAAAGTTAGCATTCAGGTCACTCGGTCAAAGGTTGACTAAATTTTGGTCATCACGTCTGAAACCGCGATGCCTAACCAAATAGCTGCTTTGAATTTCGCGCGCAAACAATGCAATGCACAAGTACTTGCGTTTACTGTATGACGTCAACATGCTACTACGTTTACTGTTTTTACGTTGCTAACGCTATAAGGTGGGTGTGAACCAGATGCAGCAATACCTCATTAATATTTGATTTTTCGATGGAACAGATTGCCAACAGCTGGAAACATTCAGCTTGAAAATCCACTTTCGATCGGAAAGAATAACTACAATTTAGTAGAAAATGACGACACTAACCTCCAACCGAACCTAACGGAACAAAAATTTCCCCTTCATTCGGTAACGTTTTGGGTCGATTGTCTGTGCCTGAGTCGATTGCTTAAGCCAGTCTAAGCCTAAGCCTGAGCCAGGCTTCGTACTGTCGCCTTAAGTTACGTGACATAACCAGTTATTGTAGGTACCTCTTGCATCTTTTGAATTACACACGTTACAAGATGGGTGGCCACCAGGCGCACTAATACCTATAAAGTCGATCGAGAGTATGCGCTAGAGTAAACAATTTTCGTTTTATTTCCATTTATTTCCACTCATCTCATCATTCATTGACAGCCTGTTAACTTTGCTGCAACAATGCTGATACACTGTTCAAAGAGAACTCGTTCGCGTTCGGGTCAATTACGAGCTTAGATAAAATTATATTCATTCATTAACTCGGCACGAAGCGCCAAAAATTTTTTGCATTTTCGGCCCCTAAATCGTTTAAAAATCAAGGAAATTTAATGTTCGAACAGCCAAAAATTTTGTGCCAATTGGCACAAACACTCAAAATTTTTTGTGCCATTCCTATTTTTTTTGTGCCAAACACTTTTGCCGGGTGGTTCAACAAAGTTTCTACTGAAACTACATCTCGTTTAACTGAAATTCTACTGCAATTCTACTGACTTTGAAAAATTCTACCGAAATTCTACTGACACTCGAGAACATTGAAAATAGCTTGAATGTAAATGAAAAACACTGATAAATCATCAAAAACATTATATAAACTATATCAGACGTTTATTTGATCAACAACATCGAACGCTTCTTCATATTCGATATCACTGTCATCGTGTAAATAACATATAATGCATAAGATCTATGTAGTAGAGAATATTGATGATAAGAAACTTGAGATGAAACTTGAACCAACCACTTTGCGAGAAGTTGAGGAGAAGTTTTTCCATATTTCGAAAAACCATTTTTGATTTTTTTCTACGTTTTCCGCTATAATTTACACTGTGAAATTATCATTTTAGAGTTGAAGCTGGTGTACCCCTTTAAATTACTTATTTTGATGCAATTTTACGAGAAAGAATATTTAAAATTACAGCAGCGTGTTTTTACTTAATGACTTTTTCCATAAGTGGTGCAGTGGAGAATCACACTGTTAGTCACCCCAAACACCAAGGTTTGAAACCCTTTCTGCAGTTTAATTCTTCTTGCTAAAGCGTCCAACAACCTTGAATTTGTATAAATTTGCATATCAATTGAAAAGAAGCGTATTTACATAAAGTAAAATCCTGCCCATTTAATGATAGTTTCCTATTGTCACCTCAAAAACTGCAACTTTTATGTGTTATAAAGTACGGTAGAACCATGGTTGGCAAAGTGGCTTTTTTGGGTTTTGGATTTTTTGGTTTGTTTTGGGTTTTCTGAATTTAAAAACCAGCAAATTTTGGGTTTTGGGCATCTGTTAAAATCAGTTTTTTGAATTTTTCAAAATTTTTTCGTAAACTTGAATTATAAAGCGTATAAATAATTTATCTGACTTGAGAAAATCGTTTTAGGCTGTTTGAAGTACTCTGCGTTGATACCACTGCTT